>CM052265.1:0-660122 GCA_028455795.1 Lasioglossum marginatum
GATATCGGCACAACAAATATACTAACAGCGACGGTGTACTTCATGGTAAACGCTTTGCCATTTAACTAAACAACTAAATTACAGAACAGCGAATCGCAGGTACCATTTCCTGTCTCGTTGTGATACGAAAAGAGCCGCATAACTTTTACACCACTTTTCGCGACGGACATGTCAGTATGCGAAAGAGAAAAGTCGAATACGAAAATTTCGTACAATGGCCTCAGGAAATGTATATGCTTGAGACACAAATGTGCAGGTGTAGATGTATATTTGTCTAAAGAATGGGTCTAGACGCGTAGTTTAACTTACTTCGGCATCCCGAAGCGGAAGGTGAAATTCGCTATCATCAAGTGTTACCTGTCGTCAACTATCGCGACACGCCTACTATAAAGTAATAAGTATTACATTGCATAGAGCGGATCGATGTCTCCCCAGTTTTTCCAAGTTATTCTCCTTTCCACCATCGAGTATGGTTGCGATCGGCCTGGAAGGTAGAACGATCCTTGAAGCACACTGCCAGGTAACGAGACAGAAGATGATAGACCCAAAAGACCCATAATAAAAAATTTCATTAATAAGTACAAGCAAGATAGAATTTTCGGGGACAATAAAAATATTTGTTTAGTATAACAGTGAATTTTGTTGAAATATTTTAGACCCAATCTTCCTTTTACATATACACGTTTGTGATTAATGCGAATAATTTTTATTTTGCGTAAATTAATAATATAACGCCTTCTGTTAAGGAGCCCGATAAGTAGACTGGAACAATGAATTTCCAAATATACGGAGGCGAGCAGTACGACCGACTCATTAAACCTATAATGACGACCGGGAGAATAATCTCGATCTGGCCGTTGCCCGCGGACAGCAGCAGGTCGACGATATTGTTCAGAAGGTTCCATCTGTTCTGCATGTTTTTCCTGGTGAGCGAGCTTCTAGGAATTAAGAAAAATAATTGGTCCGACTCGGTGGGTGTTTCACCTGTTCATCGCGAGGCTGGATGCACAGGTGGTCGTGATGTCGATCGCGCTGACGGCCGACGTGATTTACAATCTCAGTGATTTGGACGAGGCGACAGAGTGTGCCCTAATTTGCACGGCCTTCTACTTGTGCGTCGTCCGGTTGTTGGTGTACACCGCTCATCAAAAGGACATGCTGTACGTGGTGAACACAATGCGGGAGGACTGGACCGTGTCCTCCTACGAAGACAGGACGATCCTGTCAGAGAAGACAATGTTCGCCTACCGACTAGCCAAGTTCTTCATCAGCACCGTGGCTGTAACCATTGTCATCTTCATGTGCGTTCCGCTTCTTGAAGTACGTACATCAATGGAAAGATCATATTTTAGATCAGGTCTTGGCACATTTGCCTCGATTGAGGCAAGACTGTAACCACCATAGTCGCGAAAAGCTACGTAGGTACGTACAGTGGGGCAACGAAGACCCGAGACACGTCGCGCGAACGCGAGGACGGTGCGCGCTGCATAAAAGAGAGGTTGGTGGGGGAAGCAAGCGTTTGATAGTTTGATCGGCCCCAACCGTGTCCAGACCTGTTCTAGGTGTTGGCATTGAAATCTTGGTTGTAAGCTGGTTTGATTCAGTTTTGATTCCGGGAGAGGTTGGCAACGGTTTGACGATGTTTGACGATGTTTGACGATGTTTGACGATGATACATCATTGAACACTAACATTCCTTAATTTTCCACAGATCTACGTGGCAGGAAATGATAAAATCCTGCCATTCCGTGGATATTTCTACATCAACTATACCGTATCACCGATTTTCGAGTGTTTCTACGTGTTCAACGTGACAGCAGGCGGCTTCGGTGGAAGTATGATTGCCGGTGCAACTAGCTTCAACTTGGTAGTGATAATGCATGGATCAGCGAAGTTTGCGGTTCTACGGAAAAGGCTGGAGGCCATAAGCGGCGACGATCCTGACTCCTCTTCTGAGATGACGGAGTGCATAATTCGCCATCAGCAGGCAATAGAGTGGGCTTGGTTTATTCGACACTTGAATAATTAATGTTAATCAAAATTTCACTAATCTGCAAATCAAAGATACAAAAATAAGTCATTCTCATTTCATACGTAATATAACAAAGCAGAGATTGCCATTAAAAAGCAAACCAGTTTTCTTCAGACTTTTCTCCCTTCTGTGAACATTCCGCAAAAAGAACTCCCCAGGGTCAAAAACAATTTCCAAAGACAAGGTCCTTGTCTTTCCAGGTTTGCCGATGCGCTGGAGAGGATTATAAACGTTCTGGCTTTGGGTCAATTCGTGATTAGCACCGGTCTGATTTGCTTCGCGGGATTCCAGATCACCTCGGTGCGTTCGGCATACTCGCTGCGTTGTTCAGGCGTCGTCAATAAAAAGTAACCTTTTCAGATGATGGAGGACACGGGACGGCTGATGAAATACTCGACCTTCTTGAACTCCGCCATCCTCGAGCTATTCATGTTCAGCTTCAGCGGGGACGGGTTGCTAGAGGAGGTAATCGGGGAAAAACTGGTCCCCATAGATCCGATCCCGACGAGAATGACCTCAATATCCAGAGCTAGATAGTGGCACTTCTTGGAGGAATTTGGATAAGAATTGTTTGAATAACACGCAAAATAATTCGCTTCTCTCATGTTCATATATTTAGCAAGAAAATTGATCGTTAAAAGTTTGTAAACAATTCTGTAATGATTCGATATCGATGTCCAAGTTTTATGCAGCCTCAGTGAAATTTCAAAGTAAAAATATTCATCGGTTCGAGAGTTACGCTGTACAACGTTCTTAAAAACGCAGTTTCGAGATAAACGGCTTTAAAGTTTCGCCAGTTACGTTCCCATCCTATAACTCCCCTAATTGTGCGAATATTTACGTGAAACGTTTTTAAATATTCGCAAAGAGGGGTTTGAAAATCAGCGAGGAGAAGAAGGACGGAATTTTTCCGAAGTTTCAGTACTGCTCTGTACCTTTTCAAGTCGCGAGGTCGTTTAATCGAAAGCGGTCGCGAGCGGATTGCATGGTCAAAGCTCCGCGAATCGGATTGATCAGGTTCCTTCTCGAACGGAACCGGAGTTTTCCTCGTCTCGGGGCTATTGAATTATTCTCTCTGTGCCCGGGACTGCATCCCGGGGAAATCAGCATGGAGGAACAGGCATTAGTCACTCGGAAGTTACAATTATAATTAGAATCGCGAATGTGTTAGGAACCCAAAGAGAATGAGGTGGCCGAAAGTACTATACCAACCGGGCAATCTTGAGTGGTCAAAGTAATCGCTGGCAGAAAATAGAAGTGGATCGCGCCACTTTTATTGGACTTTGGGGAGTTTTGGACTTTATTGGACCGAGGGACTTAGGCCTTCGATTATTCGCGTCATCCAGTTTTTTTGGATCAAGATTTTTAAGTTGTCCAATTTTTTCCTTTATTCCTATATTGTGGAAAATGATTGATAATTATTAATTGAACAGAGCGAGAACGTCGGTCTGTCAGCTTACAGTTGCGAATGGATCAAAAGCCGCTACTGCCCGAACCTAATGATCATGATGATGCGGTCGATGGTCCCCAGCCAGATCACAGCGGCGAAATTTTACAGTATGTCTCTGCAAAGCTTCTCCACGGTGAGTGAAAACCACTTTCAATCCCTTTCAACCCTTTCCAAGTTCTCCGAACTGCTTCACTCGATTCGAACACCAATATTGTTCACTGTAATGGAATCGATTGATGAAGAACATCGAGAGCATCTCTTGCTAACAATTGCTAACAAGGGGAATGATAAAGCGATCCTTCAGACCTTTTTAAACTTACATATCAAGTAGAAGTGCATAGAAGAAGCAGTCGTTGCGTATCTTTTTTCCAGAGATCGTTCATATTCAGAGGATGATAGCTATCGAATGCGAGGGTTGCAAACCATGTTTACTCGTTTGCATTGATGCAGATAGCTTCCATTTAACAAATTGTGGATTGATGCTAAACTTCCACATGCAAACAGATTTTTTAGTTTTCATCCCCTAAGTATGAACGATGGCGGTCAGAAAAATATCCGCGGAATATTTATCGAGTTTTATGGTGTACTATTTGTTGCTAATTAAGATAATAGTTTTGGTAATATGCCGTTTGATTTTCAGGTGCTCAGTACCTCGTTCTCGTACTTCACGGTCCTGACGGCCACCAAAGAGGACTAATAGCCGCTACGATGAACGTAGACGCGCACCACATGCTTTACGATTGTAGATCCTTGCAGAGCGTACATATACATACATATACTATAGTCGTTCCACTAGTCTAAGAATATCCGTGTACATCAAAGCGCCGACTGAAAGTTCGCTTAGTCCTCCTCGTTCGTCGACGAATTAACGGATTTAGGCGGTTGATCGCGACCGGAGACACTGATCGCGACAATGTCCGAGGGTCCGGAATTTTACGACAGATTGACAAATAGAGCTTTTACCAATATAGAAATTATTATTTTCACAATTTACCTGGTTTTAATCTACCGGTGCCATCCCCTCAGTGATTACGAAGTCGGCTTCTCCGGGTAGTTAGACATTTTCGTCTCGTTTCTTATATTCTTAGTCATACTTGTTTACAAGTATCAAAGCACCATAAGATGACTCACCAAGGTCCAAGGACCGAGCGGTCCGATTGTTGAACCTTCCTCAAAGGTATCAAATGCTCGAGCGGACGGAAAGCTAGGACCTGGATGACGGTTACCTGTGATAGCGTTCGCAGCGGTTCGGGCGAAATATATCGAGTTCGTCCGCGTTCTCTGGGTGGGGTAAACCACGAGCGAATGGTCTTGGGAAGCGACTCGAGGGTATTTTCATCGTAACAGTACAACACGTGCACCCGGCCACAGTGCACGCACAGCCGGCACTTCTCTGCTCCACCGATTCCGTGTGCATCCTTCAGTGTTCGCTGTGTCTCTATGCGACTGAAGGAATCCTGGTGCTGCCTTTAAAAACCCGTCAAACACATCGCGTGTTTGGGAAAGTTGCAATTCAACAATTGGAGATGGAAACTGGATGACGTCGATCGCAGTCGATCTTCCACGGGATGACAATATGGCAAACATCAAGGTGGCAGTGCGAGTGAGACCGATCTCGGCCAGGTGAGCTTACAATTTACTCAGTCTGTTCTTCATCGGTATGGTAGCCTTCAATGTTTAAGTAAATTCTAGTCGAGGCAATTATAGTCGAGGTTTATGACTATTCGAAAAATGGAGGTCCCAGGGTAAAAATTGAAATTTGCGATGTTTGTTAGCGAGGATCACGCACGGGATAATGAAAACGTCCGCGGAAAATTCTAGGTTGGCCTGCTGGTCTCGCCGTTAGGCTCGCTTCTGCCTCGCAGGCTGATGTATTTTAAGAAACAGCAAAAACCGGCGTGCTCTGGATACGTATACGCGATCCCCCGAGAGGTCAAGGTTTACCGCCGCCGCAATTTCATTTTTGCGGAACGGTTTTTTCACCGGTTTTACGAGCCCCGCTGCCAATATTACGGTGTCTGCCGGTAACACACGCAGACGTAATTACCGAGGTAGAGGACGCGGTCGCTTGTCTGTTATAGATATGCTTGTTCGAACGGAAATCTGCAGGCAGATTCGCGGGAACGCCGTCTCCTTTTCAGCACGTCTGCTACCGGACTCATTTCTATAGATAGAAGCCGCGGCGACAGTCAGACAAACTGACAATTATTACGGGAACGCAATCAGGTCGCGACCGGAGACGTTTTATGGTTATAGATTGCCTGACGTTTGACAGCTTCTTCGTTTATTTGACAGGATCTTGGCACTCTGGGATAGTAGAAATGCTTTGGTGCATTTTTATTGAGTCAATTTATGAAACCATTTTGGGAGCTTGAAGTACTAATTAAAGATTATTGTTTGTTATTTAGAAATATCGGAGAATGTAGAATTATTAGACACCGGACCATTATGCAAAATAAGGTCCGGACAGGTCTCGCGCTGACCAGCCGAGAGTCGAGGACGTAGGTCGGCTACCCCCACCCGACTGGCCAGCGTGAGTCCTGTCCGGACCTGCTTCAGCCGATTCTATGTCATCGACTCCCGGAGCAGTGGTTACTTTGGCTTGAATTAAACCATTAGATACAGTTCAAATTATATCGTGTTTTCATCATTTAATAAGATTTTAATAAGAAAAATGCAACAAATAAGTTGGCGAAAGTCTCATAAAAAATAATGAAAAGAAGCTTTGTTCAGTTTGGATAATAAAGGTTCTACTCTACAGTACTGCACGAAGTGTTTCATGAAACGAGTAAAGTAAAATAATAATAAATATAAGTTTGGGTAGGGGTTTGTTTTTATTTGTATTCACTGTTGGAAGCTAATTCTACGCTGCTTTGACTCCGGAAGTGGCTGCCAACTCTTTCGAGAGTTAACTCGAACCACCCTATTCCAAAACGAAGACGGTGAGCAAATATACAAGTCTTCGTCAAAGAATAAGACACATAAAATCTCATAAAAATCCGAGTGTCTCGTTGAGGTGATGAACGTGGTCGAGTAGGCGAGGGGATTCGACGAGGTATATTTAAACTGGTAGTCGAAATCTGTCGCGCGTTCACGTGGGGTAAGATTCACCCCGTATGTTTAGTCTGTCTCTCGTCAGGGCCATAAAATCTAATCTCTAACGTCTTGCACAATCATTATGTCCTCTTTCAATGAAATGTGCCCAAGTGGATTTTCAGAGGCAATTTCAAACGAGATGAAAATGCCAACTGAGGCAAAAAAATTTTTTTTTTATCTGAGCCTATATTGAAAATTTAAAAACTGCTTTTGGTAAATATGTGTCGGTTATACATATATGTCGAAACTTTAATCGAAATCGGTTGATACGAAAAAAACGACAAACATCGAAAGGTCAAACAATTTTTCGATTTACTGCATGTCGAAAAAACGTGGAGAAACTGCGATACTCGCCATTTTTAATGGTTTATAGGTCATTGCAATGTTGACCAATTTTGATGAAATTTTCAGAATATCTACGTATGTAACTCGTAGGTTACATAAGGTCTACAAAATGTATTTTTTCAGTTTTCAATATAGACCCACATAAAAAAGTGGTAGAAAGCAGCAATTAAAAGTTTCTCCACGATGCTGACCAATTTAAATTTTTCAAAAAATTTTTTTACTTCAGCTAGGAAACCTTTAATACATATATCTGGTAAAAATTATAGTCGTTTCAATCTTAAGAAAGTTATCGTCTTCTTAAAAGTGTACGACTGTATTCAATGTCCATAAAATTGCACGAATACGGAAGGCCAAGGATCAAGGATTTCTGTTATCCTGATCATTCTACCTGATTCCCCATAAACGCTAGATCCTCGCGTAGCCTCGGCCGATCCGGGGGATGTTCTTGACGCCCTGACAAAAGTATAGTCGACGACGGGTTCTGACCGGGTCCGCGTAGGAATAGTACGACACGCCGATGACACACGACTCGACAGTTTAACGACTCCAATAGGAGCAGCGGGAGCGAGAGCGCATCCGTTCTAGAATAACACTTGACTGCGGTCTGCGGCGCCACGGAGGGTAGATGCCGGATAATAAAGCCGGCTGTGCCCGTTGCTATTCACGTACGAGCCTCTCGTAGCCCAGCCCCGATTCATTCAGAGACCTCCGCGTCGATGTTTTCTTGGGACTCATGCTGTTCGCCGAAGTCGAGCGCCTTGGAACCTCACGGTCTCGGAATGAGCTGCTAACACCCTGCGATCCCACTTCATTCAGAACTTCATTCTCTGTGTTTCGTGTCAAGGATGAACTGCCATCGACTGCTAAACTAGGAGCATCTAGATTTTAGCTAGATTTCCTGACGATGCCTTGAATTGGCGATTGAGGTTGAGTTAGGGTGCCAAAGGACCTGTTGGTAGCAATGGGACCTTGGGATTCCTCTCGAACCCTTATGAATTTATGGTGTACAAAACTAGTGATATATATTCTCTCTATGCATTTATTAGCAATAAATAAAAATGATCTTAACCTTGACAAGGTAATGTGGGGTCTCAGAGACCCCAGCTTCAGATTTTTGAAAAGAATTTTCATATGGATAAAATTAAATCTGTTTGTTTACTTTTTATCCTGTGTTATTCTTTATGCCAAATTTATTAAAAACGAGGCTATTTATGAAATTCATTTGTCGGGGTCTAAGAGATCCCACCTTACTATTTATGTTTTATTAGACCTTACCTTGCGAGGGTTCAAGCTTATCATAGTAATTACTTATTGAACTCTATAGAATCTATCCCGTTTAGAACCCATTCCTTTCAGAATTTCAATCAACATACAATCAACGTGTTAATTAGTTGTCAACGACGTGACTGATCTCACTGTACATTTATTTAAAATCCGAAGGGGTTTTATATCCTCTTTAAAGAGATGCATTGAATTATGACTTACTCCGGACAAATGTTAAAATCACTTTTCCTTTGAACTCGACACAATGACCATAGAGATTCAATTTCCTCCAATCGCGAAGTATCCCATTATCGGCAGACATTATCATTTCAAACTCTAAGCTATTTATCAAACCCGCGAGGGTAATGCACATTCTATTATATAAGCAAACGAACCATGTAAACGTGGGGCTCTCGATGAAAATTGCAACATCGAACGTGCACGTGGCATCGGTGACGGGTGAAATTAATATTCGTGTTCATTCATAGAGAATGAACACAGCGGCTAGCTAACATAGCTAAATGTTACAGACGTGCAAACATCATTGTCGTTATAGCTCCGTTAGAACCCTACGAACAACAATTTTGAAATCTAAAATGTTAGAAATAGCGATGGTATATACCGGAACGGAGTGAAATGTAGTGTTTAGGCAAATCTATTTATAATCTATTCTACGATGTTCGATAATTCGTTATTATCTACTATAAAAATAGTAGTAGAACTACATGATCTAAGAAAAAGCACAGACCCGAGGTTTTATCAAAATGTTTGAATGGACTTACCGCTTGGCTGGCTCCAAGGGGGATCCTCCAATGATCGAGATAAAATTTTGACAGTTTCGGTAGAGTAAATTACCTTCGTGATAGTTACGGAGAAAATAGCGTATGATTTCATGTCAATATCAAAACGTTTGGATACCATGAATGTGGATCTGAATGCAAAATAAAATTGTTATATCTGAAACAGATTCGAAGGAGAACTTTTGCAGTCACCCAGTAGAATACGACGCGTTTAGGCGGGTTTTATCGCGACAAAAAGTGTCGGTAACCGAATTGGAATTTCTCCCAGGGGGATTTCGAGAGAATCGGCCGGGGTCCGTTGACGAGCCACGGTTGAACGGGTTTTCGGGTCGCCTTCCGTCGCGGCCGGCACAACATTTGGCGTGACCAGACACCGGGAAACGCGGTTATGTGGCCCAGGGTGTGTGACGCACACACGCGACCGTCGGTCGGTGCTTTCACCCCGAGGTCCTCGCGTGATCCTATCGGCCCCGATTCGGTCTAATCGGGACGCGATTCCGTGCCGCGCGTATATCGCGTTTTTGCGAAATTAACACCTCGCCGGTGCCGAACGTGCCGGACGTGCCCGGATCGTTCTGGGTCAACCGGTGTGCCGTTGAACGACTATGGCGAGTCCCGCGCTTCCGCCTCGACCCGATCATTTCCGGTATCCTTCGCTGGGAATCCGTCGGTTCGCGAATATTCGCATGGTTTCGTACAGCCTCGCGTATATCGGCATGGATTGTTTGATAAATTTCTGGATTTTTAGATATTCTTCAGATTCAAAGGGCAGTTTAGGCAATTCAAGGGATCACTTATTGTTCTTTAACACTAGATTTATGCAGTACTAAAAGTATCTATTACATCGGGTATCCCCGGCTGTCCCGGCAGGTCCGGACTGTGACCGGAGTGTGCACTGCACCGGGGTGTGATAGTGGGGATAGCCGATCTACGTCATCGACCCTCTGAGCATAAATTTCCCAGGGCTTAGATGGTTTTAGCTGCTGCAAACTTGCTAGACTCGATGCAATCTCCAGAGAATACTGTCCAGAGAAAGTTCATTAAATTACAATTTAAACCAAAAAGTATGAAAGTCACTGTACGAACTTACAACAGTGTTGCAATGTATGGCCTTCTTTCTGGAGTCACGTTGGCCCACTTCACAGTTAGCTTGCCATTATCGGCTTCCATTCCCCGTGTCGCGAATTAGCAATCGAAACAGCGAGCTGCGGAATGGAGCGATACCGAGAAACTATTCGCGGCTTAGGCCTTGCGGTGATCAGGGATTGATATTCTGGCACGTTCTTAACACGTTAAGCGCCACGTTGGTCCCTAGGGACCGACGCTAGACTTTCCGTTCAGGCCACGTCGGTCCCTACGGACCGGCAGGGCCCGCCTGACGGCTAACTGTGGCCTGAACGGAAAGGCACGCAAATTCGGCGTGGCGCTTAACGTGTTAACAGACAACCTAACGGTAGCTTAAAGATAATTTTTAAGAGATTGTATTTTGTATGATCCAGGGAGCTGAATCGAACGGGTTCGGACGTTGTGATTCACACGGATTCGAATGGAATCTCGCTGACGAACCTGAAGGTGTCTTCCAGCAAGGCAGGAGATAGTCGTGAGAGGACTAAGAGATATGGTTTTGACTATTGCTTCGACTCGTCCAACTCTGAAGCTGAAAATTTCGCGGATCAGGAGAGGATCTATGAAACTCTTGGACAGACTGTTCTGGAGGCTGTCCTGTCGGGGTACAACTCATGTCTGGTCGCTTATGGACAGAGTGCTTCTGGGAAAACTTACACTATGATGGGCACCAAGGTATATGCTTTTGTCTTTGTTCATGTATCCTGGCTAATTGGTCGAAATTAGAGTGCTGATGTATCTGAGATTTAATATTTTGAGTGACCTCAAAAATTCGATAAAAACTCTTACAACATTGACGAAGTTTTTAGTTTTAGTTTAGAAGTTTTACAAATTTGGTGCACTGCACATATTAATGCAAACATATATTTTCAAATGTGATGACAAATGATATTTTGATTGTCAGCTCAGTAAGTTCAAAGATTTCATAAGATCGGAGTAATTTGTTCAATAAAATAAAAATTGAAAGAAATGTATCCAGAAATGGATGCCGAGAGTATTCTATTAGTACCAGAATGAATTTTTAAATCTAGACAAATAATTTCATGACTTGTATGTAGAAACAAAGGTTAGAGTCATTTTCCGTTCGGAAACAGCTTCCGCGCGAAACGAGTGGAACAAGTGAAACGAGTGAAACTCGGAAGCGAGGAAGGCACAAAAGGAATCACGTATCGTTATCTATGGGTCATCGAAATGGCCCCGGGCGATCCAGACGGCACCTCTCCATAATTGGAACCGAGTAATAACTGGGACGCGTGCAGTGCGCGCGCTTTTAAAAATCCCGCGGCGGAATAGAAATCCCTCTAATGTAAAGCCGCGGGGCAATTTAATTAAGCGACGCACCCGCGAAAACAGTTTCCATTTACCACCGGGGGAAATTCGCGAAAAAGAATTACTATCGACTGGAGGGGACACGATTGCAGATGAATTTTTGCGATTGGCTCCTCTCCCGCTTCCGATCGTTAACTATTATATTGCCTTTTAATTGGGAAAGTATAATTTTCCGGCGAGCGCGATACGCGTCCGTGGTAATTGATCGTTCCTTTTTTATCGTCAACTGGAGGCGGTGCTTTCAAAGCTATTATTTTGTTTGTAATTTTCTGAGGGTTTGTTTCGGCGAATTCGTAGCAATTAATTCAAGTTGACAGTCCGTGAATTGGATTCGACCCTCGACTACGTCTCTTGTATTTGTGATGTGTCAGGTTGCCTCGAATGCACGAAGTGCACGTTTCATATTGTTAGCAACATGATTATGCTCATTCATGTTTTATTTTCTTCCGAGCTTCTTATATATAACATATATTTATCCATGCCATTTACAATTTCTAAATTTTTAATGTATCGAATACATTAATTAATAAATTTCATTGAATTGATATAACTAATGTTTTTGCAGGAGGATCCTGGACTGACTCCGAGGCTGTGCGAGGGACTATTTGCCAGGATCGAGGAAGATCGAAAGAATCAGAAGAATTGCTCAGTTTCAGTCAGGTAATTCCTAAAAAATTGGCGTTGGAAAACTTATTTGGTATGTGGATCTTTTTTCGAATATTTTAATGTTACTTTGATGTTTTAAATCTACTGTATTTTTTTCTTCCTCGTCAATCCCACAATGAATATAAAATTATACTCTGACTTATAAAAATTAAAAACGTAGATTTATTCAGAATTTTAGCTCATTATAACATATGCCCAAGGAAACAAATTAATTAAATATATTCTCATGAATGTGTAGCTTTACAATCACAGTGATGTTAGATTAAAAAATTTCTATTGTCAGTAGAAGATCGATTTTCTCGAATGTTTTCTCAGGAATAAATTTAGCGACACCAGTTTTGAATCGTCGTGTAGCAAACGGTCAATGTCGTAGTTCGGGGGACAGAGCCTAACTCGACTCCACGAGTTTTCGGAAAATCGGTGTGAGCGAAGCTTTCCCGCGTGTCCAACGCGACTAAAACCGTCAGCTAGGTGTATACGTAAGTCCCAGTTCGATCCCTGGAACATAGATGAGGAAGCATTAGCCGGCCGATAACGCGTCCGGATTGATAACTGTGGGAAACTCGACATTCGTCTTTCACGGACGCGGCCGCGGCACATAGACATCGACGTATTTGCACACCAATCGGGTGCGATCAAGGCATCCCTCTCTCGGTCAAGGTCCGGCTATCGGGCCAATTTTACACTATCGTTTTCTGACAGATCGTGCTTCAAGTTCGCTCGTCCCGTTCGTGCTGTCGATCGGCTTTCGATTCCGAGCACTCGATTTTACACTGCAGGCCTCGAATCGTTTCGATTACGTTTCATATGTGTATGTATGTAGGTACTGTGCGCTGCGAGATTTAGTTCGCATTCCGACGGTAGTCTACCCACCAGGGGCTTCGGGAAACCCCTGGACTGGTGTTACAGCGACGACAAGTTTATCGTTTCCCTTGTTACACTTTTTTTCTCCCCTCCCCAATTTACCCTCCGGGAACGAGCAAAGCGGCTCTGATCGTTTCGGCGGGGCTTCTGAACGATTCGTTGATGCTTCTTTGTGGTTGCAGTCCCGGCCGTCGAAGATTAACCCCCTGACACTGATCGAGGGTGTTAGCCAATTACCCTGCTTCGATTGCGGTGAATGTTGATCGGAGATTACGGATTTTATGTGTTTGTTAACGTTCATTACCGACCGGTGATTATTGCATAATTTTGAAAAATCTATGGTACATGGCTAAACACTTTTTAATGGAACCTTTAATAGCAACAGCAATTTTTATTCAGTAACAATATCGTCATCTAATAGTTTCATTTAAGATTGCAATGTAAAAGAAAATTTCTGTGCTTTCTTTTGGTACAGCACAATTATTGAAAATGCTATTAATAGGCTTCCGGTAGATAATTCCGGTAGATAAAGCTAGAAATTGAAGAAGAATTTCGAAATTGTATTATAAGTTAAAAAGTAAATGGTATCTTTGGTCACATTAAATTTTATTTAAATTGTTAAGTTGTCGGTTTTAAAATATACACTAATTTTCTTTTACTTAGACAAGCAATAAACATACATTTCATTATGTCCAAAATATTGTTTGAAATTGGTACCAATCGAACGACTGCTTCTTGAAGTACATTTTAAATACAATCCTTAAAATGATAGACAGTTGTTGGGAACATATGTTAAACTATATATATATTTTCAATATAAAAATTTTAAAAAACTGTTTAAAATTAGTACAAATCAAAGGATTGCTTCTCGAAGTACATTTTAAATACAACTCCTAAAATGGTAGGGAGTGGGGAACGAAATTCAGGGTGCAAAGGGTTAATTGACAACCCCCTACGTCAGGGTAGGGGAAGGGCAATCGACCTTCCTCGACCAGAAGTGCTCGCGTTAGAATCGAAGTGTTGGTTAATTTGTGGTTAATTTCGCGGATGGTAATTAGGGAACGCGGAAAATATCGTGTGTGTGTGTCGGAAAGGGGTGGGTGCCGATAGGGTAGGGGGTTGGACGTTGGAAGTCGAGCTTAGGAGCCGCGAGCTTACAAGCGCCGCTGGCCTGGATGTGTCTTGTAAGCTCAGTGCCCCGTGACTCGCAATCCTCGACGGACGTCGGCTCGCTGTACCTGGGTAAGAATTCGAGGAACCAACCCCTGCAGCTTTCGATTGAGCTTTTTCGCCGCGGCGTCCTATTCGTTGGACCCTCGAGTTTCGCAAGTATGATCGCGGAAAACACGGGACCGGAAATTCAATCGTGGAGAACGTAGTCCCTTCGCGACTTTTGGTAAGACGATTTTGGTTTATGGACGATTATGATTATCACCCCATTTCACTCTTGCACTGCTTGATGATCGATCTTCTTGAACTGTTACGGAATGCACTATTGCAAAATGCACCGTGCAAAATATATCCTCCTGTAAAATTTAAAACGATAGTATCGAGTGACAGTGAGTTGAAATCATAATTTGTAAGAATTTTTACTGTATTAGGATCCAAGTTTAGGAATATTGCTAGTGAATTAGTATTTGGTAATTTCATGAAATTGTATTGTATTGCAACATGAGATTTTATTCCACAAGAGGATTCAATAGATTGGCGTCCGCTTATACTTAATATTATATAATATAGATAGCAACAAAAAGGGATCTCCGAATTTAATAAATTACATCATATCATACTTTCTGTGACAGAAGAATTTTATCCCGATTTAAAAGAAATGTTTGTTCATATTTGTAGAAATTCTAACTGTGATCTTTATCACGAAATTGACAATATATTACATGATAATAGATTAAGTAGTCAGCTTTATAATTTAGAAATCTTGATTACCAACACACTGAATTTTGCTTCGAAAAATGGAGAACGTCAAATCTCACCCCATCCAATTCACTCCTTGAAGTTTCTATTAAACACTGCCTTCACACCGCGGGAATTTTAATTGTTAATTTATTTACAATCTTCGTTCTTAGTATGCTAGAGAACGTCAAATCTCACTCTGTCGTAGTGTTAAACAGGTTTGCCATAACTTTCACCACGAAACACAGACTGTAGATCGAGATCACACATTCATCCCCGGAATTATTTCTACCCTCTAAATCTCGATTAGCAACCCCAGACCGAGAAGGAGAAGAAACAAAGCTTCGGCCGCAAAACACACAGTAATTCCAGGCGCAGGGAGCAATCTTCGAATCGTGCTTTTCCTCGTAAACACCGTTTTATTCCCATATTAAACGTTGGTGGGATTGTCCGTAGCGCGCGCGCCGACCGAAAGAAAAAATAAAAAACCTGCAACTTACTGCGCCCGGCGCTGGTGGCACACGCGTAAAAATTGTATTTACCGTTCGCGCGAAATATCGGTTCCCTTTTTATTCTTCCTCTCTATTCTTCCATTTTCAAGCTGTTTCGTCGATGAATGGCGGAAAGGGAGACAGGCGTTTCTCGTCGGTGAACGCAAGTTTTATCGGCGCTTAGACGTTGTAACGCGTGTCCGAAACTGGGTCTTTCGAAAAATCGTTGGGAACATGTTTGTTGCGCGAAGTCGCGTAAACTGCGACAGGATACGGTCCGGGGGAAGACACGTTGTTTCCGGTCGGATACGGACTTCGTAAATCCTCGTGTACCTCGCGAACTGTAGAATGGAGATTGTAGAATGTGTTTGCCATGGGGAAGATTGTACTGCGAAAGATTCGATCCGATCGAATGCGTTTAGACACGTCGAAGTGAATTCGGCGATGCTATCTCTCGTGAAAATTGTTTGATCGAACTTGTGAGTGTTAAAAACGACTCTTTTGTGACAAACATAGAATATTGTATTGGGTACCATTGTATAATAATTCGTAGATTCTTGCAGCTGGAAAAAGTATTGGTGCATTTTTTAATTTTGGACGGTGAATATGACGCTAGATAAATTTACTTTTTTAAATTCTAGCGCGGAGAGGAACGAGTGAAAAACAAAATTCTGAAGACATTAGAAGCATCTAAAAATGTTACGTTATTTTCAACTCATTTATTAGGAATTATTAGATGCACATTTTTTAAAAATATATTTCTGTTTTATTTTTAATGATTAATGATTAATTTTAATGATAAACTGGAAAGTCAAAGATCGTGGGCTTTGGGTTTTATAAACGATGCAAAATTGCCGGTTTTAATGGTTCGTACTTCCACTTGTTAACAAATGTGAATATTCTGTGAATATTCTGCTTGGAAAGAGAATAATTTACAATGATGAATTTTGTTTGGCAAAGGACACTTCAAGTCTGTTTCCCGTCGGCTCCTAAAGAAGATTTTTCAAGTGAATTCAGCAAATTCGGAACTTTGCTTGATGTATTGCGGGGTGAACGAATCGGTCAGTTTGAGCACCCATTCTCTTTGGGGCACCGGCTCTTTCTCGTCAGTCGTCGACGTAAAATCGTTAAGTGGGTCGACGGAAGAAAGTTCGGATTTTGCATGTTCCCCGGGACGTTTCCAATGCGCGAAAATCGTTGCGGCGCATTAATTAGGTTCGTTCTGTTCCTGCTGGACACATTCTTCGATTTCCGTATTCGTGGACGCACAAAAACCAGATTTCATATGTGTACAACAAAAATGAATTAGAAATTCTCAATTTATTCAAATCATTAAAAGAAGAAGTACATTTTTATTTAATTCTTGTTCCGGACAATTCTGCCATTTGCTTATTCGTATTTGTTCTTTTGATTTTATGTATTTGTAATAAACATGAACAGGTGAAATACAAAACTGGGAAAGGAGAATTTATGAATTCGTTTACACCATCTGTAACTTATTTAAAATGATTGAAAGATGAAGTACATTTTTATTGAATTCCATTTTCATTTCCATTTTCATTTTCACCAATGAAAAGTGTCGTCAATAGTTTGCAATTGAGCAACAAAGATTAACCACAGAGTACAAAATACATTCACCTCATAAAGATTCGATCAAAAAATATTTTCCCGGAAAATTGTTCCTCGGTCAAGCAAAACGTTGCTCGTGATCGCAACATTTCGCAGTCGACTAGCTCGCGGGAGGGCCCAGTTCGACGTTCGCCGATATTTGTAAAGGAACGTTCATCGTCGAGAAGAGTCCCCGGCGCTGTTCATCATCTGTAACTGGCCCATGAATCATCCCTTTGTTCCGCGTTCGTCGCTCTCCCGAAAAACCTGACGGTGAAAAAAAAGGAAGAACGTTGGCGAACGAAAAAAAACGAGAAAAATCCAGAGAGAGAGAGAGAGGGTAGAAGGTAAAAAACAAGAAATAAACGACAGATTTACGCGTGTCGTACGCGGAGCAGCGTGTCACGCGTACGCCGCGCTCGAAATACTATAAATTCGCGTTTATACGATCACCGGCAGTTATTAAAAGTGGTACGGTGGCGATTCGTTGTTCCACGAGAGAAAAATACGGGCACTGTCGCGGGACGGCTTGTCGTCTACTTCGGATACAAACCTAGTATCGTCATTCACTCGTCCCGCTGTTTTCTAGAAATCCTGGCCGTAGGATTCGCGAATAAACAAAATTTTTTTGAGCCTCTGATACGTAGGGTCTGTGAGATCCGTGAATTAAATGTATATGTATACTGTTTCTATTGTGGATCCTTATGCAAATTCGTCGGCCAAAAAATTCTTCATTATGAAAATATGGTAAAAGTGCTATTAATTCTTGTCAATGTACTGTTAAGGGAGTAGACTCCTTTTTCCAGGATTGCAAGAGTGCGGGATTCGCGTTCTCATTTCTCGATAATACAAAAATGGGGTTTTTCAGTAGTCAAAAATGCTAGATGAAAGATCCATCTAGGGCGCTATCGTCCTCAAAAGTCCCATTTTTTCGTTTACGAGGCGTAATTTGCATTATTCGGAAGCGTACAAAGCTATTTTCATAGCTACATTTGAAAGCAGTGAAAAAAAACTAAAAATGCTAATTCTTGTCAATTTCCATACAAAAATTCATAAAGATCAGAACTCCAATTATCACAAAAAGTTTTTCCAGCCGAATGATTCAAAAACAATTTCGACGTAGCAACAAACGAGCAAGACGGGTACGCTCGATTTGCCGATTTTGTTCCCGAAACATCGTTCCCGTTGATTGTTTATGAAACTTGAAGATTTATTCATGAAATTCATCGCGTTCCCGGCCCGTCCGGCGCGCGCCGTGGCAGTTAGGTTCGCGAAAGTCTCTCTCGTGGCTGCTCCCTTCGGGGCGGTGAAAGTGGCCGCGTTTTCATCCGGCACTGTGTCCATTAAGTCGGCGGGCTCCTCCGGCGCAATTAAACTCAATCTCGCGCCGTTTAATAATGCGAATAATAGGATGTTTAAACGAAGTCGTCGTCGTCGTCGACGCGACGGAACGCGACGCACTTAAAACTGAAGCGTTCCCGGTTCGGCTGTCGAAGCGTTCCTTGGCCTCTTCAGCTTCCGACTGCCTGGTGAATAATTTGCAACCTTGCCGCTGCGGAAACACGCCTTTTTCAGTTAGAATTAATCATTTGCAAATTGCTTGTCCAAATCATTTTTAGAACCTGAACAGTAAAATCAATACTCAAGGGGATGTGTTGGTTTTCGAGGACGTATCCGCACGAATTTTTAGGAATTTTTTCTCGGAAAAACTTATGCATCATTTACACTGGGATTTGGTATACATATGTATGTGTATTTAGAGTACACGTGTGTTTTTTAAAAAGTGAAAATAATTAGAATTGCATGAGTTGCATACATTTTTATAGAGTGTATATTGAATAATATGAGTCGACGGTGTAATTTCAAGTAATAGAAAAATATGGAAATAAAGTCAAGTTGTTGCTGAATATCTCTCCTAAAAAGATGTTTTCATTTTATTCAACAATTACTGAAAAAAGTTATTGTGGTGTACCCCCTTAGGAGCCTTTAATGGTTAACCTTTATAGATAAACTGTTAAAAAAATATCATTGACCTATATTTTACATATTGTAAACATTCTGATCAAGAAATATTCTCTTCGCAGTTTTGGTTCAATAGCATCGTTTGCAAGTGATTGCTGCGTCCCAGACCAAAATGGCGGCGGCAACCCTTTTCCCTTTGGCTGTCTAGATCCGCTTATAGATTTCGGGCCTCGTGAATCTTTCTTCGAGGCAAAACGAGCCGCGTAACCACGGATTTACATGGCACTCCTGTCCAGGATGGAACGCTCGCGTCCCGTCCGATAAATCGTTTAAGCGGACGCGCGCGCGAGTAGAATTCGGCGCGGAACCCGACCGCTTATTTATACGCGTTGCGTGCAACAACACCTCCCATGGAATATGGCGCAGGGAGCAGTATCGCGTTTTATCGTGCGGATTCACGGGATCGTGATATCGCCACATCGGCACTAATATCTGCCGATACGACCACCGTGCTGACTCTACCTCAGAACATACCGAGAATCGGGTCTTCATGCGAGAAGCTCGAGAGAGTGGAGATGGGGTAGCTTTACTCTATGGGTATCTTACACCCGGCGTCTGAGGTCTGTGAATAATTTAGAGTCCACGGAAAAATGATGAGACTTAAGAATTGTAGAGCTTATGAAAAATTTTAGAGTCTGTCAGAAAACTGCAGGACCTATGAAAGAGGTTTTAAAGTGTACGACAAAATTTTAGGCTCATGAAAAAATTATGAGACTTGAAAAGTGTTGTAGAGCTTGTGAACAAATTTTAGAATCTGTCAGAAAACTGCAGGACCTATAAAACAACTTCTAGAGTGTACGACAAAATTTTAGGTTCATGAAAAAATTATGAGACTTGAAAAGTGTTATAGAGCTTGTGAACAAATATTCGAGTCTGTCAGAAAATTGTGGGACCTATAAAAGACCTTTTAGATTGTAAGAAAAAGATTGTAGGTCCATGGGAGAATTATGATACTTGTTGAAAAAAAATTGTAGAGTTCATGGGAACATTGTAGAGTCTGTGAAAAAATGACACGCTCTATAAAAAGGCTTCTGGAGTGTAAGAAAAAATTGTCACATCTACGAGAAAAATTATAAGATCTAATATAACATTCTAGGATCCATAAGCACATTTTAGAAATTATAGAAAAATTGTAGGGCTCATGAAAAAACTTCTGTCTACGAAAAAATTGTAGGGCTTGAAAAAATTCTGAAAGCCACGAGAAGAATTGTTTGACTTACAAACTCTATGAAGCAGTCATCGGTGTAGACAAGGGAGGTTCTTCGAACTCATATTTCTTTCACCGGATACCGATATAGATACCGGCAAGTAATTTGCTTTTCCTCTCCAGTATTATTAGTCATTATTAGACTGCAGCTTTTATTTTCTCATGTTATTTGATACCATAACCATAACGAAGAACAAAATTTATTTTGCAGTCAAGAAAATTACTTCTGTCAGGTATTAAACATTTGCACGCACCGGGAATGCATAATGATTCCGGTTACTATGACTGCGTCACTTATTCTTCATTTCACAAAGTATCGAACATTCTCGAGCTATACTGTGTGTTTATACGATGAATAATCTGTACACTCTGCTAGGACATTTCGTGACGGAATGAATTTTGAATACAAACTATCCTGTTTCCTTCCAGCAGCTAAGGGTGCCGTGTAGACACTTTACTATTCGTTAGTTCCATGGTCGCTTATTACTCCTTCGAAACATGATAAACATGAAAGTCCCCTTCGCGTGACCGTCAGTGTCGCATCGTGTCGCCATGTTTCGTTTTCTCTTGTCATCTGTAGAACTCTTTTCATGCAGGACAGTTACAATTTCTATGTATCAAGCCTGACAGCAGTTCACAATTTTGTTGCATTCCTTTTTAATGCTGGGAAAATAATTAAAATTCTAAATTACTTGCTAATTCAAGAAACTCAGCAACTCTTTCAAAGTTAATGCTAAAAATATCAATCACTAAAAATTACTACAATATTTTAGCTTATAAAAACAAGGAAATTGAATTTATTATTTGAATTTATTATTACGGATTCCGACCCGGCTAATGCCAATGCTCTGATTCGTCCATGTTTTTCGTTAATAACTCTTTAACGAAACGCGGAGAACATTTTCGTAAAGGAAAAAGTTATCTCAAATCACCTTAGAAATCAACCTTATCAAGGAAATACAACATTCTTGGGACATCCTGTATGTGTAAGTACCTGTTCGCGCCGTCCGATACGGAGTAAACTAAAATTATTAACCTTTGCAAGATATAATGTGGGGTCTCAGGGACCCCAGCTTCAGATTATTGAAAAGAATTGTTATATGAACAAAATTAAATCTGTTTGTTTACTTTTTATCTTGTGTTATTCTTTATCCCAAATTTATTAAAAACGAGACTATTTATGAAATTTATTTGTCGGGGTCTAAGAGACCCCACCTTACTGTTTATGTGTTATTAGATCTTACCTTGCGAGAGTTAAACCAAGTCAATATTTCCCTGTTTAAAAATTCCCTGCTAATTTTCGTCACAAATACACAAAATTCGCAGTCTAATAATCGCGGAACAAGTAGCGCCGCATTTGCACACCCATCGTCGAAATCAGCCGCGAATTCGATCCCCCAAAAATTCATCTGACGATAAAGAGCGCGAAAGGGCCGCGACAGACGCGTGATTTCCCGAAAATATTTCGTCCACGTGAAATCGTTAATTTTCGATCCGTGCCGCGGCAGCGATTCCGGGCTGTGCGTATCACCGAGATCCCCTGTAAACAAAATTTGCTCGGTCCAGGAAAATTCCGCGATAACGAAGGCATGGCGACCGGGAAATCACATCCATCGGCGAGCGTAAATTTCCCCGCGGTGCAAAAACCGGGAAACCGGCTAGCGTTTCGATCTGTTCGCTCGGCACGGCCAGGAATTTTCCCAGCGAGTGGTAGCTGGATACCCGACCATTGACAGGAATTATTAGCAGCGGGCAAGCAAGCTTTTAGAATACGTTTTTGATCCGAAAAAGCATCGAAATAAATTAACCTCGCCATTAACGATCGCAGCAAACACGATCATAGACGCGCTAAAAAATTCTTTTTATTCGCGAATCCTGCAATGACAATAGTAGGTTTACATCCGGAGTAGACGACGAGCCACTTTTTATATAACGGACAACGGAGCCTCGGTCTACTTTAACCCATACATAAATTCGCAATCTGGAGATCAAACAAATATACATAATATAGACAATTGTGCCAGAATTTTCACCGCAAAAAATAAATTTATTCTGAAAACTGGTACTAATGTTGAATAAAAAGTGAGTTGCACTGAAAATTCGCGCGATTCTGCGTTCTTACAGTGACGGTATTGCCGCAATCTCGATTGAATCCGCGTCGAAGCCTATCAAAGGCGTCGTAAAAGAAAAATCACCGGTGAAAGAGGTTGAAGAGGGCGGGCCTGGCCATTTTGATTATTTCTCGAGTTAGTCGATGATCCAATAACTTCCGGAAGACCTGTTCGTACCATGTGAGGGACGATGTCGAGGAATCGGACTGCTATCGGGTCAGAAAGCACCGAGAAATGCACTAGAAAGAAGGGTCGATGAAAACCCGATCGCGGCGGCAGCACCGGAAAAATAAAGAGCATCGAAGGAAGTACGAAAAAGGGGTGAAACGACGGCCGAGGAGGGTGGTGAACGGATGGGGCAGGGGTTGCTGGGAAGTCGGAGAACCGCGGAATTAAAACGTACTGCAAAAGCAAGATGGGCTGGGTGGCGAATATGAGAGAGAAACAAACAGCGATGGTGCAAAAGGAAGTCGAAGGATATGTGGCAAACAGAATTGGCAGCGAATATTTTTCTCTGCGGAAGAGGACGAGGATCGGGAGAATGGAAGGAATCAGGAGGATTGTGGTTAAATGAATTTTCGCAACGACGCCATATTTGTTTCGACAGGCTTGCGAAACGTCGATCGTTTCGTTCTCGGTACTGACGGAATTTATTCGAACGGGATTATTTAACGGCCACCGATAATCACTGGGGGTTTGTGAAATATTACCGTTCCTCTGGTAGTATTCGTATGATGGGGATGTTGATTTTGGTCGAAAATTGCCGCAGAGAATAGTATTATTGGTTTGGCGAAGTTTTAAATGTTTCTGTCATGGCATTTTTATCAGTTGCAGCGCATCATTGAAAGATTTGTTGCTGGTGGAGTGATGTTATCAGAGAAATTAATTTGTGGGCTATTGACAGTAATGATCGGTCAATTTGTCGTGCGAAACGTACCTGTTACTGGCCAGTGAATTTTTATATCTCTTTATGATCTCTACTGTGTTTTTTTTATAACAGCAGTCTGTATACCATGGATATTTAATTAAATGTATCACTGTGATTTCATGGAATCTTGTGGAATTTATTGGGCTGACAGTCAGAGCGTTAAAAAATTATTTGTAAAATAGAGAGCGAGACTTCGATCACTGGTTTTGGGTCACTTTGATTTCCCGGAGTCTTGTGGAATTTATTGGATTGACAGTCGGGGCGTTAAAAAATGATTTTTAGAATAGAAAGCGAGGGAACTCGTGCACTGTATTTTTTTCCGGCAATATTATATAACCGAACGAGTTATTTTTGCCGTTCATCGAGCGATTTCAACAGTGCCATCAGCGCAAATTGCCATAAACCGCGGGCGGCGCACGTGTAAGCTCTCGATTTCGCTACCATCGGAGCGAGGACCGCGATTTTCGCAGTTCAAGGGTAAAGTAGTGCGCGAGGATCGCCAGCCCGGTGTCCCGATTATCAAATCGCTGGCGAATATTAGCGAGCCCCTCGGTACCATGGCAATTTTCACGCGACATTAGCCCATGTCGCGTTTACCGTAGCGACGCGTCCCGTCAGTTGTAACGTGACCGTTGCTGGTTCGTAAATTAAATTACACCCGGCTCCGATCCCCGTTTATTGACGAGTAGTACGACTCGCTAATAGGTACAATTAATCGCACAACAAAACCGGAATATCGATCCTTTGGGACGGGACCGACACGTGACCGGATCCCGCATGCCGCGCGTTTCCGAAATCCCGATCGAGCCGCGCAAAACGTTCCGCCGAAAAAGTCGTTAATCAGCGAAACTAGTTTCGCACGCTGATAAACAGAGCAAACACGTTCACCTCGTTCCGGTTCCCGCGAATTCTTTCCGCGAGACTTATCGGCACCGATCTACTCCCTCCGGACACGTGTAGTTCTGTGATCGATCGACTCGGGATAAATATCGAAAGCTGTCGAAAATCGAATAAACAGAAAATGAAACTTCGGAGGATTTGATTGGAGGTGTAAATAATTTTTGTGTCACCAATTCTTTTCGAAAAAGATTCCTCACCGATTGCAATGACCTTGAAATATGTTATCCAGGTCATCATTCTGAACAACTTTTCCTTGTACATGTTATCGCCGGATGACCTTGGTTTGCGTGATATAAGTTATGAATTTGATAAATATGACATAATGACGATAAACTTGCCATTTAGGGCAGGGGAGGGGCGGAGCCCAAAATTTTGAAAAGAATTTTCTTGAATAGTCACTTCAAGTGGTTTTTGGAAACGGGAAAGATTCATTCGTGGAGAATTTATTTTCTCCACTTCTGGACTTGGATTTATCTTGTGACAAAATTCGTGGAAGATCTGAATAAACACAGTGTAAAATAGTAATTGTTCGGTGCGCTTTGGAGGCAGTGTTAATGGCGGTTGCTCGGCACGGCCGCCGCCGACTAAAAAAGCAGGGGAAGTGGTTCCGAATAGTGGGTCGCGAAAGTTTTCGAGTGGCCTCTCATTTTCATCAGCGGCGATGGCGCGACGAAAGGGCGTCGGGATGAGGAGAGAAAACGTAAGCTGGCTCTCGTGCCTGTTGGATATTACGCGGACGAACGGCGTCGGAATAAGAATCGATCGGCGTTTTCTATCCGCGAAAGAATATATCTCTTATAGGACAGGCGAGAGGCGAGAAAAGAAGCGAAAAACGAGGGGAAAAAATAGCCGCCACCGAAAAAAAATCGGGATCGAGAAAGAAAAGAAAAAGAAATCGTGTCGAAAACTCGGGCTCAAAGTTCCGAAGCATTGTTTCGAGAGAAAGGACAGTCCCGGGCAACGCGGGACTGAGGCTATTTCTGAAAATCGATGCACCTGAAAATTGCAGACCTCGGCGAACAGATTGATCGCGGGCGCGACACGCCGACGATTTTCATCCCGGTTCACGCGACAGCCCCGCAAAAACGGCGACGAAGGGCCGACTTCCCTACAAAGGGACACGCGAAGGGTTGACTGACCTGGCTTTTAATCCCATACAAAGTCCAGTTTGACCTGGTTCGGTGGCAGCCCGTGATCAAAGAGAGCTTTGAGGTCCGCCGGCGCTTCGCAGGACCTGGCCGACAATCTTTTTTAAACGGTCATGATCTTTCAGCTAATATTTATTGTACTCCCGATTTTATGCTCCGAGCTTTGCACGGTACTTGGAACTCCATGGGAAAGTCGGGGGCCAAGTTAAAGTTGGAAAATCAAAGTTTATACATACATTAACCCTTTACACTCCGAATTATTTTTCAATTTTATTGCCAACAATTCCCTACTATTTTAAGTGTTTTATTTGAAATTTACTTCAAAGGGCAGTTCCTTGACTGCTACTTATTTTAAACAACTTTGTTGTAATTTATATTTGTGGAACTTATATTTGCTTTTAACTAAAAAATAAGAAATTAAATAAATAAACGAAGAACCGAATACATATAAAAACCCGTTTCCTTTACATTTTTCTTTCTCTGATGTCGAGTCACACTCGACAAAGGAGTGCGAAGGGTCAATAGTATCTCAAGGATTTGAAACATTCTATTAACCCTGTTGTAGACTTCAGGTGCACCACACGTTCACAATATTATTAAAAAAGCAGAGATACGTACATGAAAAACAATTTTCTGATGACTTTTTTCAAGAGTGGTGAATTAATTTTCGCACTAGACAACCAACAATTTTTAAAAATATATAAAACTCCAAAATTTCACTGGAATGTTAAAAATGTTTACTCGTTGGAAAAGTGTCTCCAAAGTCTTCAATTTTACAACAGCGTTGGTGACCTTCGTGGACAAAAGTAAGCTCGGTCCTTCTTCATCGAATCTTAAAATATCAAGGAGGACGTGTCAAGCAAAGGGACACCGAAGGATTCGAACAGAATGGAGACAGAGACTTCACGCGATTCCACAACATGGGATGTTCGAGCGTTTCGCTCGTAAATATCGATCACCGATTACTGGGTCACGGAAAGCAAGACCGCGAGTGCAAAATTCTGCAAGGTGCAAAATCCAGCTGCTACAGTCTCGCGTGACGAGTGATCTCCGTTCAGGTCTGGGTAGCTTCACTGGCCTGTTCAACGAGGATTCAATCTTCTCCGAGCTTCGCCCGTAAATTGGCCCTTCGCCGTCGTCACGTATTCATCGTCGCGAAATCCCCGAGATTAATCATTTATTATACTCGTGACGCTGACTGCGGGTCCCTATGCACTTGCTGCCTCTTGAGGTCCTGCGAAGGACGAGAAGACACCGATGGAGACTGGAGGGAAGGGATCACTGTACAAAATTGTAAGAGGAAGCATGTTACACATTGCCAGAAGTGATAACTGAATTCGTCAATTAATTTATTTAGACTATTAGTTATAGTACTAATTATTCCTCATAAGTAGATTGTGGATTTTATGCATTTATGGTAAACATGAAAAGATTGAATTAAAAAATGCTGCAGCACTGTCTTCAATAATATTTAAATAATACTATGGACAATTTTTATATTGCATAACAATCCACAGAAAAATATTTAAAACAGCTTGTCCATCTTGTTTTTATGTCCATCTTGTTTAAAATTACTTTGCAATTTACAAGTTCCCAAAAGCCAGGGAAGTGGTCGGTGATCTCTGATAAGAATCATTGATTAACAAAACAGCTGCATCGACAATATTCACAGGCACCAACTTCGACTGGAGATAGTTCAGCGAAAAGTTCCGGGCAGTCGATAGCCATCGGGAATCAAACTATCGATTGCGTGGCGCACTCCCGGGGCAAGATTGTTTTTTCCCTCGTTTCTACATCGACTAATTATAAACGAGCAATCAAAACGCACCGCACGTTTCCCCGAGCCACGTTTCCCCGCGTCTGTTTGTAAATGATCTGAGGTCCGACCAGGCCGGCAGGATCATTCGTCGGGTCCCGCTAATTGATCAGGAACCATCGTCATTAGGGAACGTCGTTTAACGTGATTAAGTCGCCGAATTCGTACGCGATAGCATGCCGTGCCGCTCTTCCCATCCGCAATGAAACGGTAACCGATCAAAAGCTCCGCATTACTTATGGCTGATTGATCGATAGAACCCTCTCTCACCTCTCCTCTCCTCGCCCTCGCCGTTTCTCTCTTTCCTTTCTCCGATCCTCCCTTCTCCTCTCCCTCTCTTTCTATTTCTCTCTTTCTGTATTTGTCTCACTTTCTCCCGCGCCAAACGTGGAAGCTTTAATTCGACTGCGAGGCGAGCTTTCGATTCCCGGTCATTACGATCGAAACTCTCGTCGCAAATTCAATTCGATCCGCTCGCTACCCGACTGTAGTGTTTGTTGTCGGTCCTCATTTAATCAAGCCGCTCGATTTTCGATGCGTTTACCGGATACCGATGCCGACGACAGCGTACCTACTCGAAACTCGAAACTCGAAACGTTCCGAACTCGTGTCGCGTGGTGCCGGGTCTATCCGGACCCAGAATTTGATTCCTCAAGCATGTCCCTGTCGAATTGTATTTGAACGATCTTGTCACCGGATCAGTAACCGAATTCTGTTGCTTCGTGTTTCACAAATGATTCTGTTTTGATACAAAATGTATCGGCGTACTAAACTTTCGAAATATTGTTGATTTTGATCTGTTCTAATTTTATAAAAAATAATCATTGGTTATCATTTCAATCTAGTAAAGCTCGTACTCTTAAAGCTCGAGAAACTGGGGTATCAGAGTCGGCAGATCAGGGGAATTGACTCGAATTGAGGAAAAAAAGTTACTCCCTCTCTGCAAGACGGAACGCGTCACGTGACCAGGCCGCGGCGAAGAAGGGGAAAGTAGAGTGGGGGACAAGTCTTAATCTGGCAATTCTGCTGCGAATTTAGACGTTGAAAAATTTCTTTCGTGAATCAAGCCAATTCTGTGTGAGAGAGAAGTCCATCCTTTACAACAACCCAAAAAAAATAAATTGTGAATTAGGGAAATAGGAAAACTTTGCATAATAGGTAAATTTTGGGGTGGATCTTCCGCCGCTTTTCCGCATTTTGTTCTGTTTATTGTTTCGTTAGGCGATCTTATCGAACGTCGGGCGCCGTCGGGAACGAGAGAGAAAGAGAGAGAGGGAGAGAGAGCGAAACAGAAGCATCGGATCGCGGACAAAGGTAGCCGGTTATCTTCGTGAAACTTTAAATAGCTTTTTTGCAATTCACTCTCCGCCGCGCCCGGTCTCCGCGGCGATAAAAATGCAGAGTTTACAAAGCAGCCGTTACTCTTTAAAGGAGCAGGGGTGCAATTTTCTTTCGCGGAACGCGAGCTTCTTATTAGCGGGGTTCCAGTGAATTTCGCGATCGTAAATGGAAACAACCCTTACTTACGAGCTCGAGAAGAACCGGTTGCTCTTTCTATTCTCGCTACCTGTTCTTGGCTAGCGTGTAATCATCGTGAAATTTCGCAATTGATGGCCCGACCCATAAATTTAGGGGATGAAGCTAGCTAGACCTAGTGCAGTCCACGCTGCACCTGCACTCGCCATTTTTACCGCGTGGTGAACTGTTTCCTGTTTTATTTAGTTATTTACCGACGACTGGATCTTTGGACAAAAACACACGGCTGTTTTCATCGGCTAATTTATTGAAAAAGTGGCCCAAACGAAATTGAAAAAATTGAATTGATTTTTATTGATGAAGATATATACTTTAGGTTAAAGTTATTTTTATATTATATGCATAACGTTGCCTGCAGTGTTTGTTTGCAGTTGTAAATAGCAATTGGTCATAAAAAAGAAAAATAATAAAAATTCCGTGTAGTTCAATTTTAATTGAAAAATTGATTGTCTTCAATAATTTGATTATTTGAATAAAAATAACGTGATTGATGCTTCGAGTAAAACATTTATTAACATTATAGCTTCTTATTTTTCCCTCTGTACAGCATTTGTTCACCTAAGTCCTGCCATGACACCATACTTCCTCAGACTATGAAATGTTACGCTAGAATCCTTCACAAAATTCCCCGAAGATTTGCTGAAATACTTTCAGGCGCATACTTCAAGGCTGTACCATAAATGTGTGAAAGAAGTTGAACAAATTTTTAAATAAATTTATTTACTAAATTTATTTACTATTTACTTAAAAATTTGTTCAACTTCTTTCACACATTTATGACTTGAAGTACGCGCGTATTTCAGCAAATTTTCAGGGAATTTTGTGAAGGATTCTAGCGTAACATTTCATAGTCTGAGAAAGTATGGTGTCACGGCTGGACTTAAGTGAACAAATGCTGTACAGAGGGAAAAATAAGAAGCCATAACGTTCGGAGTGATAAGAGATCCCCGTGGTATCCAGGTTTAAGGGTCAAGGAAGCCGTGAACGTACGCGGCCCGTTCGATTTTATAATTTCCGGAAACGCGTTCGCCGAAATGAATGAGCGCCGCGCCGCGCGCTGGTCGACGCTGAATACTTCCAGCAGCCGAGCGCGGTCTGACCACCGACGACCCCATCTACTTCGACTCCAATTCTGCCGGGATTCGTGAGTGAAATACGTGACGTCAAAGGCCGGAATCCTTTCGCCAGGGAGCGATGAGCGCTTCAAGTGCTTCCGCAGGGCCAACTTGATCGAAATTCAGCCCTACCCCGATGATTTCAATCATCGGAACACGAGACCTTATCAGTGACTTCCACCCGAGTCGACTTCGTATCGTGAACTTACTCTTGCAATCTTTCTCGTCCTCTCGGACGAATTTCCTGAACTTGCTAACCATTCACGAAAATCATACTTCACATGATTTTCTTAATCCATTCGATGTCGACGAGATATCTTAACGCAAAACACGTTAATGACAAAACAAATATTTTATATTAGGTGTGGCAAGATTTACTCACAGAGAAGATTATAGTAAAGACCTGTTACATGTTCACTATTAATTCCAACTGTCCAAACATTTTCTCTTTCACTTTTGTAGATGTCTCCGAAACAAAAGTATACATTCACAAAATGCTTTTCATTGACAGCCGATTGACAACTAATGAATCTTTCCTGCAATTCCAAAAAAGAAAGTGAAAAATAAGCAACAAAAACGGTTAAAAGAGTATTAGAACCGTACCGATTCCCGGCAGTTCTAAAGAAAATCTCTCGGATAAAATGTTTCCCATTGATCTCGCGAGCAATCACCGAGTTCCTACTGTAATTACGGAGCAGCGGCAAGTGCGGGTGCGTCTCGTCGTCGGGCACAAACAAATCGACGACGGCGGCGGCGATTGTCCGCGGGGAGACAGTGCAGGCCGAAAAGCGGAGATTTAGCGGACCGTGGACGCACACTTTTCGTCGGAACGGTGGGCGAGCGCACGGGCCACCGCAAGCTCCTGGATCCTCTTAACGTCATTATCTGCTCCGTTGTGCCCGTGAAACGTCCGCACGTGCGACCGTAAATCCGCTTAACAGCGATCGGAGTTTCCATGGTGCTCGCGGCCCCGTGGAAACACTTTCCTGCCTCGGTGTTCCCTGGACGGTTTCCGTTCTTTACATTTGTCTCCTTTCGCTTTTACAAGGCCGCTGTGTCTACGCCCCGTAATTCACCGATACCGATCGAAGGGGAACCGGAAATCGAGAAACCCGAGGGAGAAAAGCTCGCGTTAAATATTTACGAAACGGTACCGACCTCCAGAATTTTTTTATATGTCAAGGTCATCCCCCAAATTGTGTTTAAAAGATTTTATTTGATAATCGTTGTATACGAAATTATTTCGAAATGAACATGTAACAAATCTTTACTGCAGCCGTTTTAGCGGATGAATTGACATTGTCCATGTTTTTTCACATCTTATTTATTTCCTTTTAATCTTAAGATTGAACATGATTGGTTCTAATTTCCCCACCACCCAGGCCTCCTGTTTCCCACATATCATCTCCTCTCGTTTCTCTCTACTCAGATTGATCAAAATCGAATCAGAAGCACTACGTGCAGAATAAATTTTCCCGAAGGATCCGAACGACTCCGATAGTCCCGCGCGAACAGACTAGTTCCCGAAGTTGTAACAGCTGAGAGCGAATCCATCAGCGCGGACTCGTTAAATTAACGCAATCAATCAAATGGCTGAAGCGTAACGCCGGCTGAATTCTGTTTCAGTTACCTGGAGATATACAACGAGAGGGTGAGAGACCTCCTGAAGCCGTCTTCGAGCGCGAGCGGATTGAGAGTTCGCGAGCATCCTCGACTCGGCCCTTACGTTCAAGGTATCGGCAATCGGAGACGCTCCGTAGTCCCGGATAATTGCGATCTTCGTGGAAACTTACCCCCTCCCCCCAACTCCATCTCCCCTAGATCATCCTTAAACCTTTGTAACCTTACGAGGATTTCTTCGAGATCTTCCAGTCGATTCCTTACACTTCCGATCTAGGATCCTCTCGCGTAGCCGAGATTTCTCTCGGGTTCCCTGGAACTTGATAGACTGTCTTCCACTTATATCCTCAATGATGTTCGATATTTCGATTTTCCTTTCCAATTCCTCTCAATCCCCTTTTATCAAAGACAAAATTCACCGACTCCCACTCACAGCCTTTCCACTCTCCGAATACTCTCATGCATAGAGCTTCGGTACAACTGGATCAATTTTCGAGTTACGAGCTCGCGAACGTTCACTATTGGGTTATTGATACTTGACACCCTAGAACGACGACGCTATGTCACGGCAGATGAATATTTTATTTAACACGTTGAGCGCGGCGCCGATTTTGCTGTCCTTTCCGTTCAGCGGGATACCACTTGACGTAACCCAAACTATATTTTTGCTTGGAATGTTTTAATAAATTTCATTAAAATTACAACATTTATTTTTTAACCTTGATACTCGTCCCGATACGGGTCCCGACGCTGCCCAAACGAAAAATTCACTGCCGGTCCCAGGGACCGAAGCCGCGCTCAACATGTTAAGCTATTCCGACAGCTTTTGCCGGTTGAAACATCGCTATGGTCGCGATAGGTTGCGCAATTTGAGAATTGTATGTGTCGCATTCAACGAAGAAGGTGCACATTGTTCATCTAGCAAAATGGGAATGTCGCTAGGGGTGTGATCTGAAAAGAATTTAATCGCGATTCTGCTCAGTTTAAAAAATTATGATGATGATGCGGGACGTAGTAGAATTAAAAAATTAAATCTTAAAAATTCTTGAACTCACATTGTAGATACAATGAACAATCTGATTGACATACCTGTCTGAACTCTATTCTGTTTACCCGTGACCCGATTTCTGACCCAGTTAAGATAAATAAGATAAATAAGATCGTCAGTAGTCTAGAGTAAGAAGGAGCGGAGTACAAAATTTTTGAGGATTGTTTGGATACAGGATTGACCCACCACGTGGTCCGCACCCTGGGTTCGTTGATGTCCTACGTGGAGGAAGGGACTCGGGCCCGGAAGACAGCGTCGACCCTGCAGAACCCGAGTAGCAGCCGCAGCCACGCTCTGCTGACGATCGCCGTAACCCCGGAGCCGTCGAGCGTCCCTTGCGGCGCTTCCTCCGCCTCCGCTTCCTCCTCAACGAGGAGGAGCCAGGGATCCCCGCCACGCGGTGCCAATAAACTACGCTTGGTCGATCTGGCGGGCAGTGAAAGCGCGGCCACGTGCGGCGGAATCCACCGGCTGAAGGTGAGTCACTCGCCTCGATATAGCATCGTCTTCGCGAGAATGTGACCGAGATTGGTACTCTTCGAGTTAGATCATTTTCAAAAATTAATCCCATCATCGTATACAGAGACGGAGATTCTTCATGGCTCTTTGTACATTTTTTAATAGCGAGGAATTAGGGTGCAAGCTTTGTGCTCTTTTGGAATTGTTTTCCTTACGATACTACAGCTTCATCAGGGACAGAATATACATTCGTACTAGGAAAAAAATTCCAAAAGGACACCATTACAATCACCAACGTACAATATGAACGAAATTCTTCTTTGTCGATCGTAAATTATTGAATGAACTTTTTAATGATTTCGGCGCATAGGTTCGAACCTATTATAGCCGAACCTATTAATGAGTATCACCTAGGTGAATATTACTTTGACTCTTCCATCACACACAACGGAAACAAGTTTCGAACAGCCAATAAGTTCTGAACGTGTACGCCATGGCTCATTCATTTTATTCATTCATTACAAAGCCTACAAACCTACATTCTCATCAGGACCACACTACAATAGAAAGACTATAACTTTTACATAGATACAAAAACTGCAGCATATACAAACGTCTTGTTATTACAATACGACAAACAACGTCCTCCAAGAATCCTCAACCCCGAACACCACAAAATCACATTCTTCAATTCTTCATGTTCTTTCACCATAGGACCATCGCCGTATCGCGCGACGTGTAAAATTTTGCGAAAAAGAAGGCTCGCCGTGTTTCTTGCAGGAGGGTGCGAACATAAACAAGAGTCTAGTGGCTCTAGGGAACGTGATATCAGCCCTCGCGGAGAGAGGCTCGACCGGAAGTGGTCCAGGCAGAAGGTTCATCCCTTACAGAGATTCTTCGCTTACTTGGCTGTTGAAGGACGCACTTGGCGGAAATGCCACTACCATTATGCTCGCCAGTAAGTGTCTTCCCTTTGATCTTCCCTTCTTCTCCTCTCACTTTCCCCCGTCCCCTCGACCGCATCCCCTCCCTCCTCTCTCACCCCCTGCACCTGTTCTATCGCGTCGCATTTATTCTCGGAAGGCTCCGTTCTCCCGTGCATCCATCCATTAAACGATGATTTACACGTTCAACGAGCGGCTTTCTTTTTCTCTCTCTCTCTTCCCGTCTTCTATCAACCCTCGCAAACCCTCCCCCTAATCCGTTTTGCGCTCGTCCAAGATTCACCCGCGTTCCTTATCCATTTTGAAACGGAGTCATTTTAAATATTTTTATCATCGTTCCACGGCTCGATTGCATTGGTTCTCCGCGTTTTAAGCGACGGCTATAGAAAACAGTCTTCAAAATGGCGATAGTTAACTATTCGAATTGGAAAAATAAAGTTCATATTACTAGTACGTCAAGAAAAAATTCAAGAACACGTCCTCGTGGAATTCAACGAAATTACTATTAACTATTAACAGTTCGATTTTAATGATTCCAAATGAAGATTCCGTAGTACGACAGAAGAAAATTCGATTCTGCGATTGCAATATTTAATTCGGGAAGACGACGTAAATGGGGGCGCGCAAAAAATTGGCCGTCGCTTTTCCCTCCCCACATTATCCTCCCATAAGCATCCACAACGTCCGGACGCTTAACTCTCTCTCTTCCTTCCCGCCTCTGATTCTCTCATTCCGTTTCTCTCGCTCCGGCTTTCCATAAATTCCGGTTAATTGCCGGAGGAGAATTATTATCGCGAGCCTCTGATTCATGAAATTGTGCCCGGCGACACCGGAGCGCCGATTCCGCCAGGATCGTAATTGGTTTAAATGCTTTTCCAGGCGAGCTAAGGCACGGCCAGATTATAATTCAATAACTGGCGCGAAAAACCGTAGTAACCGGAATTCGGTAAATACGAATAATCCTATCTCAGCTTGTGCCGACGTAGCCTCGATGTACATACGAAGCGGTTGAGAGCGGGCTCTGCGAGCTTAGGGGTTTGTAGTTTTCGGCGGATGCTGTGGAAAATGTTTAATCACTGTATGGTCCAAAATAGGCTCATTTAGAAATTTATATAACCCATAAATATAAAATAATAAATACTTGTTATATAAAAGTTTCACACATGTGTAGCCTAAACAAAATACAGACGTAGTTGAGCAACATAATTTATGTCACTTCTCAATAACTCCATTTGCTATCGTGCATTGATTAAACAATTTCCGAATCCACTTCGTAAAGTGGATCATTATAACGAGCGCTGCAAACCCAGAAAATCTCGGACGCCATTATTCAGCTCTCTGTACATAATCCCGTAGCCGCAGTTCCAAGTACTTAAAATGTCACACAACTAGAAGATCGTTGGATGTCCCGTCAACGAGGCAACGTAGATTATTGGTAGATGAAACTGATTGGATCACGCTGTGTTCACACGTAGTTTTCCATGTACATACATACGTAAACGGTCGCGATAAATCACGTGTCAGCAATGTAACAAGCGGACACGTCTTTGGTGTCTTGGTCGAAGAACTGCTGTAGTAAACTTCCGCAAACGGGTCGGCCGTAAATCTTGTAGAATTTAAACGTAGTTAGACACCGCACCGTAGAAAAGTACATACCTAGGTACACAATGGAGTCTCTTGTTCTGTATGTAACTCTTGCAGGGTCGGCTGAAAATCGTGGTAACCCCGGAGATGAATGAGCACACTTGTGCTCTCTCCGCGGATTGTGCTTCAACCAAAGAATTCTCCCGGAACTAAACAACGCTTTTCTTGACGATCGAGAAATCCTTCCCCGGGATTTCTCTTGGTATTTATGCTCGAATATTTGTCCTGCCACTGCTGGCCTTCACAAAATGAACTCGAAAATCTGGTGAAGCACATTAACATTTTATTAATTGTGCTCTACCAAATCTTCTTTTACACAATAAACAATTTTCTGGAGCAATTGGAAGCAGCAAAATTTGCGATAAGAACTCATGAAAATTTTATATAAAAATATTATCTAAAATTCTTCTGAAACTTTTGTCGTTCCTTGTCCTCACATAAAATACCGCATAAAATTTGAGAACATTATAATCTTATTTAATATGTACAAATAAAATGATACAAATACTGGGGATGATCTAACGAGACAGACTACTGTACGTACTGGCTGCTTCAGAAAGAGACTGAGAATGAATTTAGTCTCCGTTTACTCGAGCTTCTACTAAAAAACGCATGAAAAATTCGGAATTTTTGTGAGGCTGCCCGATTAAAGATGAACCATCTCCGCTTCGATCACGACTTCCAGTTACCTTCCAGAGCCCACCCGTTACAAGAAAATCCTGTACATAGTGTACGCAAAGCAGGGTCGGCTTTTTGCTGGATCGCCACGAGGGGATTCGCCGTTGCAATAACTAGAGACACGTTAATTCGGATTATTCGGCCCCGCGGGTCAGCTCGTCGCTCTGATACATTAGAGGATACAATTAACAGCCGGTACTAGAAAAACCACGTGAACCAATTAGCGATCCTCCTGTATATGTTTATGCGTGGGTGTGTGTGTGTCGCGGAAACGGAAGAATCCCCGAATATTCCTAGAACCGGGACAGGGACGCGTATAATTAATCGCGGCGAAATATTCCAAACCGCTGATCGTCGACGGCTAATTGAATTGCTAATAGCATTCGGGTTTATTATCAAGCGGAGGGGGACGTTTAATATTCAGTGTCTGCGTTTATGATTGACCGCGTATGGGAAACAGGGAGAGAAACGGGGGCTTTGGACGCGGCACAGGGATCAACCTTTCGGGTGATGGCACTTTGTCGAATTAAATCCGGCCGCCCGGACTGACGTTTTCTCGTTTCAAGGAAGATCGAACCCGTGGCCGATCGAATTCCCGGATTTTGTTCGCAGGAAACGCACGGCCCGGACTCTCGCGATTTTCTTCTTTTTTCGAGTCGACTCCGCGGATCGAGCCGAACGAGCATTTAATTGATCGTTCCGTGGAATTCAATTAGCAGGCTGCAGGTTCTCATGCAAATTTATCTTTTCGATGCTAGGAACCGGTGGGTGGATTCGAGTGACCCGTTCCGGGGCATTTATTTTATAAGTATCGGGGAAATAAATGGAACGTTAAGCAAATTACGGACGTTATAATTGAATAGATGGAAAACGCTAGAAAGTTCTTCGAGGAGGAAACTTCTATGAGGAAACATTACGGTACTTCTGGCGTTTGAAATCAGCGTTTCAAATTGCACAACTTCCAAATTGTATTGTTTCTTGAATAGACTATAAACATTGTGAGCGCACTAAATTGGTTTTGAGCGATCCTCGTGTTTTTGGTGGGTCTTTAAGTATTGTAGTTGTACGTAGCGTAAACTTAATTTTTTTTATCGAATGTATACTTCTGTAAACTTGTTGACAAGAGGGGTTATATTTTGTTCACGATGGTTTTCTTCTTCATCAGCCAAAAATTGGATGTCTTTAAAAATATTCTATTTTCAACTTCAGAAAACTAATTTTAATTTAGATTTCGTCTTAGACCCTTGAGTCTGTATAATCTAATGAAAATTTGACATTTTCTTAAACATTTAGCTTCCTCGAAAAACGCAGGGTGATGACGAGAAACGATAACGTGTCTGGGTCTTTACAAATTGTCTGCCGGCTATTGAGACGTAAGGGAAAATTGTCAGAATTGTCAGCGGCATTAGGGTCGATGGTCGTCGGATCGCGAGAAAAACGCGGAATGATCGAAAGTGAATCGCATTCGTCGTCGGTTCGCTCGCGGGCTGTCGATTCGTGGTCGCGGCGGTGAACGCGAGCCCGCTCGAACACGTTCCTGTTAATTACCACCTGTTCTCTGCACGTTGCACCCCGTTTTCCAGCGATATCGCCAGCAAGCGGCAGCTACAACGAGACCGCGCACACCCTGCGATTCGCGCAAAGGGCGCAGAGCGTGGTCAACCGGCCGGTGGTCAACGAGGATCCCGTGGCCAGGGTCATTCGGGAGCTGAGGGACGAGGTCGCCAGGCTCAAGTCCCTTCTACTCGAAAAGGTAAGGACACCCCACCAAAACAAACCATTTTCCGATCCATCAAAACGCGTACTGAACAATTACACAAGTGCTCTCGTATGACAGTTATAGAATTATGGGATCTAGATTTCTAGAAATCCATTAACCCCTTGTCGTTCCTTTTCCTTTACAGTTACAGCGATTAGAACGTCTTTATCCCGAAAAATGTCGTAGAAGAGAAGAGAAAATTTAACGCTTAAATATTGATTACAAACGAATCAAATTTTAGTTCCTCTAAAATGTAACACGTATCATTCATATTTGTTAGACTTTGTTAAAAACCTTCATCACGAGTCTGGCTCGCCAATATACGGCAAGGGGTTAATGATATTGAAATTATATGTTATCAGTGAAGGAATTTTTTTAAGTTAGTCCATTTATTTGTTGAACAGTGAACTTCGGGACTTTGTCATAATTTTGTGCTCTCGAATCTGTTGCGATCAACCATTCCTCGATTGGCGAGATGACAATGCTCGCGAAACAGCATATGAAAGTCGATGGACGAGGATCGGTTCTCAATCCGATTCCGCTTATGGGAATGATACAGGAAAATCAGTGGCCGGTGTAGTGCAATCGTAAAGGGAAATTCGAGCGAGGCTAGTGGATGGCCGATTATGTAACTCGTGCAAGGATATTGTAAAATTCGCGTTCGGCCGATGGAAAATGGAGCGGTAATGTGGATCACTCATTAAGCCGACGCGCACCTGCGAACTGTATTTTATCAGCAATCGTTCGTTCGTTTTCGAGTTGAATCCCGGGCGCGGAACCGCCGGCGGTCGGTCAATGAGTATCAAATAAACGATCCATGCATTTCATTTGCGTAATGACGTTTCGACGCGAGTTTATATCGATAATAAACTCGAGCGATTTATCCGTGTCCGATTCGCCGTTTTACGGAGGTTCGCCGGCCACCGGGCACATTTTGTAATCGGTCGATTGCAAATCAGCTCCGATTATAAATAGACGCCTCCCAATTTCCCCGGTGGAATCTCGCCCCGTTTCACGGAGTGTTTGCTAATTTATTTTTCTGTTTGCACTCTCGGGTGTAACGCGACGCCGTTTGTCGAGCGAGCGCCGAAAAGTGCCATTGTTGCGGCTTGTTTATCGCGAGCACATTATGTAAACGCGGGCTGCCCGGGATAATGATTTTCCTGGCGCGTCCTTGTCGCTGTTGCATCGGCTGTTAAAGAATCAACAGGGCGTCCCAAAAATGTACTTCCTTGAAAGGGGTGACTCCTGAGGTCATTTGAAGTAACTTTTTCCTTTGCGAAAATGTTCTCCGCCGTTTCGTTAAGGAGTTATTCACGAAAACCCCGGACCAATCACAGAGCAGGCTTAACTAAGCCGCGGAGAACATTTTCTCACAGGAAAAGTGACTTCAAATGACCTTGATAATCACCTCTTTGAAGGAAGTACATTTTTGGGAAATCCTGTATTACAACTGAAACACCCAATAACAATAACTTGCACACTTACCAATTCTTCTACTTGAATGCACTTAACACCTAACTCATTATTTTTTCACTAATCAATTGCCTCTCTTCTCCACAGAACATCGAGCCCACCCAAGCGTTGTGTTCCTGTCAAAAGATCCAGGATCAATCATCAGATTTCAAGGCCATCGAAGCCCCACCAGAAGGGTCAAAAGTCTTAATAGAGCCTTACGAGGACCAAGATCCGGACTCAAAGAACGGAGACTCCCAGAGGGATTCAAAACCAGAAGAATACCAAGTTAGTAGGAACATACTCCCTCTGAGGAGGTCCACGTCAAACGAGAGTCTCACAACTTTAGACACCGGTTGTCCCTTGAAAAGATTCGGTTCGTATGAGCTGTTATCCTCAAAAGATCGTTTTGAGAGAACCTGCAACCGTGCCAGAGTAACAGAGTTGAACGACGAAGAGGATGAAGTCAGCGAGATCCATGAGTCAGTGTTCGTCGACATTCCGACTCTGGTAGCAGTGTTGATTAAGCCGGATGACAGTCTCCAAGAATCGTCGACGCAGATCGAGGAGATTTGTTCCGACGAGGTGGCTGAAGACGGGATCGACGTTGAATTCATCGGGCACGAGCATGAAGGGTTTGATGATCCAGAAAAGCCAGAGAGCATCGACCACGATGACAGGAGTAGTTCGGTGAACTCTTGCCAGGCTTCTGGAGACAATGAGATAGATGTCTATCAATCAGAGGTCTACAAATCCACGTCCAACTTGAAGGAAAAGCCTAAATTCAGGAAACAGGACTCGTTAGACCTGCTATCAGCTCCGCTCCCCTCAAACCTTCACACTTCCAAGAGGTTTGGATCTGTGGAAGCAATCCAAAGAAAGAAGGAGCCTTTCTTCTCCCTAGAAAGGTCCCATACGAGTCTAGAAAGGCGTTCTGTAGTCCCAGAAAGAGCCAAGAAGTTGAACAACATCCGGGAGATCGATGACCAGAAGAGCGTCAAAAAGAGTCTCTGGCTAGGTAGCAAAGAACCATTACAGAGGAAAGGTAGCAACGACTCTGACAAGTCGCTAAAAGACTCCCAGAGTTCGGGTAAAGGGAAGAATGCAAGGGAGCCAAGCTTGGAGAACCTGAAGAGGAAGACCAGCAAGGACAGCAGTTCCAGCAGTTCTAAAGACGAGCAGATCTTGATCTCCAACCTTACCAGGGACAAGCTATTACACAGGAAAGATTCTATCGAGCAGGAACCACCTTCTACTAGATCTCACACACCTATTCAGAGGGTTAAGAGAGCTCAGATCGTGGCAGCAGTCACAGAAAGACTATACTCTAGCAAGAAGGTACCAGAGGATGTATCTGGGATCAGGTCTCCACCAGAGGGGACTGAAATCAAATCTCTAGCGAGGATGAAACTGCAGGAGATCTCGAGGAAGATGCTGGGAAAAAGACGAAGAGTCTGCGTGGACACGCAGACTGACTGCGCTAGGACCATCAGGATGAGGGACACGGCATCTTCGACGGAGATGCCTGAGATTCAAGACGTGGCAGTGTTGACAGACAACCATGAAGACTGTGAGGTCGTAGCTGAACGCAGGACACCAGTTTTAAGAGTAAAAGAGATGGCTACTATAACTGATAAACCGAAAACTAGCATCGTTAGGTGTAAAGACGTTGCCAGTCTAGCTAATGACCTAGATGAATTCGAGTACGAGCTTCATTCTCCGAGACACGACTCAGGAATCCTTTCTGATGATACTCAGAACTATGCTGAGAGCAATTTGTCCAGCACAGAGGTGTCAGATGTATGTCATGAAAATGATCATCGAGCAGCAATGCATGTTGAGAGCTCGACCAATACTTTGTACTCTTCTTGTAGGAATTTTGCAGTACAGACTCCCAGACCTAATACTCTAGATCCTCGTAGGATAGAGAGCAAAGCTCCAGCCTGCTTGAGACAATGTTGTAATCCTATTCAAGAGCCTAGGAATCCTTCGTCTGTTGGTACTCCTGAGAAAAGCGTGATTTCTATATCGCTGCCAGACACGATCAGCATCACGATTGAGAGCACCAATGTCATAGAATCCAGGATAGCTGTGATGGACACCCTGGAGCAGGATAAGGCGAGGTCCAGGACCAGAGATGGAGAGGTTCAAACTGAAGAAGCTAAGGATATCAGCCCCGAGATTGTTTGTTTCAAGGATGACAGTAGATCGACGTTTAGTCAGACGGATAGCCGAGTGTTTAGGATTGAGAACATCTTCCAGGACCCTAACAATGTGTCTAGAAGGGTAGATGGAGCTGGGGGAAGGGTTGACGGGGCGAGGATGAGGAATTCCATCACTTTCAGGAACTCTCTTGGGACTTCCTACGTGTCTCAGGTTAGGGATGGAGAAGTTGGTGGTTTTGGGGGACGGAGGCCGAGTGAAGGGTTCATCAGGGATGGCTTGATCACCGAGGCGTTCATCACGAAGAAGAGGATCGATTTTGGGAGGGAGGAGGACCCGTGGAGGCGGTGGTCGGTTCCTGGAGCTATTAATAAGATCCATAATTTTGGGTGCAATGAGAGACCTTCTTCATGGCAGTCGAAGGTTGGTAAGATTGCTGGATTGACATTATCGTGCTCGAACTGTGCCTCGGAGAATGGTATTGTGTACTCGAAGACAGATCTTGAAGTGCAGGGTGACGCGAAGCCTTCGGAGAATGGTGCCGCTGAACATGATCATAGTTTCTCGGATGACAGTTTGGATTACAATGAGAACAACGTGTTGGGACAGACAATGGTGAAGATGGGGGAGTGTGAACTGAGAGAAAGTATCTGTCCACCTGATGTCGTAGCACACACGAAAAAGGATTGTCCTAAGGTTACAGCCATTGAAGCAGAGTATAACGAACTTGGAGATTTTGAGGACAGCCAAGTTGAGTTTCCGAAGATGAAGCCGTCAGAAGGAGAGGTCCTACAAGTGCATGATTATAAGGACCTTATCCTTGGTAGACCCTGTTACAGCTTCAAAGACGTCAATGAAGACCCTGAAGATTCCAATCGCGTGAATAGCAGTGGGAAGAAGAAAGTATCTTTTTCAAGTAGTCCTGAGGTTGATGATAAAGTGTCCTTGGAGAATGAAACTTCCAAGCAGAGCCCAAAGACATCCTTGAAATCTATCATTAAGAAAAGGAAGAAGAGGAGCGTGTCGGAGATTGTGGACGGTGTTCAGTCGTCCAATGATGAGACTGATGATTCTCAACAAGAGGATAAGAGTTTGAAGTTGGAGGATGACTGGGAAGAGAAAGTACAGGCTAGAGGTGCTGAAGAAAAGTCGAAGGAAGATTTACAGGATTTGAAGATAGATGCAATGCAGAATAATAAGAAGGTGAAGTTTTCTGTGATGAATCTGTCGGAGAAGAGCGAGTCTGATAGTTGCGAGAACATTGAGGATGAAGAGGAGGATGTTCCTTGCAACCATGCAGCGAAGAAGATCCTTAAAGAGTATCTTAGCGAGGCTGTGACTTTCATGCGGAACCTGAACTCCATCAATGAGTCCATTAACGTTGCTAGCGTGCTTGAAAGGTGAGTCATTTCGTTTAATGAAAATTTTAAAACAATTTTGATAACCCCATCAATTTTGCTCAAGGTGTTCATCGCTCGGCCACCAGAAACGGGTTGGGAAGCAAGGGTCCCGCCGCAGCTCCTCCTCATGGAATCTGGATCACCAGAGGCAAGAGGTCTTTGTGTCGGACGACGGCGATTATTTGGAGAGCGACGAAGATATCGTCGTCTCGACGGAGTCGTACGACCGTTGTCTGAATGGAATCCAACGGCTGGAGGACTGCATCCGGAGGGTGGACAGGCATAACGAGCTGCTTCGCGTGAAATACGGTGTCAACTGCGGATCTGCTGGCGCTAGACTGAGTTTAGCGAATCCTAGCACGGATCGTGCACCTATGACGAGCGAGTTCGTGGTTTCCGATAGAAGAGAAGACAACTCCAGCATTATCGAAGACTGGACCAGCCCTAGGTTCGCCGACTATCACCCTAAACCAAATCAACAGTCTACAAAATCTCAAAACGTGGAAGACGACCTAGAAAAGAGGATCTTCGATCAGCTGATGAACGTGGCGAATGCGACCAGCTGCAGAGCATCGAGTCGACTTCAGAGCAGATTTTCCAAGACCCCTGACCATAGAGCTCGAAGTCCTATCACTTACTCAAAGCTCAGAGAGAAATACAATCATGCGAACGAGTCTTTCTGTGGAGATCTTCGTGGTAGTTTGGACGTAAACGAACCGAACTGTACGAGTTATGAGATTACAGGAAATCTGTCAGTCGCTAGGACACAAGGGACGTCTTTCGATGATTTAGAGTCTATCGTGGAGGATGATTTCTTACCCTTGAGGAGATTGGATCGTATAGAAGGGAACCTGCATGCGGACTCTTCTAGATCGCAAAGAGACGATTCGTCGAACAGTTCATTCAGAAGAGCCAAGTATCGCGATGACTTGGACGATGAGTACTTGGGACTGAAGAGCAGTTACTCGTCGCAACGTGTGACGGACTTATCCCCTGTTAGGGGATTTCAAGAATTAGACGACCACTCGCGGAGAATTAGAGACGGCTCGAAAGCGTTCCCAAAGGACGAAGGTTCGAGCGACATTCTGCAGTTGAGGGACAAGCTGAAGTACCCTGGCAGTCCTAGAGCAAGATTCCTGGAGCTTCTGAGGGAGAGACGCAGGATCGTGGAGAGCAGCAGGGGAACGAGCGCCTCTTGAAGCCCTCTGTGCAAGGATTGAAGACAGTTATAAGCAGTGCAAAAAAATAAACATAAAGGAATGATGCTGCGATTATGGCGCGGTAGTGGGGGTAGTGATTAAGTACAAAAGTAAGACGCAGTAAAACATGAATCCGATTTTCCTCGTGTTTGGACTCATTTTAATCGGGAGAATCTCAGCCATTTATCGGTACTACTATTATCAAGGAAAGACGAAAATTACGGAGAGCAAAATTTTCTTTCATGTTTACTTTTTCGTGGCATTGCATATATACATTGTACTCATTCTCTACCCTTGAGTGATGAGATAGCTTCGCCAAGATACTGAGTGGGATTGACACGTGTAAATTTAACCGTGCGTTACCGTAACGCTGGTTGTAAATTGTATTCGTCGCATATTTTTCTATATTGACGCGTGAACCGCGTTGTTCCTGTAAATAATAGAGCTCAGCCTTTTGTAACATTTACGATCGCGCTCTGACTTTTCGATCCTTTTCGATGCTCTTTCACCTGGCATTGTATGTATCACGTAACTCGCCCCCATTTCGTGATATTAAAAGATCTTCCTCTGCGCTCTTTGCAGAATTGTAAATAGTCCGATGATATGGGAAGAATTCTTCTTCAAGAATTCTCTCTATCCCGTTGTTGAAAATTGCATGTGATCGTGACGGAGGAGCGATCCTTCAGTGGTAGAAAAAGCGTTTGAGATTGACAGTGATGATCTAAAGATGTCAATCGATTTTTTAGAAAGTGAGTAGGTACTTTGGAGTGAACCGTGTGAAGAATAACTTTTCAAGATTTTTCTAATCTTTATTGATTACTTCTCTTATGTATCTAAGAAATACTGTCAATAAATTATTGAGCTGATATAGGTTGTCGGAAATAATGCGTCGAGTAGCTAACCACACTCTCGATATATACGAGATATACACTAAAATTATTTACAACTATTCACTAGGCGCGATTACATTAACACGCACTCGGCCGGCTATAAGATATGTGCGTGTACCTGAGGTAGCTGGACTTGTCACGAACCAAGGACCCTCGCTGACGGAACGGTATCGGCCCGGGTTGGCTGCTAGATAGACAGCGGACCCATCGTAAGCAGGCTGGTACCGGGCCCAGGTAAAGACTTTAAAAAACCCTTCAATATACTCGGAAACGGAATTTCCCGGGGCCTGATAGCGACGACGTCGCTACATAATCATTTATATTATTACCGTTAATTTTGTATTTTCAATGCATGATAAGCATTTTCGTGCTATGATAAAAGAGGAATATTCAGAAAGAAGTTACTGGTGTTCCAAGCCGTCCTGCATAGAAGAGCTGACGCCGAAAGAGCAGCAGAGGATTTGTCGTGTGCAAATTCAACAGTAACGATCCGTGCGTGCTGCCTTTTCACCTGGTCCACCCCGAAAAAATGTTCGCGTATGAATCGGGATCGACTTGTTGCAATATTTCGCTGGCTAAGGTGGATGCTGTGCGAAAATATTCGCATCGCATCGTAGGAATCGATCTAAAATGTATTCGCGTTTAGGTGTGCACGAGCAAACCAGCGTCGTTACGCTTGCATCAGCGAAACGACGATTTCCGACGTCTTCGAGGTGTTCTTCGTGTTCTGTGCCAAACTATGATAGAATAGAGAAACAACGGCGATGCAGAGGACAGAGCAGAGCTGTTTGTAAACTGGAGTTATCGTGCGACAGCGTTACGCGATTAGGCGAGAGATAGAGCGCCGAGATTAGCCGAATACGCGTTGGCACGTGACGTGGCCACGATAACGCGTGCCAAATTATTAATAAATTATTGTCGAGGGACTGCCTGCGTGTCACGTTGTATATCGTGTTCCGCATAAGAGTGGTGGAACTGTCGATTATTATGGTGGAAGGGAGGTCGATTTTCGAGCACGGAAATTTGGGAAGGTTTAATATACTATGGGTGCAAAAAATATTTACAATTTTATGATCTTATAATGTTTTTATATAATTTATCACAATACATTGTGAACTCTTGAAATTATTCTTTTGTTCTTATCTCGACGATCATCATCGTAGATCTAAAAATTCTGCACATCGCATCTTTCAGTGTGCATAAATGAACAATCGGCCATCAACGTGCTCACTTGCGTTTGTTAATGATCAGCCGCGAGATTATTGTTTTTTGCACGTGACGCGTGGGGTTCGTTGGCGTTTCGCTCTTATAACGCGCCCGGCTCAGCCAACGCGAGTTGAAATAACACGGAACAACAAACAATAACCACGCGACACATATACAATACTTTTCTTGCCTCGTTATTTATATTCGCATTTGTTACGAATAATTATGTGGAACAATGAATAATCCCGGAATAAACGTGGCCTGCAGTGTTTTGACGAGCATTGTGCGACTGCCGAACCACATCTGACCCTATTTTAGCAATAACAGAGCAGAATGTTTACCACGGACAACAAAGAACCGATGCAATCCAGTAAACATAAAAAGAATACGAAGCATACAAAGTGATTATTATTAATTGCTCGAACAAGGGAAAACACATGTTTTACTGATTCGACACGCATTTATTTTCCCATTAATCATTCAAGAGAAATTATCTTCTTTCGAATGTCTTCCGTAGTCAGACTCGTAATCACTGCCAATTAATTACAATTCGATACAAAAGCTCCACGAAAATTATCCAACAGCTCCTCACGATAACGCAAATACTATGAATCATGCTGGATTCTAAATAATATTTTGTGATCTTTGCACGAACGATTTTTAAATAGATCTCTTTCATTCACGTTTGATAAGCAAAGATTAGCGAAAGCGGCCTTAACAATACAAAGTATAAAGGATAAGAACGACTAGCGAAAACAAACGATGATAGTCGACTGAAAAAGAATAAACTTTTGGCCGCGATAATTTTCTTCTAATCTCGGAACCGTTCGAGTACTATCGGTTTAGCCGAGGTTATCTTTGGCTCGATGCTTCATGATCGTTATTCAACTAAACCAGTTGATTCCGAGGTGCATAGGCGAGCGGCCGGAAGTGGAGGATCTGCACATCTGACGTTTTGTTGTCCATTCTCGTGACTACTTTTCAATCACTTATGGTAAGTCGTGCCTTACAATTAAAATGTACTTATATCGTGCCAAATATTAGGTTCTCTTCATTTTGTTGTTCATTACAAACAATCAAAACCTATTCAAGTCTTGAAGATTGTCTCCAACAATTTCTATATATTCACATAATTTTATAAGCAACTTATGAACCCAGTATAAAATTGGAATATAAAATAAAGTTTCTATCCTTCCCTATTTTATACATACACAACCACTCTGACAGCGCTCTCAATTAAATTATCTTGATGACCTTTCTATTTTCGCAAATCTGTCACGCGATTGCATTTCTCATACATCAACAAAATTCTGTCTTACACGACTTAGTCTACAGGTTCCATGCAGTGTATACTCAAAACCTCAAGTTTCTCCTTCATTCTCTTCCTTCTTCATTCTACGTAGAACACTTCTGACAGTGCTCTCCACTAAATTACCTTGACAATCTTCTTTTTCCCTCTTCTCACTGCGAATTCCTATTTTATGTACCTTAAAATTGCTCTCGTGAATCTGTCACGCGACTTCATTTTTCACAAAACCTAAAACTTGTCTCGTGGACATTGTTCCTAACGGAATTTATACATTTAAGATTTAAAATCTTCACCGGCAAATCATCCCTATTCCCTCTTCCTATTTCTGTTTTGTGTGCCTCAAAATTACTCTTGTGAATTCATGAATCATTAAATTTCCTTAACAATTTTCTTTTTCACTTCGTTCTACTACAAATTCTCATTTTGTGGACCCTAAGAAAATGCCCTCATAAGATTGTCACCCATTTTATCACAATATTAAATTTCCTCAAAAATTTTCTTCTCCGATTCTACTATTAGAAGTTTCTATTTTGTGCATCCTATAATTGTTCTCATAATATTGTCACCTAACTTCATTTTTCAGAGAACTTGAAACCAGTCTCATAACTCATAGACTCTGTGCCTAACTCACCTATATTATCACAATATACAATTTTCTTTTTCACTTCTTTCTACTACAAGTTTCCACTTGGACTCTTTAAAAATTTCCTCATAAAATTGCCACTCACCTTCACTTTTCCCAGACCCTAAAACCTGTCTCATAACTCATAGATTCTATGCCTAATTATACCACTGTTCCCTCTATCACCCAATGGAATATTATTACTCGCGTAATCGCGTCCTCTAATCGAGGGGATAAACCGCACGAAGCGACGGAGAACTATGGCAATCACGAGACTTGTCCTTAGCGAAGCAGTGTCGGACGAATGCCGGGGTCAAAGGTCCCAGCCTGATAACTCTTGTCGCGATACGCGAGTCTCGCACGTTCGAATAAGTAAATCGGCCGACCGGCGATCGTTTACAGTCGATTATTCGCAAGTTTCGTAGCTTCTTGAATGGATCGATCGAGCAATCATGAGAGACCTGAACAGGAAGCAGAACCTGTAAAACGGTCCGATCGAGAGCGGTTGCAACGGCGATCTCGACCTCCACGTAATCACTCCGTCACCGATTGAATCACCGCTAAAAACCGTTCGATCCAGTTCATCATTCAGTGAGAGAGATCGGGGAACGGAGATGCGATCGCGAATCACAGGAAATGTGCTTGATACTGCTGTTGAAACGATCTCTGTCCCGTTGTCTTGATCTCTTCGCCAGTTTGTTCGCGATTGTTACGAATTTTGCCTCGATCGTCCGCGCTGTTGATCCGATCAACTGGATCAAGTTTATGTTGAGGACTGAGGAGTGTTTCCTGTGTTTCTTTCCGCAGAGCAATGAGGAATTCGTCGACCCCTTCTGCGTGGAGGAGAACCCTCAGAAGATCACCTTCGAGGACATCACCTCCGCGGCGTTCAAGATCAAATGCGGAATTATTAACACTCCATGCGTGGTATGTTATCTCTGAGATACAGGCATAGTCGATGACATTTAACACTCTGGTTGCCAAAATCAAAGTATTGGGTTGTTCGAGTAAATTGGAAACAAAAGAATTTTTACTGACTATCAAGTTCATTTAATAATATATGTACCATTGTGTTTGACAACGGTTTGCCATCTTTTGGGTATGAGTATCATTATCCTCGTAATACGTTGATTATTTGTGATCAGTGCCTTGATTAGATCGTCATCAACCGCGGATGGCCTACAGGAGCGTTGCCGGTCTTCAAGGTTAAATTCGCCGCCTCTGAATTTCATAAACCATTCGCGCACTGTTCGATCACTTACTTACATTGTCTTCGTAAACAGCAAATATCTTTTTTGCAACTTGAACAGCATTCTTGCCTTTTCTGTAGTAGAAAAGCCATGTTTCCATTGGCGTCAAAGAAAAACGATTGAACCTTTGTCCATGGTGAGTAGATACAAGTATTGGCGAAAGTGCCACCTTTTAGAAAATGTATAAAATTAATTATTTAATGTATAAAAATAAATTAATGTATAAAAATAATTGAAAATCGACGGAGACTTTCCAACGATCCAATAATTTATTTAATCGTATGAAAATTGGAAACTTGAATTGTATGATACAAACTAGTTCTTCGTTCTATTTTTCACTCTTAATGTTAGATACAATGAACATTGCAAAGATTCATGTTCCAATTTCGAAAAGTAATTCCATCACCCATATATGGTATGGATGACATGACAGTCAAAGTGTATTTCAGTGTGAACTGCGTGTCTTTTTTATATATTTTAGAAGGTTTTTTTAGTAACTTTAACATCTTTGGGATTTCAAACATGAATATTAAAATTGAACGCAACGAACAATTTCTTCACCTAATCGTTTGTTTAGCGATCGCGCCTGTCAGATCAGACAGGGATCGATCTATACCTGAAGAAGGACTTCCTCCAAACAACCGGAAGCTTCAAAGAGAGAGGAGCAAGGCACGCTCTGATGATGTTGACGGATGAGCAGAAGAAGATCGGCGTGATATCGGCTTCCTTGGGCAACCATGCTTTAGCGTTATGCTACCACGGCCACAAATTGGGGATTCCGGTGGCTGTGGTGATGCCTGTCTTAGCGCCGATCATGAAGATCGCCGCCTGTCGACAGTACGGTGCTAAGGTGATCGTCGATGGTCGTGACATGGGCGAAGCGAAGCGTATTGCTCTCAAGTACTCTAAGGACGAAGGGATGGTGTACATAAACGGGTATGAAAACAAATTTTCAAGGATTCATAGCATCGTAATACTGGAGACATATTTGCAATAATATTTGTAATCGGAATTTAACTTGAAAACAATATTTTCCCATCTAGAATATTCTATGTAAATTTTTTTTCATTTTATGCATATTAGTAATGTTTTAAATATAAGCACATTTAATAATGTGAAAATATTTTGAATAATGACATAGTTCGTTTATATTATTAGTAACAAATACGCGCGTTTGAATCAAATTCATCATAACTGTGCACCCGGGTTAACGTACGCTCTGCGATTCGATACAAATTCATAATAATGCTAACACGTATCAATGATTCTTCGACCCGTTAGTCATTAATCAATGATAATTATTATTAAATGATCGAAATAATAATTAACGAAGTCCCGGTTCGGCTTGTAATCACGCTAATCCAGGAATAAATTGTATACTGTTCTACAGAAATAATTGAATGCCGGAACTGATATAGTCGCGGAGAAAAGTATTGAGGCAGCTGTTGAACTAGTTTTTAATTATGCAGTTCCATATGAGTCTGTAATAACTTAAAAATGGAAATTCTATGTCGTTAAAATTGCATGTAAGTATTGTATAATAGATTTGTATAATGATTTTAGTTACGATCATCCGGATATCATGGCTGGACAAGGGACGTTGGGTTTGGAGATCGTGGAGCAAGTACCGGACATCGATGCCATTGTGGTTCCTGTCGGCGGCGGTGGTTTAATTGCTGGCGTGGCATTGGCTGCGAAGACCCTTCACCCTAACATCACAATCATCGTGAGTAATTGTTTATTTAAGCATTTATCTCGTATCTATCATTTCTCATTTATTGCATGTTCGAAAAAAAGCATTGAAATGATTTCCAAGCCTCTTACCAACTCAATATTAAAAAATAAATCTCGCAAGTACATCATCCCCCAATTTGCTAAACACAGTTTAAAGATTAAAATGCCTTGATATTTTCTTTTTTCGAATTTCGAATCTCAAATTATAAATTGTGAATGTTCTTTTTTGGTGTTCTAGGGTGTCGAATCGGAAAGATGTGCCAGCTTCTCCGCAGCGCGCAAATCAGAGCGACCCATATACACCCCCATAGAATCCACCTTGGCTGACGGCCTGGCGGTTCCCATGGTCGGATACAATGCTTTCGCAACGGCAAACCCATTGATCGATAGATTAGTCGTGGTCAAGGAGGAATGGATCGCCATCGCAATTTTAAAATTGGTCGAGAGCGAGAAGTGTATCGTGGAGGGTGCTGGTGCAACAGGATTGGCGGCCATATTGGCAGGCCAGCTGGACGAACTGAAAGGAAAAAGGTCCATTTTAGAAATGTCGCCTAATTGAATGCACATAATTGTGTTACAATAATTATTCTTTCTTTATCTTCACCGAGGTCTAACACTTTCCTCTTCTGTTTCTATGAATTAGGGTTGTGCTACCGCTGTGTGGGGGCAACATCGACACGACGATCCTAGGGAGATGCTTAGAACGAGGTCTAGTAGCCGAAGGTCGTCTGATGAAGTTCACAGTGACAGTGTCCGATCGACCTGGAGGAATTGCAGAGCTTTGTAAAATCTTGGCCAGCCTCGGTGTCTCGATAAAAGACATCATGCACGAGAGGGCTTGGATCATGTCGGACGTCTTCAGCGTCGACGTGAAGGTTGTCTGCGAGACCACTGACAAAGAACACGCAGAACAGTTGAGGAAGACGTTGAACCAGAATTATAAGAAGGTGCTGTTCGGCACCATTGAAATGTGCACTTTGAACTCGTGAAAGTAGACACGAGTTGCAACACTTTCCAACATCCTTGATCCTTAAGATGCATAAAATGATCACCAAAAAATTGTGATCCTTAAAAGACCTTCAAGAACTTTCATTTTTGAAGATAATACAAAATTTTAGGTTCATTCAATAACCACTTAATTAATTTAATACTACGCTATACTTTTATAACAATACTCAAAATACGAATCAAATTTACAAGAACTGAATTAAATAATATTTCAAGTAACGTTATTTCTAAAATGAGACCGTATCCATGGATGTAATTACAAAATAAAGTAACGTGTTGTTTGAAATAATATTTCAAATAATTTCATTTCTGAAGGCTTGTTATTAACCAAATACAGTTCAACTTCAAAATTCCATTTATTCGAAAGAATAGCTCTATCTAACATCTACATCGGATCCAGGCTCCAAATTTGCAGCAGGATCGAGCAAACAATTACACAAAGTAGTACAAACATCAGCATACCGGAACGATCACGGCGAACCCTCGATATCCGCGCTCGGCCAGAAATACGAGGGAGCAGGGGGGGCTTTTCAATTTTCATAGCAGCATGATCTCCATATCGGAGCGTGTACATGCCAATAAAGAGATCGCCGGAACGCTCGGAGTTCCAGGATCTCTCGTAATATCTCATCCGGCGAGATCGATGGTTTGGAAATTCGAGAGCGGGGTACACGGTGTAATCGCGCGGTTCGCAAAATTTATTACAGTTTCCTTCGGCGCTGGGATGCGCAGCCGAGAGAGCAGCCTAGCTGCCCCGGGAAATTCGCGGGCCGTGTGTTTCGCAAGTTTTATGCGGGCTTATGCGGGGTACGTGTTGCTTCCGGTTCACGCGGATATGATCGGGTTTTTGCGTAAGCGGCCGATCGTAAAGCCCGGTTTTACGAGCCTGATTACGCCGCGGGACAGCCGGCGCTCTTATTACCCGGCGAGCACGTGTTTAACAACTTCGTGCGAGCTATACTCTCGTCCTTGCCAGCTCCTCACGTTATTGTCGGCAGGTGGTAGCTACGGGAAATGCGTAAACGACGGGAGAATTGTGATCGCTGTGGAGACTGTGTCAGATCCTGTGGACAGCACTAGAGATTTCGTCGGGGCCCTCTTCAACCCTCCTACCCCTTTTATCACTTTTTCCTCCCTTCTTTGTTTTGTACAGGGTGTATAAAAAATTTTTGTCATGACCAGACAGCGGATTTTTATGTAAAATAAAAACGTTCTACTTGAATTACAAGATACTGGAGTGAAATAGAAATTTATTTTCTTTCTTAATATGTTTATTATGAAAATAATGTAACAGTATTTTTCAATCCTTTAATGTTGTTACTGTTCTAAATTACAACTACTCATTGTTGTCATAAATGCATAAAGACCCGCTGTCTAGTCATGACACTTGCAAATAAAATATAAAATTATATAAATTGTATAAATATCTCAAAATAGAGAATTTTATTTTAAATATCACGTATTTTTAAAAAAAAACGTTTATAGTCTGCTGTGATTGTATTGTCTCTACCGTTCTTCATGAGAGATTTTAACAATTGTCCACAAGTACTGAATTAATTATGAGTGATTGTGAATTAAATTTGAATACATGGGTAAAGGACTATGGACACCTCTGTTTTACAAGCATCATTTAATTCTTGAGAATTGTAAAGCTTTTTTTGGTTTGGGCTGTTTCCTCGCCCTAATTTAATTATGAAAATATTGGGTTGAGTGGAAAGCAACTTCAGCTATTGTTTAAAGATAATATGCGGTCCTGGTGAAGGGAAGTTGAATTAAGAAGATGTTGGGAATGTACAATATTACTTGTGGAAGAGTAGGGAACAATGGAAGCCTTTGTTTCGCGAGTTCTATAAATTCTTCAAAATAGTAGGTCGTGTTTCATTTTATGGGCAGACGGTTATTTAAAAGATAATATTCTTCGAAGTTTCCGAACAACTTGGCCACCAGTAACGAACACACATAGTTCTTTAATGTCGATTGTGAAGCAATTTGCGTTACATCAAAATTAACCCTTAATTGTTGGTGCCGAGTCTCCGAGACGCCATCAAAGTTCTGAAACACGCGATAACTTCGCTAGAAATTTTATTGTCAATAAAATTTTAGTGGCATTGCGTAGTTTATGGTCCCGATGCGCCTCAGGAAATATTTAAGTGACACTCTATGATTTAATGACACTACTTTCTCAGGGTTTAAACCTCAATCAACTTGAATACTGCATCAATCAATTGCTTAAAAAAATTAGAAATTCTTTTCATATGAAGAAATATTCTCCGAACATATTATCCAAATCTTCCTTTACTATATTCTCAGGTCTTTAAACACAGCATAAAGCACTGTTCCAAGAATAACAAGAGTACATTGCCGTACTCGCTTCTCTTTATACTTGTTTCTACCCTCGAGGAACAGATCTTATTATTCCTCGGCGAAGGGTTAATTCCGACCCATTTGCAGGTTGAAAGAACTGTAACGCGAGAGTGTGGGAACCATTTATGAAATTTCACAGTGGCGCGATAATATTATTTCACTCGTGTTCGAAGAAACTCGGATCTTTGCGCTTCGCAGCGCAGGGGGTAAATTTCTATCGAGCTGCAAGGAGAGTCTTCTCCATCTACCGATATGCTACTCTGAGACCAACAAGAATCTTACAAATCTATATTTCAAACAGAAATCTATGTTTCAAAAAAATTTTTTGTTTAATTATTTTAGCTAAAAACACAGTGCACTGCTTGTTCTTCCCTATTATACCATAGAAGAATAACCGCCATCTCTACACTATTTTTACAGCATTATATCGAGGTCCTGCAATTTTCTGTTATTGTCTAAATCATGAACTACCACTTCTACTAATTTAAAGAGTGCAATCAAAGCATGGTTCAATTTATTATCATATTTTTTAAGATTCTCATTCGATCCCTTCTGATCCGATATCTTCCACAAGAAGTATCCTAGCTTCTTTCTGCCAATTTTCTATTATGGTCTAAACCATGAGCAACAACTGCCACTAATTTAAAGTGCAATTAAACAAAGTTTCAATTTTTTAAGGATATTTTCAAGGTGTCCATTCAATTCCCCCTGGTAAACGCAAAAATTTGTTTCTGACCACAGGATGCATTTTCAATGAACCACCCCAAGTTCTTGGACGAGCATTACCAAAAAGGATGCCGCTGTCGCCGGATTAATGCATCTTTACAGCTTGCATAGCCCGGTTTCGTTATGTTACATCGCGCGTGTTACACGATGGTTCATGCCGAAATGTAGGTTGCGCGGGGGTGGCATGCTCTCGTAAAAGCAGCGACTTCTGAGACTCCTTTCACCGGCGGCTCACAATACATGACGATATGTCACCTTTCTGATATCAGACCGCGCCGGATGAGTTATGATATGTGCACCATCCGGCGAAGGAACCCGATGAAAGACTCCCAGCCTTTCTTCTCACTGTGCTTTCACGCCGCCGCGAATCCGCGCCATTTTTTACGGAAACGAAAGAAAGAACACCTGAAGTGAAAGCTGGGGCAACATTGTGCCGGAAACACAGCTCGAATTTTAATACGGGCGAGCCCGGGATCCGAGGGAATTTTCAAAAGATGGGAAAATGGATCGCTGATGCGAATCGACAACGAGTTTCCCCGATTTCCGTGGTTTTCCACGGCACCACGCTTTTCCGCTTCCAAGGGCTGGGTTTCAAGCTTGAAGAGAAGTTATTACATTCGATTTTTTCTTTTTTGGCCCTTGCGGTGAGTGCTGGGACCGATTTTGCAAAGACGGCGAATCAAAGAATTTGTGCTCGAGGGAGCGTGCTTTTAGATCGTTATACTTAACGTACTAATTTGATTAAAATCTGGCTGTAGGAGGTTTCATTATTTTATGCTTTGCTGGAAATGTTTATTAAAAAATGGTTTTCTTTTTCGCTCGTTAAGCTCAGATTTTTATTGTATATGTGAGGTGTAAAGAAATGTTTAGTCTTAGCTGACCTTGACCTTGAATTCCAAGATCAAATTTTTTTGATAATAAGTATGAAAATAAGTACATAAAATTTGAAACTGACAAAGTTAAAAAAGGACATTGATGAAGTGGCGAATAAAATTTTAATTCTTCAAAAAGATTTGCTGTGCATTAATAACAAAGAATAACTAATTCGTCGATGATGAAGGATATATAAAACCAAAAAACCATTTAGCGACTGCATCGAATGCTTCCATCACGCGGCAAATTCACCAAAAAATCCGCAGACAGCCAATCGAAAGAAGCACTATTTCGGCGGGAGATTTATCGTCGCGCGAAGAATCAGCCCAATCATGTCCATATCGCTATTGCGATCGCGGCGGGGCGCATTCGATTCGCAATTCCGGGATCGAGGTATCGACTCCGCGATATGTTTTGTGTCGGCCCGATAAGAATACAGGTCTGCGTTTTCGTAGGAAGCTGTTTCCCGGAGACCGCGAATAAATCGCGAGCAAAACAAAACGAAATAGGCAACAACAAAACAATAAAAAAAACGAAAGAAAAATAAACGGCCCTCGGGTTCGGTGTACCGCGCGTGGGGGTGGTTGCGGTTCTCGACTCGAGATGCTCGCATTAGTTTTTATTCGGTATTTGTTATATGTACACACAGGTTGGCAGAAGCATAGGCGTAGGCATCGGCCGGTAACCGAGAGTCAGACCGCCCACCTACAAGCTACGGGCAATAAAATGGATTTATCGATGCCGCAAAATGGCGGCTCCTTGGCCGTTCTCCGGCGTGCTCGTACTTCATTTTGCCGATATTAAATGCTGTAAATTCAGGCGGCTGCTACTTTCCCTTCGCCCCGAACACACTCCTGCACACAGCGGCGCCCCCTTTACCTACCGCTTTTCGTTTCGACGTCAGTTTTTCCCCGAGCGACGGAAACGAGGAAAAGAGTGGACGTCGAGGAGAAACGGGAACCAAGAAGGAAAGAGAACTGGCCGAGGAGAATTCCTGAAAGAAACGATCTTCAGGTTTCCCCAGGAAATGTAAGTGGCTACCTCCTACCGACACCTTTCCCCTAATTTTACATACTTTTGATACCTTATTTATTTTCTTTACCAGATATAATTTATACGTTGTTTGCATTTTATAATTTTTTTAGATTTTCAAGCAACAGCCAGGTAAGCGTTTCTTCCTTAAAATAATTTTCATGAATAAAAATTTTCTAGACTTTTTTAATCTGTCTCCTGTTTTATATTTTATTTACTTATTTTTGTCATAAGTGCATGCTGTGTATTTATTTATTGTATGCAATGTCTATTGAGAAGAATACAGAGACATTAAGCTTTAGAACAACTCGAGATTCGTCCTTGTACAATTCTTTTTTATAAAATTATAACATGTTTCAAAAAATCGAAGCCTTAATGTTGAAATATTTTTTGGAGTCACAGTAAAGATGAGGACTCATTTAGCAAGCTCTCCACACCTTCGATTTCCAATTTCTCGCCATAGATCAATGGATCCCCATGATCACCCTTGCAATGGCGTGCCACAAGGAATCGGCGAATCGCGTCGAGATTTTTCAGAATTAGTGAAGAGGGAATGGATTTTCGAAGAGCTGCAGGGCCAGAGTTTTCCGAGATGAAAGTTAATTCTGCTGGATAATCCAGCTTCGTGAGGGATGGGGGTGGAAGAAGGCGGAAGGGTGGCGTAACGAGGGCGAAAGAAGATCTCTGCTACCCGCTCTGGTCGCCATTCCTTTTTCAGCTAAATCTTGGAGCGGATCGAGAGCCTCGCCGAATTTATGAGATCTCGGGAACGGAAGACTAGTCCGCGGGGTAACAGGGGTAGGTAGAAAGGAACAGGAGGTGGCTTGGTGGAGGGATTAACTTTGTCGAGCCATTTTGTCTACCGCGAGCGAGCTTTGTGACCAGGAGAAGATACATTCCCAGCAATTAGCCAACCTTGCCCCCATGTCCGTCTGTAAACTGGCGATCTACAGGGCACCAACTGCTGGGGAAGTTTTGAATGTTGGGCTGAAGATGTCAGTTTGTAGACATATCCACTTTTGTAATCAGCAACAATTTATAGAAGAGGAAAATTTTTTTTAAATTTTAAATGGAACAGCAGAAGAACAATCTTTGAGGAAGCTGCACGAATATATACTTTCAGTTGTTCATTTTTATTGATACTGTTAATTTATTGCGGGAGATGAATTTTCTAAAAATATCAAACATTTCGTTAATGGAAAAAATTGGTTGCAGAAGTGAAGCACGACACAGGAAATGTTTCAGCATGCATCCAGATTGACAAACTCTGTACCAGCAGATGAATGAATATTGTTCACATTGTTGACCATTCACTAGAATCGATTGAATTAATTTAATGAATTGGATTGAATTCTTTGATGGGGCCAGACACTATTTGATGTTCGACCATCGTCGAGTACTTTCCTGCCAACAAAGTATGAAACATTATTCTGCAATTTTTTTCGAACCTGTTCGTGGAAGAGTGCAGAACTGCAGTTATAATTAGACTGGTGCAGTTTGTGCAACTTGACCCGTGCACAGACAACTGTCGGGAAGCTAATACTAATTAAAATTTGATCGTGACCAGTTTCGGCTAATTAAAAGCGAAATGGAAAAGTGAATATTGCTGCAATTTGTCAAGATCTTACACGCTATAAATGCATAAGATTAGAGGTATCAGTATGAAAAACTTTCTTTTGTAATTTCATAGCCAATAGGCAGATGATCAAATAAAGCAACTACATATTTAAAGAGGAATCAGTAAAAAATTTCCTTTCATCCTCATACATACATTTTATGCAGAAATGGCTGCGTACATTATAAAACAGTAAAATATTTCTTGCAGCTGTATTTCTCTCCAGACAATTTTCACTCTGGGTAAAGATGTGTTGTTATTCTAACTATTACTATATGTATACCTCATATTTTAACTTAATTAATCCTATAGTTTTTCTTCCAAATTAAAAACCCGAGATGAAACTAGAAATTCTACAGAGACCAAAATGCATATAAAAGAGAATTACATAAAATCGAGAAAATCCTGAAAGGAGCCCATCCCATTGTTCTCATTCTCCTGATTCAGAATATTTTTTGAAGTCTCTAAAAAGAGCAAAAATATAATAATAATAATAAATAATAAATAGATCCAATATGATTTTCTTACTTATTCAATTTCTACTATTATTTCTCTGTCGTCAATCATAATATTGTTAAAGAAGCTCGTACGGGGCACAGAATAAACAATTTATGACTTCATAGTGGACTTTCGGAAAATCTAGGGCGCGACTGATCTATTAGCGAATATAATCGCACCGAAGGCACTTTAAACTTGGGGCCCCCTATCCACCGCAGAATGTCTTCGAACAATTTATGAACTCGCCAGACATTCTTGCGGAACTTTGTTGCGAATAACTTGGCTAGGGGCTCCAAGGGGGGCTGGTGCCCGTGAAACTTTTCTCATCCACGCGACGAATAGAACACGCTCCCCTGAAATTTGGTCAACGTCGTCGACGAGGAAACACTGTGCACGAAGCCAGAGGAACAGCACGAGCAAAAAGAGGGGAATAGAAAAAGAGTGTCAGGGGTGGATCTGCCAGATTAATTGTCCTGTAGTCTCTGCCAAAGACTCTGGCCTTCCGAGAAGTCCAAAAACATTTTATACAGAGAAACACAGGCATCAAACGCGCGCCCCATCAAGAAGCTGAATATTTCCACGTCGGGGATTTAACACCACAACTGCATCTGTCAAGATAACAAATCTCGTATTCTTTAGCTTATACTGTGGGGAAGCCTTTAGTTTTAATTCATTTTTTCTTGGGGCTAATTTTACGAGGATAAATGTTTGTTTTCTCGGAAATGAGAAGGCAGATTATTTCCTTGTTTGCACTGTATATAATCATACAATCTCAATCAAAAATATTGTATTTAAATAGAATCAGGTATTTTGATTAAACCATTTTGTAATGAATAGAAATTTTGGAAATCCTCCTTATTGAAATTTTGAAAATCCACACTCACCTGTTTTTTATCTCTTATTTCAGAGTCTGCACTAATAAATTACAAATTCACCTGGTTTGTCTAAGTGCGTTTTTGACAACCCTCCACTTCATGGGTCACTGTTTTCACAAACATTAATATTTTTTAATAAAACTTTAAGAGAGTTTTAGTTTAGTTAGAGGTTTAGTTTAGCCGCAGTACAATGTCGGTACAAAGACATTTTATAAAACATTCCACAACAATATAAAAATACGCTGAAGATGATGGTCCGTTTCCACCTTTACCAGAGTTCTTCTTTAAAGTTGAGGGCACCAAAAATCCATGGTCCGGCATTGAAACTCACGGTCCACGAAGTACAAAGAGAAGAAAGGAGCCTTGTGGAAGTTACTTATTAGTTTTTAAGCCGCCTGCGTCCTCGCATTAGCCGGGGAGCAAATAAATCCCGTGCGGAAGGGGCTGATTTCGTCGAATCCATTGTCCCCCTCGAGAAGAACAGCTCGCCGGATAATTAACGCGGCCGGTGTCTTCCGGAGGATGCAGGGGTGCGCAATCGTTTGAGGAATGAATTACACGGCGTTTAGCGACACTGCCTTCCTCGCATTAACTTAATGAAAACCTAGAAGAGAGATCGGCCCGCAGAATCGGGCGAGAAGAACCAAGGTTAAATAAACTGGTTGTATCAGTCCTCGAATTAATACGGGGATAAAGAAGCTCTATGGAATCGGTGTGGGGTTGTTCACTGGCCGAAAAAATTTTAGGAGGGTGGACAAGGGTGGAACAACAAGGAAAACCTCCTAACGGGAAATGAATCAGAATTTTGCAGTATAAAGAAAATATAAGGATTTTAACAATAAACTTACTGGTTTTGATCGAATGTGTTTAAGATTTTATATTTTATAATTTTTTAAATTATGAAGACACTCTCATGGTAAACAGCTGATTGGGAAACACTATGTGAACACACAATAAAAATAGCACGTGCTATTTGCACTATATTCTAGAAGGAAGAATGGAATTAAAAATAACTCCTATTTTTAATCATTTTGTGAATTACCTTTTCATTTTTACGAATGATAAAATTACCAACGTTTCATGTAATTCATACATTTAATTTATACTTTCGCCGAGTTCACTGAATGCCCTCGGAAATTGATCGTACTCTACTTTGCTTCGAGGAAGTTTCGATGAGACGAAAGAACGCTGGCAGGACCCTCTAAGTCCTGTCGATTTAGTGGACGTCGGTGAACGTGCTTGCACGGGGACGTTTTTTTGCGGAACGAATCAAGAAGGTAGCTCTGTTACCAAGAAAATATTAACTCTTCATTTTTAAGAGAATTTTTCAGAAAAATATCTTCTTCGTCAACCCTCTACAATCCAACTTGTCCAAGTCTTCATGAATTGTATACAACACATAAAGAAAAATATATAAAATAACTGGAACAATTAAAATCAGAATTGTTTGATTAGAGAGGGGCGATGGAAGAATAAAATATTAAATTCTAGCATTGAATTAAAACAAGACGGAATTAGACCGACGAGGAAATTCTAGAAAATATTTCCCCGGACTACGCATTCCAGTAAATATTGAAGCATAATTAAATGAGAATTCCAATTAGACCTGAATCTTTCAGCGTAATTAAACCGGCAGATTCACATCTATGAAACATTTAGACCGACGTGATCTATCTATGCGGCGGCGTCTATTCGAAATAAACACCGCAGAAATTATTCCCTGTGGAATGCAAATGTTCGTGCCGGTTAAATCCAGACTTGTTTTTAGTTTTTCAAGTTTGTAAAACATATTTCCATAAATTGCCGAGTTCCAGGCGGTCGTCAAAGGGGACGCGTCGTCGCCGGAACGAAAACCAAAGCGTTTCGAGCGTGCGGCTAGACCATGTGCGCCACTTTTGCAGGTTTTGTATGTGGGTCATGCTGCCGAGAAAGTATGGCAGCGCAACGGTGATAGGAACTCCGTGGAGCGTGCAAGAGGGCGCGATGTTTTATGGAGAAGCCTTTCAGTTTGATTCACGGTTTGAGGAGAACGAAAAAATACGAACACCTCGGTGTCTATTGTTTTATGGTGATTATTTTGCCATTCTACCGCCCGGCTACCGTGAGTTAAGTTACACCTGTACAAGAACTCGACCGTTCGCTTATAGTCTTTTTCACTAAAGAACGTTAGAAGAATTTATTCAAGCACAACATTTTCATTTTTCACAAAGATCCGTTGTCTAGTCATGGATTAATGATTCTTTAATTTGTGGGATAATGTGTTTGGTAAAAGAACAACATTTATAATTTTATAAAAATTTCTCACGAACATCTCTTTTATTTTCTATTAAAAATATTATATAATCCTTTCAACATCTACGATCCTGCTCGACCATTCTCTACGTATTTGCAAAAATATTTAAAAATCATCGACGAAAAGGGTAATGAAAAATTGACCATAAAATGAACATTGTCTCCATTTTAATTGCCATTTAGAACTCCCCTAAAGCCTTTCAATCTCGCAGATTAAAGGAAGAGCAACGAGATAGCGTCTCCAACTTCCAACAGATACGCAACGCGCGAACACGTAGCAAGCGGCTCGACTCTTTCTCAGGAGAAGCTACAGCTTGCTGATTTGCAGAATTTATTTGCGAAAAGTTCGCTCGTTAAAAGCACACGCGCGCGCGAGCGCACATACCACCGGCGTTATCAACCCCTTTCGCCATCAACGCCGGCTGAAACAATGCTGGAAACGTATTGGCCAGCAGATAAGGCTCGCGCTTTTTTTTTTATTGGCTCATCTGGCTCCGCTTTTCACTCCGGCGTTTCTCCAGCACGATTCTCGGAAACTGCTAGAGCTATGAACGACGGAAAATGCCGTGAGGTTACGTATCCTGGAATTTTGGTTTTGCATAAACTTTATTGTATTTTTCACTCATTCAAAACCTGATTGTGTTTAGACATTGTTTATATCATGACCGTTCCCCTCGTTTCAATTTTTTACATTTTTGGCTAATTTTCAATAAATTGTTTGGATGTTTGTTTGTTTTAATTTTCAAACTTTAGAAAATGATGTGTGGACTATATTATTTGTCTCCTTGCTAGATTGATTTTTTGCCATTGTTTTAATTTGACACATTTTTCACTTACTCTGAGTAAATAGCATTTTCCACATCGTTTTAACTAAATCTTATTTTAAACTTGTCCCAGTTTTTGTTGTGCAGTTCTTCATTTTCAAGGAACGAGTTTACAAATTCAAATGTTTTCTTTTCTAGGTTATGGTCATTTTTGTTACTGTATCAATTTAATACATTTTTCACAGACTCTGAACAGTATATTCTACACACCGTTTATTGGCTTGAATGATGTAAATAAACTTATTTTAAACATACTCTAGCTTATCTAACAATACGGTGGCTTTTACTTTCTCGAGGCCATGAAAACGTGGCACGAAACAGGTCGCAGGAGCAACTGGCCAAACAAGCCCGGTATTTCAATCGCAAGAAACACTCGCCCTCTGTCTAGTCTTCCAAATAGAGCGTAATTCGTATGGTGTTAGGTAGGGGCTTCAGCTAGTTTGTTGTTACCACTCTGGTTCACCCTAAATCTTCATTTATCCTCGTTCTTGGGGAGCAGGGCTTAGGAGCGGCATAATTAGTAAGTTCTTTTAACGGTGGCCGGGCGTTGATCAACTCGCCGGGATTAAATTTTCGAGCTAGCGGCGGCGGACGATCGATCTTGCCTAATTACGCCGCCAAGGTGACTCCTCCTAAGGTTCACGGCCACTCGAGCGAGAAAGATGGCGGTCAAGGTATCATGCAGCTGCATTAACGTTGTCCACTCGACAACGCAGCAATTATTTCTAAAAACAAAATGAGGGTTAATAAATGTTGCTGCAATGAATTGTCTTATTATTGTCACCATTTAATATTCAATACAAAGACGAACTCTGGTTCTTCACGAATCGAAAACAATAAATTGAAATGAATTGTCAGCATGAATTGAAGATAATGAACGAGCAAGTGATAAGCAAAATTGTATTGTAAAATCCCCTGGCCCCACTTAGGCGCGTCGCTTGTCAATATTTAATCCTCAATATAAAGACGAACCTCATAAATTGAAAAATAAGAAGAGAACATTGTTAGCACGAATTGAAAATAATGAACGAGCAGGTGATAATAATAATGGCGATGCACCTCCAGCGAAATTGTATTGTAAAATCTTCTGGCCCCATTTAGGCGTGGCGTTTGAACAGGAAACAAACGAAAGGTAAAGAGGAACGATTGTATCGTCTCGTTAGAGCGGCTCGATGGCCAGCAATTTGCATTCGTAACATTGTTTACTCGATCCTAGAGATCTCTTTGAGGGTGGAGCCGTCGAGAGTGGAGGAATCGTAGTCGTCGATCGAGAGGAGGAAGAGGATGGTGGAAATTAGTCCCGGGAAGGAGAGGAATCCTGGAAGGAAAAGAAAGAGTTCCAGTGGGAAGGGGGACAACCGAGACTCGTTGTCTGCCAATATTATCGCGGGTCGTTATTGAAAATCGCTTCTGTTTTATGATATCGCGCCGGGCCGTAATGGCTGCCACCGAGATCCAACGAATTGCCAATCTTATCTGAAACGTATTAATGCCTCGCGGAAATTGCTTCCGCCGTGATCGCCGTCGGTACTTTCCGGCCTGGCGTCGCGTCGCCATCGCGCGAAAGTCCCGGATTCTTTTCAACCTCCTTCTCGCAGACAGGTATCGAAAACGGCGGCGAGGGCCGTTTCCGAGACACTTTCGAGATCAGTGTCTAGAAAATTGAATACGAAGCGGTAATTGCCGATCGAATCCGCTTCCCTCGGCGTTATTTCATTGTAAAATTTCACTACCGAGATTGACTTTTAACACTTCGCGCTCGCGCTCGGACGCCCTCGGGAAACGTAATCGAAATGTACGTTTACAGTGTAAAATATATTTGATTATTTGACGGCTCGAGACGGGTTTGATCCGGTTTGGACCTATCTCGACAGAAGTACACCTTGTTGGAATGTTGGAATGCTGGAATGCTAGAATATTGAATGTTTCAATGTTTACACAATTATTTTGTGTTCTGCATCAACAGTGCCACCAAAAGTACCTGTACAGCAATATCCATCATTGTTTGAAGGTTTGAAACCAACTTTGAAGGATCAACAGCCTATCTCCATGCATTTAACTTTCTCCTCGAACTGCAGCTCTGACGCCAGCCTTCAAACGATAATATAATTTGTTCGTCAGCGAACAAAACTGGGGAGAATTAAATGACAGTGGACGTCGGCGCAAACGCTCGCAAACGCTCGCAAACGTAGGTTTCATTTCAGATTATTATCCGGACAGGTTGTCCACCTGCAGGGCAGTTAAATCCACCTGTATCACCGGACAGGCTGGCGTGGGTGGCCGTCTGTTGCCGTGTCGACGTCATCACGGTCGCAGGACGCGTAACAACAACAACGGCAGGAACCAGGAGGACAACGAGGACACGTAACCGGCGCGCGGTTCCTGCGGCCGCCGCGCAGCCATGCCGGAATGCGAACGTCCGCATTAATACAAACTCCGTGTAATTAGTAGCACACTGGCTACGGGGGACGTTATTCTAATGCGCTCACCAGTCACGACGCGTACATCCGCGTCGTTTACTTTCGACACCCCTGTCCGCAACCCTTCCACAGGCACCACCATTTTTTCACAAATTGAGGATGCTCCTTTTTTGGATGAGGGTGCAACCTGAATTACAGGAAACAATATTAACGACGCTAACCCGTGTGCTCTGTTTACGTAATTGTTACTTACTGCTCTTGATTAATTCAAATCGATGCACCCTTCAATGGCGGATGCTTCTGATTATTTTGTAGCTGCTCTGGCTCAGAATCATTCGAATTTTTGTGTTTCAATTTTCTTGTAAATATCTAATTGAGATGTATTATTTTGTGATTAATTTTCATAGAGTTCCATGTAAATGGCGGTACAATCAAGGAAAGCCAATCTTTTAAACGAAATTGTATTCCCTGTCTGAGACTTATTTTTTCATCCAAATATTGTCTCATTTTGCCGCGAACGGTGCACGAGGGTAATATGGGACTACCGAGCATGGGGGTCGTTCTAATTTTCTTAATAAATTGGGTTCAAAACTGAATGGACCTACAGTAATATAACGCATTTAGGCTGGACTCATTTTCTCCAAAGTAGCGTTTGCATTATAATACTAGAATTAATACTAAAAGGAAAGAAGGAAAGAAATGCAGTAGTAGACGGTAGAAACTTGTTGGAGAAACATAAACAAATTGTTCTTGAATTGTTTGATGAGGGAAGACGCCTGCGGCCAATCCAATCCAAACAAACTTCTATTTTAATTTCTAAACTGTATACACGTTACAGTGACTATGCTAAGTGGACACCTAAATGCATACACTCACCACTCAACGTATGCGCGTTGCGCATACTAATTTCATAAGGAAATGTATTCACAAGCAATGAAATTTAAACTTTTCCTGGTACATGCATACATTTTCATACCCGATGCAGCGAAAGAATGCATCAATTTAAATGATCACTTTTGCCGGCATGTACTATGCTAACCCATTGCTTATGTACTGCACATAAAAATGTTCTACACAGAATACCTCAAAAAAGAAATTTACAAAATTAATTGTTTACTTGTTTACGTATATTAAATTTAAAAAAAATGAAAGGTGGGCAGGAGTCAAAGTACTAAATTAAAAATTGTGAAGATCAGTAGTACCATTTTGCAAACAAATTATCAGAATAAGATTGGGGTGGGGGTAGAGGAGGATGAAATAAAGTTTCGACAGAGAAGGACTGGGTCAATAGGAAAAATGTCTCTCGGTGTCGGATCGACTTTTGTCAACGGGAAATTGCGCGGCGCAGTAAAAACTTCGTCAGCGCGACGACGACGCACATTTTCGAGCGGAACACGACGTAAACCGACATCACCCCGACGAACAAGAAGTTCAGTTCTATTGGATGGAGTTTCTAGGACCCAAGCAAACCTCACAAAAATTCTTCTTGGCCTCGACGGATTCTCTTGACTCTTCGGTTTCCGTTTTTACTCGTGCTCAACGCTTCCGAGGAAGAAAAGGGTCTTTTCTTTTCGATGATGTCCGGGATACATGACTGATACGTGTGACGATTGGAAACGACTTGCACGCGGCCTCGAACCCGGTGGTAACCCGTTTAACGAGCTCCGGATGCCTCGCTATTTCTTTCTTTCGCGAATTCAAGCCGCGAGCCAGCGCGCGGTGTCTGCGTTACACAATTTTCCCGCTCGTTGCGATATCGGATCCGCGGAATTCGGATCAGTTGTTGCACATGCTGCGGTATTTAAATCGGAATGTTCAAGTTATCGCAGCTCAAAAATCCTGCACGCTGTCGGGTCTGTGTGCGTTTGTAATAAATGCTGGTGAATAAAAAGAAATTCGAAGAATGTTGGCGGGAGATTTTATGATTTTTCTTGAAAGGTGGTTGTGGATAGGTATTTTAATATTGTTCCAGCTTTTTTAAAAAATTTGTTAATCTGCTTCTTTGAGGTCGACATTGGTTTTTGAAAAAATGTAATATTTAGGAATTTTTTTGTCTATCTAATCATGAGGAATTGACTCCAGTAATATTTCTATTGTTTGTGGATGTACTATACTTATTAAATATTTTCTTCGGGGTACATTTCATACGATTTTGTACATCTATGTAAATTGGTCTGCTGTAACTTCTTATAAGAAACAAATTCGAAGCTATTAGTCTAAGAGATACTTCTACTTTAATACTGCGAAATGGTACTAGTCTGTTTTTCAGAAGAAGAGACGTGAAATACGGACGGACAGCTATTGTGACTATCGGGGCGTCTCGGATTTTTTCTTCCAAAGAGGAAAAGAGACTGAGGCCATTTTGCAATATTAAAGTGGAAACATCTCTTACACTGATGACTAGAATATTTCTTAAACTCCGACACAAATAATTCAATTCGAATTTTCTGAAAATAGCCAGCTGCATTAATTATTATAAATCACACAGTCCTATTCAGAAAATATATTGTGATGTGTTGGTCCCAAGTTATCAAAATTATTACAGAAAGCAAGAAATTTTTACTTTTCATAAAAATCGCATTTAATTAACCATATTACGTTTATTATCTGCAAAACATGTCATTTAAAAAAAAACTGCCGTGTAATTCCAAAACTTTTCAGAACCTACCAAATCAAGTAGGTCAAATTTTCCGGTTTATTTGTGCCAAAAGCTCCGAACGGAAGGGAAGAAAGGGTTTAAAAGCCGAAAAGTTTCCGACAAGCGCTTATTAAAAGTTGATCGATCCGCGAATCTGAAATTCGTCGTATGGTTGAACGGAGTCGAACATTATGCGACCGTTAATCGCCAGCATATTAACGAGAGAGAGAGAGAGAGAGAGAGAGAGAGAGAGAGAGAGCGGCGCTGATCTCAAGAAATAACAAGACAGAAAGTGCTCGGGAGACGGCTGGCAAACGATTTTCCGCTATTTTCGATCAAAGGGCGTTCCCGCAATCGCGGCCCTTCGCGTAAGCGTGCTTCGTAACAACGCGGCCGAGTTAAACGCTCAAACGAATCCAGGTCGAGCGTACTTCGGGGGCCGGGCTCCTTACAGAAATCTGACTTTTCGTCGTCGCCGGAACAGAAATCCCTGCGGCTCGCTATATCACTGCACTGGGTTCGCGGAAATGTTTTTCCAGCCGTGTTTCGAGACTCGCGACTGTGTGATTGCCTTCTGCGAACCGTTCGACCTCGATCACCGCGGACACACCTGGATGCGTGGTAAGCTGAAACGAAGTAGTAACAAGGCTCATTAGCGGATACCAACCCGGACAGATCCGCGAACGTTTTGCCACCGCGCCTCAACCTGATCAAGATCCAGTGCTGTATCACCGCTTCTTGCAACCCATCTTTTCCGAACGTATCATAATCGGTGCTAATAGATCCTCGAGATGTAGAAATCGATTGATCGATTTTATTTTCTACGATGGAAAAGAAAATTGTGTTAGAGGATTTCTTGATCGTGTCAATATGGGGAATGCAGCATCGCCTATTGCAGTTGAATTTGTTTTGGGATTTACGATTTTAATAAATTGGGAAATTTTTTAATTTTTTAAACAGGTTTAAGTATCCATAATGTTGTAAAAATGTATGCCATTGCACTTCGGAGAGAGCGGTGATGTCAATAATGTATGGCGGCGCCCTTGCCTGTCCAAAACGGTGAAAATCGCCGAACTTTAAACACGCATAACTTTTGAACCAGTGGAGTCCTAAGATTAAAATATGGATTTTCGGCATTTTTTCTCGTCGGAACCTACAGGATTAAATAAACAAGTTAATAAATTTTTGGTTACCTCGTGTGAAGTTCGGCCCCGCTGATTGGTAATAAGAACGCATTGAACATGGACAGACCTGTAGAACCGACAACAATATTTAACCAGAGGGTGTTTTCCGCAAATTTCCCAATAAGAACGAAAATTCGCATGCGCGCCGTGGATGCAGGGATGCAATTCGAGGCCCCGGCCCCGGCCGTTCTATCCGTTAGATGCAATTTCGCGGGACGTGTTGGGGCGTTTATGGTGCTGTTGACTATCGCCGCAGTCTCGTAAATGAAGAGCGTTTAAGTTTCTTGTATATGGGACCGCGTCGGAAGAAGAGGGTCGGCTGACGAATGATTTTTTCCGGGATGGAGGAGGCTAACACGGGGCTTAATTAGCGAGGATCAAGATTCACGTTGACTAATAGCTCTAGCTAGCGATTGCCGGGCATCGTTAACCGTCCGGTTACGAAGATTCCACGGGCTATGGGCCGGGGCTGAACGCAATTCCTCATTAAAGATAATGCCTCCTCCGGACCGACAACCGCGCTCGCACGAAGACGTAAGAACGGATTGTGAGACTGGCATTCCTCTTAATTAGGATCGCGAGCCCTTGTCCCGATGCTGCGAACGGTGAGATACAGTCCTCGCGGACTGGTTTGTTAAACAATCGACCGGTCGCCTACTCCCTCAAGGCTGCGGCCACGCTATTTCGCACGCTGTCCGATGCACAATCGCACACAGCTCGTTGTCTTCGTCGCGTATTCCGACTTCTTCATAAACGACACGGTCGTGCGAAACTCATTTGGCTACTACCGAATTTCAAGGTTAAAGGATCGTCAATTTTGTTGACTTGATCAGAGAGGTTGGAAATGTTTGTGACAAGATGTTATTACTGTAAAATGTAAAAGGGACGTCGCTTCAATAAAAATTCAGCAATGTTTGAAGCTTTCTGCAAATAAGTGCTCCCCGTTGGAATGACGAATCAAAAAGCAGAAAAAATTCTCTGTTATGCATACCGTAGAAACAATATGCCCAGTGCTTTTTTTTGAATTTCTGTGACCTGATAAACAAGGGAAATCAAACAAAAATGACTGTGTCTAGGAAATTGTAATAGCTCGATCGACGCGAATTTCTGCAGTACCGATTTTTACCGAGAACTATTGTCATCGGTATCGCTGGATTAGGGTATGCTGATATGTAGACATTGATTAGATCGTGGATGACCCTTGATAGACGATGGTGCTTGACGATCTGTCAGTGACTGATGCTCCCGTGGCACGAGCACAGGGAGCTCGTGGATTATGGAATATATTAATAAGCCGATTTTTGATAGATTTTTTAGGGTGGCAATTACCACTAAATAAATATTATTGGAGTATATGATTTGTGTTGTAGAAATTAAGTAGGAAATTTTTGTGGCGGTTTTTAGAGTAGATAATGTTCATTGAATGTTGCGAGAGGAACTAGACTGTTACCAGCTAGTTAAAAATGATTGTGACAAGCTTGTATGTTTTTACTTGAATGTACGAGGTATAGCAAGATTACTCCGTAGGGGTAATTTCTTCCCTCCAGGATATCCTTCCTCTTTTATTAAAATGACTTTCACTGGCATCATATCGAATGCATGAAACCAGAGAAGAAGATATGGAGTTATACATGAAACATAGAAATCCTCATGCAACTAGCTTACATGACTGAATCATAGAACCAGGTATTCATGCATTTATGGCACGCGAAGTCGTATAAAGTATGCCCGAGACTCGAAACGTGTTATCAGCTACTATCATGTTTACCTCATGGAACGTAACTAATTTGCAATCTATTCACGGCGAAGATAATCACCGACACTCCACGTTCCCTCTAGCAGTTACTCCGACATTTCGCGAACTGTTTCAGTTCTTCTTCCGAAAACTCTTTCTAGGAAATGGGTCATTTTATAGCGTTCGCATTAATCCCCGAACGAGGTTGAACACCGCCGTACGATGAAATATGAAAACTGATGAAGACAACGACGGTCATCAGTGTATCACGGCGCGCGGGCATTAAAATTCAGACGATCCCGCGGCAACTGCACGTACCGTGCACTTTTCTGCGAGAATGGGCACCGGGCATAACAATATAATTTCAAATTCAGATTTCAGCTAGAAACGCGAGAGCGTGCAAGAGCTGAAATATGCAGAAAATGGCTGCGACTCGCTGCCGCATCAGTGTGTCGTGGGAACGGCGAGGTCTAACCTGTGCCATATCCGAAAGGAACCGAGGTTCGACTTCCCAAATGACCGATGCAATCGACCTTGCAAATGGCAACGATAGCTATCCAATCTCGGCCGACACTCTCGAGGGCTGCGAAGTGGATGGATACGAGACGACCGGGTCCGGCACTGCTCGTATACGTTTCCGGTCGCCTCGATTGTTTCGTGCGGGGCTACTTTCTTCGAGTGCTCGTTCGACCAACAGTCACCTGTACTCGGCCACTCCGGCTCGGATCGACGATGCGACCCTAAATTATTCCCGGCATCATGCTCCGCTGACGAACCGACGAAACGAGAAATCCCTTCGCTACGATACTGGACCTGATCAATCTTAAAGATACAGCGGAGCTGACTGCCACGTTTCATGGTCCTCGTTCTAGCGCTTTTCAATCTTCGAGTCACCCTTTCCTGTTTGAATTCCTTTGAATCCTGTTTTGAAAAGCCACAAGATTCTCTCCAAACTCCATAATTGTTTTCTTGTATACTACCTTGTTTCTTGAGGGCTCTATACTTTCTTTACTGCATCAAGAATTTTCGGAAGGCCCTGGAATTATTTGACGGACATTAAAATTTTTATATGGGCTCCAGAAATAGTTAATAGACACTGCGATGTTTGTTCCGAACGATTTTTTTATGGGTCTAATAATATTTCCGTGGCACCGTCTACTCTTCAAATTTGTTTCCCATCATTTAGGATAAACTCTTGCAATGCCTGGACGATTCTCCCATGAAAACCAAAGTCGGGAGATCTGCCTGACATCTCCAATTATTATCCCGATCATTCCATAGTTCTCCAGCGATCGTTATAATTCAGCGTGTAGTTTCGCTGGTCATCATGGCTCGCAAACGGGCCGTCGTCCTACGAGGACGCGGAGAAATTATTAGCCTAATCGCGGGGATTGATGGCGCGACTAGTAATGGGCCAGCAGCAGCCGAACCGACCGGGATTCGAGCTTCCGCATCACGTTCCTGTCACTCGGTTCTGCGGTGATTATGGAGATGACATTAACATCCCAGGGGGAGAGCCGGTCGACGTCCGGCGCGCTTCCGTCGACGGAGGAGTATCGTCGTCGTCGACGACGATCGGCGGCACCTACGGCAATCTGCAGAGGCTTCCCTCGTCAGCCGGAACCGCGAGGGAACCGAAAGTTCCGTCAAGTTTCCCCGAGACTCGTCTTCTACTTGCTCTCTTCCCCCCCTCTCTCCCTCTCACGACGTGATTTAATCACGACGCGGCCACGAATCCCGGATTCGTCGACCGGATGGGAATCGTCGCTCAACAGACTGGTCCCGTTACCGGTAATGCGAAATCGATGCCCGGAACTTCCGGCCAGGATTGATCGGCGTAGTTTCGGGATCTTAGTTTTGGCGGATGTGGCAGGAAGAAGAATTAGTACGCCGCTCGACCCGTGATTCGCCTCGCCGAGTAATGGGGCCCACGCCATTTTGGATTAGACGCCGTGTTGAGTACAATCCGACGGGAAATGGCTCTTGTGTCTTCGGTAACTAACTTTGGATAGACGGCTCTTCGAGGTTTTATACGAATTTGTCGGCGAAGATCGGACGCTGATTTTGTACGATTTGTTTTAACATGAATTGATCGACATTAATTTTTATTAACGATATTATCATGCTTTCAGCGTGAAAGCATAATAACATCGTTAGCAACAATCTACGATCGACATAAGGAAACATTTATCAATTTTTATGTTTGGCGCTCTCTTGTGTTTGAACAGCAGCAGCTGGGAAAATGTTTGAATATAACTGTGCAGTTTAATTTCACATTATGTATTGCGTTCGTACTTTTAACAGTTTTACACAATGGAACATATTCCTTTCGCCATTAATCGAATTACTAAAACGAGAACAAGATGCCTGCGTTAATAGAACGCGAAGGGTTGAACCGCCGTTATAATTAAATCTGAGGCCTGGTAATTGGTATTTCTACAGCATAGTGCGGCATCGAAGAACGAAAATATCCACGGCGAAACGAAGGATTAATAATGCTGTCGTTCGACCGGAAGAACGAGCGGAGGAGCGCAAGAAGCCGGTGGGAAGAAAATCTGAGAGAAACCGGAGGACGCAAAGGGGTGGCTGGAGGAAAAAGACGACCGGGAGAGAAGAGGGGAGGAGAGAGAGAGAGAGAGAGAGGACGTGATCCAGCAGACTCTGGAAGATGACGTACGAGCTCGCGGAGATGACAGCCGCATCCGGTGCTACCCAGGACACACGGAGAAATGCATTTTCCTGGGTTTATTTAACTGCGCTACACGCCAGACGATAGAGCGCCAGTGTTTCACGACTAATGCGCGCTCTGCTCCACCCCCGCACACGTTTTCAACTTTCTTTTATTCGTTCCGTTGCTTCCCCTACCCTTCGATTCGTTCACCGGTCTGACAGCGTTTGAGGCCACGAGCAAAACAACCGGACGGGAGTGACAAGACGACGACTGGGAACGGGAGGCGGATCCGCGAATTCCGACGCGATCGCGATTTTTAGCTGGTCCATTAGTTCTTGCGAGCACCGGGCAGACAGACTTTTGACACGATCGGGGATACCGTTTTTAGCCGAGTTCGGAAGTCTCCTTCTTTCAGAAGCTATTGTTTCTAGAAACGCGATGGTTCTCGTTCAGTAGCTTTTGTAGGGGAGAATTATTTAAAGATACGCCTCATAAACTTCAATTATTCGTCTATTCGGACAGTAAAAAATTATTTTCCTATTCATCTAAGTAGTCAATAAAAATAGATATCATTGTATAAAAGAAAATTTTAATACCACGTTGTTGTCGACACAAAGAGGAATTCAGCGACCTATTAAATTGACCTTGAAAAAGCTCAAGGTCACCTTGATACCCCAGAAAAAAATTGATTTCCACATCAATTTTCGTAAATTAAAGTCGTAAAAGATTTTCAACCGGGGTCGTACCATAACATCCGTGAAGTCCAAGTATTTTTATACCCAATCTTTCAATTTCCAACTCTATTCTTTACTGGTCCCACATTTTGAACCTTAATCCAGGTTTTAAGGGTCTAAAAATTGTTTGTACATCTCGAGCATCTAATTCGACGAACATTTCCCGTCAAGATTTCCCGTCGATCCATAACACCGGCTTCTTGAAACCAAAAAGAAAGGGCACGAGCGATGCCCCGAGCGTCGTGGAACGGGTTAAAAATATTGCCACCGGGATAAATAATATTTTTAACTCCCATCGGGCCCGGTGCTCGGCGCTTGTCCAGCACCGTCAGCCGCGAGAGCCCTGCCGACTTTATCAACGCGTGACATTTATTAATAGCCTTTCTATCTTTGAAAGGAAAGATGACACGTCGCCGTGTCACCTCGTCGCGCGCACTAACGAGACTAAAAGCTCGTAATTGATTCTCTTCCGGCGGCCTGCGCCCTCCTCGCGGCATAGGCAAAAAAGAAACTACCTATTAGCGAGGCGTTCATCGGCTGCCATTAAATTATGGCCACGCTACTGTCCGGATAACGACGGCGTCGCTTCAAAGCCACCCAGTAATTCTTCATTCGCCGCTGCTGTGTCCTGAACCCTGTCTCTGTGTGGGTCTGTTTCCTCGTTTTTTTACGGCCGAGGTACTGGTCAGCCTTTGTCAACGCGAAATTTGGGATTTTTGCAATGGTTTCGAGGCGAAATTTTCTTCGTTTATTGCTAATCTATTCTTAGGTTAGATTTCTTCGTCTATTCTTCGTATATTTTTCGAAACGTAAACAATCATTAATTTCCAAACTCAGTGGATTTGCTTAATTACAAAAACATTAAGCGTTCTGTCAGCAGCACAGACGTTCGATTACCATCATTCTGCAGACGTCTGTAGCGTCTGCGAGTCGGGGGATTAGTCTGTGATCAAAGGCGTCGCGGCGCTCGGTTACATCTGGATGGTTAGCCGTAACTCGTTTTCGGTAGGCGTCGTTCGCTTAATAAGTCCGGGAGTACAAATTGACCGTGTCGCCGAGATAAATCAACGCGGAGCTCTCGCGGCCGATTATTCGTTTTGGGGAATTATTTTAATTGGTGACCGTGGTTCGCGGGTCGTTACCAACCATCGTTTACTCGACGAAAATATATATTCTCTATCTTTTTATTTTATTCAGCTCTCGCTCGGCTGCTCTTTCGAGACCATTGTGAACATCGTCGATGATTTAATTGCTCGTCCCACGGATGCCTTTGAATGTCGCGTGGTTATTATCAGCCGCGGCTGGCGACGAGAACGCGTGTGCACGCGTGCACGCGTGTGCGTCTCTTTGTTAAAATTTGTCACGTTCCGGTTTATTACGATTCAATCTCGGAGAAACGCGGCGCGTCGCGCGGCGACAAAAGACGTCGCCCGTATACGCGGAGCAGACGGATCGAGGAAATCCGTGGCTCGTTTCGCGTCTCTACGTGACGGAATAAACGCGGCAGCCCGCATTACGCGAGCTCGAGCCGGCTGCATCCTCCATCCGACGCGTTCTCGTCACTTTAAACATATTACTTTTATCGTCGGATTCCTTTTACTCGACCCCCTGCGATGGCCCCCTGCGGGAATTTCAGACCGAAAAAATTTTCACCGCGATAGGACATTTTCACCATTATTTCCTTAAAACGACGCCTCAAAGACGTCTGACATTTAATTACAGTAACTATACGATCTAAGAAAAACATTTATCCCTTTTATCCTTGTCGAAGGTGTAGCTTAGCTCAAGATTTTATTGTACTTAATTTCCGGTGATTAAATTACATGAACAGTTGCTAAGTTAGAAACAAAAGATTAAAGTGTCTACAATTTAGCGCACACTGTCGATTAAAACTCACGTTCAATCATGATCGAATAATTTGAATGGGTGGATTGCGGGTTCGAGATGTAATGGCCGCAAAATCGCGCAGAAATGCGGAATCGAGAGGCCGTTCATTGAGTCGTTGCTCGTCTCAGGATTTGTCCGGCGACATGCAAACGGCTTCTCATTTCTGTCGTTGTAACTCGCGACGTGCTGTCGTCCTGCGACCCCGGCCAACACAACGTCCCTCCCCCGGAGCCTGCTGCAATTTACTGCTGATGGGAGGTAATTCCGGTGGCTGATAATCGCGCCAGCATTCGGCTGATCCGCACAATAAATACGGATACCTGGCCGGAGCCGGTGATTAATGATGACCTGGCATCGGCTCACTTACGAATTTCTGCCCGCTCGAGTGCACACGATCTCGCCAAAGTTTCGCACCGCGTCATCCGGCTCCTCTGGATCCTGATCCCCGTCGTTTAGCGCCATCTTCGCTTCCTGTCCGATTAAGTGAGGACTGTTTTCATCTTCTACAACAGGGCTGCCCAACTTCTTCTTCTTCACGAGCCACACAGCCCCCACCATCAATCACTCCGTTGATATACACGTGTCATATAGTGGGGGAACGTCACCTGACCTTAGCGGAATGAAGAAGTAGGACCACGATCCTGGAAGACGGAACAGGCCTGTTCTACACGATAGTAAGGAGTTAAACTTCACTTTGGGGGACCACAATTTTTCAACTGTTTTAATATAGTCCTATAGATTTTTACGAGAAAATGACAAAACTGTAGGTTTTAATGTCCGGAGTTCACTGGTTCAAAAGTTATACGTGTGTGAAATTGGCCGATTTCAAACGTTTTGAACAGATTCGAACGCCGCCATATTGGGAAATGCACGAGGATTGGAACGTTTCATTCAGTCTTACAGACTTTGTCTGTGGTGTATATTTTGTACATCTTTACTGTATATTTATTGCCGCAAGTCCATTGTATCTTTTACTCGATTTCCCTTACCTAAAATTAATTTTTATTTTCCTACCAAAAATCTCTCCGTTTCGTTTCCCGTAGTTGATCGTGAATGTCTCCGGGACTATTTCACCCGACTGTACCAAAGAAAATTGCTCTGGGTAGACAGATAAGGGTACGTATCCTCCTGTCATTAAAGGTCACGTCTCCAGCTGTCGTGACAACGCGACTTCTAGTTTTCATAACTAGAAAGTCACGACCGCGACTTCGTGACCACGCGATTTCAGCTTTTCTCGCGACCGAACCTCTCTCGCGATCTCTCGTGTCACGACACTGTAAAAATTTCGATCTAACGTCACGTGAAAACCGGGCTTAACGGAAGCACGCTCGACACCGAGACGAGTCTCGAGCAGCCTCCCACCACGCCGCGCCTCGCGCTCTTCGTTTGATCGAGCTTCCATCCAATCAGCGTTCCGATTTTCACCGAGACCACTCCGATAACCGTTCATAAGGATAGTCGAGCATCATTCCTACCCTTCAGACCCCTTCGATCACACCGCAACCATCAGGATGAATTTCGTCGCGTTAATTCACCACCTGACCCACGGTTTCCACTTTCAATCTCGCTCTTGAAGGCGATGGACCATTCCCAGTAAAACTAAATACTTTCAAAAGCTGTAATTTTCAGACATTTGTTTTAAATCATTTTTGTATACTCTCCATCAAAATTCACTCCTCAAATTTGTATCAATATACAGTAAAGGTTCGATTAAGAAAAACCCACCAAAAAAATTACCAAATTCAACTAAAAGGCACCGTATCGAAGAGTAAGTTCCAAAAGCAAGATCAGGGGTTGAAGCCACCCCCATTTCCAAAGACAAAATCAGTGCGGAAAACAAGATGAAACCCTTCCTGAAGACTCTCCCACCCTTATTTAGCTGGAGCAACCTTTGGCTCGAGGGAAATCGAATCTCGTAGGGTGGGTTGGAAATAGAGGGGGTTGTTGGAGGCATCAGGAAATTGGGTGGTTAATCAGACGCTCTCTGTCAGGCAAGATACAGCGTTTTGTAAGAATGATTGACTCAGTATCCAGAATTAGAACGCATCGCAAGCCTATGGAAGGGTTCGACAGCCTTATCTTTGACGTGGAAGCAACCTTGCAATAGAACAAAGATCTCCCGGGAAATTCTGTTGTTCCAGATTCTGTTTTCAATAAACTTTGATAATATCGATACGTCACAGTACTCTCCTAGATCTAGCGCAGAGGATGAGCAATTCACAATAATACTTCTTTCTCGAACCACCTCAGTTTCATAAAAGAACCATGTTTATTCCAACAGTTTAAATATCGAGAATAATAAAATAAAAAATTTAATGTTCCAATGTCGAACTGACTTATCTACCGGAAACCTATATCAAAGGAATTTGCAATAATCGTACTATACCAAAAGAAATCTTACAAATAATTTAAATAATAATGCCGAACGAAGTTATTAGATTACTTTACTGGGGGTGACTTGGTAAAAATTTATGATGCAGATTTTTCTCGAGTTTTAAATTTTGAGCTTGGTCCATACAGCCTGTTCGACACACTGTGGGAAAGGAGGGTTACCGGTGACGAAAAATGGGGTGCAAGAGGGTTAAAACCGGCGGTGTGGCCGTTCGAAAAAAGGGTTAGGCGAGGGTGGAAAAACGTCACTGATCCGGGCCGGTCGTTATTGCGATTTCCAGTTCAGTGGTATCTACATAATACGAGTCGCGTACAAACGAGCCGTCGCAATATTTCACCGTGCAGAAACACTTGGACCGACGACTCGGTGGCTCGCGTTCCACGCGCGGAATATTTGTTATGGGCCCCGGCCAATTCTGTTTCCATCAAAAGTGGGATTAGCGACAGAGAAGGATCCGATTGAATACGCTGGCTCTCGAATCCGGGGATCACCGTTTTTCAAGAAACCGCACACGCTCGATCGGTACATTGTTGATTCTGTTCTTCCTTTTTTTCCGGGGCAAGTTTTTGTTTTGTCGCCGTCCGGGGGTCGTTCGAGGGAATTTATTGCGGGAGCGCGAGGAAATGAATGGATGTGGATACGGCTGGGCCAGGGCGTGCGGAAGATTTGTTTCGAAGACGAGAGGTTTCTTGATATTCCATTCCAAGGTGAGACTCCAATCTTCAAATCTATGTTGGCTTATTTAATAAAAAAATTTTTTAACTTCTCTACGAACGTTTGAGTTTGCAAAACTTTTGAAACAATAATTATGTTCAGTTCTATAGTGTAAAAAAGTTTGTTGATGAAAACGAATAATGGATTTCGAAAGTAGAGGATCCAACCTTAGAAATGAGACGTGGTAAAATATTCGACGGCGACCTTTCACCAAGTTACAATACTTGGAACATTGAAGGAATATGAAGGAAAATTTATTGGTCCTTTAATTTTGCAAGCCGGTGCGGTGTATAAACCAAATTTTACGCGGCGGTCCAAGACTTCGGATTGTTCTACTTTTTCGTCGGCCGTCGAAGAAAAACGGCTATATCGACGAGCAATTGGCCCCCGCTTTTTCCCCCGTTTCACACCCGGCCCTTTACGGTTCCGCGCGAGTTCTATTAAAAGTGAAACGCCCGGAACCCGTTTTATTTTCTCGCGGGAGGGTCGCAGTAAAAGCGAGAACGCAAGCTACCACCGATTTCGCTAATGACCGGCCGTAAAACGCCCCGTGAAATTTTCGTCCTTTATGAGCGAGGGGAAGGAAAAACTGGGACCGGCCGTTTCGCTTTTGCGGGGGTGGACAGAGAAAGGGGTTGGTGGCCAGGCGACTGGCGTGGTTATATTCAAGCCACGTTCCTCGATACATCGTCAAACCGGCCTCTCCCGCGAACTTCTTCAATTTCCGCCGAATACTCGGCCGGGTAATCGACGGGTCTTTCGCTTCTACACCGCTCGAATATGAAAGAACTCTTCGTGACTTCCGCTCATCGTACCCGCCCACGCACCCGCCTCTTCTGAACACGAGTATCGATGCTACCCTCCCGCAACGCTGATTTCGGATTAACGACACGCGACCCTACCAACGAAGTCTTTTTTCCCTTCTCTTTTCATCTTTGTTTCAGTTTTATTGGTTCGCAGGCCGAAAGAGCCTGCTACTCGGCTTGCGAAATACGAGCCACTTATGCCTCGCCATATCTGGGTCGCCCTTCCAGCTCTATTGCCCTGAATTATTACTCGAGGGTCAGCGGCGTTATCTCTTCATTAGTAAATTATTAGGCGACCTCGTAAATAACTTGCATCCCGGGTATCGGGAAAGTAGTAAACAATATCGAACTAACGCGAGCTAGGGTGCTAGTCGATTTCTTTGCGAGTGTCGACTTTGTCTTTTTTTTGCTTTGGTTGCGGATCGTAGAGCCACAAAGGTGTTGTAACACTAGAACTATCGAATATTAATATATGATTGCTTGTATATTGGTAAAGACTGGAAGAAAATATTATGATTTATGGCTAGAATATAACAAAAGGGACCGAATCACGAATCCTCCGATTAAAGGATTCCCAATGATAGACCATAGTTCCAAATCTGAAAAACGATCTGTCACATGGCGACGACACGGCTCTGCCCGCGACAGGCCCTCGGCGAACGAGCCGACAGCAGCATTAACCAACAATAGACGTTAATTTCGTGATTGACGCTAATTTTGATTAGCACACGCGGCTTCAACAATTTGTATGCATCATCAACGATCTGTGCCGATAAGAATTAGATGAACCCTTTGTCGCCGGGACGACAAAAATGCGTGCACTGTGGGAACATTGTTCTCGGTGCTATTGACTGCCGATGCTGGTATCAATTTCAACGTAACCGGAGGATCACAGGAACCATTGCACCCTTTGCTACAAAAATGCTCGATTACAATCGAGGTTGCAATCGTTTGAGCTTTGGTGACGTGTACACGATAGAAATCTCTGTTCTCGAAGGACCTCGCCTTTCAACGGAGGCAAAGTGTACGCTCTAAGTTGAGACGTTTGTTTGTGGATTGTGCTCGGACTGTGTAACTCGACTATAATACGCTTCCATCTTCTATGAAAGGCTAACACTCTGTTGCTAGACTATACCCGGGCTCGAATCTGCTATGCATGTGTTGCTAAGCTGTGTTGTTGGAGGTTTGACGAGCAAGTTCGTGCAACAACTCTAGCGAATAATTTATTGATATACAGTGAAGATTTTAAGGACGTTATTAACGCTGGAACTGGCAAAAGACTCGCTCCAGATTTCTAGCTTCATAATTACTTGAGCCGTAAAAGTGCTTATGGGAAAATCTGATCGATAGATCAATTCACTTGTGAGTAAGCTATACATAACAAAAATTAATGAAGATCTCAATGAATATATCTTTATATATGTACAACGAAGCGTAGTTATACATATGAAGAACAATGGAATTAAATCTAATCGCTTTGACTGGTTGGTTATTTCTAGAAAAGATTTCAACAATGTTTTACTCGTCGTCGTGTATTTTAAATAAATATTGAAAATTATAACACGACCGTAGAGAAATAAATAATTTGACAGTATAGAAAATAAGAAGATGAGAAACTTTTCACCTGAGAAACGTACATACGGAACTTAAAAAGAAAGAAACTATCCCAGAAGAAAGATGTTAGGAGAGACAGTGTACATTTCCTGTCGCAACCGCAATACGTAGCAGGTACTCAAACTAATTGTTAGAGAAAACGAAGCAAACAGAAAAGTGCAATGAAATAAAAACGAAATAGAAGGAAAACTGTACGATGATAATAAACACAGGAAACATCAAGAGACAGAGAAAGGAGGACGAGCAAACAGATCTCGGACGATGTAGAAGAACCAATTAGAAGCAGAGAACAATGTGGACAATCAGGAGAACAAATCAAAGAATGCGAAATTCTTTCTTCGTACTTTCCATTTAATAGCGTCTAACATTGCCTGGTTTAGGGAAGAAGTTCAACTCTCGGTATTGTCGAATTTTTGCACCCAAGTTTTCAACAAGTTTTAACCCTCGGACAACGAATGATTTTTATAGCTATACTGTATAATTGGCAATGCTTAGGATCGTCCACAGCTCTAATTAATAATTTTTAAAAATTTACTTTTGATGATATCTCGTGTAGTCACGTTAGTCTTTCCGATATCCTCAATGAAACAGCTATTCAGTTAGTTTAATTGCCACAAATTGTTAAATGTCAATTTGGATGTTCCCGGTCAAAATAGACTCCGACACAGTGTACGGAGGGTTAAACAAATTGGCAATGGTTAAAAAATTTTTTGCAAAATTCAATTATAAATTTAAAAACTCTCGGGCCAGGTAACTGAGCAGTAAAGACGAGTAAAGTCCGCAGGACCGCAAACATATAGTATGCCAAGTGATTAGCGCCATCCTAAGCCAGCCACCCCCGAAACCGAACATTCCACAGCGTTGGTTTAGGGAAGAGATTGAACCCCCGGCAATGAAACAGTCGATTCCACAACAGGATCGGCAGGGGTTGGAGGAATAGCCTCGCAGGTGCAGTCTGCGAGGGTGGCTGTTGGAGAACGTGCGGGGGGTGGCGCGATCGTTGAGAGGGTCGAGAGGAGAGAAGCTATGGGGGTAGGGGTAAGCGAAGTCTCGTTAAAAATACACGCGTGACAAGGTCCTTTACGCGACGCGACTTGGTCGCGTGCTATCGCGACAAGGCTCGGGGGTTGGGGGTGCTTTATAGCCGACACTCGTTAGTAATTGAATACTTCGTTGAGAGGAGGGAACGCGCCGGAGCGACATTGTTCTTCGTGGCTTCCGTCGCGCGAGCCTCTCTTTAAAGCACAGTTCACACGCGTTACCGTAAGTGCAAAGATACTGAGCTTTAGTGTCGTACTCTCTCTCACTCGCTCGTTTTGATATCGGAGATCTTCCTGCTGAACTTCAGGATAAAATTTCCTAGTACCCGGATTTCGAAGCTAGCTAAATGTTGACAAAATTTGTTCTTCTTCAACACTTTCCTGATTACTTATTTCTTCCAGACAGCATACAGTAAATATAAATTTTCTTTTCTTTAAAATTATTAAAAATGGAATTCTAATTCTTCTAACTTTCGAGAAAATGGTACAGCAAGGGGATGTTATTATTTCTAAGATTTTGTATTCAGAACACTGCATATAATTACACAATTATCTAAAATACCACTCCTTTGTAGAAAAATAATTTCTTCAGAACAATAAACTTAGAAGCTACTTCCCAGACTACTATGCGCCAGGCTAGGGGATGCAAGTTGCAGGCTGCAGAGGCGTGTGCAGGTTCGATGGAATTAACCAGACGCAGGTAAGGGTTGGGGAGCGGCCAGATTGAGAGATTTACCGACTACGGGTGGTCAGGTGGCCGGTTATTTATGAAAAAATCGATGCTCGCTGCTCGAAAGTATATTTCAGAGGGATGACGGGGGTGGCGTGTGTAGGTATGAGAGCCCGGGCGAAAGGAGAGGGTCCGAGAGAGCGAGACGGCAAAGAGAACGTGAAGCTACCACGCTGAAGAGAGGGAAAGAGAGAGAGCGAGTGCCAGAAGGGTCCATAAAATAGTTCGTGTAACGATAGAGCGCGGCGGTTCCCTGAGCGAGTAGAACGAACTCGGCGTTAACTTAGTCCTATGATTGACGGTTTCCGGTTCCGGCTTGCTCCGGCCCCCGACTGATATATCACGACTCGCCGGATGTCTGCGCAAAAGCATCGCCGCAGAATTATTGGCCGGTCACGCGGACCTGCCCTTATCGAATTTCCACGCTCGAAACCGAGCCTAATGTTTCCCCGGAATGGGAATTTTCGACCGCGCACTATACTCTACTCGACGCGACGTCTCCCTGTCCGCCATTGTCTTCCTCCGCGGGACTGGACAATGCCAGGGGATCCTCAACGACGATCTATAACGCCGAAGAAATATCTACATTCTGTGTCTACGTGCTTAAATATATTATTAAAAAATTGCTAAAAACTTGGATATTCACGTTTTCGCTATTTTTGTGATGTAATATATGTAAAATAATTACTTTTAGTGCTCTGTAAACCTAGTGTTAATAATGTACACCGGTGTCTACATAAAAAATCTTCGACCTGCACTTCCATCAATAAATATTTTCTTTTTTAAAATTTATTTTTTTAGATCTTTTTTACGCGAGTTACTAATTTTGAATACGTTGGAAACCTTTATCGGAACAACCTCTAACCCCATCCGATCTTGAACGCACTGCACCCCCGTTGCACTTCTTCCGAGATCCGGTGCACTTTCATGGCGAGGAGCGCAACCAGGCGCATTCGGCGGTTCCATTCAGGTGTTCTCCGCATTCCAGACAGCCTCTCTCCCCATCAATTAACCCGGGGCCGAATCTCGAGTCTTTCGCGGCTAGGTTGACAGGAACCCTCGGGTTCGCGTCGACGAATTAAAGAACGATCGAGCCTCGACTATACCGGGCCCCCCGTCGTCAGATACCGGGCGAAACTCTCGGCGACGACGTTTCTCCCCATCCGTCGTCGTCGACGGTTCGTTATTACCAGCGGCGTCGAGAGCGGTAGACTGTGCGTCGTTGGTAACGCAGACGCCCTCTTACCTCTTGCCTCCGCACACTCGCAGGTGAGTACGTCCTTCAGAGCGTCTGAGCCGCGGCGTTACACCTGGCCCCGCCACTGTGCCTGCCTGAAAACTAGTCGTTGAACTTCCGAACAAGTTCAATGTCCGTGCGGGTTCGATTCGGAATTAGAGGTCCGACTGTCAGTTAACATTCGGAAGGCTGATTCTCATGATTGTGCATGTGGCAATCTTGGATTCCATTTTAAGCCCTTGTACGAATTTACTAAAATGGTTCTAAACCCAATACTTTCCCTGTAAAATTAACTTTGACTATGTATTAGTGTTCCACATCGTGATCATATTTTTTCGCTTCGGACACAGAGAAGCTGGAAGTATTTGTTCAAGTTTGTAAACACAAGAGGTACAGGTAAACACGAGGCTGTAAACACAAGATGTAGTACAAATCTTCAATCACGTTTACAAAGTGTATACATTCAATGTGTTGCGAAGAGAACCAGTTGTGATATACGGTGACTCCCACTAATATTCGGACACTCTTAAAAAGACGATAACTTTTTTAATATTGTTCTATACGATTTGAACTTTTTTTGGGAAGCTAGAGCAATTAATTTGCTACAGAATGTGAAAAAAAATGTTTTCAGAAATTGCAATTGATCGGAATTGTAGAAAAAATACTAAAAGTTGCATTTTACAACCTTTTCATGCGGGCCTATATTGAAAATTTAAAAAATCCGTTTTGTAGATCTATAGTATAAGGACTATAAAGAGTATATAGTATAATATAGTATAACATAGCAAAGAAAGTATAGTATAGTGAGTACAGCATAGTATACTATATACAGTGTAATGTAGTGGAGTGGATGAGTCGCGCAAATGTAAGTGTAATCAATTCAGCCAAAAACTAGGCCCTACTATACTTTTGTCCAGCTAGTTCCTGTCACTCTTGTGCATCCCCAGCGTGGTTCCGGATGCAGTAACGGCGCATCGCGTCCAGTTTCGTCACGAATCCAGTATTTTCCCGGTCGTGAGTTACGAGGAGCTCGGTTGAACAGTGGTTAAAGGCGGCTCGATCCTAATTCTTCCGCAGTGGACGTTAACAGCCCTAAAAGGGATAACCACGTACATGGCCTACGTGATACTAGATACAGCTGCGCGGGGAGGAAGGATATCTATAATTCATGTAATCAATTGGCGAAACGAACGATATAACTTAGCCATGGTACATTCGGTTTTACGATCGTTTTAGACCTGCCCGGGACACATTTCCGGTCTTCCGGGCGCCGTTTATCGCCGCGGATATATTCTGAGGACGTTGCTGGCTCTGACGATCTCTCTCTTTTCCTGCGCTTCAATTCAACCCGTTGAATTTCAATTAATCCATCTTACACCGTTTGATTGTTTAACGACCGCCGCGCCGCGGGATCGAGGCGATGCGAATCGTAAAAAGATGAGCACTGGTTGTTTGTTATAACAGGCTCTAAAGTAATTAGAGGGAACCGTAATTGCGGATCTTCATGCGAGACGAACATTTTTCTTTTATGTAGGTTTTTAGTGTTGTTGGAAGATCGTGAGGAATGAAATGTTTACTTTCTGAGAGAATTATGTATGTTTTATCTCATTCCTATAGTTTTATTATTGTTGTACAAAGTCTTCGCTCTGTTTTCTGGATAAACAAATTTTTATACGAATCAGCAATTAATTTTTTTATCATTGATTATATGTTTTTCGTTTCAGGATTCATTGAAAGGCAAGAACGTAGGATCGAGTTGGCCAGACAGAAGAAGATTGTTGTATCAATGGTACTGGTTATGGCAGACCATGCTTGCGTCTGACGTAAGCTATGATGGACATTGATTACGTTGGGCTTAGATTCTGTTACGGTTAATAAGATCCAGGCTCGCGATAGCTTTGAGTTACGACGGACTTAGGACACGGTGAATCTAGATTGGACGAGTGTCGCAGATGGTAATTAACTTGAGAGGCCTCGGGACCTCGATCCCCATAAATTAATAAACTGCGGGTCCAAAATCCACTGAAGAACCTAGATACTCAAAGAACTCAAATCGATCTGAGATTTTATATGGTGCAGCAAACATTTAAAAATTCTTGAATCTTAAACACCGATCAACTTTTTAATTCTAGAACATATTTCAACTCTAAAACATTTAAAAACTCTTCAATCTCCAAACGCAGAAGTTTTAGCACTGAAACTGCTATTAAATACAGTCATATTATTCAGAACGAAATATTAGGTTGGCAACTAAGTTCGCGACCTCCACATTTTCTCAAACAAAGTAATTTCTATATATTTTTAAAGCGCGAGTATTTTATATCAAATTAATCGCAAAATTCAGAGCTTTCCAATGATATATAGTTCAAAAGGAATGGTCACTGAATGAGGTTATAATGATACAATAAAATAATTACGAAACAGAAGGTCGCGAATTTAGTTGCCAACCTAGTAAAATCACTGATAAAATAAATAAACGTCTATACAACTGTTGCGACTCAAAATTCCTGCAACGTTTCTTATTTTATCAGGAAATCCGCAGCGTAGTTATCAAGCAGATTTATTCACCGCCACCGTCTCGCCTGTCTGAGCTACAGTGTCCGGGCTATAGTCCGAAAGAGAATCAAAGTAGCACAGTGGAGGTGTTCTCGCGGAAACAATCTCCCCGGGTAAGGAGGTACGAAGCTAGATGAAGCGCGGCCGGGTATCTAATTCCGGTATCACGGGTGGGCCGGATGACTTTCCAGACTCCTCGGTCCTTCCTCATCATCGTAAAGTTTATGCCGCGCCGTGTTGTATACGGTTCGCTGCGCTATTACATCGTTCTGGGGGTGAAGCTCGGTCCACGGCCAGTCTTCAGGGGGGGCTTGCCACGACGAGAGTAGCAGAGAGCGGTGAGAGGGTTGCAGGGAGGAACGTCGGTGGGCACGTAGACCGAGCTTTCGAGGTGGCGCGGGACGCAATTTCAGCCGGCTCTTTATGGGCCATCACAGACGACGACTAAACTTCCGAGTTGGCCATCTTCTTCCTGCGATGTTAACTATATGCTCGTCACGACGAGACCGAGACAAGGGGGCGGCAAGAGAAAAATTACCCAGCGAATTCGGGGCCGGGGTGGTCTTTACGTCAGACTTGTAACGCGAACAAAAATGACCTCAGTTTTCTAGCCATTTTATTAGGTCGCAAGTTAACCATTTTAATTAGGAAACCAAACATTTCTCTCTTCCGATTTAAAATATTTCTTATCTGTATGATTCTCTTCATTTTATGGAATTTACTCAATTTTTAGATTTTTTAGAAATCTAGAACAGTAAAAAAGATTAGTCGTCAACATAAATGACCCGGTATACAGGCGGCGTTAGATATATACAAATTTAACGATTGTAAAAATTATTTTGACAATCAATTTTTAGTAGAGCCTTAAAATTAACATCATAATTCCTCCTACAATTTGATCTTCTCTTCTACAATAATCATATAATTATATAATTCAATATCTTATAATTTCAGGCATTTCAAGTAACATTCACAGCCTCAGTAAATGTTCAAAGGTGATAAACTTCTTTCGTGCGTTTTTTCGCGTCAGAAACCCGTTTCGCACCAGCGCGAACACTGCCTCGCGCAATATCATCCGCGTCCCCGCGAATGAGAAAACAATAGATAGAGTTGGAAACGGTATAATCTTATTACCCGGCGAAATTACACGGAAATCCTCGTTGCTCACAACGAAGAAACGCTGCCACCCCCTGGTCTCTCGCTGTTCCATCGTTGTCTTTTCGCCTGGTTCTCTTTATCGCGCCGGAAACGTTTACGCCCGTGAACGTCGAGCGGCGCGCTCCCGTTAATCCGCACAATTTCGACGCGCGATTCCGGCGAAAACGAATTCGACCGCCATTGTTCCGCGCGCACCGGGAAAAAAGGTATCCGCATTTGCATGAAAATATCCAGAGCCCCTGGAAATTTTCCCGCGGCCGACAGACTGACCGATACCAGGCGCGGCCACCGCAAATGGGCAAAAAGAAAACGCGGTCGACTGTGCGTTGTTTTCGGGATTTCGAAGTTATTTCTTTGAGATTAAGTCGAACGATGAGAAATCCAGGAGTTCTTACCGTGTTTTAAGTTAGTCAACGCCTGGAATAAACGAGGCTACTGTGTGATTTTCACACGGTTAACTAGGCTCTTTCGTTTCATCTTCGTGCTCTTAATTCTGGAAGGACTAAAAGACAATCTACATTGATATTTCGCGGATTATTCTTTAATAATTCTCCATTTGTGTACGTTTCATTTGATTGTTTTATTTTAATTTATTTTCATTCATCATTTTGGGCATACTAACTAGGAATGATCCCAACCCCAGATATTCAGAAAATTATAAAACTTTGGGGATATGTATTTTATATGTAGTCATAAAATACAGCAAATTTTCTCCTCTTTAAGGGTTAAATATTAGATAAAACATAGTCATACAGAAAATGTAAATTTTTCTCCTCTTCTACAAAATGATGGAGTTCCTTAAAATAAATCTGGAAGCAAAGAATTCATTCTTTGAAGCTGTGTATTTACAAAAGCATGTCGCTCACTTCGTCCCGAAGGAAGAAGAATCCATCACGTCAAAGGCCAGTTCTCCAGCGAAGGGTTAAGCCAACGTCAGCCCTCCAGGCTGGAACAGATAGGTCTCGATAAGAGTGCTCGGAAACCCGCTCGTATCTCCGGATTCGTCTTCCGTAGGCGGTTTTTGAGTTCTTTATAGTAATACCAGTGGCGCCCCGCCGATCGAAGGTACGGGAACGGGACCTGCAGGGTGTAGCATTAATTCGATTCGATCCTCGATCGAATCTACTTTTCATCGAGATTCGCCCCCGTAAAAAGGGTCCGGCATCGCGCGCGTGGTTGCGGAGCTCCGTCTTAAAAATCGCGTTTCCCAGGGAAACGCTGTAAGGATTTTATATCGGGCTCGATTCCTCGAGGAAATATTTTCCGAGCCGCGAGATCTCGCCACCTGGAAACCTCGACGTGACCCAATAAACTTCCCGGTCCATGGTTTGGGGGCCGAAAAGTTCGATGCTCGAAAAAAAGAAAAAAGAACGGCGCTTTTAGTCGAGCCGGTCACCGAAGCAAGAAAAAAATCGAGAGAGAAAGAGAGTGAAGAGAGGAGAAGGAGAAGAAAAAGAAGAAAAACAGGGAGAAGGTCGGGCACGAAAAAAACAACGTCGCGATCCAGCTTTATCGTAAATCCTCCGATCGAGACGTGCTCGAGTGGGCGTCTTGAGCGGTGGACGAACGAAAAACGGGGTCAATTATGTGAAAACTGGCCGACAGGGGTTGCGGGGATGGGTTGTTGTAAATTCGACGTGGAAGTCGAGTTGACGCCTTGTATATATTGATTATCCGTTTAGCCGGCCACTGCAATGCACCAGTCGCTCCTGCTCGGCTTCGAGTCCCTCTCGTCAATTTGCATTCCACGATTTCCCTCCCGGACAGATAGCCGCGTGCACCGATTTACATTCTCTACACCGCCTCCCGCTGCGTTTTCCCTCTTCCTCTAGCCGGCAACGTTTCTTCCGCATCCGCCCTCCCGCCACCCGAAGGGCCAACTCGAGACGCTGTCCTCTCCATTTATATTTATTCACCGGAGTTACTTATCGGAACACAATTACCGGCCCGGGACTCGAAACCCGAAGTCGACGGCGAACCTTTGGAAGTTCGATCGATTGCCGATATACGGCCGACCGTGTCGGACTGCGAGTATATGTGCTCTTTGACTCCCGCATTGGAGAGTGGTTAGTAACACGTTCTGGTTAGTAATTGGTTCGGTGAACATTGTTTTATAAATTCGCCAGGATTTGGAATGAACGAGACTCTGAGCAAGAACCTAACAAAAATCTAAACAAGTACTTGAACAAAGGTACAAATGAACAAGAACCTGAACAAGAATACAACTGCACAAGGGTACGGCACACGATACCCTACGCCAGTGTTTCCCAAAGTTTCGATATCTGTGTACCCGTTCTATAACTGTCGTAACTCTGAGTATCCCCCGTTAAGAACAATCGGTATTAAGTAGCCGGCATGTACATCCTTTGTACACAATAGTAGACTCCCGCTGTACCAGGATTATTGCATTAGAATCAGTACGTACCCCCTCCAAACTCTTCCTGTACCCCCAGGGGTACGCGTACCACACTTTGGGAAATACTGCCCTACGAAATTTAGCCCAGAGTCACCAGATTAAAGGGGCTCACTCCTATTGCGCAACATGATTGACCGTGAATAGGCCCCTTAAGACTCGTCCCTCACTTTACCTTCCCCTTCCACAACGCCATTCCCCACGCGTCCGCCACGGCTCGCCCACGTGACGCGTTTCGTCTCTGTCGTGCACGTGTCACAATGTTACGTGGCTAATCCGGTACTGGAAGAGAGAGGGTAGCTTATTCCCCTGATCTGGCGAATTGAGCCACACTATCTGTGTCACTCCGAGATAAATGCACGATTAGGCCACATCTAAATTTTTTGTGGACAATGAGGTTTTACGGCTGGAAGCTATTTACTCGGACCGAACTGTTTCCGTCAATGAGACCACCGAAACAATTAAACAGTTATTATATCCTCCGTGAGGGAAAGTCGACCAGACAAGAGAGACGATGGGTCTCTTGCGCGGTGCGATGCAGTAGCTGCGGACTACTTTAAATTCCGAACGGTTTCCCGAGGAATTATAGGTATGCAAATTAGTCGGCGGCGTGACATAGAATCGTAAATTATTTTCCCGCGAAGAATGATATTCTTTTCTCGCATTGTCCCAGCTTGGACCAAAGGAACTTGGCCGATACTCGGACTTCGTTAGGAGATTCCTTGATTATTTCGCGAAATGTAGAATAGCTACAGAATCTACAGAATATTTCTTTCACGCGATGTCGTGAATTCGCTGAATTCGCACGTGGATCTATTATCAATTTGCACCGAAGTTATTTGATTGTTTTATCATTCCAGTAAACCGATATGCTCTGAGGATTGTTTCTTAAAAAATCAAAGTCCGGTATCTGTGCAATATTCTGTAAAAATTTCTCTTTCTATGTATATTATATTGTCATCTATTGGAATTGTTAGTACAGACAACAAACTTTTATGCTGCGTCTGAAAATTGAAGTTTATGTAAAAATTCGAAATTTGATCATTGGAATTTGACCCTTCACAATAAGAGTTTTTAGAAATATTAAAAATATTTTTCTTAGAGTGCCACATCGTTTATTAGAGTCAAGGAATGCGTCATCCTTAACAGAACTTTTCCCGGACACGTTAAGCAACGCAAATGGCCAGCGAATCTGGGAAAGCAACATCCGATTTAATCTCAGCCCCTTCGCGTACTAAATTCCAACAAACTCCCTCCCTCCCACGCAACGCCCACCTCCTGTTCCGTGCCACGCAGCGTCCGGTAGGCATATTTACTAATCCCTGTGGATTTATGATCCCGGCTCGGCACGATGTTCAACCGTATCGCATCGGTTATTAGCCCGTAGCCATTTATTGTTTCCTATCTGTCGAGTTTCGCGTTTCTATGCGTCACCTTCAAACCCCGTTTGCACTTTTCAATTCTCTTTTAGTGTACCGATCCTCCAAGTCCAACACCTTGGCGCAACTCAATTTTCATTACAAATGAAGTTATGTTACACTAAACCATCAAAAACTACGCTTCCTCGACCCGGCCGCGCCGGGTTGTTGTCATTGAACAAATTGGATTGGACACCCTGTTCAGATTTGACCAATTATATTTTTAATTCTGCAGTCTAACATCTTGGTACCTTTAACCCCTAGCTGCGAATTTTTATACAAAAAAGATTTATTTCTCTTCTTAATAATTATAATAAGTTAAAAACAATGCAAGAGAATATGATCTTCAAATGTTTTTACTGTTCTGCATTTTACTCAGTTTTATTATAGATGCATAATGTTTCGAGACACCCTGTATATTTTTTCAGGTACTTGGAGCAACCAGAATCTATAAAGATGTTGAGGAAGAAGCTGCTAATGCTGGTTGTCTCCAACAAAATCCAGGTACTCCAAGTTTCCAGAATATTACGAAATCCATTAGTCCGTCGAAAGTAGCAACCGGGGAATTTCAATCAAGCCGACGGAAGTCTCTGTTGAGCCCATTCCAAGGTAACCCAGATCCCGCGAACTTCTCGGCGAGCAGCCTAGTCGGTTCGTTTCAATTTTTGATTTGCCGTTGATCGGCGGTTTTCATTTCCATTCTACACCGGTACGGCGGGTGCGCAACTTGCCATTCAAATTTACGTCCGGCAACGGATCTACCGATCCTACTTATCGCCGCGGTAGAACACGAGGGCCGCGATTAATTTCCGCAGGCTAGCGTTCACCGGCACGCTAAATCAGCCGGCGGCCACGCGTCCCCCGCACCCTCCCCCTTTGCAAATTGTCTACGGTAATGCATCTGCAATTTCCGTCGGTTCGAGGAGCTCGGGCTACCTGGCCGAAACTTCGCCGGCACGATAATAACGACACGGAGGAACCCGTGTGGCGACGGGTTCTCGCCCCAATATTCGGACACGGTTGATTCCCGTGCGCAGCCGCCTAGACACCACCGTAACACCCCCATTCCGACGCGGTACCAATACCGCCCTGTCCGACCAGTGTAGCAACTTTCTACGTGAGCCCGCGATATTGCTCCGAAATTGTTGCGTGCCGGAATTTATGCAAATTCGATGCTCGCGATTACACGCCGCTTCTCGAACCGCTCCTTGATCAGGGGTGAGAAGAGGGGTTGGAGAAACGGTCGAGCCGGACTAACTTCGACAACTCGTTCCGGAACGTCTTCGGAGACAAGGGTGCTTTCAAGTTCCACCGTTTCGGGGTACTCTAATACGTTTAGAACCCGGTTTATCTCAGAGATACAGGAGTCGTTTATTAATCCTGGAAGGTCCTGGGTCCGAGAGTTAGTGATAGCGGGTTTTATGCGTTTGAGACGAAAATTGGCAAGTGAAACACAACGTAGCAACTACGCCAGAAGAATTTCGTGAGAAGAAGAAATACACTTTCACTTAGCTTCTGTATAGTGATCCGCAGCGTACTCGGAAAGAAAAATTTCACCTTATTTCATACTTTTCATTTCTCGGAAGTGTTCAAAAGAGTTTAAAGACTGAAGACTCATAGAGAGCCCAACCACATAAAACACGAATCACGAATCGAATGAAACGTTATGCAACATTTTGCCACCAAACAGAACGAACCGGAACGAACAAGCATCAAGCATAAACCGTTCCCGACTTCCAGCGGATCTAGAATCCCCGTGTTCCTTCAAACGTGGAGGAAAGGTGGGCAAACAATCGACTCCGGCGGGAGATCTACGAGTCCTCGTTCCCCGCATTAAACTCGACCCGACTCGTCCCGACTCGACGCGACTCAACTTCTCGCGATATACGACTCGGGTCAAAGACTAGGACGAGGGGCGGATGTATCCACTTGCAAGGTCGTTTGCACAGGGAAACGTCGTAGTTGATGTTAATTCACGACGTCAACCCCCGGTGGATCATCAAGCCCATTAGTCGCGCAGCCTGGCGAACCTCCTGGCATGGAAATGGTCTGTTTACAGGATCACGGTCGACTGCGTTTAATTTAGCAGCCTCTCCTCGCCCGCCTGGAGACGGCGGGCGTCGACGTCGACGACGTACACCCGAATTCGAATCTCATCGTCAAAGCGGAATACTGGAGCAAGCGGTTCCGACCGATTACCCATCCTGGCCTCCCTCTTTGACAAACTTCATCTCCTAAAAATCGCCGATGAAATCGCGCGACAGCTATCCTTGATTGTCCGAGGAGAAATTTCACCGTCTCAAATTTGTTTCCCAGTTTATCGGCCAGCCTTTGCGACTGATCGAGAAACTGCAGATTGGACGACCTTGCTGCGCACCTGACGCCTCCAGCGACATCTTCCGACCAAGGTTATGGGAATCGCAACACCGTACTCAGTGCTGGATTAACCAGTAAACAAACAATGTATCAAGACCATAAAATTGTCTGAATTTTATATTTTTTACACAGTAATAATATTGCTAAAACCAGAGGGCCTCTAGTGGTCTTGATCTGGCACTGACTATACTCGACCGAACGAGGTCAGTCAGTGTCACAGGCTGCATGGGGCAAGGGGCAAGTCTTTGTTTTCGATTATATTTTTATGAAACTTTTACCAGCATATGAGTGACATTTTTTTTATTAATACGACACCCAACATTTCTACAATTCGTTTCGTATTTATTGTTTATCGGTGGGACGATGAATATGGGATGAAGAAAAAATAAAAAATATTAGATAAACACAAAAAGTTTCGCTACATGTTCTGCAACCTCCGAAAGACAATAAGGCGTCAATTTATAAGAGTACGAAACAACTATAAAATCGACAGAACTCTAATTACCGATCCGAACTTTGCATTCTCGAGCGACAGCAGATCAATGCCGAAGGGCCCGGGCTCAAGGGGGAGTCAAGCCAGGACCCTCGAATCACAATTTGGATTCCAAAAGACAGGCGGAGGTGCTCGAGTAGGTCGGGCCGCTTTGATCGTCGTTTAATTGGTCCGCCGTTTCCGGCGAATGCAAAAATACAAGATGCGTATGTAAATATGGCGGCGAACGGGTCGCGCTGGGATCACAGGGAACGATAATAGCGAGCTACGGTGAACGAAGATGTCCAGGAAAAGGAAGGTTCTGGATGTGGGGTTGGAAGGAAGCGACGGATGGGATCCGCAGGAAGCCAGCCTTTGACTAGGTAAATGAGCAGCCTCTCGTGACGATCCCCTTTCTCTCTCTCTCTCTCTTTCTCTCTGCCTCTGTCAAACAAAAGAAGAGGGCACCATCTGTGGGTGCAACCCTTACGGCGAAGTATCTCCGAGCCGTCTCCTCCCCATTTAAACCCTTTGGCCTCGCCGAAGATGAAAGATGCATGCCTAGACCGCCTCGCTCTATCTCTCTTGTCTCAGATGCTCAGATGGGGCGCCGGACCACTTAGCGATAAGATCGTTCATAATGGCATAGGATTCGCAGCTTAAATGGATCAGGAAAATGACATTACCCTTTGTTTACCGGCTGTTGCACTCGCTAGCCAATTTGTCGTCCTCGAAATCACTGCAACCATTTTTTCGGGTCCTCTTCTTCATTAGGCTGAAGCTTCTCTTGGGCGATTTATGAGCAGGAATATGTGGAAAATTTTAGACCCAAATGTCAATTAAAAAATGTCTACTTTTTGACTGTATGTTTATGAAACCCTTGCCAACACATGCGTGACATTTTTCTGATTACAATGACTCCAATCACACAATTCGATTCACATTTACTTATTTAATTCACGACATTGTGGAAGACCTAGACTTTCCAAACCAATCAGTGTAACACAAATGTTCAGACGATAGAATAATTACCTAGCTGCAGTGCATCCTAATTTTATAACATCCTCCCATGCAACAACTTTTGCAACTTCTCTTTTTCTTGGGGCTTAAGCCTTCTCTTGCCCAACCTATGAGCAAGACATAAGACTCGTAAAATTGCCACCATTGACAAGGTTAAACCAGGTTTTATAGCATCGCTCCCGGAGAGTATTAGTATCCTGGAAGATGAAGCGCGCCTGGAAAATTATTGGAAAATTGCTTGGGACTTTGAACAAATTTTTATCTGTGTTTCGGCCCTGACAAAAGAGAGTTTATTTTTCATACTATACGTTGGTACTGGGTTTACGATCGTACCTCGGGGGCGGTACAGACTGTAAAGCGTTTATGGGGTGATTAAGTGTTATTTGCTTGGGTTATTGTATCGTTTGATTCGTCGGAAGGAAATACGTTATTGAAGGTTCAGCTTCAAAGGAAGTGTGTCCTTACCCCATGAGCATGGGGTTGTTGTTTCTTTTAGAATGTTAACGATGAACCTGCTTTGATGGGTTTGCAGAGGAAATCGTTAAGGGTGCGGGTGCATTACGTTTTACAGGCTGGGAGTCTGGTTTGCGATTGCATTGGAGGATTTTAGGAAAAGAAATAAAATTACAGCCGAGACAAATAAGTATATATTTGTATTTTATAGTGCATGTATATTCTGCTTCGTATTCTACTTGATGATTATATTTATAGGCCCGAAAGTGGTACAAAGACATTTTATTTTGAATAAATGATTATAGAGAACCTGCTAACCAAAAATTACATATCGACAAGCTTACATTCATAATCAAACACCATTGAAATATTTTCGCTATATCTAGCAAAGCAACAACGCGGATCCACAGACAATGCTGCAACATATAAATATGTACAACAATTCCGAAGTGTACAGCAATACAAATCGATTCATCGGAACAATTCCGTCAAAAATATCCGTCCACCGAGAAATTCGCGTATGGAGGGGAAAAAAATCAGTTCGCATCGGTTAAAAAAATCTGGCCAGCCGTGGACGGGTCGGAACGGTGCCGATTATTTTTCAAACAGGAGTTAATCGCGTCGATGGCTCAGGAATCGGATCCCCAGCGAGTGTTTCCGGGTCGTCGGCGTCCATCGTTCTGGGTTTATCTGCAGAGAAAAATCTCGACGGTCCGCGGACAGACGGTGATTCGATTTCCAGTCGACCCCGTAGACTTGTAGGAGTCGTGGAGGATCGATAGGCATCCAGGACGCGAATGCAGTCGCACGAGAAATCCCGGGAATCGCGACGAGAGCCGCGTAAAATCGACTAGCGATGCGATATTAATGCAACCCCGTTGGAAGAGAGTACGAGGGAGAGAGAAGGAGGAAGAAGGAGGGAGAGAGAGGGAGAGAGAGAGAGAGAGAGAGAGAGAGAGAGAGAGAGAGAGAGAGAGAGAAAGAGAGGATGGGGACACTCAGTGTATGCAGTACGATCGAAACGTTCGTGTGCTTCCGCGATGATGGAACCCGTAACGTCCGACTGCCATTGTTATTTCCTCGAGGCGATCTCTCGAGTTTATCGTGGATAAAGTCGACTTTAACTCTCGTCCTTTATGCCCTCGTGTGTGTGTAGGGCTCTAACTGCATCACCGAGGGGATGTAACGCGTCCCCAGGACGATCTCGTAAAAGATTTGTAAGCTCCGTTATCAGGAAACCGTAAATTCTTATTACTATTATTATCATTATACCGTCCTTAATGGGACATAATTGGACGTGAACCTTACCGGTGTGTGAGAAGGGTTGCCTTTTCACCCTTTATCTAGTAACGTGATATGATCGCTTCAGATCGATCTTGATCATTATTAATTTTTTAACTAATTTATATTGGGCTCTGAAATAAAAGAAGCTGGATTTTATTGTATTCTATTTCGGTGGTCCTGTAGTGAAGAGGTAAAAGGTCGATATTTGCGAATTTTTTTTAAAGATTCAGTTTTTTAATAATATGGATAATTTTCTTCAAACTTTTTCTTAAAAATGTTCATTAGTTCAGAATATTCGTCGTATAAGAGGATGCTGTAAAATTCTGTTCTTCTTGATCGAGTTAATTATTGTGATGTCAGTCAGCCAAGAACCTGTAGAACGAGTTCCAATGGCGGATAAGCAAATTTCTGATAATTGCGCGCGAAAGCTCTGCGAGATTTCGCGGTACTCGAGAAAACCGCTTTACAGGTGTCATTGGACCGTGACCGGATGCAAATCAAGCAATCCCAGGGTAATCAGATCCCGGTGCATTATGGTTTGCGGGATCCGCGGCACGAGACGTTAAGTACCCGCGAGCAGATTGGAAAGGAGCTCTTTGCCCCGCGAACCGATTCTCCGGGCTACGTTAAGCTCTCTTGATTCATCGAATCGTTAAAGATACCTGTTCCTACCCTTGGATCCTTTATTCAACCCTGTTCACTTGAACACTGCACAGAAAATGCCATTTAAAGTCACTGTATCATTTTATACTGCATCTTTCTATGTACAGTTTTTTTTATATATTTCATTGTTAGTCTATATTTTTTGTTTAAGAATATATAATTAACTATATTTGATTTTATTTATCTAGACTAGACTGCGAGTTTTAAGCATTTATGACAAACATGAGTACTGTGAGTGAATATGTTATATATATACTACTTTCGACTATTATTATTAAAATTATTAAAGGTTGAAAGAAATCCCCAAGTAGGTTCCTGCAACATGCAAAAAATTTCAATTTCTCTTGACGATCCTTGGATTAATTAAGAATTTTTATCTCGGAGGGAGAATATTTATCAAATCGGGTTGATTCCTGTTTTCATCTTGATGTAGAATATAGAATGTTCGTGCTAGAGTAGTATATTCTTTTAAGATGACAAATTAATTTATTAATGCAAGGAATTTTAAAGCTTTTTTTTAGAATTGAGAGGAATTATTTAGAAAATTTAATATGGAAAGTTTGGTGGGCAGCAGCGTGCTTTTTTCATTCGGCGCATTAATTCGAGGCATTTTTATAGTGGGCGGAATGGGAGGAACAGCTGCGGAAGCCTTCCAGAGTCGGAAAACCTTCGTCCAGGCATAGAATCCTCAATTAGTATCTCGAACAGAATACTCGGACGGAGGCGCACCGACTGGCAGGTTTATGGTCGGCGAATAAGGAAGAAAATGCTCGGGAAACGGGCTACGAAACGATGGTTAATAAAATGGTCGTAAGGGAGCCGACAAATAGGGTCCGCCGCGAGTGGAAGTCTCGGCCGGTAAGCCGGCCGTTAAGCACCTTAGCTAACCAGATGAACGTTCAATCCGAGGATAATCAAAGGACCGCAGGACTGGTCTTTACGAGTGTTCTTTCACAGCCGTCTTTGATGGAACCTTGTCTCTTCCTGACCTAACACTGTGCTTGTAAGTAGATAACCCTTAAACAGCTACGGGGCCAAACGAACTCCGCGTGGTCTTTGAGTGTTTATGCAAATTCACCTGGGAAGTAAAATTCTACAAAAGTTTATTGAGCAGTCTCCCTATTAAATTTCATTGAATTTTATATTGCGCTGCTTCGTGAATAATTTTGTGAAACAGTAATACGCAAATGTCCGGACTGGCTGTTGATGAGTAGGACTGACAGGATGAGTAAAATTCTTGACAAAGTTAAGTCGCTTAGGTACCCTCATCCGGAATAGGATGGAAATCGGTCCTGAGACATCGTCTTATATCGGAATGTATTAGTGAAATCTTGAGTGAAAAATGACTCCGACCAAGAACTCACAGGAGTTCGAGGATTGAACAGTCGCATTATTTCGATTTTTTGTTTCCGGAGATGACGGATCCTGAGAATTTCGTCGAACGGCCCGAAGCGGAAGTGGAAGGTGGATCTGCCGGTAACCGCGAGCGACTTTCAAAGGCGGAATACGCACGCGGACTATAGCAAGCTATAGCCAGCGAGCAAGCAAGCGTGCCGGCCGTAAATCTTCGCGGAGAAGTTCCCGCGGAATCGATACGGCCTGGTTTCTCGGTCAAAGCTCGTTAGCGATTCTCTCCGCGGTGAAGTTGCTCTAATTGGAGATCCCGCGCCGGATCGTCCTTCTCCGTAAGGAACCGGCGCAGCCGGTCTCCCTTTGTCTCTCTCTCTCTCTCTTTCTGTATACGTTGCGTTCGAGAGAGGCGTTATTATTCGTCGAGGGGCATGATTCTGTGAAGTGCTCATTGTCGCGGAATCTAGTCTACGGGAAAGGCAAGTTGTCGGAAGAGGATTCTGGGTCCGGGTCTTGGACCGGGTTCGTTTCCTTGTCCTACTTCATTAACCGTGTCGCGAGACCCGGCCATCCGGAGCAATTGGTTCTCGTCTTTTAAGAATTTCACGTTCCACCTGTGCCACTTCGTCATTCGCCGGCCTTTGATCAACTTTGATGGAACTTCGTGCCAGTTGCCGGGACATCGGCTACACAACGGATTCGGACTTTAAAAACGCGACCTCGGGATCGTTTAATCCTAGCCATCGACGTTTTCGCGAGGGAATGCTACAGTTCTCTTTGGAGATTTTTGCTGTAACTGTCTTTTTCAGTGTCTTAGTAGCTCAACAGTCTGGTCAATATCTACATCAGACTTAGCTATCTCAAATTTTGTAGCTGACTTAATTCGAGCAATTCTTTTTAATTATACACTCATATTTTTCATAATTTTCATAATATTATGCGTATGAGGATGCTTTTTCTTGAATGATTGCTATCTTTAATTTTTATTTCGGGTTTCATGCTATATATTTTTTTCAGTGCACCTTCGTTGTAGTCCTAAAATACGCAGCCTGTAATATTGCATCTTAAATATTTCCTACAAATGATTCTGTACAGTCCGATGACATCTGACGTTGTTTGAACATTACTTTTTAATAATTATTCTATATTATGACAATTTTTTTCTAAAATAATTCTGCGTTTGGTATGTACATGTATTATGTTGCTTCAGTGAAGACACAGCTTCAGGTTTATTTTCAATTGAAGATTTCTAAGTTCGCCTTCCTTGAGTACTTATTCTTCCCAACAATGGCGGGGATATTGTGTCGATCATGGTCGCCGCAGCGGCTCCGTCCGTCGATTTTACTCTGTTACACCGTGTGCAGGATACAGGACGGACCACCGGCGTTTCAGTATGAAGTTATTATCTCCGGCGGGCTCCGTTCGATGCACTTATGGCAGCGCATCGCCTCGACACACTGTCGGTGATCCCGGCTCTTTCCTTTGCCCGCGGCGTCTCACGAATCGGCGAGTCCTCGCGCAAGGACGAACAAGGAGAAGAAGATCAAGCAGGGGTGAAGAGAGGTGTGGGGAACGGTGCGGTGCGTGGACACCCCTTAAAGTCACGTTCTAGACCGGAATTGCCGGCGTTAATATCTTATTACTGGTTTATCGGTGCGTGGCTTTCGAGGCAACTCGAGGAGGTGAAGCCAACCAGAATCCTGAACCCGTACGAGGTCGTCTTCGGAATTGAACTTCGCTGGAATGCCACGAAGCCGCTGAAGGATCGTGACTTCGAATTTCGATGAGAGCGTGTTCTAAAAAATATGTTGAATGATTGCAGACTTTGCCTATCCATTGATTGATTCAGTTGTGTTTCGATGAAATATTAAACTCTTGGAAATCTCCATGAAAATGGAAGATTTATGAACAAAAAATGAGATTTATGAAAAAGTGTGTGGCTATCTTTTTCAATTCTTAATACATTCTTTCTTTTTTTTTTATAAATTAAAAGACCATATTCTGAAGCTTCGATTAGCCACATTGAACATCCTGATCATCTTTGAAAAATGTATTTCTGTTTCTTTTCTGCATAAAATAGGAAGATAGGTAAGAACTTAATTTAGTCTTCCTCCACTGTGGAGGAAATTGTTATACAATTTTGACAATTTATTTTCTTGTGACGTAGATTGGTGAATCAGGTTGATCTTGGCATTTCTCAGGATTTTTTAATACGACGATTCTGACTTCAGTAAAAGCGAGCCCTATTCTGTTCTCGTCGACGAACCTGGTCCACGAAGCACTGTCTTCTTGCTTGGAATCACTGACCCATCTACCAGGAAAGCTTCCTGTTTTGCCCCGAATCGGCGATCCCGGTTTCAACGAGCCGTGCCCATTGTTTCGCCGTACCACTGGTCCACATTCCGAACAGTCGTTACCTTTTCTTTCTGGCAATCAAGGGCCCGCGGAAGCATTTCCCGATACTCGATGCCCGAGTTCAGCAGTTCCTCGGGAACTTCTGAATGCTACGTGCAATCACAATATCGAGAATTCTAAACAGACGAACCCGAAGAACTTGAAGCGCTCTAGCAACCGGGAAAAATTGGATCATCGACGTTCTGCTCGAATTCTCCTCTTGAAAATGCGATTGTTAACTTAGGAAAAGATCTGATATAACGATTAAAGATAATGTAAGTTATATGTGAAGCAGAACACGATATTAAAACCGGATCTGAGAAAATGAGATCGATTTATTTGCAAACGAGATCAAGACCAGATACTTGAAGGCCACTTTCGTTTTCTCGATGTTTAATGGATTCTCAAATGATTCGTTTTTTACGAGGACCAGGTTTCAAGGCCGCTTCCATTTTTCTTTTGAACTGATCAATGTATTTTCAAGTGAGGCATTTTGTACAGAATGAAATTTTTTCAGTCCATTCCCAAGCGATTTGCTCTACATTTTTTATTCACAGCCACAGCAATCAAAAAATTTTCAACAGGATGCGAGATAACATGCCCGATTTATTTACAGATCATCCAGCAACAGGTCAGAGAAAATTCATTGTTGGTGATCGCGAACAAACGCGTCGGCCGATCATTATGTCGCGCAATGTTGCGCCAGGGGACGAAGTTTAATAACGCGTCGCGAATTTTCGCGGAAGGTTTACGATCGGTACAAATTTCCCTGGAAAAGAGATAGGATCGCGGGTATCACTGACGGGCAATGTAACCCGCGTACCTGGTGGATTAACGCCGTCGAGTTTATACAATGCGGTTAGGTTGGGATCTCGCGCACCTCGGCGAGCACACGCGTATAGGTGCACAAGAGAGAGGGAGAGAGAGAGAGAGAGAGAGAGAGAGAGAGAGAGAGAGAGAGAGAGAGAGAAGGAAAGCATGCACCGGTCAGGCATGCAGCGATCGTGTAATAAGATATTACCAGAGCAAAGCCACGAGAGGCCGACGGGCATAACCGGAGAGAGAACGAACCCGGTGGTCCCTGCCGATTCCACGGAGCTCGACGATGCCTATGGAAACCAACCCTGTCGTCTGTCATCATCGGCCAACTCCACTAGTCAGTACCAAACTGACCTTGCCACTCGAGCTTATCGCTCTGCTATCGTTTTTCTCCGCAGGTTTGTTCGAAAAATCTGTCGACTCCTTCGTTGAACGTGACGGGGACTAAGAGGATATCAGTTTGTACAAGGTGTTTCAAAATTATATGTCGTGACCACCGTGATTCTCCATCTCTATGATCCGTGAATTTGACCTTGACCCTTTTTACAAGCTCAAACATTTTTTATCGCATCCTATAGTACTTGTTCGCGACGAACAAAAGTCCCGAAGGAACCATGGGTCTCGAGTCAACCGTTGTCTTAGAAAACGACTTTAGCCCCTTGCCGTACCTTTTCCTTTACAGTTACAGTGATTTCGTCTTTATCCCGAAAAATAATGCTTAAATATTGATTACAAACGAATCAAATTTTATTTCATCTCAAATGAAACGCGTAACATTCATATTTGTTAGACTTTGTTAAAAACCTTCATCGCGAGTCTGGCTCGCGATATAATATATACATATACACTGTCGTATAACTAGACTGCAAATTTAAAAAATGAATGGATGAAATGTACAACAGCATGAAGACTAGAAGAAGCTATGGAAATGGCCTCTACATTAGAACCAACAGAAAAACATATGGATCCACCATATACCTCCGAAGAACTGGCTTCAAATATGTTTTTTAAAAAATTAATGAATAAAGCCTTGAGTACGAACATCAATCTTATAGTCCCAAAAAAGTCCTGTCATCTAAGGATTGAGGTTACCAAAAAAAAAATGAGATTTTTATGTCTGAAAAAATTCTAACAAGAGTACAGAAAAATTCTGAAGATTCGAGAAGGTGTTCCTCGAGGTGTCTCTCGCGAATATTACCAGCAAGTGCCACGTGAGAACCTCTGCATCGTGCAGAGGATGCGGCACGTCGTCGTGGCGGACAACTGGATGGATGGACGGGACTTCGGTTCGCTCACTCGGAGCGAGCGAAGGGTATTATTAGGACCGGGGCCGAACGTAATGACTTAATACTACGAGGCTGCCCTATGTTGGAAACCGTCTGCCTACGTGCGGCCCGAAACGTTGCAGTCTCTTCGGGGCTCTCAGTCCATCCTCGAATACGCTCGGATTCCGTGGGTTTCTCGCAAAGATTATATTGGTTCACCGGCCTCGAGAAATTTCGTGCGAGCAGGATACCGGCCATAGGATACCGTATTGGCACGATAATCATGGCAGCCGCCACTGTGTATGGTAAATGTTGCCGCATTACTCCATGGAACGGTAGCTGGACTCGTAAACATCGACCCTCGTCCTGCGTTCTTCTGTCCGCTTGACACAGTTTTCAATGACAGCGAGGGCTCAGTATGGTTTACATATTGTTTCAGTAGTTGTGAACGACGTGGACAATTCTTTTTTTTATGTCTGTTATCAGTTGTGTCGGACACAACAATCATTGTCATTGAGTCGACAACAATCGTGGACACAAATAATTCTCGAAGAACAAATTTACTAATTACTAGACTGCGGATCTTTATGCAAAATAAAAATTGTCTGTATCGATTGCAAGAAATACAAACCAAATTGAATGTTATTTCTTCCCTTATATATATATATATATATATATATATATAATGATTTTAATAGAGGAGAAATCATATATTGACATCTTCAATTTTTAAAATATTTCAACAATTTTGAATTTCACCTACTCAATTTTACTATAAATGCATGAAGATCCGCAGCCTATTAATTACAGTCGGCGATCCAATTGTTAGAAATACTTACATAAATTAAGGATTTGACATTGAAACAGTGGTTTTCAAAAAATAAAAATCCTGCTACACTGAATTTTTATTGTTTCCTTATCGAGCATCAATGCATGTTTACGATAAGGAATATTTTTTGAATACTGGGGCTCTGATAATATTATAATTTGATCATTAGACTGCAGATCTTGATGCAAAATAAAAATTGTTTGCATCAATTGCTAGAAAGAGAATCAAACTTAACACTTTCCACTCAGACCTATTTTAACTGGAAAATTAAACATTTATTTCGACCTAGAATTATTCCATTCTATACTAATTCTTTTCTTTGTATGAATATGAAATTGATATAATACCTCACACAATACTTAAATGTTTAGTAACTGATTAGATACCAACATATTTAGTAATGTAAACAATATTTTGTATAATGATATAGCAATTTTTAGTGGCGCCTCAGAGTCGCCGCTCGAGTGCTGAGGGTTAAATTGCACCTTCTCACTCACACTACTTGTGTTTCTATCACATCGATTATTCACTATTGCGGAAACGGAGGATGTATAATAACGTCTTTAAAATTAATCGCCAAGTGCCAGCATCTTCCAGTTCCTCGTTCAGTAGAGGTCCCCTCCCGCAAATATCCTCGAAGCCGAATGACCGCGATGTTCTTCGTGTTTCGCGAAGAATCTGAAATTCTCGGAAAATCCAAGCTAGCTGAAGAGTTGCTGGGTTCGTCAGAAAAAGGCAAGCGATCTTTGTCGGCAGGAATTCTTCCTGTGAGACGCATCCTTGGGGCAAGCCGCGTCTCGTGGATCTGCTCGCAACGCCATCGGAATAAGGCTAAGTTTCCTCTCCCTCTAACGTCACAGCTCACGGGAACTTTTTAGATATTTTTCTGATATGCTACAGTTACTTGCTCATTTATTTTGTTTGTATCGTAGCCGCTTGTTTCCTAGTCAACATCTATTTTCTCTCGCAAAGATCTCGTTATCACGTTTTGAGATTCGGATCTCATCTTGAGAGAATGCGGTTTCAGCCAATGGACATTTCAGAGACAGACATGGGTCTAAACAATTGTAGCATTAATTACAAACAATTCTGACCGTTTCTCTTATTGCCATCTATTCAAAATCTTTATTTTCTTGGCCCATTCCTCCACCAAACAAATAGATAATCATAGGATAGTGACACCATCCCCCGAAGACCTGTTATTGGGAACTATTCCCCATTTCCTCGCACTCTTCACCCCCATAACGATAGGAAAATTATAACCTATCATTCCTCCTCGATCTTCCCTCTCTTCCGTCGCCGTTACTCGCGACGCTAACGCTCCTAGACATTGCCAGGCGCCGCCAAACATTATCTCCTAGAATTACACGAATCTTCCCCCTTGAACACTATATTTATCCTGTGCCCACGTTGCATCAATAGTCAGTTTCATAGTTGGCCACTTAGCCCATGCCAGATCAGTCCAGGTCAGTTCACTTTCTGTCCATCCAGCTCATGCTTGAATTAATCGAATACCTTTCTCTTTTTCTTCGCCTTTCTCTTTCTTCCTACTTGCGAATGATGGGAATTATAGCCGGCTGGCAATAAGCCGTGTTTCCTCCGTCGATTTTTATATTCCCGACTCACGATCGCAAACACGAGAGCTTCCGGCACGGGAAATGAATTTTCTTAACTCTTCAAAGCTCCGGACGGTCGCGAGACGGCCCCCGCGGTTCGTCTTCGTTCTTTTTTGCCATCGGCTCGAGAAAAAGGGCGACTTTATCGGCGAGTAATTGGTTTAATCGTGCCGGGTAGCCAGGGACGTATTCGTTAATTGCGTCGGATCGGAGAACCGAAACGGGGCGTGTCTACATTGGACAATGAACGCCCTTTTTTTTGCCATAGAGAACACTATAGAGGCGCCGCGATTCTTTGACCAGACCATCGATTTGTTTTCGTGGCAGCGGACTCAAACGTGAAGTTAACCCCTTGCACTATCGATTCAGTCTCATGATGAAGATTCTGAGCAGACATTATATTCATCAGATTCTGAAATGAAATTCTGTTTTGTTGCTGTTCATAGACAATCATTGGACAACATATAGACATGCGATATAAATTCTCCAATTCAATTTAATTTGCTGACAATGCCTATCCAAATGGTGATATTTATTAATCTCTTAGCGCTCTCGCCCGAGTTAAGTCGGGTTTAAGAAAACGATTCTTTTCCGCGCGCCCGAGTTAACTCGTGAGACCTGCAGTTTTGGTTTTCTATATAAATACAACCGAATATACTCGTTAGACAGTGTTGTGCTTATTTCCTCTCACCCGAAAAAAATTGCAACCGGTGATTCCCAGCTTTTTCAATTACCTTAGTCTTTTTTGAATAAAACAACATTTTTTTGTGTTTTTTTCAAGGTCTGTTAATATTCTTTTGTATTTAAAAAAAATAGAGAATAAAAAAGTTGGTGGAGAAACGACCGCTTTTGAATTTTTCATTGGTGCGTTAAGGGGTTAATAAATTCTGTTCCCGTTATAATTAAACTGCGAATCTGTATGACCAATGAAAATTGTTTGAATAAATTGTGAGAAACAGGAGCCAAACAGAAATTTCATTCTTTCTCTATGTCAATAATTGTACAGCTACCAGCGCCGCAGGTACTGTTTTAACAAATGTTCTGCGTAGCTAGGGTTTCATGTAAAGGTTGCGCATTTTAATATAAACCCACAATTTAATCACCAGTGAACGTCCCAATTTCCCGAACAGAATGCACAAGGGTTAAATAAGCGTCCCCCATCATAACTGTGACTTTTACAGCCACCGGTGCGGCAGCTAATGTTTTAATAATACCTCGAACGCAATCTTCGCTTGTTTTGTTCTCTTGATGGCGATAATATCGTCCGATAACGCTTCCATTTCAACGGCAAACGGCCGGGGTGAAGGCGACCGGTTTTCCGTGGAATTAGCATAATTACCACAGCCGAACGAATCGTCACCGGGAGCCATCCGACGGGGCACAGCTGTCTAGTGATCGAGACCCTAACCGTTGTCAGGTTCCAGGGAGGTCGTTCTCGGGGTCTCATCTTCCTGGACAAAGTTGTCTTAAGTCCAAACGAGCCTCTCGTTTATCCATCACGCCATCGTAGCCCCGGGGCTGAAGTCGGGGAGGAAGCATGATCGCGAACCTCTGTGACCCGGCATTTTGCCTTCGAGTACCTCCTCCGGTTTGGTTGGTTCCCGAGGAATACATTCGGGAAACCTGCAGTTTCGCACATGGTCTCACGTCGTTAGGCGTCCAGGGACGCGATCACCACGACAAAGTATGGCTCCGCTGCTTGCGATTCATGGGAATCGATAATCCCGCGCGAAGAGTATCGCAATGAGCGTCGGGATTCGATCATGAGGCCCTAAGTGTCAGTTTTTCGGATGATTTCTTGGAGACAACGGCGAATTATGGGGCTTGCTGGCCTCAGGCTCTTTTCTAACAACATCCTCCGACCATCAAGCGGTCTTACCTAGTCATTATGTATGGGGTGTCTCGTTTTATTCGAGCATCTCAATTATTCGGAATAACAACACGTGATCGATCTATACGTCTTCGGAACGTGGATGTATAGTGGTGGGAAGAGAAAAATTGTATCAAGGTCGTGGTGAAGTACTAGTTCAAGGTTTCCCTTATTTTTCTAACTATTAATGTCTATAGTTTACTATACTGTTAAAATAAAATTAGGAGGATCCATAGAATTTTATTTTAATATAAATCTGTAGTCTTAAGCTATGTCAACAGTGAAGCAACATCGATGTTGTGTGGACGTAGCTTAATAATTACAAGCTTCATCTGAGGCATAAAATAATGATATTGAACAACATAAACAATTTTGGACACTGATATGAGTTTTTGTGGGACACTGTACCCACGCCGGCAGGAGCTAAGAAGCAGAACCATTTTAATTTAAGTCACGAAAGATCCTGTATCATACTGAACTACCACTTAGTGGTTCGCTATGATCGTGAAAGCAGCTCGGACATTGCTCGCGGCGTTCCTCGCGCGTTTATTTCGCGGAATCGCGCCTGGTTCACCTTGGAACAGTGTTTTCCCCATACAGTGGGTCTGTAACACCGATCCACATGCACCTGCCTCGATGACGATCGTCTGACCATCTGGCAGAAATTCATGCGAGAAAGAGAGATCGAATCGGGGCAGGCGCTCTGGACTTCTTTTAATAACTCGATCGAGATAATCGACGATCAGCTCTCTTCCCCTCCTGGATCCCTTGATAGAGACGTCTCTCTTAATGACCGGCAGACTGACAGATACTGTCGGTCGAATTATGGTGCCGCGGAGTTTACTTTCTCTTAAGGGGCAATTTGTTTCTTTGGTGAAAAATGTGAATCTGCGTTGCACCTTTCATTTTTGTTTTAAAGGGAAAGAATTGTGCGACTCATCTAAAACTTTGCGTGGGCTTTTGTTATACTTTTCTTAAGTAGTGTAAAATTTTTCAGCTTGGTTGTTTCATAAATATTACTTTTATTGCATATTGAACTAGGAAAAACAGGAACTGTAAGATCTAAGAGAAACGAATATCTCTTCCCTGCAAGATCCTCCAATAAAAAATTTGTTTTTGCCGAGAGGAGGAGATTCTCTTCTCAACGATCGTCCGGCGGGATTTTTTGCTTCGATCCAGCGATCAGCCCCGAACGGATGGACGACATAATGATTCGCGGCCCGGTTTTTCACTTAGGCCACGTCGATACGTCGATCCCACCCATGGGACAGTCCGGAAACGAGGCAAACGAAAATAAACCGCGCAACGACGATCTCCCCTGGAGTGTCATTTGTTCCACGCGATGGAGACGCCTCCTAAATTCGAGTTATGACGGACATAATGTACATAATGCACATAACGCACCGGAAATTCGACGGGCAAGTCTGCGAGTGTGCTTTGCGAGCATTCCACGTTCATTTTTCCTGTTTCGCTATCGTAATGGTCGAAAAATGAATTCTTATTGCGATCTTTACAGCCACTGGTCCTCTGTGAACGTAAATCAAAATAGCGACCGTGTGTATGGCACATACAGAGCAATACCTAAGCTACAGTAAAGACATTTATTTGTGTTTTCTTTTTCATCAGTTGAAAATAATGCATTAATATTTTTAAATTCATTAAGTGTTTTTACTGTTTTAAATTTGATCTACACATTTTACAACAAATGCATAAAATCCGCGGTATTCTTATAAATAATTAGACTGCGGATCTTTATGCAAAATAAAAATCGTCTGCATCGATTGCAAGAAATAGAAACTGAATTGAATGATATCTCTTCCCTTCTCCTTGCCTCACAATATCGTGCCAGACTCGTGATGAAGATTTTGAACAAATTAACAAATATGTATGTTATCAATCCCCTTTAAACCGAGATGAAATTCTATTTTGGTTTCGTTAATGTATAGTTATTGAAGAACATGTAGGCCTACAATAGATATAAATCTTCTCCTTTTTTAGGAAATTACGAACTACAAAGAAAGTTCTAATCACTGAAACCGTAAAATAAATCGTATATTCACATCTTCAATTTTTAAAATTTTTCAACAATATTGAATTTCATCTACTCAATTTTGCTATAAATACATAAAGATCCGCAGTCTATAAATAATGAATCGCCTGACAATTTTCATCATTTCGTTAGTTTTTACGACTGACAAAAATATTTTCTACATTCAATGTACGAATCACTACAACGATACAACAATGAGGAAATGAGCGATATGCGGATCAGATCGGATCGGTTGGGAATGGCGGATCAGTCGTCGCCGATCCTCCGTGGTCACACGAGCCAGGAGGCGATCGAGGAAATACGTGGAAGCAATTTCGTGCGGCGCTTCAATAATTATAGTTCGCGGGGCGTAAATCACTTCGCCGAAAGCGTGCTGGCCCGGTGCCGTCAGGCTCCGGAGCTTTGCTTGAACTAACTGGCCTCCTGGAACGGAAGGCCTCCATCGTTCGGCGGCAGGTTTCGTTAATGTCTTTATTACCGGCGATGGTTCTGCTGTCGGCGAATCCGGCCGTGAAGGAGAAGAAGAAGAAGAAGCCAACGAGAACGAGCGAAACGGGGCCCCTGGAGTTTGTCGTTCGAGGAAATGCGGGTCAAAAGGCGGCCCCCTTCATTTCGCAAGATTGATCGGTGATAAGATCAGTCCTCAAAGGATTCGCCAGTTTCGAAATTGCCGCGGACGTATTAGCGGATAATGACATGAATCTTTTTCGAATACTCGTAGACAACAATTCTATAGAATTTAGATCGATTTATTTCGAATGTAGATAAATGAATTTGTAAGTGAGCTGAGAGAGAATGATACTAATTTCATACAATTTAGATGAGCCTCCTTACGAGTCCTTAGCAAAAACAATATACACTAAAAATTCTATTCTTGATCCAGATACCATCCCTAACCTAGAAAAGCACAAAAGAATGATTCATCCCTTTTCAAATCTCTGAAAATAATACAGTAGACTCGCGTAAAATGCGATCAAAAAACTTTTCATAAAGACTGTGTATACATATGTATATCTATGTTGTATAACACTAAAAAGAATTGTTTAAAAAGTCTGAAGACTAACTGCCACATTGTTCGGTCGCGTTATAAACGAGTCTCCTGCATTACAGATAACAAGAGGAAAATAAATGATACGAGGAACATTATGGCACCGTGTTTCCCGATGTCCCGTCGGATCATCTCCTGAAATCGATCGTTTCCAGCGGCCACCTGTCGCAACCCAATTTCTCGCGGGCAAAAATGAGGGATCGAAGATTAGGACGATCGCTCGTGTAATTTACGGTACGCTCTCCTCGGCTCCGGGGGAATAAAGACCGGATCCTACCTGGCGCCACGGTGATTATGCCCTAACTGCGAGATAATAATGGCATATATCACCTGGCGCGCAGCGACCAAAAAACTTTTTCACTACCTGTTCCGTCTTGGTTCTGGCCGCGATGGAGACCGCCACTCCTACATGGTAATTAACCCCTTCGTTGCCGGCGATAAATTCGTTCGACGACTAGAACGGACGTTTCTGTGTTGGAGGCGGAAGAACGATGGTTTCTCTTGCTTAGAAGAACCGACCCGGCATACATTCCGAGCCTTCTTTCAACAGGGACAGAGAAAAAGAAGGGGAGAGAGGCGACAGGGGGATCCCTTTATTATCGGAGAGATTAAAAGGGTCGGTCAAAGGTCCGATTGGTGTTAAATGGACTCTCGTCTCTCTGGAGCGGACGTGACAGGTATTCCGATCGTTCATCATCCCCAGAACCTTTTATCGAAACGCGATGTAACTAAAAGATGTCCTAAAGGTTTCGACATTTTTTGTGTTGGGAACGAGCCCTTTGTAACATTTGTTCGCGGATAATTGTCACAGAGTGTGCACAAGGGACTACTGTTATTTAATTTTACAGAAGCTTTTTTTAGTGTACTTTCAGTAAAAATGGTAATAATAGTAGGATAATTGAGTAAAGGCCATCTGGCAATTTCGAGAAAAAATCCTGGCCCTCAGGCATTCTGGTTTAATGATCATACGAGTAGCTCTGCGAGCCCTGACACGGGGTTTGTTAGCCCTTCTACATCGTCTTCCACTATAATTAGTTGACGTATTGAAAATGCCACTGCCTTCTTGGGAATTTTATTTGAAATGGAAAAAAATTTGTTTCAAAAATTTTCTTCAGAGTGATCTCGAATAAGATTTTTGCGGTCTGGTCCCTCGAGCCGTCGATATTGAATAATACCGCGGCGCGAGGAGCGAGGAGCGAGGAGCGCGGAGCAGGGCCGGAAACTTTTCCGAAAAACGTGAACCCCTTTACGGCATTTTGGTCCTAATTAACGGTCCAGCCGGTTCGCTGGTTCCATTGTAAACGCGAGCACGTTTTTCCCTCGTTCGACGGTAAAAATTGTTGCGATCGTTCGGCCGCAGGCGTCGATTGCGCGCCGGTCCGTGTCTCGAAAATTCATCGGCGCGCAGAGGGGTGTTCAAAGGGGTGGTTTTCGGCGGAGGGGCGGAAAAAAAAAGAAATGGAAACCAGACCGAGAGCCGGTTTTTAGGGGGCGTTGTTCCCGCGGTCAGTATCATGGCCCCGTGGCGCATGGTTCTCAATTACGTTCAAAAGTAAATCTGGCGTAATTGATGGCAAAACGGCCGCGCGGACAGAAAAACTCTGGTTGTTCTCGGCCGAAGCAATACGGTAATTTCCGGGTAAATTAGGCAGTCGGGGGCTTTAATCATCGGCTTCATTAACGGCGCAACCTTTTATTCAACAGGTAACACGCCGATTTTCGCGTTAGAATTAACAACGTTATCCGGGCTCATTAACTGGGATAGAACAATCCGCTCTCCCTCACCCCGCGCAAATGTGGTTCTAGCGCGTCCTCCAATCGGAGGGTTTGCGATCCTATCAACTATGATCATCGTTGTTACACTGCTTCCATCAAGTAGTTAAGACTGACACTGTTTCGCGATAAACACCGTCCGATCAAATATATATTTTTACAGCATGCAGGTGTTAGAACTTATTAAGGGTGGTTCACACCCCTTCATCAATCAGTTAAGAATTTCCCTGTTATATGATAAACACTTTTTATTGTATCTTTTGGTAAGTCAGGCATACCAATTTTCTTTATAAAACATTATAATGCAAAATTTGTCTCATATTATTTCAGAACAATTCTTTCATTACCAAAGGGATGATCTTTTGAAAAGCAATAAACCTAGACTCGTTTTAAAGCTTGAAGCCTCCACTTCATAATTACACACAGAAAGTTATTCCAATTTTTTTCAGTATCTAGGGGGTGGTTAATTCAGCAGTCTCCCCTCCTGGGTGGATTTGATCCCCTCCTGCTGTCTTTCTTAATAAAATTCCTGAAAAGTTCGTTGGAGCTCTTCGTCAATTATAAACAGCCATGAAGAGGTTGGCATCGCCTCGCATCTTCTTGCATCGCGCCGCATCGTGCGCGATTCATGCGGGGTTTCATTAAGCGGCCTCGCATCCCCCGCGCCTCGTAATATTTCTGCTTCACGGTTTACGGCGGATTAATATTGAATTTATGGGCCAACTTCATCGTTATTGAACCTCGACCCCGAAGAAACTTCGCCGGTCGGTTACAGCTGCACCGCGAGCAACCCGGTTTTCCGAAGGGAAAGGGATCACCGGGGAAAATTCCGCACCCCCCCTACCCCACCCCCACAACTTTTCATTCTATCCCGCCCCGAGAAAAATAATATTTCGCCCCGGTTGTACAACGGCGAAGGCGGTCCAATTAGGGGATTCCATTATGCAACTTTCGAGTACACCACACCACGGCCCGAGAGCTGAAAAATATAACTAATTTCGAATGTTTTCGCTTGCGTCTCGTACACCCACAGCGCGGCGGTGGCCACGTTGCATATCCATTAGCAGTGCCAACGTCCGACTATGCCAAGTCGAATTACTCTACTGCAGAAAAAGCTGCACCGCCTGCTCTATTTGCTCGCGAAACTCTTCGTTCGTCCTTCGGAACCCAGCCAGCTTTTTTTCGAATGAACGCCGCACTTGTGTACGCTAACGTAATGAGTTATTAACGGTTTGCTTACTGGCTGCGCTCGAAGACTGTTATGCCATCGATTTTTGTACTTGAAACTGGTTTGGAGAACCTTCATTCCGAACAACTGTTAAAACCACTTGCATAAGTTCACGATTTTACATTGGTCGGAATTGCAGAGAAAATACTGTGGCGTCGCTTAACTTCCGACGCTTGCCACAAGATGAATAGACAGTCAAAGTCTATTCTTTCTCGCTAGTATCTGCTTCCTCACCGATTTGTATATATACCGTCCTCAACCGCCTGCCAATATCCCACCGTCTAAGGCAGGGCCCGCTAGTTAGCCTTACTGATGAGTCCTCTAGCGGGTCTAAGACGAAACGCTCCTTTCCTTTTCCTCCTCTCTTTCATATTCTTTCGTATCCCCACAATACTAAAAGCTGGTGTTCACAACGTTTTTATGTGGGCCTGCATTGAAACTTCAAAAAATACGTTTTGTAGATCTGTACGAGTTCTGTACATTCTGAAAATTTCATCGAGATCGGCGAACGTTGCAATAAGCTGCAAACGGTAAAAGACTCCGAAAATTGCAGTTTTTCATGTTTTTCGTCTGGTAATTGTGGTAAATACGAGGATTCTTACATCATCGATAAAATTTCGATAAAATTGTCAGAACACAGTATTGTCTCCGTAACTGTCTTCGTAAATTCGTGGAAAAATAGTCTCCTACAGCCCCGTATACCGAACTACTGGGAGAGAGTACTGTGCTATTACAATAAACCAGAACCACCCAGTCTAAGGTAAAAAGAAGACGATACCTCCGGCACCGATCAGTAACAGCGTTCTAAAATCGAGTAAATCTAAGAATCAGGAAGATAATAGCATTGGCAGAGTTCTCTGACCCGATTCTGGCCTCGCCCCTCGGAACCGGAAACAGAGACGTCTCAGGGAGAGCGCGGTGGCATGGCGGCGTGATTCGTGGCGTGCTAGCGAGGAAAAATTGGAAATGCGGCTAAAACGAGGAAAAAGTTAAATTAAATACTCCGTAGTCGGTGGCGAGCGCAGACACGCGGCGCATCGACCCATCCTTTAACTCGGATTTTTCAATTTCCTCCGGGAACCGGAGCTTCTTCCTCTTGCACCGTTCCGACCCGATCCGGCCCGAGACCCGCCTTTCGCCTTCTCGTGAGTCGGGTTCTGTCGTGTTACCCGCGAGCTGGTGTGTTCGGCCCTGTTTCTCCCTCTCTTTCTCTTTCTTTCGTTTCTCTTTTTCCTCTCTCCTTCTTTCGGCTCCGAAGTCGCCGAACTATGTCGGGCCGAGGCTCAATGTCACTCCGACGACTCCTGCCACGAGCCTCCCCCGCGATAGCTCGAACATCTCGCAGCTTCTTTAAGGTAATCACTTGAGAAATTGCTCCCTTTGCCAGGCGGCCGACCGACGCTCGCTCTCCTGATCCTCCTCCTTTCTCGGATTCAATTTCTGAAGATGTATCCACTCCGCGGAAATTTTCTTCCGCTGACGGATGACGGGGGAACGTCACAGACGGTGAAAACGTTCAGACAGACCTCGTCGGTCTGAGCTAGTTGGTAATGTATTAGGGGCTCGGTTGCTTTTCTTTCGGATTCAGTAAACATTGTCGGCTTGTTCGTGGGCCTGATTTATTCTAACCCGTGTAGAGTGCTCTTTCACAAATTGACGAGCTTTCGACGAAAATTTGAAAAATATGTTTTGTAAATTTGTATATACAATGTGCATAGGAGTACACAGGATTTTGTAGACAAAGAAAACAATTTTATGTTGCACTTCACAATGAATCATCCTGTAAAAAATCGACCAAGAGGAACAGATAAAATTATTCTAATAAAAAAAATTTGTTTAAACCCACGTTTTCAAGACGGACTAAAAAGTATAAAATAATTTTTCCTAGCCCCATTCAGATTCCTAACTTCGTACAGATAGTCCTGAGAATTTGTGATTGTGAATTTTTAATAGCTATGAAAATGCTATGAAAATGTGAGATTTAAAACGAAAAATGTGGGGCGCAAGATAATAGTAAGGAGTGTAGTTTAAAATCAATTGCACAATTTGTACCGAACAGACAAACCAACAAACAAACGAACAAACCAACAGACAGACAAGAAAGGGGGTTAATAAAAACGTGGTAAAAAATCGATCAAGAGAAACAGATAAAAATGGATAAGAATAATCCTTTACAACGGAAGAAGATAACGACCTAAAGGCGCAGAAGGTGATGCCACACGAGCTGAATAACAGTGCCCAACGAGTCCGTCGTCCTTGATTTGACAAGACACTTCCGGTATACCGGAATCTGGCTTCGGTGGCCCTCAGATTAGAGGAATCGTGTTCCCGCCGAGACAGGTGTCGAGACGGTGTGCCGCGATCCTACGAGTCTATCCTCGATAGAGTCATTATCGAGCAGGTGAATCCGTGCACCGGCATGGCAGGGAGCTCGCGTAATTTCTCGGCCACACGGAGAGAGGGCAGACCCCGCGCGCAGCTGCGCGGCCAGGTAGATGATTAGACCGAGCCGTTCCCACTAATAAGAGAAACCGAATCCGCGCGCGTGGATTCGATGCGAGCGTAAAACGAAGCCGTGGCTCGTTAACGAAGACTGTGGAGAACGATGTTTTGGAGGATGGAGGGGAATGGTGCCGGTGGATCGGCCTTGCGATTGCGATCCGCTCGAAATTTGCAATTTGGGTCCGTGGAGCTGAGTTTTTGGCGATGCAGTCTGTCGGAAATGTGAGGCTGAAACGGTCTGAGTTTATGAGGGTCTTGGCACCTTGAAGACTGATGACTAGACTGCGGATCTTTATGCATTTATAGCAAAATTGAGTAGATGAAATTCAAGATGGTTAAAAAGTTCTAAAAATTGAAAATGTCTCCTCTTTTAAAATCATTAAGGGGAAGAAATAACGTTCAATTTAGTTCCTATTCCTTGCAACCGATGCAGACAATTTTCATTTTGCATAAAGATCCGCAGTCTACTGATGACATTTAGGTGTATATTGACATTAACGAAATGTATGAACGAATATTATTTTCACAATATCTTTAATCTAGCTAAAATCTTTGTATATACTGTCGTGATCAATATCTACTAAATAATGTATGAACATTTATGCGTTCACAAATACATGATTGAATTATCTGGCAATATGATAATATGGACGATCTATGATTCGTCAAAGAATGTAATTAATATTGTTTACATTGTTGATTAAATTGTTATGGACGACGAGTTAAAATAATTGAATGACGAGCTATATACATAGAATACCTAATTACAACTCGTAATTGATATTATTGCGGTTGGAAAATACGGTTCCCATGTACAACAGCACAGAATCAGCTAATAATATTGTATAATGGAGCTCTCATTGGTGCTGCAAAAGTTTTTACACGCTTTTACTTCTCATACAACTTGCAAGTTTTCAGCATAACGACCACATACCGGATGGAAGTTTTCAGTATAAAGGACTCGTACCGTGCGTAAGTTTTGAGTATAACGACGTCGTCGTTGAGATGCTAACTTATGGTGTGTGTATAGCGTTACAATGGCTACTGTAAATGATTGATACACTTTCTCAGATAAAATGCAAGCACATAGCGGATTGCAAAGTGTAAGTACACTTTAGTACGTAAGTACGTACAAGTACGTAATCTATTTACGTGTGGCTTGTGTGTATGTGCGACTGGTTTTATTATAAAACTCTACAAGTGTCGAATAAAAAAGAAACAATGAAGATCCTCAAAAGATGGCTTATCAATTTAGACGGAAATGTGGACAAATAAAAATTTGAATACGACCATTTTATGTAAGATTGTTCAAGGTATATTAACCCTCTATTGCATTCCGTTCCCAATTGGGGACTTAAACTTCAAATGTTCTATAGTAAATTAAGTAGACAATACTGAAGACTCTGAGCATGTTGGTTCCAAGTGCAAGTTCCCATACAGGAACAGTCATAAAATGCAATAAATAACATTTTCTAATAAAATTTTATTATTTATTTCACGACCACACTCATTTTTAATTAGACTAACAGCCATATATATATTTTAAAACATTTTAGAAAATTTGGTAGCCCTACTATCTCATTTGAAGATCCAGAGGCTTCGAGCCTGATTTTAGGATAAAATCTGAAAATTCCAGGAATAAATAGTGCAGCAACAACAGGATGCCGAAGAGTCCCGAAGAGGCAAAGGCAGCCGAGTCGCCTTCGGTAACAGGAAGTCTAATGCAAACAGCATGCAGACACGAGACCCGGATCGCGCATTCACGAAACGGTGGAGCAGCGAGACGACAGGCGGGCGCAGAGTGGCGTGAAATGGAAGTCAGAGCACAGACGCCTCGATATCATCGAAGTGTAGCTGGCCTGTCAATCAGGGGCCTTAGACTTTAGACTATGGACGGTGCCGACAATCTCCGTCGACCCCCGCCGAATAAAAGCCACTTCCCGGAGGTCTCCGCGACATCGACAACCTGCCAGGAGTTATTCGTTCCGGATTTCGCGGGTCAACAAGCACCCTGTCCCCGGCCGCCCCATCGCGTCGCTCGATCTCCTCGCTCTTGGACCTCTTCAGGAAATTCGTAAATTCTCCCTTGGCTCTTCACAAAATAACTTGTTCGCTTTACGGTGACTTTAAAAATCAATTTGTGCTTTTGGTTACGATCTCAGGAGGTTGTGAATCTTAATCCGGTTAATTTTTTCTTAAAAAGTTGACTATTTTACTCCAAATCAAAGATATTTTATTCTGGAGATGCTAGTTTTGTTCTAGTTTATTCATTTGTTCTGGTTCAGATAGATTTATCATTTTAAAGTCAGGCTAGTTTATAAGGGAGTTAAATATTCTACAAAAATAAAATGGTTTGTAGATCAGGAAAGAGCAAAAGGATCTTGAAAGACGATTCGGTTCTAAAAATGAGACTTTCTGGTCGGGAGGACAGCAAGTCGGGAGGCACGATCTTGGTAATTCCCCCACGGTGGTTCGATCTGGGTCGTCCGCAACCCTTCATCGACGATTACCAGCTTTGTAGCAATTCTAGCTACCCGGGAGGGTCTCTCACGCTGCCTTTGAACCCGCCAAGACGGGATAATTGCACGTGACAGCCCCCTGCCGGCAGCGTTCCGCGGACGCGCGAACGCCTTTTTGCCCCCCGTTCTCTTTCTCTCTCTCGTGCCTTTCTTTTTCTTCGTGGACGTGGTCCTTTTATTTCTTAACTCGCGTCAACTGCGAAGCCTTTGTCCTCGGGTTTGTTTTTGAATTGCCGTGCCCTAAGTGAAGACGATCCGCATTCATGGAGAACAGACGATGTGTAGAGATAGATAAATCATCATATGGGGATCTGTGACATAAGATCTAAAATACCGACATGGTTCAAAATCGTATCAATTTTGACCAAAGGGGATGGTGGGGATTTATCGGCGACCTCTACATAGATCTTCCAGGGTGCACCAGAGTCCACCAGAGTCAATGCATCCTTCCTGTACTCCTGTAATCCCAATTTTAATAAGTTTCAGTAAATCTACAACTAACAATAAACTATATAATATCTGCTCTATAAAATTTATTTGAAAAAATAAACTCATGCTTGATCTACGTATAAATAAGAAGCTTCATCTCCTGCAACAATCTCTCTGATAAACATTACAGAGTCTACTGTTTCCAAATTTTTCTTGTGCAAGTTTTAGAAAGCAGAAACATTCTCCGAGAAGCAAAGGACATTCGCTGCGGATTTTCTCGGATTTTCTATCCGGTGCTCCGGCGACTCTCGACGATTTCGCAGCTCCCGTGCTGCTTTCGCACACTCTCTCGGTCTCTCTCTCCTTCGCCGATCTTCGCGGGACGATATTTACGAGGGCCGGTCGATTTAATCACGATTTATGAGCGCGACTCGACTGATCTACGGGCGCGCGGATCGTCGAGTCACCCAGAAGGCGAACCGACGACGCTGTCGTCGTCGACCTTTTTTGCTGGTCGATACAGAAACGCTTCTGGTCCGCCACTTTTTCCTTTGATCGCGAATCACTGGCCGAGGCCGGGTGTTGTTCCGAGCCGGATTGATTCGGCCGATTAACTGACGCTGCGGCTCCTAGTAAAAACCAACCTGACTAATTATTCCTTTGAGCGATCGCCATCGCCATTCGATTGTTCGCTCCTTTTTCAGCGCCCGTTGCGGGCCGATTTATTCGGTCCGATAATTAACGAGACAATATCGCATTATTTAAAATGAGATTTTTTGGAAAGTACCGAAATGAAGTAAAGTCCAACAAAATGTGGACATTGTCTTGCGTTTTGTAATTGTCCGAAAATGACGATTTTAATTACGGGTACCTAAGTCATACTAATTTGTCTTCAGAATTGCACATATTCCAGAAATAATACAATGTGGTTTTTGGGCTAATGACAGACTGAAAATCAAATAAATTCTTTTTCAAGGATTTACAGATTTTGAACGGTGACTTGATGATTATTCTCAATTACTCTCCGGATATACACGAAAAATCGCGTTGCAACAAAAATTCGAAAGTTCTAACGGAGGACTGACGATATCAGAATAAAAAGAGACGTTTCACGAATTATTAGCATTGACAGAGAGTCTTCAGGGTCGGGGTGGGAAGCTTTCCGAAGGAGAAAATCCAAAGAAGAGAAACAGGAACGATAATCAGACCGGAGATCGTTCGAGGACCGAAATACGAACAAACTGCAGCTCGCCGAGATTCCTTATTAAAATTATTAATGAATCGCGACGGAACTCCATCAGCGTGGAAACTTCTCTGTCGAGGAAACGGGAGAAAAAAGAGGGAAAGTTCTTTCTGAAATCGAAGACGATGATCGGGCAACGAGGAAGCGCGTGAACGAAGCTGAAACGATTGCCGCCGGAGATTCTTTTGTTTTTAGCTCGTGACTCGGACAAACGAGACAAGAATGATGGCAACTGTCCGTTACGGTGCGTAATCACACTTAGCATCGCCTCTGAGCCTTCCGGATTGGCTCCTCTATCTCAAACTGCCGGGAAATTATAGTTTCCTGTAGAAAAACTTCTTTGGAGAACGTAAACCGAAACTATAATCCTCTTAAGAAAAAAGAGAAACATTTCCTCTGAACTGCGTTAAAAAGACTGATTGTTTCCGAGTCTGTTAAAATGAGAACCTTGCTTTTTTGTCATCTGTATACTTTCTTATTTGTCCTTAAACTTCTGAGTGATTCTTTAATCATGAACCTTTAGGGAGACATAAAGACAAATAAAATTGACTTAGAGCGCAGCGCGACACGATTGTACACATAATCTACAGAATATCTAGAATGACATGTACAAATCGCGTACATCAATTACTATTACACTCAGAATAAGAGCGCAACGATCGCATTAACCTGAAAGGCTCGTTTCATAGTCGGACGGTTTCATAATCCGGATCGAAGCGTAATATTAAATGGAGAGTGAAACGTTCGAGGAATTTTTAATCTCGGTGTTTGCGTAGCGACGCGGGAGTAAGGAGGATTCTTTAAAAGTCAGGATTTAAGTGCTGAGACATAGGTAAATTCCTCGAAGATGCCGGCGCAATTCTATACAATCTAATGAACATCCTATTAAATCGTATCGAATGGGACGGAACCTCATCAATTTGGAAAGAGAAACAAGAGTCCTCGATAAATCACGACAGGCTGGGAGGAGTCAAGCACTTAAGACGTATCCCATTTCCTTGTACCCTTTTAATCTGCTCGTTAATTTAAATTACTCCTTTCATCGATTCACTCCCACGGAATCGGGGAAAAATTCGACTATCTACCATATGGACGTCTCGCATTTTTCACGCCGTAACAGGAAAGCTGGAGTTAAAGTTTCAACTGAGTTTTAGAGTTTCATTGGGTGCTCTAGTCCGAGAGATTCTTTTGTGTTCGTTCGGATATAACGACGCAGTGATTTAGGACAGACAATTTGTAGTGTTGTAGCCAATTAAATGATACGTATAAAACATTTTGAACGTTAATTGACAGACAAATTAGAACAAGTCTCCATTTCTTAGACTTTGACACCTACCACCAGTCTTCTGAATCTCTTCAGAGAAAATGACGCAGTGCTCTACTTAATTAAATGTTAAATATAAAAAATGTTGAACTTGTGTCAATTGTCAGAAAAATCAGAAAAATTCTTTCTAGTTTCCATAGCTTCCAATATAATTATTTTCTACACAGAAAACAGTATTTTTTGTTTAATTTGCAGTTTTATAAATTGAGAAGATCAGTACACTTCCAGAAGATATTAAAAGTGCTTGCAAAGTTGCCAATGTCGTTTATTTCGCTATTTCGCTATTTGTGACTATATTTCTGAGATGGAAGATTGAGAAAAGCTGCAAGAGCAGAGTTTTCGGATTCCTTAAATCGTAGAAATGTAATTGAATGAGTCGAGGATGAGTCGGATTGTCCAGGCACTGATTGATTCACCGGGATTGGTATTATCGCGGGTACGTTATTACTTTTACAGAAAAGGCAAAAAATCCGCTGACTCCGGTTGGCTCCAGGTCAAATCTGCCCGCGTGTACCGTCGCTGTCGAAGACGAGAGTGTCGTAGATCATCGCCGGCATGGCTAATCGAGCCGGCACCGTTTCCCTCGAACGTCTGTGTCGTCAGAAAAGGAGGAGAATAAACGCCGGTACTCGTAATGTATGCACATTCGCCGCGGGAGATCCGCTTAATACCTCGGTCAAGTTACTACCCACTCCCATAAGACCTCTTATGCTCGTTCGAACGCCATAACTCTTTCCCTCTAACCTGTCCACCATGTAATTACTGACCCCTCGGCGAGAATACACGGAGAACACTGTTCGAATCTTGTGTTTGTCCTCGGCCCGCATCACTGGGGAATAAAACAAAGAAAATGTGGGTGTTTACACATTTTTATGTGTCATTGAGCAGGTCCCAATAGAGATTGTACAGCTAAAATTGTTATCGAGGATCCTTGTGAAATATTTTGGGACCTCTGAAGTGTCCTAGAAATTCTTCTAGGACTTAGAGTCCACTCTAAGTCCACTCTTAGTCCACATAAACCCTAGGAAGGTTTTGAAAGTCCTCGTGGAACTTTAAGGATTATTGAAAGGTTCTAGAAGGCTTGTAGAATCTTCCTCGGAAGTTCTAGAATATCAAAGAGTTTTAAAAATTCTTATCTTTATTGAACTCTAAGAGTCCTCGGAATCCTTTTGATCAATCATAAGGATTTCAAGAGCCTTTCCAGCACTATCGAGTGAATTTACATCCTTCGGAGATTAAAGAAACTCTTTGCCATCTCATGGTGATGAGTAGACTGCGAATGTTTATGCAATTTTCAATTTTTGTAGACGAATTTTAAGAAAGTGGAAAAAAATAGAATCTTATTTCCCGTGGTAGTAGCCTTTTTAGATCTAGAATTCTGTCATATTTTATATCCTAGCATTATTTGAAAATTTTCGGAAGCTATAATTGCATAAAGATCCGCAGTCTAGTGATGAGACTTGATACCAATTTAGTACCCTGGCGAATACACTTTTATCTTTGTTTTCTACGAAACTATCACCACCCATGCCTGGTCTCAACCCTTGGCTACGTCGATCTATGAATCTCGAGGCAACCTATCTCTGAGATTTGGAAAATGACGTATCGGGGTCGCTTAAGCCACTGGATGAGATCAGGATGATAGATGGAGTCTCTCTTCTTCGCACGGCTGGATCTGCCGCATTATACGGTTTGTGTGTGGGTTCGTACGTATGCACCGTGTGTCTGGTTTCAATCCTCTACTCTATCGTAATTGTATGTGAATGTATAAAATTAGTATAAACCAAAGAAAGTGTTTTGATTATCCCTTACGCGTGGATCAACACTCAAATTTATGCTAATAATTTGACTGCGGATGTTTATGCAATTTTCAATTTTTCTAAACGAATTTTAAGAAAGTGGAATAAAATACAATGTTATTTCCAGTGGTAGTAGCCTTTGCAGATCTCAATAAAATAAAAATTGTACTAAATTCTGTCGAATTTTATATTCCACCCTTTTCTGAAAATTTTCAGAAGCCATAAATGCATAAAGATCCGCAGTCTACTGATAATTATTTAATGTAACTATTTCTGGATTTATATAATAGATGAGATTTTACTATTTCACCACATTTCCATTTACCATTTCGATACAGATGAATTTTAAATTGTCATTAATATCATATTTGTTTGAATTATTAAATTTTCGATGTACATTTTGAAGGTTCACTTAATGTGTGGTTCAGGTTTATCATATTCATTTTCAAACCGCAGATATTTATATAAATTTCCGTAAGAATTAAACGGAAGCTTCAATGAATATTTTCGCCCGCCGAAAAAGAGAAAGACAGATTACCCTATCAACGCTCCCTCGCGAATCCCTCGCATATTCGTGTACGCCCATATATCAGTTTGAAAGTTATTCGTTTGAAAGACAAATAATTGTGCGTGCATCGTTGACGGGAGCGGTCGACGCGCTAAATTAGCGTTTAATATTTAACTAACTATTCTTATATCCTTATCCGGACACGGTAAAAAAAGAGAGTTTAACTAGAGAAGTATAAACGACCTTTTGCCGCGTTCTTCGCACCCTCATATATCACACGTGTTCTTTTTTTTTCGTGATACCTTAATACAGCAGAGAATCCCTCCCGACCCTCGTATATTCAGTTTTTCACCTCAATAAACTTTCGTATGTATAGTTGCTTATATTTTAAAGATATGGCGGCCGGCGCGTGGGTGTGCGGCCTGTCTGTACACGAATCTTTGTAGTACATAAAGCCATAGATATAGCCACCTGTAGGTTGAAACCGCGGTCCATTCCAGAGGGTTGCCAGGATCGTGCTGATTTATCATCAGATTTCGGTGCGCGGGGATAGTATTTATGCGATTACCCGGAGCTTCCGTCGAAGCGCAAAAAAAGAGCACGGACGAGCCTTTTATCGTATTAAATAATGCTTCGACCTTTGCCGTCGGCCGTTCACACAAATTCAACCCTTCTGGCCCCGCAACCACCGCGCGTTTTCACCCCTACTTCGTCTAAAAGCTCGGCCGTGTTTTTCTTTTACCGCGCCATATTTTCTCTTTGACTTGATTCTGCAATTAACAGATACGCGATCTACAAGACAGACTCAAATTTCAATGGTAAATTCAGAATATTTTTATAGTTCTTCAACTGAGATTTTTTGAGAAGATGTGTTTCATGATTGTTTAAAAAGATTATTTTAAAGATATTGATATTTTTAGGAGGTGTTTATCTAATTTTCTACAGAACAAATGATGTTACAATTATATAACTGGAATCTATAAAACGGTCTTAAATCGTGATAGTACATTCAGACAATTTTTTTCAAGACGAACTAATTTGTACAACAATTTAGTAAAATAAAGAAGCAGCCAACTAAGTAAAGAAATAAATAGATAAAAGCAAGAATTAGTAGTACATAAAATGAACTAGAATTTAGGGTGTTTTCTGGTTGGAACGGGGATTTCGAGGATCGTCTCTGACCCGCAGGAAGCGATCGTGGCCGCATTTCGCGTCACTTATTTCGAGAAATAAGCAGGACCTCTTCCGCGGCCGTCGGCGAAATCGTTAACCCAGACTTTTCACCGGAGCCACGTAAATTCCGCGTGTTTTTCCGACGGGAGGTCGAACTTGCCGCAGTTCCGCCGATTCGACGGCGAGGATTCCGAGTGATAAATAAAGGAACTTTCGGGCCGCGGTGCACCCTTCAATTTACAAGTTCTTAGGGGCGAGCGAGCGCGCGCGGCACCAAAGATGAAAGAACTGAGCAGTTGAGCACCAACCGAATTTCCTCGAAACTCTCGAAGGGGGCGCGGCACCCGCAATATTTCGGACACGACCTGATTCCTGTCTGATGAAAATACGCTTCCGGGACCCAGCTGCCCGCCTGATGGACCGCATAGATCGTCCGCCATGCGATCGATTCTCCGCGATCCCAAAAGTTTTATTATCTCCTTTGGCCATCTACTGAAAATTCCCTGTAAAATTGTGACAATTCTCTTATAAAACGATATTATATTGTTTATATTATTTTAGTATGTAATCATAGCTTATCATTATTTAGTATATTTTTTATAAAGTACACATCACAATTTAACTTGTTCATAATATTCGTATATTTCTGCGAACAATATTTAGTGGACAATATAGAGTGTACAATTAAATTTTTTTGCAGGCTAGTGTGTAGAAATTGACAAAGATTTTTGCAGATTCAAAATAAAATGAAAATTTGATTGAAATTCCTTCCTCCCTCCAGTAGTTCGAGACACTAACAAATGCAATTGTTCATTGAGTCAACCTGCAAATTCAGCTGCATTTGCTGCTACTTTGTACCCCATGAGAGAAACCACCCTGTTTATTCAAATTGCCCTCCTATTTGTGCGTTCGTAGCTCGTAAACTACAAAAGATATCGAATAAGCATTTACATAAATTTTATACTATTCCTGATGCTCTACATCCATTGCGTTAGCAAATTGCAGGAACATCTACATGGGAAAAAATCCGCCGAAAACATAGAATACAATTTTTTTGTTTGACGCTTCGTTTTTGTGGCAACCGCGTACTTACGGTAAATCCTAATCTGTGCGCGTTGCGCTTTCAAACGCAATTATCTCGGGAACAAAGAAGCGTGGGGAAAAATTCTGTTCTATAGTTCTGACGCAGTCTCCCTTGTAGAATCACTCGTTGTGTCTGGTTCCGTAATTAGTTTGCTGGTAGTGTCTCTGGAGAAGAAAATTGTCAAATGAATGGTCAAGTAGCGTTCCTTTTTGAAATATGCTTATTGTTAGCGCGTTACTTTTACTGACATCGGTGTTTTCTTTGATTGTCAAAATTTTTTAGGATCTACAAAATGTTCTACCAATTTTCATTTCATCGAATAAATTACCTTGTATTTATGAGCTATTTGAAGCTGAATTGGCACTCGATTTGTTAATATCTTTACCAAACCCAAATACCTTTACCAAAAACAGTGCAATCCAACACAGCAACAGCCAACAATAGAATCTGTAACACTATATGATTTCACGGGAGCACAGTTACCGGAGAGTAATTTCCTCGAAATCGCATCATGGGCGCGGCTAATCATCGTGGTCGCGATAGAATCGATCCCGGACTAGTCTGTTGCGGTACATAACAGGTACGTAAGTACGTCACCTGGGTCAGCCGGTTACGATCGTACGACGACACGTAACAGACGTCTCTCTGTTTTACACGGATGTCCGAGCAGGACGCTCGCGGTTCAATTAAAGATCGTGTAATCGCATTCCAGGCCTTCTTCCCTCGGTCTCGGTTGATCGGGGTCCGCATAATGCGACACGACTTTTTAATTGATGCCTTCACGGGACAGGGGTGGGCGGAATCCCGATCATCGAGATGGTCGGGGCCAAGTGTGTCGGTTCGCGTCCCGTTTCGAGAACCAGCCTGCCGTAAATATCGCAAAACATCGGCCCGGGGAATTGAGACAAAGTATGTCTTGCGGTCGTCGATCGGCGAGAAACCAACGTGGGCCCTGAGCAACGTGGAAGTCCGAATGCGGAATGTAATGTGGGGATGAGGACAGATTTTAACTAGGCAACTGGGAGAGGTAGACTTGAGACATGGTGTGATGGTCTCATTCTACCATCATTTTTGCATGCACTAATCGACTTGTTTTTGGATTTTACTCTCGTTTAGAAGGTTCCACAATTTTTCAATAAGTTTCAACGATTTTCTGTGGGGTCGACAATTTTTTTAATAGTCTCAGACGATGGATATAATGTATTTAAGCTACGTATGACGACTATGACTTTATATTTTGTGTATGGGGAATATACAGATGGCAGTGGTAACAGTGTGTAATGCTCGTATGTTTGTTTTATTAGGAATCAGTCGAGAAATTGAAGAGGGCGTTCGCTTGACATCGGCACAGCGAAGACAGAGAGCCGTTTGGGACCCATACGCAATTAATATACGACGGTGCGTGGAGCGAAAAGCCGCGAGCGCAACACGCACGCCCACCCCGTCTGGCATACAATGCGTATAAATCGTCATGAATTTTGAGAGCCCTGCAATTTCATATTGAATCGCATTTCTCTAACCGACTGGCCCCGGCCAGCCTTCGTTTGCCTTCCACGACGCCACCTTGTCCAACCAATTCAATCCATGCGAAGACACATACTGAAATGCAAGGCAACAACCTAACTGTGGAACTTGCTCCATCCTAAATTATACTGCATCCATATTACACCAAAATGGTCTGTGGAATCCTGTGACACTGAAACTACCACGAATTAAAAGAAAGGTCACTAAAATTTATAAAAATTGCCAGATCTTGAAAATTGGGACTATAGTTGATTTTAGTGAGATCCCGCAAATCTATAAAAATTGGGAGACCTGAAAATTGAAACTATAGTTGATTGCAGCGAGGTTTCCAAAATTTGTAAAAATTGAAAATAATGCATTTTTTAAATTCTTTAATTCCGTATGTATTAAATCCGGAATTTAATTATCACACATTCCGTTTCAACGTCTTTCACTTGCAGACACGTCGCACATCCTCAGAAATTATTATAATAAATGGGTACGACACACGGAATCGGCGCCATCACCCCGCACGCATCGATATTCGTTCCGATTGTCGGATCAAGCGAGCAGATCATTCGACAGGCCGCGATCCTCTCGATCCTCTCGCATCTCCTCTGGAGGATTCGCGACACTGATTGCTCGGTGACGTTCGCGTCATCGGTGACCGCATTCTCAGCCCGCGAGCTCGCTCTAAAACGAGCGTGCACAGCTTAATTGCAACCTTTATCGTTCCGTAGGAAGATTGATGTATGCTCGACAATGTTGAAGGGACATCGCTGCAGCTGCCTTGTCAATGTTGTTTGATTCTTCTGCTTCGCGGCTCGAGTTCCTTCGAGTAGACCCTTTGCGGTTCGAAGCGTCCAGCTGGGTACTTTAGATAGTGTCAGATGGTTAGATTGACGGTTCAACAGTGTTTGCGACCGCTCTTTTTTATCCCCACGGGAAAATAACTGTTAATTCTTATTTAGTATCGAGAGGTCAGTTTTTAAAGAAGAAGGAAAAGAAAAATATTCAAATGTTCCCTGTGTACAAATATCTTTTTTTACTTTCATTCTTAGTAAGACTCGTTTTCATAAGAATTTTGAATTTTCATAAGAAATTAAAAATACATAATCGAGTTTTTAAAGTTTTCTGATAATTTCGCTATTTTGTGTTCCACCTTCACGTATTTTTAATGAATCGTGTATTTTCGAAACAGGACTCGCCAACTCCGAAAAATTGGAACAAAATTAAAAACATGTTTTTCTACAGATCACTTAAAACTCCAAGAATGACTCAGTTTACAGTAGACTGTGCCTAACTTAAAATATTATGAAATAAGAAGCAGTTTCAGGCAGTTAATTATTGCATCATAACAAGATGCATCCAGAAATGTTTCCACCGAAAGCCATAAAGAATTTTCGAGAGACATTTTAATCATTAATATAACGACGAGAGAAGGTTTTTAAATTGCATGCTGGAGTAACGTTCAGCCGACGAAAATTACGCTCTGCGTTTCAAATTTACCTCAGATTTTACTAAATTAACAACGTCGTAATTTTAACTGCCCAAAAAACTGGATAATTAGACCCATTCAGAGATGTTCATACTGTTCTTGAAAATCTAAAAGAAGTTAATGAAGAGGGACAAGCGTTTTGCTTTGTACCTTGAACTAATCGATTTTACGGTTTCCCAGTGCACGCCAGTGAAACGTTCTTGCACAGAGAGTCGTTCCGGTGTAAGTTGAATTTTATTCACGTTGTTCAACGGTGGCACTGTATCAAATCGTTTTTATCCGGGCCGCGATTGTGCTCGCACGATCCTCGAGGGCTGGAAAGTTGCCCAGTTAACAAGTCAAAGAGTCGCAAAATGCGTTTAATAGTTGCACACCGGTGTAAAGAGACTGAGGCTACGACTAACTTCTTCGGAACTACTGTGTAACTTGTACTGCTTCCGGTAATTAGGGGCGGGGAGTCGGTGAATAAGGGTGTAATGGCCGAGAAGTGAATAATATTTAAGTTGAACTGTGGAATAACTTTCATTTCCCTTTTCGAAAATTACGTCGGCTCCAGAGACCGTTAATACAACTTATCACAGTTAACCCAACTTTGTTCACTTTTAAACTCCCTTAAATGTTGTTCAATTTAAACATTCTTATTAACTCTGCCGTTTTGGCACAACCGTTTCGACACAATTTCGTTCTAACTGATGCTCGGGCAATTTTTAACATTTTGTAGTAAAAAAATTACTATATACAGTACAATATATGTACTTTTACATGAATCAGTCGTTTCATAAAACAGTCCATTAAAAAATCGAATAATCTGAAAAAATGCTTATTACAGAGCCTGGGCAACTAGTGCTCCGAGTCGATGACGTAGAAACAGGACCGCAATTTTTAAGTGTTTGCAATAAAAAATTACCAAAAGCAGTACAATATATGTTCTTTTACAGTAAGCTAGTCATTTGATAAAATAGTCGATTAATTTTTTCAGAAAAAATTTTTAAAAATCACGTTGTTCCTAGACAGTTGAACACGGGTGTAATTACAGGGCATCGGCGGCTAAGAAAATCCCGTGGAAGCCGCACCTGGCTAAAACGAGAGTGTTCGTCGAAAAACAGTATGATTGAGCGCGCAGAGAATGATCGTAGCAGAGACTGGCTATCAGCAGGTTCGCTGCAAACCGGAATTCGGGCCGGCAACGGTACCGTGCGCGATAATCTGCCGATCGAATTCGTTTCTTATTTATTCCCGGGGCTGGTCCTCTCGTGGCCCGGAGCGGTTTCCACGAAATCACGGTTGCCTCTCGCGGTATCTCTATAAATATTAGCCGGCGTTCGGGGACGCGCAGCTTGTAATTAGGGGAATAGATCGCCCCGAGTGACGCAGCTGGCCGTAAGTCAATGCGAGCGAACGCGCGCGCTGGTTCCGGAGGGGCGGAATCCCGAATTCGAAATTTCGGAGGCGTGGAGGATCGTCACGGTAAATCCGAAATTTTCACCGGTAATCGGCTGCCGTCGAAACCCGCGAGGGGCCCCCTTGCCCCTTCGATTGTAATTAATACCTCGCCGCCTGATGCTCGGCTATCGAACCCCGACGAAATCCAATACCGATCCGCAATAGTTGTATGAATTATGGCCGACGATAACTGAGAAACCGTTAACTCTTAAATCCTTCAGGATCCTCCGAGCTATATTGAAACTTATCTCTTGGTTCGTTTGTTTAACTAAAGAATAGGCTTGATCCCTGTGCATTATTCACGAAGTTGGGATATTTTACATATAATCATCTATAGAGTGTATATATATTGTCAAAAATATATAATTGTCATAAATATAATATAATTGTCAAAAATCTACAAAACTTACTTTCTAAATTTTCATTAGTCTCGGATAAAAAAGTTATAAAATTAATTTTTTTTCACAATTCCTGTCAATTACAATTCTTACAATTCGTAAACTAATTCTTCTATATTCTTGAAAGAATTGCACTTTTTAGAAAGTTATACATTTTTAAAGGGTATATGCATACTTTTTAATAAATTTTGGGCAGAAGATCAGCTTCTTTATTTTTGTCCCGAGATCCGAGGACAATGGATGGCGCAGTGTAAAGGGCCCAAAGAGTACGCGAAAGCGGATCCGACCCTGTCCGCGTGCAAATTCGACGGCGACGTCATCGAGGATCGCGCCGACAGCCCGAACAAACGCAGGAACGAACGGGACGAGACTCTCTCGGAGCCGGGCCTCGGGGCTACGACGATTACCATTCAATGGATGATCCATCAGACCTCGGGGCCGTCACTAAATCACGTGGCACGCAACAACAACACGCCCGCCGCGTATCCAGCCCGGTTATAATATACGCGATGGAACTATGTACACGCACCCGATCTCGTTGGGTTTCACGCACGCGGGATTTATACGCGGCCGGGTTACGCCCAAAGTTTGTTCAGCGACGCGTTCCTCTCGACCTGGACTACCGGCTGCCTTCATCACTTGTTCATATCGCGAGACGTCGTCGCACGGTAGACCAGAACGAAACGCGTTTTCTTGGACAACGAGAAGATGTGGAAAAATAATATTAAAAGTAAATTTTATACCGTCTGATGAACTTAATCCCTTGTCCTACGATTTATTTTACGGTTTCAGTAATTATAACTTTTTTTAGATCGCAATTTCATATAAAAGGAGAAAACTTATATCTATTGTATGCCTATATGTTCTCCAATAGCTGTACATTAACAAAACCAAAATTGAATTCTATTTCGGTTATAGGAAATTATTGACATACATTTTTATTAAAATCTGTTCAGAATCTCTTCATCACGAATCAGACACGATGTTATAAGGCAAGGGGTTGATTTAATTTACTATTTCTACAAAAGGTGTCGGAAGACACCTTTGAAATTTTCAATAAAAATTGATTGAGACTGCACTTTATCTATAATGGGTAAACTGAAACTTTGTAAATAGAAGGCAATTTCCATAAATATTTTCAGGATCAAAAAAATCGTTTTACCTCAATTCTAAAAAAATTCAGGGAGTTTGTAACAAAAATAACGAAATGTTCCTGTTGTACGAGTCAGCAGGATACGTTTCCGCTCGCTGATGCACTCGAAGGACTGGCATTCGCGGATCGAAAATTCCATGAATAAATAAATTGCTATGCAGGTGCTTTTTATACAGAATTATTCTATGTATTCCGGAGAACGAAATGATACTGATTAATATTGTAGCATCGATGCGCGAATGGGTTTGTAGTAGTATTAAAGAGTCTAAAGGATAACTTACGTGTTTATCGATCTTCAAAGAGGTTCACAAGGAAGAGAATGAAGTTCGATGAGATGTAACTTGTGCATTTCAGAAACGTAACATCATGCAGTATGGAAAGTTTGCTCGAGAAATGTGTCTTAGGGTAACCTAGATTCTAGGCAATCTGCTCCAAAAATCTTTCTATACTATTTAGAAGCTTGAAAAGGATCAACAAATGAAGGAAAACGACTTTAGAAAATGTAGAACTTTTCTTTATATATTATACATATTAATGAAACGACGATAATTCGTTTTTGATAAGAAATGAAAAATCGAAATCTTCTGGGAATGTGTGCTAGATAAGACCATCAGCTTCGAACTCCACATAAAAGAACTCTTGAACAAGATGATTAATGTGAGGTCAAGAAAAAGGCCATTTTTCCAATGAATTTCTTGGTCGATGAAGAAAAATACAGGAAATTTATAGTTCCGTTGTAAAGCAAGTACATACTATTTTACCCAAGAAGGCCAGCACTCGAAAAATGTCAAAAATGAAGTTATACATATAACCATCTAGGTTCCTTTGGTATCAATATCATTGAGAAATGGTACCTACCAATAAAGAAAAATCTGTAATTACCTAACCCAGACCCAGAGCAGGAGGGAACTATAATTCAAACTAAATCTCTTAAGAAAAATCCGAAGCAATACGATTCGGCCCCCCGAAGAAGCCATTTTTCGGTCAAGCGTCTCCCACCGAAGTGAAATCGAATAACCGCGTACCTTGTCGCGGACTTAGTACCACTCTATGCGGGAACACGGTGGCTTTCTAAAAAAGGTAGCATCTGACCTCTTAAGGATCACCGTAGCGATCGTGCTAGGGGCGTCTCGTTCCCGCGAAGCGTCACGGTCTATTTTCCATGCGCGAGGATCGCGGAGAGCAAGCCCATACGTCGTTCTCGGTTTGGTCGGCGAGAAAGACCGGGGATCACGAGGACAGGGTCTAGCGGACAGGAGACAAGGCCGCGTCACGCGTGTCCCATAAAACGTTCCCTAAATTGACAGGGGAAGCGGTATCGGTGGCGTCGATCCGTTGTACGGTTCCAGCGAAATTCCCGGGTGTGGGTGCACGGCGGTTTGAACAATGCTGGGACGAACAAAAGGCCACGTACGATGAATATCCGACGTTACACGACGTGTGTACCACCTATAACCGAGAGGAGGTGGCTGGCGTAGAGACCCGGGTTCGGGACGAACACAGATATCAGCAAGCGAGCAAGGAGGGTGAGAGAGAGATGGGGAGAGTAAGAGAGAGGAGCGGGTCTCTGGCAGAGCGGGGCAACAGCGTTAACAGGGCCGAACCGCGAACATATTCGTTTTCTATAAGGAGCATGGCGTTTGGCTAACAGGCTCTATCAGGGCCAGGCGATCAGTCGTTAGCGTTTATGTCGCAGTTGGCAGAGAGAGCCTCCGTTCGCGAGCAGCAGCTTCCAAGGATGTCGAGCGAGAGTCGGTTTCGCAGTCGCAGGTGCTCCTCGCAGGCTGGCCTGCCCGTTCCTTCTTCTTCAACCCTCCCGGACCGGCTCCTCTCTTCTCGCGTCTGTTTCGTCGATTTTTCGCCTCCCCTTTTTCCCGCCGATCCTGCCTGGACCCCTAGCTTTCAGATTCGTTTTCTTCTCAACCGACCACTCTCCCTTCATCCGGGCCTGTCCTCGGCTTTATTCTTATTCTCGCTCATACCGTCGCGTCGCCGGCTAAGGCCGAGGAGACCGAGTGTCAGAAGCCGAGGAAGGTGTGGGGACCCGCCGATGAAAGATACCACCCGGTAATGGTTTATTTAAATCAGACCCGGCTACCATGGACGACGGCGAGCGACGAGACGGGACCACGGCCAACGAAAAACCTTGTTAGGCCGGCGTCGCTCGTTTGATACGGAGACGCCGAGCAGTTAATTGACGCCCGGCATTTCGCCCCTATCGCCTGATCCCCGATAACGCTGCAGCGGACATCACGGAATAGAGAAGGAACTGGCACCGTGATCGCTCGATACGATCCTGACTCGCAGTGAAATCGGCCAAAAGTTCGATGCGGTGTGGAGGGCCAGAAAGCTGGACAAAATTCACGTCGCTGTTAATTATACGTTAGTAATAGACAGCGGATCTTTATGCAAAATAGAAATTTTCTACCTGGATTACAATAAACTGGAGTGAAATAGAAATTTATTTTCTGTCTTGATATGTTTAATAGATTGAATCTAACATATCAGTATTTTTAAATTCTTCCAATATTTTTACTGTTTGAAATTACGTCTACTCATTTTCGTCAAAAATGAATAAAATCCGCTGTCTAGTTATTAATTACTAGTCTGCGGATTTTATCCAATTATGCAGTAGGACCTTACGTGTGAAATTCCGATTTCGAGCTACACGATCTAAGAAACAAGGGCTCGAGGGTTTTTCTTCGATCAAGACTATATTGTACTATTATTATTATTATACCAAAGAACATGGTACAAGCATCTTTTCGTTACATCATAATCATTCCAAAGCTCACTGCTCTGCTTCCGGTAGATAAAATGTTAGAAATCGGAGGATCGGGTCCAAGAGGGTCTATGAAAGATAAAGTGACCATCAGAAGAGCGTCGTCTCGGTTCTTCAGAGGCAAGCAGAGTAAAGAAGCCCGTGGAATGATAAATTCCGAAAACTTTCGAGTTCAATTTCGTGCTCCACCGAATCAAGGCGCAGTCTCTTCCCCTTTTTCTTTTGCGAACGCCTGGGGATCCGGAGCGAGCCCGCGAAATTTGATTTACGCGTAACAACGTCCCGGACGATCTTTGCGCGTGGGCGTCCAAGATAAACCGAGGAGATGGCGAACGTGGGTGCGTTCGACCGATTCGATTGCAGCTGGCGAGTATCTCATGAATGTTCGAAGCCAATCGCTGCGTAGCCGACGACGGAACTTTTATGTTCCGGTATTTTTCCGTTGCTTGTTCGCGGAAACCGAACAGCGCGCCTCCATTTTCGAGAAACACGGCCAACCCCGATCTCCGAAGCCCGTTTTAAGAACTGAAAAATGATTTGTTCTTAAAACGGGCTCTTAAAACGCCCCTCCTCCGAGCATTCGTAAACGTCGAGATGCACTTTTGGACAAGAAAATTCGAAAGAAGACCGGTAAATACGATCCTTGATTATTGATAATAATTCGTGATCTTCTAATGACCTTTATGAATTGGTCGTTCATTTGCAGACAACCAAAAAATTTTGCTCAAGTAATGAAAATCATTGCGCATCATTTTTTATACATTTATATCATCTTACAAGTCTTGAAAATAAACTTCATTATTTATAAATGACGATTTTACCAGTAAATAAATTTCAATTTCAAACACAGTTGCAATTGATTAATTGTGATGGCCACGAATTAATTTGTTCACTTCATACTTATTCATTTCAATAATGATATTAAAAAAGGGGAATTTATATTTATGATCGTTAATAAATCATTCATAAAAACAGCCAATAATTACACGAAGTACGAGTGCATACATTATATTCATTTATATTAATGTATAAAATGATCCAATAATTACCGAAAGTACGAGTACTGACAATATATTCATTTGACATAATAATGTACCAATAATGGAAATACGAATGCTGGTAATATACATATATTTAGTTATTTTAGTAATAGTACATTATAGTAAAACAAATAATACGTATTGGAAGCTCGAGTGTTCATAACATACTTATTTATCTTAATATAATATAATAACATACAAAAAGATCCAATAATTTCATTGGAAGCTGCCAAGGAAAATATACTGCTTGAATGTCAATACAATATTTCTCGTATGTTTTAATAATAACGTCTCATGAAATCTGTACTGGATTCTTCATATATTTATTCACCGCATGAAGTTCGAATAATGAGGTGAGTACAAGAATCTGACAAAAAATGCAAGACTGGTTAATTAAAGCAGATTTGCAATATCTAAGAAAATACGAATTATCTGCCTCGGGATAAGATATCAGAGAAATTGCAGGATCAGCAGGCTCAACAAAGTGTTCGAGGAAGTTTCGAGTGGATTCGTCAGACACGCAGTGAAAAAAAGGTCAGCGTGGGATCGGACGAGTCAGAGAAAGCACGATTAGAAGGAAAACAGTGGAACGTCAGCGGGTGCATTACGGGGAAGTCGATGGTTCCCGCGTCAGCCATTCATCATCCAGGGAAACGAAAGGGTGAATGGGCCTCGTTCATGCTTGGTCCTCTAATAATACGATTGCGCGCGGGGTAATGAGCGTGCACGCGGCCGCTAATGCGACTGGAAATTACGTATCCACTGTCGGAACACATTTTCCGGCGGGATCTCGGGGTCTCGTCCCGTTCTTTACCCCGCGTCCCCGGCGAACAGCGACGGCGGAACTCTCGATGAGTAATAGCTGCGCCAAATGCAGCGATCTCGCCCGCTTCGTCATTAATAAAGACGTGCTCGCGCAAAATCCGCGGTTTCGACGGCGCGGCGTCGCTCGACGAGCGAAATCTCCGTAACGCCGTAATTTCGAATACGTGCGCCGAGAATTACGCGAGTTAACGCACACCGGATCCCTCCGATACTTGATTATCCCCATTTCCATCGGGACATTCCATGCCTATTTTATTTTGTGTTTAGAAGAGGGGGTGGTAATCTGGTCCCCTTGCAATTTTGATATTATTGTACAATAAGAACATAATTCTTTTGTTGCGTCTACTGGAACCTTTACTTTAGATACTGCATTGTTTCTGCTAATGTGCAGCCGAAGTAACAACCTGAAAAGCAAAAGTTTTTCATCGTCTTATTTTGATTCTTATAAAAAAAATATTATATTCTTGCGAATTAAATGCGTTGAACTGTTGCGCGCAGGAATATCAATCTTTTTAATGGAGTGGATATAAATGCTCTGTGCTGACTGCTAGAAAAGCGAATATAAAATTTTCAGCCCATTCATATTATTAAAGAAGAATTACTAATTAAAGAATTACTTCTTGCAATTGATGGGAATAATTTTTGCGTTACGTAAAAATCCGCAATAAGGTAATGTTTAAATTGGAAACGCGGGTCGGACCAGACCCGGCCATCGCGATCAAGGGTCAACCACCAAAAGATTCATCAAGAAGAGATTCTGAAGCCGAAACGATCCGAGTTACCGGTTGACCATGTGCTCGTGGGAAGAGGAGAAACGAAACCGAGATGGAGGATATACCGATTCGGGATGAATTACGTGCCAGCGAATTAATACCTCTTACACGAGGTCCTGACGCGCGAGATCCTCAGATAGGACACGTCTCCGCGGTCTACGTGACGAAAGAACGCTCGTTTTGTTCTTGGACCGCGTCCGTGACACAGGTTTGCTGGGAAAACTGGTCGCACAATGCGTGCTTCGTCCAAAAACTAATCTCCGGAACTCGTAAACCTTGTGTACCTGTACACAAAATCCTCCTCGAACCAGCCAAATGATCAATTCTAAAAATTAATTCGAAGCTCCACAACCTCGTAGTCGGTACAAATTCTTCAGCAAACTAATTAGTATTTTAGACATAAATTTTATAGGACGAAGACAAATGAATATTCTAAAGTTGCAAGATAGATTCAAGATGCACACTGTGGATAGATATGAAGATACGTACGAGATGCATACAAGTTTGCATACAAATATCAAATTATTTTTGGAGAAGATTATAGGACCTGATATAAGAATCCTTCATCAATCCTTAACTTTGCTTTGTGTACCAACAAGATTGTTTTTTTTAATCGAATTGTTCCAACTTTTCCATCGTGCAAAGAATGATCTTTATGCAAAATAGAAACTAAATTTCATTGAAATCCTTATGTACAAATTTTTGTTTAAATATTCTTGACTCAAACTACTCCAATTAAAAAATCTTAAAATTAACAGGGAACGTTTGTGACTCCAGTAAAAATGAGCATTAGAAAATGGTAAATGTGCAGACAGGGTGTGTTAATGAAGGGTAATAGCGGTTCGATAGTAGCATTTCTAGTATTCGAAAAAATCGATAGGTGCTAGAACTTATCCCAGATATGGAAATTTGCGGTGAACCGCGTCTGTCAGGCGTTTGACGTAGACCGTCGGCGAAGTTGCGATTCAGCGATTCGGGCCGGGCAAAACTGGCAATAACTTAGGCTAGATGGTGCGAGGAGATAAGGGCCGGGTATCACGGAAGAGGGGAAGGTGCGAACGCGACAGTGAAAATGGAAGCCGACGACTATCCATCTGATTTCACGTGTCAGCAGGACTTGCGGTTCTCGGCCCGGGGACAGTCCGTGTCCGATCTTGTTCGGAGATACTGTCCTCTCCTGCGTACCGTTTCACTCGCAGCTTCGGCTTTATCTCACGCATAACATCGGTTTTCTCTAGCGTCCGGTTTTCTTGTTGAAATTTCTCCACCGTCGGAAATAGTCCGAGCGTGTTCAGATTACAGAATTTACAAGGAAACGTACTCAAGTTGCACAAGCTGATTTCGATGAAACTGTCAAGAATTGATCTTAGAAAAATATTTGGCGCATATTCATGACTAGTATCTTATATTGTATCTATAAAGTTTACAGTACCTTGGTAATTAACTAAAATCTATCAAATGGACTGGTAATTTGCATGTCTTACATCGAGAACCACAAATCTAGATTTTTCAATCAGTGGATAGGACAATAAATTAACCTAAATTATTTAATCTATGATTTAAGAACCTCCCTCCTGAAATTGTGCAGCCACGAGATGGACGTAAAATTTAAAAGCACTCTATCAGATTACTGAGTTTTGAAATATATATGATAAAGAAATCAAGATGTTTTAACCTAATTGTAAAATTTAGGAACGACCTCTACAAAATTAATCGGTGAGAAAATAACATTATTCTAAATTAAGTTGAACCTTTTATCCTAGTCTGTAAAATTCTCCCTTAGCCTGTTCATTATTAACTAAATCAAGTAAGATGTTTTAATGTAATTGGAAACTTTAACAGGATGTAAAAGGAACACTTTTCGCAATAAATTAATCAAAATTTTCTGACCCTATATATAAAAATCATATTCTTGGAGCTTTCTATTCCAACCTGTCCGGCAACCGACAGATAAATTAAGCAAGATCATTTAACCTAAAATCCAATAGAAGAAACCCTTACCAGATGTTCGAACCCCGACGAAGACGTCGCGATAAATTAACTAGGATGTTTTGATGTACGGTCCAAAAACAGCGGTAGTCAAAACCAGATATCACGATGAACCAGTTAAGACGTTCCACAGCGATCCAATAAGGGAGCTGTATAAGAAACTCCTACGCGATAGGAATTTGACCCCATTAATTCTACCGGATAGATAAGTTATTCCGCTCGCGGCCGAATAATTTAGACGCGGACCATCTGTCCGAGACAGCGGAATCATCGGAAAATGTGTTCGTACGTATTATCAGTGTTTCCTACGGTCAAGAAATTTCCGCAAGAAAATCCTTAAGCTCCTGGCGCTTTCGTGGGAGAAGTTAAGTAAGAATTTATTAAATGTAAATGAAAAATATTCGACACACATTCTCTTTTATCGACGATCGTTTAGATTGAAGGGTTGAAAACAGCCTTCAAAATTAATAATCCTCAACCCACTGCCTTCGCCCCTGACTCGAGATTCGAATTTTACATTCTAAATATTAATTTTTCTCGTTCCTTTTGCCAGATTCTCGCCAGGTTTTCGCAGAAGAATTTTCGATCAGACGAATCTTCGGAAGCGGATTCACGCGACGCGACGTTAAGGGATAATGCTAGTTCACGGTCTGGCGGCGAGTTAACTAGGAAATTCGCAAACAACGTGTCGCGGCTTTGAGGGAACTCTCGCGGAAGATTTTTCCCGGCCCGTTCCCATTTTCCCAGCGGACGTTCGAAGTTATGGCAACCAACGCGACGGTGGTGTGCGGCGGCCGTTCCTGTTACGAGAGAGTTCGCGTGGCATGGCGGCAGCGGGAACTTCGGGGAATCGTAACTTCGTTAACGTTTCGCGAGGCAGCCCCCGGAGTTATCTGAAATTAGTCAGCGGCGTTCTTCCCCCGAGGGGCTGAATTAATTGCTTTTAAGAAGTTTCGGACGCGACGCTGAAAAGCGCGGACGTCGAGACGCGTGCGAAGCGGACCCCGCGCGTTGCCTCGCTTTTTATCGTCAGCCCTCCACCAACAAATTATTATCTTTTAAGTAATTCGTAAAATTCGCGGACCAGGTGATAACGGGCGCTGCCGCGCCGGGTCTCTCGAGTGAACTTCACGTTGCTCGTGACCCAGAAAATTCACTTAACAACTACGCCGCTGGAAACGTTTATTTCGTCGCACGATATCGAGCATCTTGTTTGTACCTTCACCGGGATGTTGCAGATAAAGTGGCCCTTTGTGGATGACGCTGTCGCTGAGGTAGTAAAAACATTTATTGTTTTTAATATCAATGAAATTTGTATTGAATACTTCTACTTTTGCTTCGTTTACCTAACTTTAGTACTTAACTCCGTGTGGAACCACCGCTTATCATTAAAAAATGACGAAGATTCCCCGATAGTCGTCTCGGGCAAGATTACCGTCTTTTATTTGGTGGACGCGGGCTTTCAGGAGGCGCGAGGCAGGAGCGTCCTTTTGTCAGGACATCCGCGAAACGAGGGCAGAAAAGGGGGAAGGAAGTAGGAGGGTCATAGGGGCTGGAAGACTGGCTTTCACGTCGGATAATGGGATGTTTTATGCGGAAGGAAAGCGATACCCCGGTCACAATGTGTCCGCGGAAAGGCGGGCCGCGCTGATAAATATTCAACCGAGTCATTCTTCCTAGAAACATCGACCGGTCCCCGTGTTTCGCGGGCCCGATCGATCAACCCCCGACGTAAACTTACCCGCTACCGCCACTCCCCTCCCCTGGAAAATGACTCTGCTTGGCCGGAGGGCAATAAAAGGAAACTTGTCATAGCCGCAGTAATTTTTCAGCGTGAGCAAACGTGCCTGGCCGGCCGCCAGAACGAGTCTCTCCCTCGTTAGTCGGGCATCTTCTGACCCAATTTCATTTTCAGCGGGCGATCTACCCTCACGGGTCCTATCAAAGGCTTCGGTCTACTCTTTGGGAAAATGTGAGATAAAGCCTGGTCTTTCTATTTTCTTCGTTCTTACAAGAAGGCGCCGAGAACTGCGATATTTCGATTCCAATGTGAAATTTGATGCTGATAGAAGCAGATTTTTCTACAGAATAAAAATTTTCTGGAATTGAAATAGAAATTTATATTCTTTCTCAATAAGTTTAACCCTCATCCGTCCCTCATGTCATGAATTGAATCTGTCCCTCGGTGTCAAATTGACAGTGATAAAATATCGATGAAATAATAAGGTAACTAGTTATTTTTCGGTGTTTTTTAATTCAAAGTGATGCGTTAACATTTAAATCTAAGGTTTTTCGCTTTGAAAAAACAAACGACGCGAAGTTCCGGGAAAATTTACCTGTAAATAACAGAACGGTATAACTTATTTCGGGAAAACTGTGTCAAATTGACACGAAGGACAATGTAACAAGGAATAATGAGGACAACAAGGAAAATGTAACAGTATTTTGAAATCTCTTCTCTTTCCAGGGAGCGATTTTCGACCGGGACCACGCGAAAGTTGGCAACCACTGTCTCCGCAATCGAGTCTCGCCGAGATCATCTCGAAGATGATAGAGTCCATTAGCCGAACCGAATCGGACTACACGCGCCATCGAGATTCGGCCACTCGGTGCACAGAAGCCACCCCCATCGACTGTTCCTCGCGGTGGATGCATCGACGGAACCTATCAGATCCTCATCCTCCTCCCTGTGTCCCGTGGACCCCAACACGTCGCATCAAGATCAATGAAACTGTACAAACTGCTGGCCGGTGAATCTCTCAGAGAGATACGGGGTTTCAACCCCCGTCCACCTCCGTATCGCGTGGTCTCGAGTCGTTCTGGAGCTAGACTCGAAACGGGCCGCTTTCTCGCTGAATCGGAGACGGAAATTGAGGGATGCGGTCAGCGGGGGTGGTTAGGGGGGCACAGAGGGATCGTCGGGGAGCCGATAAATGCTATCAGAGGACAGAGGAACGCGGGGGTGGACTACACAGACTGAGGGGATGGTCGAACGAGCGCGCGCGTGAAGGAGATTGATTAAAACGCCGCGGGAGTTCGGCGTTTTCCTTTCACCATTGATTCCGTTTACCGGCGACGCTGGTCCCGGAGCCTCTTTCACTTATCTGTCAACACTTACGGCCGTCGATACTCTCGAATAATGGCTTTCCACCACCCTGACGGACAGGAATCCCACCCCCCTCGAACAGGCCGAGATGAAAAAAGTTTTCGATCGAGCCGAAATGCCGCCTCTATTATCGAACAGCCGCCGTCCCCGCGGACCGATTCCAAACGGAGGGAACCAGTTCTAGAGCAGTTCCAGAATAGACGTTCTGCACGTGGCGGTGGTCGTTAGAGGGGATCACCTTCAACCCCCGACGAACAAGTTTCCGCGGGGAGAAACGCTAGCGTCTTTGTTTCTCGCGATGGCTCCCTCGGTTTTAACCTGTCCGAGAGATTTCCAATGGACTTCGAACATTGTCCGCGAATTTGAAGCTGTGGGGAATAGGAACTGCGACGGAGATTCTCTTACTGGTTTTGCGTGTTCGCCGAAGACTGGGTAAGTGAAATCAAGGACTGTCTTCTTAAATCGAAGGATAGAGTGTGTCGGTTTTGATAGATTTCTAAAAAAATTCATTTCTGACGAGAGATATAGCAATAACAAATATAACTTTTTCATCTTCTGCAAAAATTCCTACAAGTAGTACGATACACTTTTTGTTGATTTCTCCAGAAAAAATTCCCGAAAATCACGTTTGTCGAGTAACCTAGTCACTTGTTGGAAACCCGGTTACACAAAATCCTGCTGTAATTCACTTTTCGCAAGCTGGTAAAGCGGGAGAACGCCTTAATTTCGGCAAGGGATGGAGCTCGATCGAGGAGTTGGGTCGTCGTTGGGAAGAACCGGGAGAGAAAAAACAAGAGCCTGTGACCCGCTCCCACGGGCTAAGCCCTCGAGAAAGACATTCCGAGGTTAAAGGCACGATGAATAGGTCGACCAGAGGCTGGAACTTTGTACGCGAGACGGTTACAAAGTGGTCTCGCGGACGTCTGGAGTGAGGGCGGATCGCATACGTACTTCATCTACTTGGCGGACCTCGACGAGAGAGGTCTGCGAGTCCGGGCCGATTCTCTCTCTCTCTCTCTCTCTATCTCTCATAGTAGTCGTTCTCAGTAAGTGTGCAGACACGCGACAACGGGCCTCATTAACGGCGCAGCCACGGAACGATTCCCTCTGTCCACCGTCTCACCTCCGGGCTAACCCCTCTCATTCTTTCTTTCCCTTTGTCTTTCTCTGTTTCAACCATGACGCGCCACCGCGTCTCTCCTTGTCTGCTCGTTTTCTTCGTGTCTGGAACGTAAGTGAATTCCTACTCGGAATATAATTTGTTCCGTTACTCCATTTCTTCTTTACTGTGTTTGACTTCGTGCTGACTGTCCCCCGTAATCGAGGGTGGTTCTTTATGGGAAAAATAAGTCGACGGTTGGCTGCTTTCATCCGTGGTAAGTGTCTGTGGTTTTTGTCGGATTCGAGGAGGTTGAGGTTGAGAGTTTGAGTGATGTGGTCGTTCCTTTTGCATTTTTAGACAGATCGTGTACAGTTTATAAAAGAAGCATCTGTATTAAATAGTTTATGTTTTCATCAAGAATGGAGTCAATCAAGCATAGAGGATTAAAAATGAAGCACTGTCGAGTCACAGAATAAAATTAAATACAATAGAATTTTGCGCAGGTTCCCTCAGAATTTTTGTAATCGCCAAGCTCCTTACCATAACTTGTTTGTTTGCGGAGGAATTAGCAGCGCCCGCTGTTTCATTGAAAGACACAGGTTCGTTCTCTCTATCCAAGGGACCTCGTTGAATAAAACAAGAGCGAGCCAGAGTGTCGAACCAACGCTGCAACTTCTCCGCGAACTTGAGACGTAACCAAATACCGAATCCCGACCACTCAGGTCTCTCTCTTCTTCTTCTCTCCTCCTCTCTCTCTCCTTTCCTCTCACCGTGCCAGAGCAATTTTCTTAATCCCGATTCGCGCAGCGGGAAAAGTGGAACCGGGATCTCTGTTCCGCGAAAACCGCCAAGTCAGGCGATCAGACGGGGATGAGTCTGAAATTGAAACGGCGCTCGAGGATCGTAAGGCTGCCGCTCGAAAATCGCCCGACACGAACGATTTCCGGCTCTGTCCTCACCGATAAATTCCGATCTCACGATCCGGCCACCGCTTCTGTTCGATCCGGCAGCGACATTTTTTTCCCGAAAATTTTCGTGCGAACCGGAAAATTGGCACGGGCTACTCCCATCGGGAACGCCGTCTTCGAAATCTAATCATTCGGGATGGGGCTCCGGGAAATCTTTTGGTAAACCAGGCTTGTTTCCTGCTCGTTCGAGTACCGTTTTCTGTAGTTTATAGCGAACGAAAAACCGTTTTGGAATAAGTTGCTGATATTTTATAACGCATTTCTGCTGGGATGATTTCGAGTACTCTACTTGGTGCTGATTCAAATATGTAAGTTTCACAATTTTTTTTATAACATCATACTGTTTCCTTTCGTTTAGAACTTTTTTGTGAGAAAGTCTAAATGTTGTATTGTACATAGAAAAATTTACAATGATCTCCTTGCGTTGGTTGTGTTCCTAAAAATTGTTCAATTTGTCCGTATCTCCACTGGAGACTAACCCAGTTGTTAAACCTTTTTACGACTTTAAGATATTCTTGCCACGTCCTCGAATTAGGTTATAAAAAAGGTTCAGACATGTCGCAGGCTCCCGATTACCGATGCATTAACGAGGATGACCGGTTGCTTGCAGGTTATCGTCAATACGACGCGTGCAACGTCAGTCAGAAGCGCACGGGATGGTTCGCGATCAAATATTCAACAGACGCTGAACTGCAAAGTGCCAGAAACTCGTCCCGGACCAGCGACTCGGTCCCGGACTCGTCCCGGACTTGGTACAGTTCCGGTTTCCCTCGGGAGAACCGAAAATCCGACAACCGGTAACCCTCGGCCTTCGGGAAGAGAAACCTCTTCTCCGTTCTCCTATCCATCTCGCTAATTTCTTTGTCTCCGACCACTCGGTATTCTCCGCCCACTCTACAACCCATTTCCACCATCTTCACAACACAGTGCCACCCCTTCCCTTGAAATATTAAGACGCAACCGCGGGATCCGGAAAATTAACGCGGCCCGTCCGCCTCAATTCGATTCTCCGGATTGCCGGATGAATCTATGAATATCAATCCCGCGGAATTCGTAATTCCGCCCCCTCCGAGGCTCACTTTTAATTCGACACCCCCGGCGTTTGCGAGCGAGCTGTTGCCTTGGACTGTTTTCGGTGGAAACGGGAGCAGGATTGAAAATTGTAGCTTCGGGGAGCAAAATAAATAAGGGGTGTGTAAATTGTGTGCGAGGAATTGGGGATTTGTGCGAAAACTCGGCAGGTTCAGTTTTTAGCGAATTTGTATTGGGTTGGCAAGGAAGTGATTTCGGTATTTTAAGGTGAAATAGAGCCCAATTTTTTATTCAAGCAATAAACTTTAATGAATAAAATATTTTCCCTTTTGTTTGATGATCTTTTGCCAAAAGGAATAAATAAGAAAATATTTTATCGATTAAAGTTCATCACTTGAATAAAGAATTTCGGTTAATTACTTTCTTGCCAACCCAATACTTGTGGTTTTACATATTTTTATCTCAATTGTCGTAAGGAATTATAGTAGTGTACTGCCATTGAAAGTGACATTATTTTTCTGAAAAGCGAATTAACTTATGAGGTTAAAATCCACTCCCGCAAATCACAAACAAAGCATTTAGAAGGCACGCGATTCCATTTGAGCATGGCGCAGCTAACCAGTCGTTCCAGCAGGGATTTATAAAGTCCCAGCGGCACCGTAATCAAGAAACAGTAAACACGGCGGAACTTCATGGGACAAATGCGTCCCGCGCCGGTGGTCTAAGGGGTTGTAGAACGATTTTTCTATTTCCCAGTGATTCTTCCTGAAAATGTTCCTTCCCCCAGCAGCCTTCCCAACAGGAAAAGAAGATCAAAGAGACAAAAAATTGTTCCCCATCGCCTTGACGATCTTTGATACGGCCACAACCGGCAGCCGGAACACAATTTAGCGCGTGTTCACAGCGCCGGGCGAACTACAAAGCGGCGAAACACGCCTGGTTCCGGTCCTCCTGCCAAATATTTTCATATTCCATTCGCGACTGCTACTTTTTCCGTTCCCGCTCCCATTCTATGTCTCCCTCACTCCACGCCGATGCCAAAGAGTATTGGGATTTATAAGGAGGAACGAAAACTTCGGTAGCGAGACGCTGGAAGAGAAGGAGAGCAGAGCGTAGGTAGGTGGAAAAGCAATTTAAATTCCGATCGTTCATAAAGCGTAAGATCTTTCCCTCCTTCGTGACCGTCCCCTCTCGCCCTCCAACATCCAACCTCGCCACTCACGTTTCCTTGTTTCCAAACCGCGTTCTATCGTTGGTTGGTCTCGCGAAAAATGAAAGTTCCAAGAGAAATGGAAGAACATTAACCCTGGAACGATCACAGACTGCTCTTCAAGTTCACTGAATATTGAGCGTAGATCGTCGTCTGCAAAATTCGTTAAAATATTTATCGCCACGTCTTCGAATATGGATTATTGAAATTCGACAGCAAGATAGATAATGCTAGGTCGCTTGCCAAATCAGCGTTCAAAATGACGAATCATAGGAAGCGAATCGATCGTCTACGACAGGAATTTCACGCGAAAATGCGAAGCCGCTTACGTATTCCGAGGATCGGAGATCTTCAAAGACCTCTCTTTTCAGCGATGGGAGCTCGGAAGTGGCAGGAGGACCGACTGAAAGTAGCCAACAGCTTACGACGTTCACCCCCGCGCTGGGAAACCATCCCCCTGAATATGGAAAGAGCCGTTGGAGGCAAAACATGCACGTTCGACCCGCCATCTTCATCTTCTCGAGGTGCAACGGAGAATATATTTATTTAGATTTTAGCAATTTTTATCATAATATATGCCCACCGAAATAAATTTGTTGAATTCTATGTATCTTAAAAATCTCAACAATCGTGAATTCGAAATTGCTGCTAGATGATTTGGACGTATTGATATTTACAAAGGGACTTCATAAAAATTGATTTTTCCCTTAACAATTCCAATATGTTGAAAACAACCTAACAACATTCCTCATAAAAATATACCGCATAAAAATCCGCAGAAACAAATTTTTTCCATGATTTGTTTCAACCAAATTGACAATAAAATTAAGGTCTTTAGCCAACAGCCTACTCGACCAGCCCTGTGCCAGGAAATCATCTGCCTGAATATGGAAAGAGCTGTTGGAGGCATAACATGCACGTTCGACCCGCCATCTTCATCTTGCTCGAGGTGAAACGGACGTGGTGCGCTTCGGGGTTGGGTGCACGAAGGCGAGAAAGCCTCGAGAGGCGCGGGAAAGGGGGTCGGAGATAGCGATTACGGTTATTTCTCGTGGGACACGCGCCCCCTCGTTTCGTTGGCCGCCCGCCGTTGTTGCTAATGGATCACATCTCTGAATTTCCCCGACATTACGTCCCTCATGTAAGATTTAAAGCGCAGTCCGTTTCTACCCCGGCACCGATGCCCCGCTGCTGAGCTAATCTCCGCCGACCTCGCCGATAACTCCGGCCCGGTCTTTTATCCGCGTCCATCTAGAAACGCTACGCTCGAAACGACACCCGGAATTATTATTACAGAAAATTTCGCCGTTTCTGTAATCTGCGAAAAGCTGCAACTTCCCTTGATACGTTACTCGCGCGCGCAAGGCCTGCTAAATAATAAAACTATCGTGGAGGACGGCGGACCTTCAGATATTCCGCACGTCCACTACGATTTTGATTACGATTTTATGCATTTATAACGGAAATGAGTAAATCAAAGCATATGTGTTGTTTGGACTTTAACGTCAATTTTCAAGAGAACGTTTCAGTTGTCACTCATGATTCTCAGTGTTACAGCGACAAAAATGAAGTTTCTTCTTGTTCCGCGATCACAGGAGTGGAAGCGTTTGCTGGATCCGAAAGAAGGGAAGCGATCGGCGGTCGGTCGTTTAATCAAGCTCCTCGAAAGACGCGCTATTTTCCGAGCTCAAACCTATTAATTGTTTCGATAAATTGAATAAACCGCGAGCCCCAGAGGAAGCGCATCAGCGCGTGCATCGCGCGCCAACAGTCTCCGGGCGATCGTTGCATCATCAAAGGGCGGTAGACGCGCCCGGAGCAAACGCTCTCTGACGAGTGAAATAGATCCAGCGGATCGACTCGATCAAAAAGGAGGAGAGCTGGGAATCAAATAACCAACTACGGGGGTAAGGGTGAAGGGGTTGTCGAAAGCGGCAATTATAAACGGCTCGCAAATATCGGGAGTTGTCGGTGACAGGGTCGAGCAACCCTTTAAATGGCCCGCGGTCGCAGAAAACGACATTTACAGTTGTCTAGCCCGCAGCAGTGTACACCAGAATCTACGGGCGCATCTGGCGGTTTTGTAGAAGCCGGCCACGAAATCGGCGGAAAAATTATTCGTCACGGATACCGCGTGGAAATCGCGCGACACCTTTTTTTTCGGCACCGTTTCATTTTCAGGGGTGCACGGGTCCGAGCGCGGCTAACGTGGCCGCACCGGTACAACCGAAGGATGCTTTGTGCATTGTCGCGGGATAAACGCGGAATAAAGAGGATCCAAGGTCCCTGGAGATCGTGGTCCGTCTCTCTCGCATACCTGCCTTTACACGGATACCGTGAAAAGGACGGGCACCCGCGCGCTGGATACTCTATTCGAGGTGAATACAGATCGACGGCGGTGGGATATACAGGGTGGTCGGAAAGGGAACATTCAAATGTACCTACGGCAGCCATAGTCGGAATAAGTTTGCAATATTTAGCAGGTATATTTATCGGCAGACAATGTTCTCCATTCACTTTTTACTTGACGACAATTTTTGAACCGGTATGTAGATTCAATAATTTTTCTTAGGACCTGTACTCTTTATTTTCAGTTTGCAATTTTCTCTGGGTTAGAGTGAATATTGTATTATATCCAGAAAAAATTACAATACCATCCATCCATCAGCAACTTTTTTAAAAATTGAACAATTCCTTTTCGAACTATTGGTTAACATAGATTTGATCACATTCGTAAGACCCTTCTATCTCCGTCATTTTATTTCTCATCAAGAAACGATCTTCAGAACAGATTTAATCCATGAATGGCTCCACAAAGAATTCGGAGCTAGCCTTGACAAAAATTCCCGTTCACCGAATAATCCGAACATTTGTTCCCATTCGAAGAGACTCACCCCGTACATCCCGGTGACGCGCAAGCAACCGTAAAGCGGTACTAATTTCCCGAGGTTTAAACCGGGAGGCTAAAAGAGGGTCTCTGTATGGAGACCGAAATGAGATTTCCTCGAAGGGAATGTCACCGTGTCCTTAAGATAAAGAACAAACTCCGGAGCACCTGGTCGCCCCGAAGAAAGGGAGAAGGAGACAGTGTCCTGGGATCCTAGGGAAAGGGAAAAGAGGAGGGTGGGGTGTAGGGGGATGAAGAGGAGACGAAGAGATCAAGGCGAAGGAGGAACAAGAGGAAGAAGAAGTCTCTGAAGAGGGAGGGAGGGGGGATCTGCCTTTACCATCGGGCATGCTGCACCAAGCCGCTGGAAACGTCCTAATAAAATCAGCCGAATTAATCTAATCTTACCGGCGATCCCTCAGGCCTCTGGCACAAAGGATCGGTGCCCTGAGGTAGGTAATTCAATATGATTCGACAAACAGTTTAACAGAGATTACGTCGAGTGTAACTGAGCGGAAGTAATTGGCCGTGGTCCGTCTCCTTTCTCGTACTCTCCCGTCCCTTTCTCTCGCCGCAGCCTATCCCGGCATCAGCCTTTTTCTTTCATTTCGAATGACCTTTTGATTTCGTCAGGGATTTGTTGCGTGTCCGTGAGGACAATGGGATCGCCGGCCCGCTTAATGCAGATTGCACCCGTCTGCAGTGTCCTCCTTTCTCGACAGATTAGGGGTTGAACCTCCTAGTCGGCCGAGGAAAAATGAAATTTGTATTCATTACGGTCTTAACCATTCTTCACTCGGTCCACTTTTACGAGGCTTCGTTAGACGGCCGTGGGATGAATTTTCTTAACGAACTTCTACTTACAATTAGCGACTAACGCTGTCAAAATTTCCTTTTAGACTTGGAAGATATAGAAAAATTTATATCCACTGTTCAATTTTTAATACAGCTGAATTTTTCAATTCTGAACATTGTTGGGTATGTATTTTCTTATTCTGACGTTTCAAATTAATTTTATCTTACAAAGTAATTTGAAATCGTGGTTTTTCATTGATATCACGATGGAGAAATAGTAAGCCCGGTCAAAATCGATTCCTTTATAAAATAAATGTGCAAAAGGCGATGGATCTTTTCATGAGCCAGTCCCGTTAATCGTTGGCAACTCCACTTACAAGCAATTACCGCCACAGGGTTTGCTGATCGCGTGAAACCCGAGCCGTTTCACTGCGCTATCGTAGTCCAGCGATCACGGGAAAGTTTCTCGAAACGAAATCACGTCACGATTTACGGTTTTCTTCGCGTTGAAACGTCCCCAGGATTCCAAGTTCTCCCCCTGGAACAACCACTTGTCGCCAGACGGAACTTTGGCGCCGTAGAGCTACTGCCCTCTGAGAACGGACGGCTTCACTATGCTCGGATCCTTTTGCCAAATCTGTAAAACGCAGTGATTATAAGGAAGAATTCCGAAGTGACTGATTTTCATGACCATTCTATTTTATTTGTGGAGAGTGTGTCCAACAAATATATTTTATAGGAATCTCGTTTTTGAACCGTCGCTGTTGGGGTGGCACCAATTTTCAAATTAGGGGGTGAGTAGCATACTTGGTTGAATATCTTCGAAAGTACAGCAACTAGTAGGATAGATTTAAATGCAAAAATTGTATCTTTTATAACATATAATTTAGCTGTGAAACTAAATTGCAGAGAATTCTATTTATTCGCACAATATATTATAAAAAACTACTTCGGAAGGACAGCGCGAATTTATGATAATGCCCTATTGCAGATATTTCTCATAGCTTGCTGACGTTACGCATGTCATAAATGCATGAAAATTCCCCGTCTGCGCATAGTAATAAATGGAAAGCGACACGCAGATGTGGAAGGAGGAAGAGTTTATTATTCCCAGCGAATCGACGAGCAACTCAAGATCGCGGAACCATTCGATTCGATGGATTCCGTTGGGCGTATAATTGATCCGGGTCACAAGGGAAAAAGTCTGGTTTTACAATGCGTTGAACTCTCACTCGTTCCGGACTCGCGACCTTCCTCTCGTCCACGCCTCTTCTGTGTCTCTCCGTGGTCGGATCTCGTCGGAGATTGGGTTCGTCATTGTTTGCTACATGCAAAGTGGTCGTTTAAGAAAAGAAAAATGCAGCCGGCGCAGCGTCCCTGCTCTTTCTCGCTCTCCCCCCCCCCCCTCTCTCTCTCTCTCTCTCTCTCTCCGATTCTCGAGAGATATTCCGTTCCCTGTACTCTGTTATTCAGCCGGAGATCACTTCGAAATTTCTTTCACTGCGCCACGAAGAGACGCTCCAGATTACCATTAATCTGTGTAAGGCCAACCAATTTACATGATCACTTACGCATATAGAACTCCATCGAGATACAAGTGGCATGCTCTAAAAGCAGCTGCCCTGAAACCTCTTGAAAAAATTCAGAGAATCCAATTGAATCGAAAATTTACTTGCGATATGTGCATATCACATAATATATAAAAGCATCTACGCAAATTAATCACTAAAATTAGCATTAGGTATTGATGAATCAAATTATACAACAATTTTCAATTTCTGAAATCATTTCTTTTCACTTTTGTTGCAGTTTTTGTACTTATCGACCAGTGCGGCGTCCCGGCCCGACATATTCGGGTTTTCGAATACCTCTAGTTAATATCTTGTACCTGTCCAAAGGCAGGATGAACATTCCCGATCAGAGTTTGTCGGAAGAAAAAGGAGAACGCTCTCGATAAATTCGGCCGAAAAGGGCTGTCGAACCGAAGGGGAAGGGAGGTAGGTACGATTCGCGGACCGATCACTCGTTCCTCGGCGGAGAGGATCCCGGCGTTGTAAATCCTAATCTCACAACAGACCGGGCCGCTCCCAGCAGCCCGTTAATTAGACGTCCCGACGCCGGCCCGATAAATAACAAGAGCTGAGGGCTCCCGGCCGCTAATAGGGAGTCCAAGGCTGCCGGAGAGAAGGTGAAAGTGAATTCGCGAGGCAAAAAACCGGAGCGGGCCGAGTCGATGTTCACCGAAGAAAGAGAAAGAAAGAGAGACAGAGAAACGAGACGAAAGGAAGAAACAGGAAGAAAGGATAGGGAACGGTCAGCAGGTGGAGCACATCTCGCCAGGGGAGTCCAGGGAGGTCTAGGGGGCGGGTGCAGTCGACTGATTAACTTTTTCGCGTTTTTTAATCCCCGTGAATTATGTATGTACCGGGGCCGGAAGGTGTGCCCCGGGCGCTAAAGAGCGATGGGCGTATACAGGATGATCTAGAAGAGGGCTCGATCATTTTTGGAATGCGCTGTGCACACTGCACAAAACGAAGAGTCTCATTAACTTTGCCGGCAGATTTACTGCCGCGAGATTCGACCGGCTAGGCGCGAATTTTATGCGAGAGGAAGTCAAATACTGCCAGCGTTTTAGGGAGGCTCTGCTACGGAGCCCGACTACTTTTGTTATTTATTTCTCGAGTGGTTCTTTTCGGGGGTGCTATCCTTGCTGAAGTGAGTACGTCACTTCTGCGATTATTAGGTGTGCAAATTAACCTCTTGCACAGCGAACCGTATACAGTAGAAAAATTATTTTTTAAGAAATGAAAAATTGGAAATTCTGAGACAATTAATTTTTGACGTACGTGCACGTCAGCGCAAGGGCTCCCGGAAGACGACGTCGGAAATTGTCTCTTTTCGTGACATACAGTTTTGGCTGTGTCAGCGTAATGTTGTGCAATGAAATATTAACAAATCGATGTATTTGGACGGAACTTCTAAGCGGACACGTTACATAGAAAAACAGCAAAACTGTCTGGCAGGCTGTTCTCGCACACAGCGAATCCTTCCGCATTGTACTCTGATATTTATTACCGGCGCAGCGCCGAGTATTTTCATCGCGCAAAAAGGAGACTCTTGTACTCCCGCAGGCTCTGTAAATACTGATATCAAAGGGACATCAACTTGATGTTCTTTCTGTAGAGACGTATTCCATCGAATATTGCTCCTCCGATTTATTCTCTGCGTTCTGGATTCCTAAAAAACGCTTATAATTCGACTGCGGATCTTTATGCGAAATAAAAATAGTATAAAAATCCTCAAGTTCTGTTTATAATTATGCCCATCAAATGTAAGCATAAATGCCTAAAATCTGCCCCAAAATCTTCCCTTTTGAAGCTAGTATAAAAACTGTAAAAAGAGAAAGGGAGGAGTCCTGGTGTTGTCTTAAATTTGAAAATAGTATGAAGGCCAAAACAAAGAGAAGCGAATTAGCGAACGAGGGTCTGTCGCGAAAAAATCCCGAATTTCCAGCGGAAAGGACCTGTCCGGTCCCTGAAGACGGAGACAGCTCGAATATTGAATTACTCTCCACGCGTCGCGACACTCGAAAACATTCCAGCTCCGCGTCGGTTCGCGGGTCGGGACCCATTTGCTTGGGGAAAGCAGTTTTTTTCACGCGACAGCCAGCAACCCCCGGAGAAAGAAATATAATTCAATCCCGACGGCCGCGGGAGGACGAGGGTCAAAGGGTTGAAACGGCGAGCATCCGTCTGGCTTCCTACCGCACGACGGATCTTGCTAATTCGGTTTCACATCGCGGACTTTAAGAGGACGTGCACAGGACACGCCCGGACTCTTCATCCTTTGACGTCCTCGGAGCTTTTATTTTTCTAGTCTGAAAATCATAAATTATTATTGGGAATCGTATAAAGCCCAATTTACCATTTCTGGACGTCTGTGTTAGAGAGTATGGAGTAAGCGAAATTAGTGGGAGTCATCGTTTCGCTAATTTAAAGTTATAATTTTCTGTATTTAAGAATTTTTATTTCGGAAATTATTTGTTGGACTGAACTTCGCTCGATCATCAAAGTGCTCCTCGAACTTCCAGTTCGCGGAACCGTCTCGAAAACTTCGCCCGTATACATTATCCACTTAGGCGTAAACGCACGAAGATGGGCCATTTGTTTCTCGGCTAATGTATTCCATTAAGCGGCAGCAAACAATTCGGTTACTGGCAATCTGACAGGCCCGGGTATTCCTCTGGTCTGGGTAATGTCTCTGTCAAAACCTCATTACCAATCGGTTGCTGCTTGGTCGGGTCTTGTCACCGGCTCCAAGAATCGGAATTATTTCATCGAGCTAGGCGTCGATCACCGGCAATTCGGTGCGCCGGGAATTCTCCGTCGCTCCTCTAGACAATCCAATAACGCCGACTGCAAACCAGCCTCGTTTATTCTATTCCAATTACCCTTGCAAATGACGAGATCGCGTTCTCGGCCCGACTCGGAGGATTCCGTTCCCGGGAAAGAGAGAAACGCCGAGAGAAACGGACTGTGGCAAAGAGAAGGAGAAAAAAGGTGGGACGAAGGGAGAAAGAGGATCGCGCGAGAAACAGGTCCGGTGATTATGAAAAAACGAGGAACAGCGCCGGGGCACCGGCTCCTTATTAGCCGGGCGCAATATTCGGCGTAATAAGTTGCCGCGCACGACGTTATTTTTCTCGTATTGGTATTTACGCTCGCTGTGGGAACACGCGGAACACTCGTATAAAATAAAACAGCCTGATCCTCTCGCGAGAACGTAATGGAGGACGGCGACCGCGATGCACGCGCCACCCGGAAACGCTAATGCACTCGTCCGGATAACTCGTATTTACTAGGCTCGTTCAACTTACTGCCGGAAGTTATCCATCCATTCCGTCATCGGGAATCGATCCAGATAGTGGCCTGTCTGGTATCGACGTTGAATCGACTGTTCTGGGATCACCAAAATTCTAAAAAAATATTAGTACCTTGGCGCGTATCTGAGAATTTTTCCAATTTTTTGACCGCAAATCCTGATCCTAATAAATTCCACAAGATGTAGATTTCTCATAGACATTGAACTCGAGCGAAGCCGACGCACTGAAATAATGAATCGTAACTTTGTAGTATCTGTTAGGTAGCCTAACCGACGGTTGCTCCAGCTGGTCCAGCACGAACCACAAAGTGATTAACGGTGATCGCGAAGCAATCGAGCGCGACAAATCCGGCGGAGTTGAAAAGTAGCAAACTGGTCGGCTGTCGTCGTTGAGGCACGTAAGTGCGCGGCCGTCTTGATTCACGGCTGGCTTTAGGAAAGCAAATGGCAGACAGCGGACGGACGGATTGCGGGTCAAATTACAGGCCCGGCAATCCCATATATCGTTGGCCGCGTGCAGAATGAGGGAACGAGTTACATGGTACCTAACCGATACAATGCTATGCCTGCACGGGGCTTCATTATATCGTAGCAGCGTGGCATTATGTCGTCGAGCCGACTATCGCGCCGCACAAAGAAATGCCATGGACAATGACACATAACTCGAATGACAAACTCCGGGGCCGACGGCAGCGGGCCGAATAAAATAAATGTGCACCGGGAACACGATGCACTTCGCTCGAACGGTACCGGTCGACCGGTATCTCCGTTCCGCGATCGAGAGATCGGTGTTTAGATTCTGCTTATCGTCGGTGTTCTTCACTCATTTAAAAGTTATACACGAGTAAGATTGCTCGACTTCAAGCGCGTTTCTAAGAAGTTAGAACGCTGCCATATTGATTTACAGACATAGGAGCGGGTATGATGTAGTGTTTTACCAATTTTTCGTCGAATTGTATAATAGTACATTCAGGAAAGTTGCAAATTTTCTCCTGAGTGGAAGTTTAACCTTCCTTTTTGTTAAGGATGATGGAAAAAATGCATTTGCGCACACCCCTGAAGGGGGTAGTCACTAACCACTATAAAAATCATCACCCAGGACTTACGCTCTTTCCTCCCGCAACTGCAGGCTCGTATGTGGAGCGGCCGGGGCTCCGCTCTTCGCATTTCTCCCGGCCGCTTGCTTTGCGAGCTGAGTCCGCGCCTGTACTTGTCTACTAAAGTGAAAGTTTAACCTGGACTGCTTATTGCAAAATTGAAGATGCCCATCCCAGGACTCAACATCACAATCACAATGGCCTCCGTCTCACCCATGAGACCCCATAACAGCCGTTGAACACTCAATTTGTAAATCATATGGTCCCAACGGAACTTGTCCCTTGAAGTATTCCAGCTAAAATCTCAACGAATCAGGGCCCAAGGACCAAACCGAGGACATGTTTGCGGATCCATGGCACTCGAGCGTGACTACTTTGCCAGGACATTGAGCGACAGTCGGTGTACAAAAGCGACGAGAGCTTAAGGCCGCCTTAGGAACGAATCTAGGCCCGCACGGTATAAACAGTTGTGACAGATGCTGGGTTATGTAAACAGGCCGATTCCCGGCATTGTGTCACCGTGATCGAGGCATGGGGAACTCGGGCCAGCATGGTCCCCGGAACGTTTTTAACCGGGCCACAATGCCAGGATTTGCGAAACATGCGTTGCGACTGGGATGTTGAGGCGAATAAAGGCCGCCTGTTCCTTGGCTTTTCCACTTGGACGGTCGTGCGGTCAGTTCAGCTTGCGTGACTGTGTCTTGCTATCTTCCAGGACGATCTGACGAATATTTGGACGAAATCCTGGAGGACATCGCGATCCAACCGGATTATCGGGACCCTCGTGACGGTCGTTTTCTTTGTCTCGAGTTTGTAGGAATGGTAAAATGCTTCGAGGTACAAAGTAGTGCTCTGTGCTATCTGATCATCGAACTGATGCATGTGGGATTAAGGAAAATTACAATTCCTGTAATTTGTTCATGGTTCTCCTTCAACTGGCTCAAAATATGTAGACACACAGTCTACAATATGCAGCCAAAATTTAATGCCTTGAGCGATAAAAGTCATTAGATTCTGCCAATCGGAATTCTATTTCAAAAAATTGATAAATAGAGCTGTGTAGTTAGTCCTATCATCAACTATATGTATATTATAAAAAAAATTCCATCATACAAAGATTAAACAGTTTCGTTATAAATAAAAATCTTGCCACTACTTCCCTAAGTGCATTCTGTGTACACATTGTCTGAATACGCTCTATTCAATCATCTTATAAAAATTGTTAGAACTCCCACCTCATTGCAAATTGATTTAAACAATCGCCAGCCGACTTGAAGAGCTCCTGGTCTTACAAATTTGCTAATTGTTTCCGCGAAAACACAGAACAGTAAACAAGTTCTGAAGAGACAGAAGGTACAATCGGAGCACAGTTGCGTCATAGAAAAGTATTTGAACGCAGGCTCCCGGAGGCAAATAATATTTTCCAGGAGCCTTTGTTCGGTCACTGCAGCAATTAAACGTTCGCGGAAGGATAACTCGGGGCAAGGACCCTCGTTGTGTACCAGTTGCTCTCGCATCCTCTTCGGGCAACGTCGTCTACCGAGGAAAGTTTTCCAAGTGCTGGAGGAGTTGCTTGCTGGTCGCGGGGGCGATCTTTCCCTTATCGATTCATCGGCGAAACAAGCGTTCATCTAGAAGATTGAGTGCACCGAGACGCAGCCGTAAAAGCTAAAAAATTCTCTAGCTTCTTCGTTCGGAGTGGGGGCAGGCCAGAGAGCAGAGACATAAAAGGAAGCAGCGGCGATGCTCTCTAAACTTCGAGCCGACTGCTCCATGGAACCTCGACGAATCTCGAGATAATCGCAGATGAAATATCATCTTCCGCTAGCCTCCGCCTTTGATCGAACCGGGAACGCTGTTGCTGAAGATACAGCATTGTAAAAATGAAAAACGGTGGACTTGATCTTTTTGTGAAGTAAAAATTGTTTGCATAAAAGTAAACATATATGCTACCCAATTGAACATTTCTGTTAACCATTAATCCCAGCCATAATTAACAAAACAAATCTTAGCTCCCCTATTTTGAAACCATTTTGATATCAGCATCAATGAGAACACCATACCTTTTTTGGCAGAAAATTCTCCAGAAAATTTTTTTAAAATTCTGCAGATTCAAAACATGGCAGCCAATCAGCAACGGATTCGATTCTGAAACCGCGAGCAAAATAAAAAATGAGCTACCAGGAGCCCTGAGGTTGGCATAAACTTTTCCGTAACAAGTTCAGGAACCATCGGTTGTTTGCAAAACGAAAAGCAGGTGGGCCCATGGTGCACGATGACCAGTGAAACCCTGTCGAGGAGGAACCCGTTCGCAAAACCACTCCAATTTTCTGCGATGACTCTTTCCTCCCCGGTTCCTCCGACATGGAGGATCAAAATACGCGACCGCAAGATATGAAGCATCACGATATCCATAATCGAGCGCGGCCGACCGAAATTGGGAGGTAAACGATTCGCAACAATGCCACGGATTCGATCGCCACTCCACTCGTCCCCTCTCTCATCCTCTTGTTCTCTGCTACCCGCCAATTGAAATCAGTCTCACGAACTCGTCGTTCTGCCTGCCTGCGTCATTAATTCTTTTTTGTACCAAGGAAATCGAGGCTTTTTTCCGATCGTGAAGTTGACTGGGCTTCCGCGTTGCTAGTCGAACCGGACAATTATTGAAGCTGATAATTTTTAGTCTATACACTTCGAAATTTTGCAGACTAGTGCGTTGCGAAATCTGAATAAATAAGGGAGTCAAGTGGGCAATTACTGATGCAAACAATTTTTAGTCCATTCACTTCAGAATTCTGCAGACTCCTACACTGCAAAATCTGATAAAATAGGAGTTGAGTGAACATAAATTCAATTCTCTTCCAAAAATCAGATTACAGACACCTGATTATCCACAATAGGATAAAATTTTGCAATCCAACGGAATGGTCAGTCGATTCCCGAAGCGTTCTCGCGAATTCGACAAGGTCTCGTTCCCATCGCTAGCCGCGCGTCGCGTTGGTCGGCCGCGATCTAATATGCATGTATGCAACTGCAATACATACATATATTCAGCAGGACCTGGTGTATGCATTACACATACGGGAGCCACCTACCGTGCGAATTCTTGCAGGTGTCGGAAAGGGTGTAGAACCGCTACAATACGAGAGAATCTGGGGGGACAGGAGGGAGGCTGATGGCCCGGCATGGGCAGCGGCATGGGGCACCGTAGGTGGACCGATAGCATCGTGACTTGCGCTTCGAGGAATCGTTCTCTTTCTCTCTTTCTCTTGGGAAGATCTCCCCCGGTGGCGGAAGCGTTTGATTTCTCCTGTTCGTACGCCTGTATTACGGTTGCCCCTGCGTTGTGGGGAGCGCACAATGCTCCTATGTACTCCCCTGGATCTCTTCCAGGTGAACACGTGGTCCGTGGCCATGGTGAAAAAGGAGGATAAGCGTTATCGTAGACAGACGAGCACCGTTACCGCCCGCCGCGTCCTCCAGCTGTGGATCCTCTTCTCTTTGTTCATCTTTCTCTTTCCCTCTTTCTTCTCCTCGGTCTGAACAAATTGGAACGTCCGGCATCTCGTATGAAAACCACACTAATTTTCAGACAACCGCCGCCGCGTATCGGTCATTATGCACCCGGCAGCCCCGCGGGGTACCTGGCCGCGCTCTGCCATTCACCCAAGGCCTAGGGAGCCTTCTTCCTGCTCGCCGCTGATGCTTGAACCCATGCTGCCTTATCGGACATCCTCGCGATCTCACCTGCGGATTGCAGTTGCGGATTTTCGCTAGTAATTGTCTTGCTGCGTTACACTCGCGCGTTATGCAAATTGGCTCTGCTGCGTTTTGAATTGTGGAACGATTTTGATCTTGCTCCTTGGTTGACCATTCGAGACCGAATCTGTATTCTTGTACTTCAGGATTTGCTACGGAATGATGCAAGTCAGATTTTATGTATGTTATTACCTGTGAACTCTTGCATTTAATTCATTTATTAAAACTTAGAATAATTGAGAGAAGAGGTCCGATTTACAGTCAATGATAGGTTCCTATCTGCAATGATTTAGTCAGCTTTTCCTCCTGGCTTCAGTAATGGTTTTACAATTACCAAGATTGACATGTTCTCAGGGTCGGGGTTGAAGCTCAGGGTGAAGGGTTACACACAGAAGACTAAGTACTTAGACACAGCCCATGAAAAAGTGGATAAAAATGGACCGGAGCAGAGCCATCTAAGGGTGAGCTCCCCGATTCCACGGAAACTGATGTAGTAGGCTTCGTGTACAACCCTTGGTGGTGATGAATTGCACCCCAACATCTGGGGTTTACACGCATACGTCTTGGTAATCCATTGATATCCACAGCTATAGGTCTGAGCTAAATAACACTAACTACGAATTTGTTACACAGGAGACAGGACAGGACAGACAGGACTCGATTAAATCCAAGGCGCCAAATAAAAGGTATTAAAAATAAATTTGTCTTGTCAATCAGTGTAGGAAATAATTTTTGAATTGACTGTTATTTAAAATCGAAGTATGAGCTTTTCTCGAGTACAGTAGCTTTATAAAATGGACAAGAATATATTGGGTTGGAAAGAAAGTTCGTAGCGTTTTCAAATGAAGAATCGAAGATAAAATTAAGGTATTTATTCCATAACACGAGAAGTTACCTCGAAAATGACAAAACGTAATAGAACAGAATGGAAAATATGTTATTGAATAAATCTATGAATAAATATCTGAAGTTTAGCTTTCGATTTTAATTTACAAACGCTACGAACTTTCGTTCCAACCCAATATTTACCCAGATGTTTAGCAATTTTTAATTCCAACAAGTAATCGTCAATTAAAAAGTGTTAATACCATCATTTTGTCAGACTTCATAGTTTTAATGTTAAAAAACGCATCAAGTAGCGAAAGTGTTAAATGTCAAACAAATTGCCTCGCCTCCACAGAATTCCCCGTGGAACCCAACTCAACAGTCGCCGCGTCAAAAGCTCAAAACTTCAAGTCGCCCGAACAAATCGCTTCGGTTCTATATGATCCTTATCAACTCTAACTTAACAGCCAGCACGTCGAAAGGCTAAGCTTCAGGTTCCCCGAAATTCGAGACTTATACAAGTAAAAGGAGTACGGGCCAGTAGTTCCTCGCGTCCGGTACCCTCTTCAAGCCTCCGCGGACGAGGTGGTTTCCCGATGCACCCATTGTACGAGCAACAATGAAGATCGGTCCGGACGGGCGGCGATGTTAATTAAAATTTCAGAATGTTTTCGTCTCCCGGAGCGGGAACGTGAATTCATAACGGGGCCCGCGGCGACAAAGGATCTCCCTGGACCGCGATATTCCCGCGGCGTCGTTCCACAAAGACGTATTTTCATTTCGTACCGCTTTGTCCCTTACCCGGAAACCTGCACCATTGTTAATCGTTATTGCCTCGTCGAATCGTTCTGGCATTGATATCGAGGGCATCTTAACGCCAATTATGGCAAATTTATTTTCATTAATTCTGGGAGTTTTTAGCATTTTTTTAGGAAAAAAGACGAAAGTGAGATTAATAGTCAAAGATAGGTGGATCGAATTCAAAACAGCAAGAAAATTTAAAGAATTTAAATAATTGTATTATTTTTAACTGATTATATAAAATTATTATAAAAAGAAATAAATGTGCACGTAGATCCTGTATCACGCTACTAATCCAATTTCTATTTTGCATATAAATATTACCATTTATTAGGAAACTTGATTTTTTGAAGATTGTAAAACCGATTTTCTTCTATGTGGGAGAAACAATCGCGGCATATTTGAGAATCGATCTCTCGGAGATCGCTAGATCCCAACGTACAGGTCCTTTTATTGAACTTTCCATTCTATCGCCTCTCGACCCTTTAAAGGCAGTGACTTGCCACTCTCGCGGTATCACGAGAGCTGCGGTATCCAATGGACGCAGGGCTGTACATCATGGGAGACGCCACGATTTGTCTTCATATCTGCTAATTTCTGTTTTTCCTTTTCAGATGCCGAGGGAGGCTCGATGACGAAGCGGGAAGGGAAACAGACATTTATTGGTCTCCCACTCGAGTGAGCTTTTTGCCGAGAAATTAAATGTTCGTAACAAGGCTGTCTCACTTATGTATCTGCATACCTCAATTTTTAAAGTGTATATCCACGTTGCAAAAATCTCTGAATATTTTATCCATCATATTTTGTACATGTTGTATACTGGTATACATATCTGTGTACATGATGTCCATTGTATGTATCTCTGTACATTGTGTACATGATGTACGATTTTTAAAGTGTGTATCCATGTTGCAAACATCTCTAAATATTTAATCCATCATATTTTGTACATATGTTGTATACTGGTATACATATCTGTGTACATGATGTACATTTGTATGTATCTCTGTACATTGAATACATGATGTACATATGCGTTATTCACATTATTTTTTTTATTTTTTTATCAAAATCATATATTATAGACAATAGCTATTAGACTACAATAGCTATAAGATACTTCTATAGCTATAGAAGTATCTTTAGAAGAACCACATCTAAGAGAGACTGTTACTCAGCCATTTCTGAACGCAGTAATTTCTTAATGCCATTTCGCAATAAAAAAATTACTGTAAGAAGTACAATATATGCACTTTCAAAGAAGCCACTCGTCCAAACAAGAGCTCAATTAAATTTTTCAAAACAATTCCTAAAAGTAACATTTTCTCAGATTGCCAACCAACCATGGTTCCTCGACTCTCTCCGAGGAAAAATTATTGTTTCAAAGACTTTTATCTAGAAAAGATGAGGGCACAGGAAAGAATGTATACGAGAATGGTCAAACTCACCTCGACACCCTCTCCGGTTCGGCACCTCGAACACGGCAGGTAGTCGATCCATCGTGGTAGATCGCAGCGAAAGATTTCGGATCGTCCCGAGCGAGGACCCTGTATCGGAGCGAGAAACCGCAACGCAATGCAACCGAACGCAACGCAACGAAACGAAACGAAACAGCGTGGCGAGAGGATAGTCGGCTTGTCGTGCCGAAAAGAGCGTGCATAATACGGGGCCAGCATTGTCCTCCACGAAAGGAACGGAAAGGAACGTATAGGGAAGGCAGGGGAGGCAAAAAGGAAGGCGTTAATCGTATTGAAAATTCGCGCCCCGTGTCCGACACCTCCCCTCACGGTCACGAAGGCCAAATCGCGGCATGGTCCGCACCGTAAAATCGTGGAAAGGCGTACGGATTCGCCGCGGAGATTCTCTCTCGGTCTCTGTAATGGAAAACCCGACCGTGAAACGTTCTCCCTATTCGTCGCCGAACACGATTTCCTGTTTCGTTTTGTTCATTTCCACAGCTGCCCGCTCTCCCTTCACTCGTTTTCGAACCATTATTTAGTTTTTCCGCTGTTTCTAGCAGATGCTGACGCGATCGTAAATTAAACGATCCAGGATCACGGTGACGCTCTGCGTGGCCTGTTTACTCCGATTAGGCGGTTTTATTTTGAAGTATGCCTGTGGAATGCAAACAGGAATGCAAACAATTTAACTGTAATAATTATTTAATGTTATTGTTGTATTATCCACTGAGTTAGTATATGTTACAAGATTATTCAACCCTCCAGTTTGCATATAAGATATCATTAATCACTGTTTATTTGGGCCCCAAGAGATCGAAGCGTTCGGTTCATTTCGTCAATGCAGTTCTTTTTAATTTGATGAATAAACGATGAATTGAAATTTCACGTTATGATATTTCTAGCCCAAAAATGGAGGAATCCTCAAAAGCGAGGACAGCGTTATCTACATTCAGCAGCGTTAATCGCGCGTCGGAAACCGCCGCGTTCTAGGTTTGTTGAACGTCAATGGAGCGTGGCTCGCGTTTAAACGTCGGTCCATTGGCGAGAACAATAAGTTGCGTTTTTCAGCACGTCACGGAATGGCATCGGACTATTTGTCTTCCAGAGGCTGGAGGCTACATAATATTCCGCCACTTTCCGCCATTGTTGCAGTCTTCTGTGCGTCCCAGTTTTACTTGTTTCCCTTTGCGCATTGTTGCGATCGTTACATTAATATTTTGCGGATGAAAGTCCGGCAAGTTTGCATCCTGTTAATCTTGCGTGACAGGCATAATTTATTTCGGCTGTTCGCGTTGACTGAAATTACTTCCAACATTTTACGTGCCGGGGAACTTTGAACATTGATCACCACGGTCGATCATTTGTTTTATAACTTTGTGTTATTTACAATTTTTTACCATTTTTCTTATATGTAAATTTTGGACAACATCTTTTCATTAATAGTACCATAATTGTATAATTTTTTAATGACACAGTGCCTTAATATTTGGACACTCTTAAAAAAAAAGATAAACTATACAAAATTGAGTCAGACGAAATTGAATTTATCTGAGAAGTTGGAGAAAAAAAATTTTTATCGAATCGAAAAAAATAAAACATAAATATTGTCTATTTTATCCCACCGCGTCCTACCACAACATACACAGTCTTTATTTTGTTCCGACATTCATCCTCTCAAGAATATCACCAAAGAATTCATCAACAGACAAAAAAGAAGAACACAAAACTCTCGGCGTCGAACCCAATCACAACAACAAGGTGTCCTTCTCGGAGCAGGTTCCACAAGTGTCCAAAAGCAAGTAATTCAAGGGTCGCGGAGCGAATAAAGGAACGTTGGGGCAGAGTTTCCGGCACGTACGTCCCGGGGAGCTCCGTCTGTGCGAAATTGATAGACCGAGCTCTCGATTCTTGCAGCGCGGCCATGCCACTGTATTTCTTGCGGTTCGCTGGCCTCCAATCACCGACGCGCCATAAATGACTCCGGCCGTAGTATTAACCGGAAGCGAGATCGGGGGCACAGCGTGGAGGATCCACGAATTGGCTGCTCAAAGCCGGGCAATTTCTCGTTGTCGTCCTTAAAAATTGTGTCGCGGATACGTGACCGCCTCGGCCGAGCTGGTTTCGTCTATTTGAGTGTCGCGAACCCAACGAAATTGTCATCCACGATAGACGAAATTTCGGATTCGGCCATTGAACACGGCACGTGTTCGTTATCGGCACTTCCAGGCCACTGGATTCCTCTTCGTCTACTCGGTCTCGTCCACCTACGCCAGCTACTTAAGTACTGCCAGCTCTTAAACCCGCCCTCTTTACAAGTTCGACTCGCGTCTCAGGATAAACGATCCACGAGAGCCCTGATAGATACGCCCGATAGATCCTCCAGGCTTCGTTTCCCGATTCGCGAAGTGGAGCGTTGCGAATCGACGCCGCTCTCGCCGATTAGGTATTCCGCAGGGTTTACTGCTGCACGCTTCAACGGGACTCGGAGTTTCATCGCGATAATAAATTAACGATCCACCGTGCCTCGTCGATTTCCTCGGGATCGCTAAAAACCGGGAAACTTAGACTTCGGGAAAGCAATGATCTTTGGACCACTTTGCAAATCTGGAAGATAAGAGTACCAACGACGATAACAGTGAGAAATCGCACTTTGAGAAAGTCGGAAGCGAGGAGGTAGGTTTCGTGTGGACATTCGATGCAAAGCGACTCACACTGATGCAAGCGAAACTAAAGATTGCAACATTTCTAATTTTTGATTTTCTAATTAAAATGACACCGAACGCGATATAATTACGAACTGACGTTTACCGTAGAGGTACACTTAACCGCTTGTTACACAAGTAACTATGATCATAATTATATAGTGTTTGGTGTCGTTTTAATCAGGAAAACAAGACGAGTACGATGGTGAAAGTTTCGTTGTCGAAAAATAAGAATTTCGATTTTTGAATTTCACTCTCTTAGAACCTCTTCTTCGATCGCCATCCTTCTCGACAGACACTACAAAGAATGTAGTACCTCTTCTAGAACGGTAGACCCGATATGACAGTTACGGAGAGAATACTGTAGAACGAAAATCACGGGTGGGCAACCATGTAGAATTGACCCACTAGTACCGTAGAACGTAGACGGCAACAGTCGGGTTTTTTGATCGGGCGCAGTGTTTAATCGAACAGCAACACAGCGACGCAAGATTTTAACAAACGCGTCGAATTCCCCGGGATCTTTTTGGAGAAGCGTTCGGCTCTCGGATAGCCCGTGATATTCAATCTGAATGGGGAGCTGACGCACGGAAACGGTCACTGATTCGGCCATTGTCGCCCCGGTACCGCCGGCAAAGAGTCTGAACACAGCCCGTACACGGTAGTGGTAGGAGGACAACGAACGCTGCCGAAGTGGCTTGTCAAAAATTCAAGCACCGCTTCCGGAGGCCGACGCGGCCCGGGAAATACGTGGCAAGAAGAACTTTCGAAATTTCATCGTTTTCATCCCCTTGTGACCGGGTTGCCGACGTGAATGGAGCGCGTTGAAAAATTCACGTCGGTGCGCCCGCGTCGTGAAAATCACGCGAGCCGCGAGCTTATTCGACGCTATTCCGAATTTCCGGGATAATCGAGTAAACGGTGAGTGACAGATTGTTTCTGATTAAAGACCTGGGTCACAGAAGACCTATTTGTACCCGTGCGTCAGAAGTTAATCCTTTGAAGACCAAAATGGTCCCTGTCTTTCGTTTCAGATCCTGCTACAGCATCATATAATTCAATTATACATATAAATCAAATATTTATGGTCTGATGCCACTTGATTTTCAAATACTCTTGATCATGAGCTTTCGTGTACTATTTTATACGATTTGAAAGAAGCAACAAAAAGAGAGGGTCTACTGCACTTTTTGGAATATTGTACACAAATTGCTTGTATGCTCGAAACATTTGTCCAGCAAAAGTCATGTACTTGTTAAATTCATGTTTAGTCTCTCGATTGTTACTTGCGAGAATCTAGCGACTCCGGCGTACCGTAATTAAAATCGGTATTCCGCGGCGCACCCAGTGGGATCTCGCAGCATCTCCTTGTCCTAGAAACTGAAGTAGATCAATGAGGGTTCGCTGGGACGCGGAAACGCCGATGGATCACTCGAGACGTGTGCTTTTCCCAGTTAAAGGATCCGCGAGAGTGCACCGTGTGTACGAAGGTGAGTTGCAGTAGAACAGGGGAGAGCCACGACTTGGGAATAATAGCCGCAAACAGCGAGCCACGACTTGTTGACGCTAATGAGAGACCGCGAGGCTAACGAATCGAGAGGGGGTGAGTTGTCTTTCATCGGGTGGATGCACGCGTGGTACATACACTCCTCTCTTCCCTCTCTCTCTCTCCTCAGCACGCGGAGAAATTTGATCCTGTCGTCGGAGCAGGATCGGCTCGCTGATCAGCGATGTACATCGCAAAGGGATTCTGGAGATGCCCTGGGAGTAAATCCGAGGCTTGTTTACGCGGCATATTTGCACTGATCGATCCATCCGTCGTGCGCCTAATCGAAGGGACGGTTAATGGGATTTGCCATACAAGGGAATAATTTCCTTAGCATGGGAACCGGCGGTCCGCGATCGATGCCATTTGCCACCTGCGTTTGATTAACACCGCCGCGTAACATGGCCGAGCTCGTCCGCTAAATTGCTGAATTACGCTGGCCCGTGTTATCCCCGGGCCGGGCCGGGTTCAACTGATTCGCTTCTGCCGAAACTACTTTTGCGATGGCTCCTGGGCAATCCTGGCGGGAAATTCGGAAGATCAACCGAGACTCCAGGATGAAAAATGAACAGCACGAGAGAGGAACAAATGAAAACGCGTGGACGCGTCTTTGATCGCGTCCCCCCCTAGGTAACCGCAGATTGTAGATCGGAGATCCAGCACGGATTGGAAGGCTCGATCCTGCCAATCGACGTCCAGTCCCTTCTGTTTGCCCGGAGTATCGCTAATGAGTCATCCGGGGCCGATGAACCGCGATGAAGGACGGGAGGACCCGGGCCGGGATATAGGATGACCCGAAATCCCGGCCATCAAAGCTAATATAATTATTGCGCGTAGGCCACGGCGAGCAAACGGCTCAGGGATACAATCAGGACAATCAGCATGATTGGCGGTCTCAAGTGTACACACGAGGAGAGTCAGGCGATGCCGAAAGCTTTTGGCCGCGAACCATGTCACGTCGCGGGACCGGACCACGTTTTCTTCCACCGTGAGTCTTCATGGGACTCGGCCGCAACGATTCTTATGAGTCTCCGTGCAATTTCACGGGCAAACAGCTGGCACACGCCTCCTATAAACGCTGGACAAACAAGCAACTAGGTAAACACTCGCGCGAACCTGTGGGACAGCATTCGATAAGATACTGGGGAACTTCTGGCGAACTTTTGATGAGTCCGATTAGGATGCTGCTGGAGTGTTTGTGATTCGTGCGCTGTTCATTTCAGATCATCTAATGCGTACTGTGTAGTATTTAGTTATAATACTTGTCTTTTTAATTGACAATTATGACGTTAATCCTTCGACAACCAGTAACCAACAGGTGTCCAAACCTCGTAGAAAAACAGCTTCCGAGTGACAGATCTGTCCTCAAGAGATTGGTTACGACTCAATAGAAATTGCAGTGGCACACCAGCAGAAGAATATGGATGATACATACATGACCTCAAACACGAGCTTACGCTTGGTTCCAGTCATCAATAAGTAGTTCCGAGACGGGTTTTTTTGGTGCTTATCAGCGAAAGGATCCGAGCTATGGTAGCTGGCTATCGGGTAGCCGCAGCAAAGGCATCGTCGAGGTCTCAGCTTCCGTGGAGCTGGTCCGCATCCTCTCAGCCTTGCTGAGCCGGTTCCAGCGTTCGCTGCGGTGTCCTGTAGCGGTTCCCCAGGAGACGGTCTATGAGCCGAGGGCCCCGTAGATAAATGATAGGAGGTACAAGCAGGTTCTGCGCTTGTCCATAACTTCTCCCCTAACAGGAGATGCTACTCGATGATGGAGAGCGAGAGAGAGAGAGAGAGCGAGGACTTGGATCGGCAACGGACGCGTCGATATGCGCGCCGTTTACAGGTGGACAATGCCGAATAATCAACGAGCGTAATGGAGTGCGGCCTAAGGACAAGAGGGGCCCGGCCCCGGGGTGAAAGGCCGATAGTGAGGAGAGACTGTACGGTTAGATATACACGCCGATGTACACGCGTAAGGGCCCGTTAGACGCGCACGGCATGTTATTACAACACGCGGCTCCTCTATCGTATCTCGAGTTCGCACGGCTCTTAGCCTCTAATCGGCCCTCTCCCATCTGCGCCTATCCAACCCCGCCAGGAAGTGCGTGCGGACAAGGACATGCGTGGCCTGCCATTGAACCATACTTGCGCCGCGCCGCCTCCTGATGACACGCCGATCTCTCTGTCCAAGCGGACGTTCGAATCCTTGAGCGTGTTCACCTGCTGCGAAATTAGCTTTTCACCTCCATGCGCAGTGTACTCTTTCAAAGTTTTACCCCCACTCTTCTGAAGGTATCAATTCGAACAATCATTTGTTCCAGCCAAACGGTGTTGAAATAAGCTATATACAAATTTTGACTATTTTATGTAGAATCAATATCGAAGATTCGGCGTCAGACGAAAACGAATTCTAATCAGCGGCTACAGGTGCAATTTGTCTGAGGATTGATACTAATTTCACCCAATTCCGGCAAGAGACGAAAGTGGGAAACCCTCTTCCCGAACAGGAAGGGTAACTCTATCTGGCCGGCTTCATTTGGAGTAAAATCTTCTCCATGAAACTTTGAACTCCAAAAGTACTAATTTCTTCAACTTCAAAGAAGATCGTTCAACGAGGAGTCTTCTCGAGCCCTTCCGTCCGGATATTCTTGGTTAAGATTCAGTCTGTTCTCCACCTTCATTTCCCTTCTTGTAAATAATTGCTCCGACCGGAGTTGCTGTTATGGCGTACCGATCGGGTGCACTTGTAGTCGAGTGTTTGATTATTTGCAAATCTTCGTGATTCGTAGCCTGCAGAAATTTAAAAAAAAATATTTACAAAAATTGTTATTGCAATGAATTATGTTAATTCCTACTTTTTAAAAAGTTATCTATATAATTGCATAAATATCATCATTAATTGAATAATTTTATCGCACTGTGGTCTGTGGGCTTTTTAGACGAAATTATATTTTTATTTGTGTAACTAGAAGATAAAAGTAACAAGTCTCTACCTGGTTTGTCAGGAGTTGCATCCCAATAAAAATCTGTGGATTCCATATTGCTCGGTCACCAGCTACGTGTACTTCAACCAGCAAAAAATATCTGGTCATGTCAATTGAACGTCTGTCTTAATAATTATGCACATATCGGGAACAGAAAATATTTTTCGTGGAGGTAGAAGCAGATACAGTGATTGCCATTGACATAAATAAAGTACCACTGTAAAAACCACTGTATACCAACTTGTTGCTATACAGAGTGCAGAATGAGAATGTGATGGAGAAAATGTTCCGACAACTCTAAAAATGGCTACTTCGCTGGAGCAAGTTAAGTGAACAGGAGAAAATTGGAGGCGAGGTATCTAAATCAGGAGGAACCATAAGACAGAGGAGATTCCTCCGGGACACTATGGCCGATCAGAAGCCTAACAGGAATCCTCGATGTACAAAGCGCGGCGCCGGAGGGTGGGAACGCGCTTGCATTCTAGAGAGACACGTGCACTTACTCAGGAACCTAATAGACCACGGTTCACACGAGTTCCTCCGATTCCGCGGCGCATCTGCATACGACGATGGAATGCGCCGCAAACCTGCTCGTGGGTGGAAAAGAATCGCTTTGGAATCCGACGATCGCCGCCGCGGCTTCGCTCTCCCCGCGTACGTTTCGATCGTTTCCGCCCCGTTCCGCGGCCACCTCTTAATTTCGCCGCTGTCGTTCGACTACTTTTTCTGGCCGATTCTCGCGTCCGTTTGACGGGAATCCTCTTCGGCCCCGGGCCCCGGCCTGTCGCATTGTTCCCCGGTCCGAGGAAACTTTAATTGGCTCGGCGACAGATCGATTTGGCTCCACCGCTAACGGAATCGTTACCCCCGATTCCTATCGGCGACGGCCAATTGGTTTCCTCCTCGCGAGTTTCCGCTCCGATTGTTTTATTCCGCCGCTGACCGAAAAATAATGAGCACCACGGTTCGACGGACACCGCGAAATTTCCTCGGGACGCTGCAAGTTTATCAATACAGATCATTTGAATGGTAACGCTGAAATGTCTCTCTTATTAGTCCCTTGCACTGTGATTCGTTTTACGTAGTCGAGTTAAAAGTTTTCTCTTCTAATTGAGGGCTGCTGACCATTCCGACGCAATTTAGAGCACAAAGCTCGAATGCAACAATTATCTGGGCAGCGTTCCCGAGGTAAGTTTAGAAGCATTTTCATGTCCCGCAGTGTAATATCAGATATTAAACTCGAAAAACAGGGAACACCTGCAACATTAAACGAGTGAAATAATATTGTTATATTTTACTTTCCGAATTTTGAATATAAAGGGAGCTTATCCGCACCATGTTTTCTAATATCAATTTAGCTCTCGTGTCTCTAATAATATATTGCCAGCATCAGGAAATCACTAGTCGCTGGATACCTCTGTAGCGGTAATAGCAAGAGAGAGCCTGTTCTGTTGCTGCAAATGTAGAAAATTGTTTGTGATTGCATTTCTACAAACCGCTGTATCAGAATTTCTGGAAACCACCTTTCCTCTGAAGTCAATTTTGTTATTTTTACTGCTTGCTGCCGTTACGAATAATTTATCCGCGGAACCTGTGGGAACTCTGTAATAGCTCGAACTCTCGATTCTGTGCACCAAACCGCGATTTTACACTTTTTGGTTCTCAATTTTCTCCCGGTTCTGGTTTTAATCCTCTCTTGGATTCATTTTCAATTTTTCTTGCAACGCAATGAAAAATTAAGCGAAACACCACTCAAAAATTAAAAGAACAGTTCACAAACTATTTTATATTTTTCTAATATTTTCAATGTCTGCGGAACTGTTCTACACGAATAATAAATAATTTTTTAGAAACTGTTTTCACTTTTGCACCCACTATATTTTCACCCGCCGTAATTTAATTGGCTGTCCAAGACGTCTGTTCTCTATGAGAATTCTCGGGTCGCTGAGTCGAGAAGTTGGGCATACGTGGCGAAAAATATTCGGGCGTTTGATTTCCTAATACGTCGAAAAAATTTGGAGTGACTCGTTCGGCAGCCACCGCAGGAAATGGCAATCGCTGTGCTTCAACGGGAAACGAGTTATCGGAAATCTCCGGGCACGATACAGACGAGCCGCGGTAAATCTATCAGAAGATTGGCACAAAAGACAGGCGTTCTCTGCTCTCGTGGTAAAAGCTTTAATAAAGTAAACGGGATTAAATTCCGGCTCCGGTTTTCAGCCCGTTCATCCCTCGGACCGAGAAAAAAATAGAGAGAGAAATAGCGAGAGAGCGCGAGAGCGTGAGAGCAGAGACGAGATTTTTTAACGATGACTGATCAACAGAACTACGGCGTTACGGAGGAACCCCTGTAATTGTCTGTATCGGGAAAAGGAGCCTTTTAATGAATAACGTAAAATGAAGGACCGGAATAATCGTAACAGCTATTATTCAATCAATTATTTGCCACGCCGGCGCCGGCGAAATGCTTAAACTACATGCTAAAAATTCGCCGCAACAAGAAGGACGTCTAATTAATTTTAGAAATCCCGGAGGACGTTTGAATTAAATAGCATTATGGACACTTGGACCCGGTGGTGCACAGCTTTTTTAGACTTGTCGATTTTGTAGCACATGTTAAATTACAGGGTGTCATTCCTACTATACTATGCAGGAAGTCTGCTAACTCTCAGGTTTTGTGCATTTCAAAATGCATTTTTATGCATGACGAATATAGGTAGATAAAATAGAAAACGGTAAAAACAGAAAAATTTAAGACCATTATTTTTTAACGATTTATCAAAATTATATAAATGTTGTTTAACCGAACATTACGCAGTGTATAATTTTTCTAACGGAATAAAAGCACTTTAACCATTTCTATAAACTGCATGTTGCAATCTCAATCAGTAATCTGAGCAAAAATGATAGAGGTGCCAATTCCCGACACGTATAATGCTCCAAATATTTTTTAATCACCCACACGATCGCGGCAGATGTTTTTTCCGATCGGTGGACAGGTGACAACGTTCAGCACCGCTTCTTTGATCGATGGTTTCATAACGTTTCGCCAGGGATCGCTGGGCACGGAGCATTTGCGGCACGTCAGATGCATCGATCACCTTCGACCGCGGATGCTAATATGAATTCCGCTGCAGTCACACCGGTAATAGCTTCGTTCCCGGTGTATCTGTAAGTCGAGACCGCAGATGGATACGATTCCCGGACTGGAGACAGTGTGAATCGCTCGTTTGCGATTAATTCCTGCTAACACTAAACGAGCGCCGATAATAAAACCCGGTGACCAAAGTACACTCACGGATTACTGCACCTCGCTTGACAAATAGAATCGATGTTTTTCGACGATTCTTGCACACGGTGACAGTCTTCGGTCCAATATATCCCCGGTTGCAGGCTGTGCACGTATGATTTTTAATTTCGAGTTATTGCTGTCCGCGTTCTGGGAATCCATCATTCCTTCTTGACGGTGATGCGAGAATAATTCTTTTATCCTAATTAGAAGTGTGGTAATTTATATTTGATGTGATGAGGAGGAGATTGTTTTTAGCTGTATGTTTAATAGTTTATTTGGTTTTGGAACCTTGAATATTATGATATTCTTTAACATTATTTGAAAATTGTTGCTCTCTTTTTAAGTGGCAATGGACTACTACATTAGGCTATTCTGAAAAAGTGTCTATGACCTTCAACTGATCTTGAAAATAGTTCTTCGTCTTGGACATTCCCTTTCATTCTTAACTCCAATAAAATCATTTAAGCACTCTTTTATATATCAATATATAATAAAAAATTACTAGTAATTATATAGTACTGTTTCTTCAAATTCTAAAATTTGCACAGAGATTACTAATTGTTTACACACAGTTTACTAATTTTTAACTAGAAATAGAAAAGTTTAGAGAACAATAGAATAAAATCGCGATGCACACTGTCTCTCGAACGCTTTCCTGTCGCAAAATAAGTTGGCAGCAACAACGAAAGGCGGCAGGGCAAAGGCGAAGTTAACCTCGAGCAACCACTTGATTTTAATGAAACTGTAGTCGCGTCTGGTTACGATGTTCGCGCGGGTCGAAGCATCTAAGTGACCACTTTAAACTTGTTCTCCCGAGACGCTCGCAGGTAAACGCTAGCGACGCTACTTTGCTGCACAGTCAACGTTTTCCCTCGGCCAGCACCTACTATCTGGTCCATTCGACCCAAATTCGAGCAACTTCGGAGCTGTTTCTCATAAACGCATCTCGGAAAAACGCAGACCATGAAATATAATTGTTAGTCTTCCATTATCCTGACTTTCAAGTTGACATTTTCCCCAGCATCCACTATCTGGTCCAATGAACACCTCTTCCAAAAACGAAGACCACGAAATATAATTTTTCATTTTCGATGATCCTCGATTTCACAATTATTCCGGTTGATCCAGACGCGCATTTGCAACCGCTCAGCCGCGTCCATCTGCATTCCTGTCCCGGAATAGGCTGGAAACGTTAGTTCCGAGGAAGTTCCAGGAATCGTCGAACCGGGCATTCCTCGGTGGCCACGGTTGCAATTCCGTTCAATCGAGTTCTATCGGACACAACGGGATAAAGAGAGACAGAGAGGCACAGGGGGTTAGAATCCCGAAGGGGTGGAGAACGCGAGAATTCCTTCGACCATAGAAATTTTGCATTCCTCGAGCAGCCAGAGCAATATCCAGTCCCGCGGCCGACTCGAAATCAATTGCAGCCGATCTCATTCGCCGAACCAACCCCTAAGCTCGCCTTGATAAACGTTTATCCTTTATCCGATGATCTCTCGGTAATTGTAGGTATTTTCGACCGCGATTTCGACGACCTTGAGATGGTAAAGGTCATTCCTGTTTGTTTATACACAATCGTGTTCCAAAGATGTGTTGACTATAATCGGAATGAACATTTTGTAGGAATATTAAGACAGTAGAAATCTAAACACCTGTTGTAATTTCGTAAAGAAAAAACCAAAGAAAAATTTTTTTAACTAATCGTGTGCGAGGTCTTCAAAATCACTATCCTAACCCGTTGAATTCCTGTTTTCTTTGAGCAATTACACGACTGAATTAGCTCGCGGGGGTGGTTATCCCGTTTTCCTTGATCCAGGAGGGTTGCAGGGGTGAATTCACGGGATCCGTGTACCTTGTGGAAAAGCCTCGTCGTTGTAAGGAGATTCCGCGGAAGGAGATCCCACTCTTAGTCTCTGATTATGAAAACAATCCCTTTCTGCGTCGCCTCCACCCCTGCCAAACCCTGGCAACCAGTCACCGACCGCTGGAAAAAGCCAAGGAGGGATAAAATAATATTGACGCAGTGTTTTACTTTCCTCGGATCCAAACCGCTGGTTCTGCTCAGGGAATCGGCCCGAAGATGAAGGGAGATCGGTGATCCACAGCGAGGGGGTGGGATCCGAGGCGTGCACCGGCAGCAAGAATGCCGCGCGCGCGCCATCAATAATCCCATTAAACCGGTCAAACACCGACCGAATAAATCAATAATGGACTTTTATCGGCGAACGTATAATATTTGCGCGTCCCTCGCCTCTTTGGCTACAGGCTGTTCCACTCGGCTCGATTTTAAAACCGTAAAAGCTGGACAACTACAATTTCATTTCGAAAAATTCAATGGCTTCGAATGGCTCGTAGCTTGGTGCGTGTATTTGCTTCGGAAGTCGAGAATTTGCAATGATTTTATGGTTAACGCTAGATTGACGATTTTTATGCAACATGAGCCAAATAGAAATTTATTTCGTTTGTTGATTTTAATACGTTGAAATTACTACATTTTTTTTCTTAAATTCTTTTTGTGTACCCAGTCATTTTTGCAATGAATGCATAAATTCTGTGGATAATTAATCGTATGAATTTTAACCCAAGGATCTTATATGGCCTTCATGGTCTGGGTTCTGTGACCAATTTATTGAAATTCAAGGGTGACTCCTTTGAAGGCCCACGAATTGTCAATCCCTCGCAATCGCAGGTTACTGTTCCATCTTGATAGATGCACTTTCAGGTGCAACGAGGCACGGGACACGGGCAGAAGAAACGCAGCGAAAGACGAACGATGCGCAACCATTAATTGGATTCCTGAGCGGCAATTTCCGGTTTGCAGGTTTCATCGTCGTCCTTCTCCTCTCGATCCCTTGCCCCGTCCCGTCGCCCTTTTCGGCCACTCAATATAACCGTCGTTTCTGCCGTGCGAAAACGGTCGTCGATTTCGTGAAGGAAAACGGGGTCACCTAGCTCAACTCGATACGAATCGCACTATCAGCGTGTAAATAAAAAAACCGTTCCATTTAATAAAAGCAGAATTGACCTTCATATCTCCTTGACGCCTCCACGTGGAAAATTGTTACAGGACTTATACTAATCGTGTCCTCAAGCACATTGCCAACATAAGGGTTAAATTACTTTTTTCCTCTTTCCATCCCATACTTTGTCCCATTCCTATTCCCGTCAACTATTCCCTTTCTCTGCAACCCTCACCCACTCCTCGAACCCCCAAAAATTCCATTGTCGACCATCATCGCATTCGGAAACGTAATTTCTCCGACCATAGATTTCCCGGCGTCCGTTACCTTCCTGCGCAGTAATAAAACGGCTTTTCCAAACCAATCGCATTCCTCTTCCCGGTCAGCGGAGGCGAGTATCGCGCCGCAACGGAATTTTTCGCAACCCGAAGACACTGGCCAGCAGTAAATCAGCGAGGACGAAATCGGCAATCGTAAGTCGCGGAACACGGTTGCTCCTATACCCCACAAGCTCCTTTTGCGAATCTGTTCCGTTCGCTCAACGAAAGATTCCAAACCGGGAGCCGTTTTATGGCCCTCGAACGGTGGATCAAAGTTCCGTCGGCGACAAAGGGACCTCGATCCGGCGGGTAAATGACTCGTGCCCTTTTTCGCGGGTCGCAAAAGTTACGGGACATCGGGCGATATATCGCTCGCGGTGTCGAACCGCGTACAGCTATGATAAAAGCTCCGGGAACTTCTGGTCTGCTCGCTGGTGGTTACATTTCACAACATTTTTAAAATTGCTCATTGAGGATGAGTTAAATTATTTATCGTTTTGCGAGTTCTTTTGCAATTAGACATTAATTACAATAAGACATGAATTACAATTTTTAAATTGACTGCATTAAACTTAAAAAATATATAAAAACAAACTTTTTAAAAACCACTACTTTCGTTCTCCATAAAATACCGAATCCAGTTAAATGGTTAATAATATTTTTCCCCAAAATTTTAGGCAATCGGTTCAAAATTTCTTCTGTTATAAAATTAGAGTCGGAATAGGTAGAAAAATTTAATATAAATTTAAATAAAATCATGATATTAGTGACTATAAATAAAAGCGTGGAGCGCCCACGAAGATTACGTCGATATAGTTTAGCACTCCACGCTTTTATTTATAGTCACTGATGTCATGATTTTATTTAAATTTATATTAAATTTTTCTATCTATTCCGACTCTAATTTTATAGCAGAAGAAATTTTGAACCAATCGCTTAAAATTTTGGGGAAAAATATTATTAATCATTTAACTGGATTCGGTATTTTATGGAGAACCAAGAAAAAAACAATTTCCTCCTTTTTAGTGCATTTCAATATAAGCGTGGTTATTAGAAAGTTTTTTTTTATATATTTTGTTTTCTACTTTTTAGTCTTTACATATCTTGTAATCGATTTTAATTACCACTTCAACCAAGAACTTTTGTAAACGGGAAAATATTGTGTCATGATTAAATAATTTATTATCCCGTTTTTTTGTCTTGCCTTTTCCAGTCGTCTTTTCCATTGCATAGCAAGCACAGTAATATAAATGTTGATAAAGTGAACCCAAACGATTTAAACTCTAACCATTTCATGTTACCCGTTCTAATAAACGTCTTATGTACAAGCCCGTTCTTGAACCAAGTTAAATAAATAAATAACAGTCCGACTGAAGCCCCCGGGGACCTAGGAGCTTAAAAAGCCACGGAGCAGCGTGCCAAAAAAATGGCGAAAGTTTCGAAACGCCGTAAACTTCGCCTGCGGAAGAGCGTGCGAAAAGTAAATTTCGCGACCGTTATAAAAGGGTATGGATCGTGCCCGACAGTGCCTGGTGACCCTAAAAGCGTACCGGATTGTTCCCCGGGTCCTTCCTCCTCCACGAGAAGACGTCTCCTCCACCGTCGTTTCTATTTTTCCAGCTGATTCGAAGTTCCGGCGAAGTTCGACGCTGTTTGCGCATGTCTTCGGTGCTCGTAAATACACAACTTTCCGAGGTATACGGATGTTGATTTGCGCAAACACGAGGAAACGGTTCGAATAAATGTTTGAAACTGAAATAAAAGCTGGCTGAGAATAAGGGGACGTGCGCTGTGATAAATGCACTGTTCTCGGTGCATGGTGACTGTGGTTAAAGGCCGGCGTCATGTTGATGCGATTTTCTTGGCACGGTTCTACTGCTTTGAATACGTTCGTAGATTGTCCGAGTTGTTCTTCGCGGATCTCTATTAAAAGACGCTGGAAGCTGTGGTTTTATTGGTTCTTTATGGCGCGAGGATTTTAGATGATGCGAGGTGGCAGATCTTCTGGCAAATTGTCCTTTTGTATTCATTCAATCTTTAAGCAGTGTCCACACCGAAGCAACATCAAGCTACTTTTTGTTGCCTTCTTCTTCTTTTAAAAAAGAAGAAGGTAAGAAAAGGTAACTAAAAGGAGCTCGATGTTGCTTCAGTGTAAATATAGCTTAATACGTTTTTCTATGATTCTGTATTCTTTGTGAATAATCTGACTTTAATTTTTTTAAGATTAAAAAAACAAAAATGGATTTCCATTAATTAATGGAGATTTATTAATTTTTATTCCCTACAATTGACTTCGACAATTTTTACTTTCCACAAAGAGCCGCAGTCTAATTATGCTCCTTTTTGTCATAATTTTTCCAAATTCCTGGTAATAACGTGGCTCGCACGGCAGCCTAGCGATTTAGGGTTGAAAGGACTCTTTTGAACCGCACAAGCCAGCTTTTACACCTGAATTCTTTTTTGCGGCCACAGGTAGAACGTGCGTTATGTGAATACGAGCGGAACGAGCCTGCCGAGGTGGCCGCGCAATGCTGAAGGGAAAAACAGGAAGAAAAAGGGCTACGGTGCGCGCGTTTTATCCCGAAATCGACGCAACCGTTGTGTCGCGGGCTACGCATGACCTGATCGCTCCTTCTTTTTTATTTTTTTCGATCCCTCTTCTGACTCACCCTGCGGCGCAACGGGTTCCATTCGCCTGCCAACGGTCTGATGAGCTCTTTGTCCTGGGCACGAGTGCCAATGCCATGACCGCGAGTCGTCTCTATATGTGTCAGTCGCGGGTGATGGGGAAATCGTTGCATCTGCCATTGATACCGGCGAGCGTTGGATATACCAAAATGTACTGTCCATTTTTCAAAGTTCAATTTTCATACTTGATCCTGCCGCGGTGCCTCGAAGCCTTCGTGACCCCAGACAAATTCTCTGTAGTCTTCACACGAATCTTCAAATTAATGTAGCTCTAGTACGTTACAATCAATGCAGACAATTTTTATTTTGCACAAAAATCCGCAGTCTGAAAATGTGTAAAAATACATTTTATTAATGAGGAACGTTATTCATTTAATTATTTCTAGAATATATTTTATTTTGACCTACTTTCGCAGTCCCTCGAATGCATTTTTTCTCTGTCAACCATACCTCCTTTTTCTCTGCAAAACTGCGAAAACCGATTTTTCCGAAACACTGCCATTCAAACGGAACATTTTGCGCAAACTCTAGCAACAATCCATCGCGTTCTCCATCGTCCCAGAGACCGTCACAGAAGCTTTTACCGTGACAGACGTCGGAATTGATAGTTCACGTGTTTCGAAAAGAGAAGCGTGACCCGGTCGGCTAACGCGGCCGGATTTCGAATTTCCGTGGGAGAGAATATTTATCACACGAAGAGAGAGAATGCATTCCCTCGAATATTTTCAAGAACGAATTTCCGGATCTGTTGCATCTCGATTGTTCCTCGACGAACGAGCCGCGCCAATTCACGAATGAATTACGCCCACGACGGTGCCAGGAAGGGTGCGAGAATTCGGTCTAATAACATGTTAAAACCGGAAGGAAGTATTTAGGAAAGAGCGCGTCAATCTTCGGCGGCGATTTCGGGATCCGGGAATAGCTGCGCCCTTCTGCCAGCTCCGGAGGAACAGATTCATAGAATGAGAACGACGCTGCTAAGTCGAGCCAGCTGTGTCGAAGGAAAAGAAACGCTTGGACATCGATCGAGCAACGTTTGAAATCAACGTTCCCTCTCGGAACAAGGAAATAACATTTGTATCTCGAAGACTGCTCCCACGACAAACCTACTTTCAACCACCGGGAAGACGAAGGGCCGACGACAGAAGGTGCAACGAACCGAAGAACCGAGCCCAAGCAGGTCAGACTTGGTCTCTCTTCGCAGCCTTCTCAAGGTAATCGAGTCTCCTCGTTACCATTCCCCTATCTTCTTAATATTCCACCGCCTGGCAGCGTCTTCTCTCGCTACGATGCCCTTAGACTCTCTCTCTATTTCTCCTTTCTCTGACCAGATTTCCCGCCCTTCGATCCACTTTTCTACATTTCGCTCTCTTTTTCTGCCTTTCTCCGCCGATGTAAATCGATTACCCGCTGATTTCGGTTTAACGAGATCGTGATCCACAAAACGAACCGAGACACTGAAAAAACCTGAAAGCCTTCTGTCAAAGCTGGCAGAGTTGGAAATGGGAATGGCTGTATGGGTAAAATTGTTTCTTATATAGACAACAAACCCAAGGAACAAATGAAATGATTTTGTTGATTGCTGTTCGTGCAGCCTGGTACAAGAACCAAAATATTACAATACCGTACTTGCAACTTCCATGATTGTTTTAAACATTTTTTTAAGAGCCTTCTACCTGAATAACTTATTTTGTGTTTATAATAGCATATTCGGTTCAAAATTGTTAAGTACGAAGCAAACTAAAAAATAAAATCAGTTTGTCAATGAAGAAACTTTACCATCATGTTTTATTTTACTATTATCCAATTTCCAGCAATAGTATGAAACGAAACATGCGGTCAAACTAACGAAACTGCATTTTTTTTCTTTGACTATTTAACACTAAACCTATACCACCACCGGTCAAAATGACCGGTTCCATATTTTTATTCTAAAATTATTGAGATAATAAAAATGATTTCATAAGGAATGGTTGTATAGATAGCTCTAGTAGAGCACGTATTAAAGTCTAAATAAAATCAATCTTGTCATTTTTATAAGGGAACATGTACTAGTTACTTTTAAGGCTCGGTAGGTTTAGTGTTAAACGCAGCGCTCTGAAAACTTCTTATAATATTGTGAGTAAGGTACGGCCGATTTGAATAAGAATGGAATATTTGCTATTTACAGTTCGCAAGAGAGTTCCATTTCTCCCCGGTGTGATTCGATTCCGTTGGTAGGTAGACGTGATTCGTTTGTCGCGGAGCCAACGATTTCGAGTCTTATTCCACTGGCTGTCGATCCGTCGAGTCCTGTTATCGATTTCTGAGGGCGTTCTACAGAGAGAAGTGTACGATAGGTGTTCCTCGATTTTCAAGAGTTCGTTTGTCGAGCGAGTTTGTCCGGATCGAAACCGAACGCGAAACGGGCCAGGTTCCATCGGTACAGCGTCATTAAATCGTTAACCGGTCGCGTTACGTGCAATTAAGCACGGCACGGTTTACGGTGCAAGATGAATTATGCCGGTGCTGCCTCGCCGTGACGATCACCGCCGCTGTAACAAATTCATTTTTAAAGGTAGCATTTGATAAATGCCCCGCCGAATTTCGCGCGAATGGGCCGATCAATCACCGGGCACGCTGAAAATCGTTCGCCTGGCCTGTTATCTGGCCGGTGTTTATTCGGTGTCGCTTCAAACTATTTTTCCTCGCCATTTCCGGGACGACCGCGGTTCATATTTGCACGGCGGATCCCATTTTACCGTATTATGTTTGGTAATCGATTGTAGATACAGGTCGGACTTCAAATTAATTTTACTCGTCAAAAGTGCATAAATTGTTTCAAAATATATATAAATACAAAAGATATGATTTCTTCTTCTTAACAGGTTCAGCAAGGTTGCTCCAAAGATGGGTAATATTACGAATGGCAAACGATGCAGAGGAGGTCTCAAATGACGGCGCGTGGGGACAAAACGGAATGAAACGAGATCCAGAGAAGGAAGAAACCAGGTTGCGACATTCGGTTCGTTGAAAATGCCGCACGTATCGCAAGCCTTCGTAGCTAGAGCTTTAAGCTCTCGTCACGCGTTTCTTGCGGCGAGCAGCCAGCCTCTTTCGGCCGTTCGGCCCTCGGCCAAGCCTTCGTCCCCACCTTTTGCCCCGTGTGTTTCGCTTTTAAATCACGTAACGGTGGAATCCTTGCCAGAATATGCTCGACGACGATTCGTTGCCCCCGAGGGGGCACGGCACGGTTATCGGTGATTAACGGACTCGATATCGCGGTGGAATGACCTTTTTCGAAATGAATTTCGCCAATTAGGGGCAGGGGCCTCGTGCAAAACGCTACTGTGCTGGGACGCCATACTAAAATGTTGCTCTTAACCCTTCAGGAACGACGTCGGTGCATTAACTCTAAAAAGTATTTCTTCTTCTTGTACTTTCTATTAAACTTTATTATTTTTAGCATTCTCGTAAGTGATGCATGTTTAGGAACTAATATAAATTCAGTAAATATTGGTGTACAATAATTTTCGAACAATTGTGAGATTGTCAAGATTCCGCGAGCCCTTGTGTCGGGTCGTCTGAATTTTCTGCGGTTAAACGATCGGTTAGCCAGAACTAATAAGTGCTAGTCGTTTGTTGAGCACCGGAAGCATTAGTTGCACAGGATTGCTGAGAATCCTAGCGCTTGCACTTTCGCAATGCCCTTGGGACGTTACTTTTACGATTACACAGTCTTGCTTGTATGAAAATTAAGAACGTTTTGTAACTGTTCCAATTTACTTGTTGTACATGATACTTTCTTGTATTATATTTATGGATTTCCTTACAATTTAATTCAACGAAATTGATTAACGTGTTAAATCGTATAAATTAGTCCACGTACACTATTCAGAAATAGTTGTAGAAAATCTATAGTTGTAGAAAATAGTTGTAGATAATATAAATTAATCACCATAAAATCCAAAGTGTATAAATCGTTCATCGCCAAAAATATGACTCGCGCCAGCCAGTTCTAGCAGACACAATCCAGAAGAGATTTTATTAGTTTTCCAGCTGACCCAGCTGTGATTTTTAATCAGAGTCTCTGGTGCGGTCCGCCGGCGTCCTGTCGGCGGTAACGCGTTAATCGCGTGTAGCACGCGAAAAAGTGCTTGGACCTAATTCAAGCACTCTCCGTCACGCTTATTACCTGCTGCAGCAATTAGAAAACAGGTATCGGTCGTTCGCGACTCCCAATTTACGGCGGCGGTACGTCCACGAAAACGGAAATCGCTTCTCATTAGCAACAGACAAGCGTCCGAGACTGTGAGAAATGACATAAAGAGAGTGAGAGAGAAAAAGAGAGAGAGGAGAGAGAAGTGAGAGAGGTGTATCCATCAAACTCGGCGCGGTAAGTTGTTTTAGCGTCGTCCTCCTTTAATTAAGCGAATTAATTAAACGGAAAACCGTCCTTGGCTCCGACGGAGGCGGCTCGTTAGAATTTCAACGAGCAACAAAAAGCAATCCGCTCCTTCTGGTGGAAAGTCGAAACATTTTGTGATCTAGGGAAAACACGCTGATGCGAGGAGAGATAGAGAGAGAGAGCAGATTTGAAAGCGTACGAGGTCTTGGTCCTCTACGAACGGTCCCATTAGCGGCGCAAAACGGGCCAACCCGCGTGCCCCTTTAATTACTGCGCCTCCTTCTCAGGACTTGGGGAACGCGATGCATATTTGCACTCGCCGGATGAGTCGTTTAGAGAAACGTTGCATCCCTGCCCCCTCCATTCACCGGAGAAAATTATCCTCTTCTTCAAGAAATTCGAAATAAAAATTGTACGTGGATACTTGCAAATGCTGGGTAGCATTTAAGTTTACATTACCACTAGCATTTTGTTAAATTTAACTCGTGCAAAGCATGAGGAAACTTTTTTCAGTAAAATGCTCTTTCCGGACAACCAGATCTGTTAATATGTTCTAAACCCATTCGATTCGCAATTTGTTTTCCACATCGATAGCTCCTGAAAGCGGCGTCATGGTCCAAGACGTAGCTCAAAGCGAGGCGTCCTGAAATTTACACAGGATGAAATTCATCCCGGTCGTAATTAAAGCTTCCTTCGAACGGTCTTATTAAACCTCGCGGTGCCGGGGCTTAAAATCACCGACGCGCCCGGCGGCCGATTACAGTTTCGCGATGCCTACGTCCTTCACCCCGCCAGTTCCTTCAGACTCGTCCCAGTTTCGTGTAATGAATACCGCGACGCCACCGCGGTCCTGGCATTTTCGTGGCTCTCTCATCACGGCCATCGAGCCTCGGTCGCCTTCTCTTCTTGGCTTTATTAGAGGATCCACCGCCGCGAAAGACGACACAGCGTACCTATACCGCACTGTCGCCGAAGAACTTCGACCAAGAAGAGCAACGAGGACGCTCTCGGCAACCTGGTCGTAATACCCTTATTAAAATGCAATCCCGCGTCTTACCCCCGTCGAACCAACCCGGTAGCTTCGTTCTGCCCCTCCCCCAAACCGACCCCCTTTTTATTCTCACTCGTCAGCTTTTGTCGCAGTCTTCGAGGTGCGTCTTCGTCCTGGGTCTCAAGTTTGTTTCGCGACTCTCATTTCGTTAATTAGTCTTCGGGGTGGGTGATCTTGCAGAACACCATGATGAGGTCATACGCGACAAGCTAAAATTTTAAAACAAGTTTATTGTGTCACTGCAATCATTTTATTTGTTATTTTGTACTGTTATATTTTTACTTTACTTCTAAAGTACAGTGGCATAAGGATTCACTTTCTTATGATTTTACTTTAATATTTTTTAATGTCTTAACCTTAAAATTTTACACAATGTGCTTTTTATCGATGCTCTATCGAATGATCCATTAGCCTTTTGATTTGGTTCAAGGACATTTTTGATCATTTTCTAATAAGTGTACCTACTTGTAACAGTTGAAAACTGAGAAGATATTGACGCGACCGCAGCGAGGCCCAGGTAAAAAATCAATATGATGGTAAGCTAAATAATCAACTTCTAAATTGCTTCTTCAACTACGAAAACTTCAGGTAAAATGAGCTAAATTTAAAGTAAAATGATTCGTGTCGTTCACAGTAATAAAAGAATGGACGGGGGTTAAAGAATCGAAATTTCGTCTACGTATTCCTGGGAGGGAGGGTAATGACGTGATCGCAGCCTGGCCTAAGTAAATCACGCTCGATCGCGTGCTCGTTTCGCGGTTCCGCGAACCAGAAGAAGCGGGGTTGTTGCCGATCGTCGGCCCTTTTCCGAAAACTTCCGCACCCACGATTACGAGCAGTCACGCTTTCGGATTTTCCCGCGAAAGACTAGCGTCGGGGATGATCACCAGGTGGATGTCTCGCGTGACGATCGCTCACCTGGCGAGAACCGGCAACGATCGGGCGAACCGGGCGACTCACGTGTCGCGACCAAGACCGGAAAAGTTCGCTCGGCAATTAGTCGACTGGTCGCCGCGCCGCCAGGAATTAAGTCGACCACGAAATGAACTTTTGAATCCGTAAATTAGTTCCCGTCTGTTTGAATGCTCGCCTGCCTAGGCTGGCCGCGCTTTAAATACACACCAATTCCTTTTTATCGGGCCGGGTTGGGCCGGAGACGTTCGTTAACTTTTTCTCCGAGTTAATCATCGCGGTACGAGGACGACATCTCACGCAGATAATTATTGTGTGACGTTTCGTGAGGATGACAAGATTCAATTTATTTATATTATTATCATGTTTTTATTAACTCGCAATTGATTTTAAACTAACTTCCCGACGAGCTAGAGACTTAAAACTTTAAACATAGCTCAGAACTGGATGACAATGCAATATTAACTCGCTTTCTTGTCTGTCTGTTCGTCTAAAAAGCAGAAAATAATTATTTAAATAAAAAAGAATTTTTAATATACCACGTTTTTAAGACGGACTAAAAAGTATAAAATAATTTTTCCTAGCCCCATAATAGCTATGAAAATACTCGTAAGATTTAAAACGAAAAACGTAGGGCGCAAGATAATAGTAAGGAGTGTAGAGAGTAGCTGCCGTTGAGAAAACTCACACAACAGTTCATATCATTTGCAGTGCAATAAAATTGTTAGTGACTTAGGTGAACTGTTCATGCATCAATTATCTATTGCATGCGTCCCACGTTTTTCGTTTTAAATCTTACGAGTATTTTCATAGCTATTAAAAATTCACAATCACAAATTTTCAGGACTATTTGTATGGGGTTAGGAATCTGTATGGGGCCAGGAAAAATTATTTTATACTTTTCAGTCCGTCTTAAAAACGTGGAATTTTTAAAAAATTTATAATATTTTATATATATTTATAATCTTTATATTGCACAAAAATCCGCAGTCTAGTTATAATAATATGAAAATGATTGCCTGGTACCGTGTATGCAGGTACGATCTCCAGAGGGGAGCTTCAACGAAGGTGAAATGTTTTAGGTTTGACGAACCATCAGTATTAGCGACGCAAGGGACAGGCTCGTCGTTCTATTTTCTTGTCATTCTACCGCAGCTGCGGGCCGTCACGATCCCAGAAGGTGAAACAGGAAGTAGCCAGTTTCTCCGTGAAAGGAGTTTTGAACCGCGGCCAACCACCGCCGACAAATGTAATTACGATGCTGCGGAAAGGTGTCCTTAATTGTCGAATCCGTGGCGCACGCGGCGCGCAACGCTAATGCCTGGAACCTGCTGTACCTCCGGCTGATGCTCGAGCCTCGAATTTCTTTCCCATTGCAAACCCGAGCATCGCGCCGCCGATTACCGCACGAACTCCTCAGGATCCACCAAAAAGTACTACTGAAACGATCCCAGCGCCATTACACACAAATTGAGCGGCGCTGTTAATACCTTAACCCCTTAAGTGACTAGCCAGTCACTATCACACGTTCTGTACGTCATCTTATATTCTTTTGTTTTGAATATTTGTTTACTGAATATCTTATTGTTTTCGAATTTTTAAAGACATCATTTGGACGCTGTCAGCAAAGTTCAAGGGATTGTTACTCGGCAATTAAAAATGATTGCAATGAAAAAGTTCTAGGTATGCAAGGGAGCTATTTTGAAGGGGACAATGAATATTCGCCATCAGTTGAGATAATAGCATTTTCACCAACTTGGTCACGTCACTTTCTAGACCACGTACTCATCGAGAATAGGAGGAAGGCTAGAATGAGATGTTTGTTCTGACGATTTCTGGGTTAAATGGCTGATGAAGAACGCGTCATCAGGCAACTTGGCGGTGTCTAGTTCCATGCTCCAGGAGCAGAGCTTTGGCATAGTGGAGTTTGCGGCTTGGATTTTCGCGGGACGATCGGTCGCCTAAGCCGGTGACGCGCGAGAACAAGCTTCGGCGAGTGTTCCGGGTTAAAAGCTTCCCCGCTGATCGTGGCGGCGACGCGGCAGAAGTAGAAGCAGAAGCTGAAGCAGAAGCTGAGGGCGAAAACGGGGGTATAGGGCGGCCGACTTGGCGAACGGATGCAAAGTTTACGAAGTTCCGCGGTCGTTAGTCGTCGGTCGGGACTATCTTGCAACGGGCTCGGAAAGATAAGGGCTCGTGAACCGACGCGCCGCGCGCGGATGAGCGAACTTCTGCACGCCGAAACTTGCCCCGAAACAGAGCCAACCTCTCCCTCTAAACGGCACTTGGTGTACGCGGCATGCAAAGTTGTCATTCGGCGAGCCGCTTATTTGTTTGGCAAGCATCCCTCTGCCCCTAATAACCTCGCGCCATTACCGAGCGAAGGATTATCTAATCTTCGGGGTCGACGTCGCGCGCCGCAGCCAAACCTGCCGAACAGCTGCCTCTTCGTGGTGACCGGGTTTACTCGCCGAAGACACCATTAACTGTCCAACATTAGTTTTTAACCTGCCATCTAGTTGCTTCGGACGCTTCTTCGAAACTGTTCGAGCAAGACGTAACTATCGTGTTTGCTCGTTCTTGTCTACAAAAACGTTGAAGTGTGAGGAATTGCTATACAAAAGTCCTCGAGCTTTTCAACATTCTAAAGAAGCTCATTGTCCGAGAGAATACCATCCGTCCAAAATAAAATTGTTTGTTCTTTGAATTTATTCATTGTAACTGATTTAAAAAACATTTACGTATAATATTTTGACAGTTTTAAAAATTTATATAAAAATTGTTTTTGGACACAGTAGCCTAAAATTGACATTTTCGTGAAGTTGTAAATTAAATAATTCAAGGGTATATTTTCATAAAATAAATTTCTCACCCCCTAGACTAGAAGAACTTCTCATCCCACTCTTCGGAAGACAGTATAGTCAGCTTCCGTTGTTTAACGGTAACCATACACTTCGGAAGCGCAGAGTATCGACTGCCATGCGAATGGGTGGCAACGCGGGGATATCGAGGGTGGCTAGAATCAATCTTTCGCCGACTCCATCTCCCGGGCACGGGGATGGTCGACTTCAAAGGAGCCAGAATCAACAGCGTGGAGCTCGTAAATGGTGGGACGCAGGCACAGAAGAAGAAAAGCCGTGGAACAAACGGGACAAACGTGTCGGGGGTGGGTTTCGCGCGGGGGCGAATTCCAGGTTGAAACGCAACGTCCCTGTGCGGCCGACCGCAGGTACCCGCTCGCGTTTCCATCGATGGAGATGAAAAAAAGGGGGATGAAGGAGAGAAAATGGGGTGAAGAGAGTGTCCATGACACTGCGGGGGTGCGTTTTTCGCCGCGGGGATTTTCACGCGAGAATGCGGCCGCTGCGGGGGCAGCGGATGACTCGACGGTGACATCAGAGAACACGTCGACCTGCTTTTGTGTCGTTTCTTAGGCCGAAACCGCCGACAAACGGAGCAGGAAGCGAAGGGGATGATTCTCACGTTGCTTGGGCTCCAATTGACGCCTAAACTGTGCCAACAGACTTCTGAAGGGCCGCTAACAGGTGTAACGGGAGTGCGATCAATGGGGATCAGGTGATTTGGTGGGGGATGGTTTAAGGATCTATGGGAACGGTTTTTCTCTGATCGTTGGGCGTCATTGATACCGGGTTAGAGCGTGGTCGGATAACGAGCTCGTAGAAGTTTTTGCGTTAACGATTTTAATCCTGCTGCATTCTTTAGATGTTTTTTCAGCTAGTCTTGTTTTCATTTCAGTGATACTGTTATGATTGTGTGATCGGTCTCTGCTGGTTCATGCCGTCATTTTTTTGAAAAATGGTTTCATGGAAGGAGCATAAAAAGAACGTCTGTGTTGTGTGAGTGAAATAAAAAATAGATCAATGAGCATATCAAGAAGAAAGACACTAACCGAGGGCGGCTTCCGTGGAAACGATCGAATTACCGGAGCTCTTTGTTCCGCATGGAAATCATAGGAGACGCTCTAAGTCGAGCTGAACCTTAGTCAAAACTTGCCGCGGAGGATCGCCGTCGAGGTGACACGCAATCAATATTCGACCGAACGTATTCGATGAGGAGAAGTAGTCCGACTGTGCGGCGGCCGTGGGAAAATGCGGCCTTTTGCCGGGCGAATCTCGATGACTCTTCTCTTTTACGATCCCGGGGCATTTCCGACCTTTCAGAAGCACTCCCCCTTTTCCTTCGTCGGCGACCCTGCTTCTTCTTCTTTTCCGAGAAAAAGGAACCAGCGAGGTGCAAAGGTTGCTGCACTTCTTTCGCGCGCGTCTCGATTAATAGCCCGCCCCCGAGGTGCCTCTCTCTCTCTCTCTCTCTCTCTCTCTCTCTCTCTCTCTCTCTCTCTCTCTTTGCCTTTCTCGGTGCGAGCCCGAAGAATTAGTGTCTTGATCTTATAGAACTATCCGCCGAAGCACCGCAGACACTGTTCGATTCAGCTTGATGAATAGATTGCCAGACATCAAAGCGGCGTCGGGCCCTCTGTAATCGGTCTAATGTACAAGCTGTCTTACCCAAAGGCAACTGTAAGTAGTTGCTTCAGGTGTAACGATTAGATTGCTGCACGCCTCTTTACGCGTTCGAAGCGGTTAAACAGCTTCAGCAATGCGCGTGATACTATAATTTTCCAAGGAAGTATTCCGTTATTGAATGATACATCGTTGAATTCGTTTTCACGTTTCCATATAATGCTTCCATATAATGCGCATGATGCTAATTTGGCGAGGAAATGTTTCGTCCTTTTCTGACCTTGGGTCACCATTGAATAAGCTTTCATACGCGTTTCGATATATTGTTAACACATACGTAGAATTCCGTTTAAAAAATTGAAGGTTCGCTTCAGTTCCTCAGCACTTACCGTTTATGGCAAAACGCTGGATAGTTAATCTGCAAACACCCTGTATAAAAAATCTATAGTCACCGTACCTACAATACGACTTTTCTCCGAACAATTTGCATACGCTCAAAAATCCGTGAAGAGACAAATCTTCAAAGCCCACGAACGCGTGACTAATCCGCGCACCTAATCAAGCATAGCGTTGGGTTGGTATCGTGGAGACGTAAACCCAGGTGGAAACGTCACCGGGGTCTGGTTCGGTCGTCGGTATTAATTGAAGCCCGCCGGCATTATGCACAGTTATGGGGCGTCGCGACGCGGACAGGCACGTAGCCGCGCGTTACCTAGAACGAGCCATAGAAAGCGATTTCCCGGGGCCGGTTTCCCGCATTATCATGGAAGCCGGTGGAAGCTCGCTCGTAACGAGTTATTTAACGTTATCACATAGAGGCGGCCGTTGGCAAACAGGCCGATATAAACCGGCGACGACGCGCGCGCGGTGCGGCACGGCGTTTCAGCGCGTACAGCAACTCTGTGTTCCCGGTTGCTCGCCATCACGACCAGATCTATTTATTAGCTAATTGCCCTGCTATTTTTCCCGTTGCTTTTAGTCCCACCGGATGATAAAAAGTAGCAGCTTACAGCAAGCCCGGTCTCGACGAACGCGCCTAATGGCCAATTCTGACCCGATAACGAGCCATTTTCCGTTATCCGTTCCCGCCCCCGCTGCTTCTTGTTTCGACGACGCGCGGATTCTTTACGGGGAGAATTGTTAAACAAGAATTTCATGGTGTAGCACGGTGTTACGAGGCTTTACGGATGCCCGGTCACGGTTTTAGTAATACTGCCAGAGATGCCATGAAGATGTACGATTTCCGTGTTCAACGATCTTGAGAAAGGGTCTCTCGGATTTTTGCAGGGGATGGCCACTTTGAGGCAAGTAGAAGAGAGCGTATTAAAAATATAGTTTTAGGAGTGTTCTAGCTTTATATTTATGGCCTGTTTTTTGAAAGACGAGACCCCGGTCTGCACGATACAATGGATGTCTACCCTGCTCGTGTAACCAGTGTATTGTTTTCTTCATTTTACCTCGCTGCTTCATTTTGTTATCGTCCCCATTGTCTTGTCACGAATTTTCGCGTTTTTCGGCAAATGATTTATTTGCGTATTAAGAGGGATCATTTTTTTGTAATGAAGAGTGTCAAACTTTACAAAAGCTTTGGTTTCGTACTGTGATGATAAAAAATTGTCGGCACTGAAACATGTAGGATCTACATGGACATTTGTTCATTTTTTATTCATTTTATTTAGTTGAAAATGATAAAACAGTATTTTTTAATTTTTTACACTCTTCATTGCATTTGATCTACTCAGTTTTGTTATAAACGCATCAAATTTGCAGCCTGGTGATGATGAATAAATAAAATTCGCTATATATTATACAATTTTATCATTCTCATGAAATATTCAAGCATAAAATCAAAGTCCAGTAATCAATTCTTCCGTGACCTTCAAACAACTCTCAGTCCACAAAATTCGAAAATAAATACACATAAATGCAGTTCATAAAATAATTTTGAAAAATTATTTCTACAACCAATCTAACTTATAGTATTAAATGTATACCTACACACTAAATTCCAACCTTCATAATCATCTGAAGACCAAAATGAATATATACACTAAATTTTATTATTACAAACACAGTAAAATAATAATTGATTTAAGAGCTTCTCTAAAGATTTCCAAGAAGAAATATTGAATGATGAAAGAAAGATTGAAGAGGTTAAATTAAATTCACGGTGCAGTTTTTCCGCAAACACGTGTGCCAATTCCAAGTGGCACTCCGTCATCGAGGAATCGTCGAGAATCATTCGCAATTTCGCTCGGGAGTGTTACAAATGTCTCTGTCCGGTTATTGGAAGTCCACTCGAACAGCCAAGATTTCAAGAGACCGGTGAACGAACGGTGACAATTTCCCCGACGCCGCGCCGCCGGTGTCGCGAAAGCGGCTCTAACGAACGGCGAGCAACTGGAAGTATCCGAGTGCTCGTGGATCGAATAGGAAATCCGCGAGGAATCGCACGCGGGTGACAAAGAATTCTCGTTTCCGCGCGTCCCGTCACGTATCGGATCCCCTTGCTACTCAATGCGACGTTAAACAACTCAATGCGACGTTTCATTCACCGGGAAATTCGTTTCTCTGACATCTTCCACTTACAGTTGGAATTTCATTATTTTAAATCATGAGTTCGTTGCACTGATCTATATTATACAATCTCAATGTTTCCCCTGGACTCGTTTAATATGACACTTTGATTTAATTATTTGCATTCTTTGCAAAGAATTTTCTTCGAAAACATGAAAATTTCACCAGAATAGAACTCATACATCAGAATCCCCATTGTGAGTTAAGAATCAAGGACACATGAGCCATCTTTCAGTTCGATGCATCACCTCGAGACCATTCCGAGAAACATAACACCCCGAGTATCGTTTATATTACAGCCATAATAGAAGCACTAGACGCTGCATAATGCGATATCATTCGGATAGGGCGTACATCGGCCATTGCATGGCCAATGGGCAGAGAAGCGCTGTCAGATCGAATCGTAGTCTCCCAGAGGATATGTTGGCTCATGGGACAGCCTCTTTGGACAAGAATAAAGTAGTATTTGCTGGCTCAAATACTGTTTGGAATAAAATGTGAAAATATATTCCCAGAGGCAATTTCCTAAACTGTCTGACATCGGCTAATTTCATTTCAATCGAACTCCAACAGTTACAATTAACACAGAAAATTTTTATTTCGATTAAATGTTTGGTAAACTACTCGTGAAATTAAAAAATGACAATGGCGATTCGAAAAGTGATGCTTTGAAAAATAAAAGAATAAAATGTTAATACTTGCTTAGATTATTTTGAGAATAGTAGCCGAAGAAACTTGTAAACAGCAAGATTGCACAATTGCAAAATGTTTGTTTCATCCAAAAGAGTGGGGGTAAATCGGGGGAACCAATCGAAAATATCCCGTTCGGCAACATCACAGTTCAGTGACCAGAATTAATTAATTTATCTCGCATAAAATTGGGGTTAGCACGGGTCTTATTGAGGCTTCACTATTATATAATGTTTCGCATATGAAACCGGAGCCATCGTCGTTGTTGTTGGATAATCAATAACTGCCTCTGGCCATCCACATTTTTAATTTCAGGATCGGCTGGCTCGTTTCCCCCCGGAGCGCGATTTTAATATTCCGCGGGAGTGGGGAAATTCCAATATTAACGGGAATATTAACATTCAACCTCATACAAATCGCGAAAAGAAAGAGCAAATTGAAAATCGCGGCCTTTTGTTTCTAATGCGAGCGTCGGATTAAGCATTTTTTCTGGAAAAATTAATGAACTTTTTAAAACAACTTCTTTTTCCCACTTTCAGAAAGAAAACAATGTATACACAATGTATGTACTTTAAAAAAAGAGTCTAATATCTTCTCCAGAAAAAAATCACTGTTTTTTGGGACAATTGCGTGGGACAGTTGCGTGGATACGTTCAGGATCATGGAGAACGCAATGGAACGTATCGAACGACGCCGCGGCAACGATATGGTTCGGTTGAATTACTAGCCACTATCCTGCCGAGATTGAATTATTAAATACTGTTGAATCCTTAATGAGCCTGGTCCGACTTCCAGGTTACTGGAAAAGATCTTCAACAGCAAACATGAATAATCGTGTAACCGGAAGCATTGCAGGAAATATTAACATCCATGCCGATTACTTTGGCTATCGATGCAGGATGACGGAGGATGTATGTAACGTTTCCTTCATTGTTGCATAATGCTGTTCTTATTCTTTGAATAAGTGAGTGAACGATTCATGTCTATTTATCTGACCTCAAAAGAAAATAGTAGAACTACACGATTTAAGAAATAGCATGGACCCAAGAGTTTTTCTTACATCAAGACTTCACTGCATTTCTTGATTAATATCGTGCATTTCATATCCAGCAACCGAATATTATGTATATTCTTCTGATTTTACTTTACCAAAAGTGTTAGCATTGGTTCGGCTCTAACAATAAAGCAACGATCCTCGGAAGAAAACAATATTTCCGTGTATCTAAAGCGATGATGGTGATCGACGGGGGCAAGTAGGAAGGATGCGCGGGGGTAGTCGCGGGAAAATAGAAATCTATAGGGTGGTTGCCGGCTGAAGGTTGGATCGGAGAGGAATCGAGAGGACGGTGCATCCTCCTATTAATATTGACGTACCGGCTCTGCAGTATCTCTATATCTCCATTGAGTATTCAGGGTGAGGCGACGCGTTTGATTGGCGCCTCTGGGGTCATTTCGATGGATGAATGGTTCCTCTGTGTTCGAGCCTCGTGTCGCCGTGGCTCGCCGAAGGGTTTTCGCGAAAAAGTGAAAAAGAGAGAACGAGGAAGAGAGAGTGAGAGAAATTTGAAAAAGACAAAGACGGAGAGAGAACGAGTGAGCAGAGCGATCGAGGACAGAGGAAAAAATTGATTAGCCCTTCAGGAAGCGCTATCGCGTCCGTGAACCAGGCCAGATACGTGCTCGGCTTGGTCTCATTGTCCTACGGGCAGCCCCGGCGTTCGACTAATTTCTCCTCGGCCCTCTTTTTCGCCGCTTTCATCCGGCCGCCGCGCTTTCCCTCGCCGTTCGCCGGGGCCCCCGGTTTATTTCAGACCACGAAGAATCCCGGAAAAATGGGAGAACGCGCCGGCGAGACGGAAATTGGGAGTGAAATGCTCCGCGCCGCTCTGCAACGCGAAAAATAGGGCGCGCCTGCATTGTCAGACAACGAGAAGCTTCCCCGACGGAATATTTCTTCGGAAAACCGAACGGGCCGGATCCGACGTCTTTCTTAGCGAAGCTATTTCCCCCACCCGAAATATTAGCTGCGCAAATAAGTTTTAACCTTCATTTGCCTTTGTGCCAATTTCGCTCATTTTTCTCTTTGCTACTTCCATTTTTCAATTATAAAATACAGGGTGTTCACACGAATTAACTGTCCAGCGTTTTTCTCGCAAATGCCAAATGCTAGGTAAAATGGAACGGAGAAAAGATGTACTGTTTTTTATAAGTAATGTAACAGTGCATAGAAGTACTTTCTATTCACGCTATTTTTTAAATTTAAATTGAACGCCATATATTTTTCTGTATACATTTTTCGTGAACGAACGCTAATATCACTGAAACAGGCACCGAATTTGCACAGCTAATAAATGGAAAAATTCCGAGCTGATTCCAGGATCAGTTTCATCCCCCTCTGACGAACTGCTTCATTTTACCGGACGCTGTGAATTAATTACTGCGCCGGACGAATTACCTCAGAGTCCTCGGATGATGCATCCGTCCGAGTCAGTTACGGAATTGGGCCATCCTTTTTAACGAGCATAAGCCGATGTCCTGGTAATTAGACAGCCAGGTGTCGCGTTTCGGGAACGTATCCCTGTTTCTTCGCTCCCCCATCTTCGGTGCATTGTCTGCTCTTCGGTATTCACCGATTCGATCACGCTAGGCTAGCTCGTCTAACGAGCGTCCTTGTCATTAATGATTCATAGGAGTTGGACATCCCTTGTCGAGGGGTGCAGGTGCAAAGACGAGATTTCTTCCGCGTGGACTCGGACAGACACGGTTCGGTTCGTCGGGAGTCTAAGCCAGCAAATTGGCGAATGTTTTTCAACGTGGATCATCGAAGATTCGTTGTTGAATGAGTCAGGGATTCCCTCTGACAATGTCTACGGATTTTTGCTCCTGGTTTAGCCGGGATTGGTAATCCGCCGGTTTGTCGCTCGACTTGGGGTGAATCTCGACGTCCATCGGGATCCCGAACGATCGATAAAATCCTTTGTGGGCTCGGTTGTCCCTGAACTTCGACGGACCCTGACCCTGATTTCCATTTCAAATACTGCGGAAACAGGATCGGTCCATTTTGTACACATGCGGAATCCGTTCTCCGGTGATTCGAGAGTAATGAGCTTCGGCGCTGAGACTCTCACCTTGCTCCCTGAATGGGTTCGATGTTAGCGACTGGACCGAGGATCTGTGTGCGAATACTAATTTTTGTGGCTGGCCAATATCGAAGCTGATTGGTTTCTTGAGCGGTCTTTCAGGAAGGTGATTCGAGCTTCTGTTAAAAATCATTTCTTCCACTCTGTTTTAAAACGTGTTTGTATGTTCGATATTGCCATTTGATGGAGAAAATAATCTACCTGGCTAATGTGTTTCAAATACAAATGTTTTTTAAATTGATTTCTTTTCGGAAGGAAATAGTCAAAAATTGTGAATCACAACAATTTTCCGGCCACCAGCTGACGTCGAAACGAGTCACTTAAAACACGCAAAAACCCGGAAGTAGAATTTCAAAACAAGTGTCGAACTTCAAAGCTACACATTGCTGTGAAGGGTTAGCATCGAGGAATTGGTAGTGACTATCGTTGGGTCGTGGCGAGCAGAACGGAATCGCGGCGATGAATGACACTGGGCTCGATTCACGTTACAATCCAAACATGTCCGGCATGGAAGCAAAACAAGAGAGAGAGAGAGGGTAGTTCTGGTGCTCGATGCGAGAACACCCAGGTAAATCACCGTCAGGAGCAATTTCCCGAATTCGGTCAACGGTGCTAGGTTGGAGCCCGTGAAGCGTAGCGGCAGTCATTGTATCGATAGCAGAGTCTCGATCCCTGTTCGGGCTCAACGAAGCCGAAACCACGTGTTTTCGTCGTGTATGATCTCTGCCGGTGTCTGTGCTTGTCCATGCTTGCATCTATGTTTGTCCGTGCTAGGCTCGCGAGAGCCCATGTAGATATCTAGAGGTTTGGCGGTGTCCTCCGGTCCCTTTGATGTTGCCTTACACGAAGAGCGCCATCGGACCGTGAACTCTAACATTCGCCGGAAGCTGATGCGGTCGCGTACCATCGTCTCACAAATTATGGCATCATCTTCCCCGGGCCAGCTTCCTTTCGGTGGCTCGGTGCTCTGCGATGCGTGGCGACGCTCTTTCTTCCAGAGCCGCGAAAGACGGGGGCTAAATGAAAAGGAAGAGAATGGCTCTCCTGACGCCCCGATTCAAGGGGTGGCCGCGTAAATTATTGCATGCCATTCAGGGAACGCGTGCGAGTCGTTCCCTGCACCCGCGATAAATAAAGAGGACGCCCAAATTGCTGGAATGTCCGGCGGCTTCCATTCCGGGGAAGGCGATGCCAACCCTCTTAAGGGTGTTCCACTCCAGAGGCTAAGTGACCGTCGGAATCGTGCAACACCCAAGTGGTCCCGTGACGAAGATTTCAGACAGCGTTCAGGAAATGTACAGGGTGGGTGTGTGAAGCTGTTGCATGGGAAATGTCCGATAAAAAAAGTTTTAAGGTCAAAGTAACTTTATCGTAATTTTTTAAGAGAACGGTCGAGTTTTGGCCGATTGTTTCCTTTGTCCGATTCGTCTACTTTTTTTAGTAAATTTATATGGAATTTAAAAGGGACAATTCAAATTAACATATAAATTAGTAAATTTATTGTAATTATATAAAATTTAAAATTGAGGTGAAACTTCAAATTAAATAAGAATTAGTAAATTTTTCTATGAAATTTAAAAGGGACAATTCAAATTAATATATGAATTAGTAAATTTATTGTAATCATATAAAACTTATTTTTTTCTTGTAAATTTTTGGCCTTTTGGCCTTGACATTAATTTTGCTTCCTTAAATCAATTTCCACCAAACCGAGGGTGTAGAATCGCTCTATGATCCAAAACCTTTCGATCGCATCAGGTACTTCGAAGAAATCCAACGTTTACATCGTCTCGAAAAGTCGCTCATAGGATGCAATCCTGGAAGCATAAGGATTGAAATGCTATAAGAAGATAGAGTTCAGACAACAGAATTATCCCAAAACAATTCCCCATCCCGGAGCAGTTCGATGGTGGCTAAAACAGCCGAGACGAAATAATCGGTAGCTTTTCGTCGGCTTGGTTGCCGGCAAAGGGGACAGAGAAAAGCTGCGGGGTTCCATGTCAGCGCGGTTAGCTGGTGAAAGGCGAGACAAATATTTCCACACTCTCTCGGCCATTAAGTGGCACTAGAGTGAAGAGTCGCGGCGGGTAGCCGTGAAGGATTGACAAAAGGAGGATCGGAAAATTCGCGCAGCCTGAAAACGGCCTGTCGTCGCGTCCGGCCGACAAAAGCGGACAGCTCTCGCGTCTCAATAAAACCGTCGCCGTGTCGCAGACCGAGGAACCATTATGCCGGTAACCGCTTTTATGAAATATCGCGACCGGCAAAGGAGCCTTGCCGAAATTCCTGGCGCAGCCATTCCTGGTTCAGCTTCGCTCGGTCACAAACATAGCAACTGCTCCCAACAATCATAGCTCCGTCGTCTCCATTCTAGCAACAAAACGCGCGCGCGACGATCATGAGAGCTCCGCCCAGAGTGTCCCGCGGAAGAGGAATCGTTGCTGAAGAGGAGGACGAATTTATATAAGAAGAGGAACAGGGAATGTCGGGCCACGAGAAGATGGGTAAAGCGTACGCGACCGAGCGGAAGCTTATAATTGTACGACGGACCTGGCTGTCGAGATGGAACTGGATCGGACCGGCCTGCGGGACGCCATTATCGAGCCGACCAGGTGTCCTGTCGACGCCTCAAAGAACCAATCCTCTCCCTTTCCAAACGGCGCGCTCGCGTTTGTATACGTTGCGTTTCAGAAGCGCGCGTCCAGATCAAAAGAATTAACTTTCTTTCGCCGGACAGCTACAAAGGTGAGGACACCTTTGTGCGGTCGCGGACCGGCTCGATGGGATACACTTGTGCGGCGTCTAATGTGTCGGAAGATCCTAGTATGGGGTCTCTTTGGGTAACTGTTTGTAACTTAGAGATAGGTTGGGGAGAATGGTTAGCAAGTCCATTGTGAGGGTACTGATTTGTTTATTGGCCCGACGGAATGTTTGGTCGAGTCTTTTTCTGTATGCTGGTCCTCGGTGGATTGGGGATTCTGACATTGTCCAAATTTTTTGTGATTTTTTTCTTGAATTTATTGGTTATTCGCAAACAATCAAAATGTATTTCTCTGAGCAGGTACCGAGCAGGTCCACTAAAAAGTAACTGTGCGTTAATGGATTAATTGAGCTGAATTACGGTAAATCGATGTTCCAGCAGAGTCCTCATAATCCCGATTCCGGGGCGCTTCATCTCCAACCGAAAGCACTCGGGGTAAAAGTGGCACCGAGGGGTGGATTGATCTCGCAATCTCGCGACATCCTACTTAGCCGGTGGTCGATGATCGTGAAAGTGTAGGCTATGGCAAAGAGAATGGTCCCTCGAATCGGCAAATCGAATCACTTAGAGGAGGTGGGGGTGTAGAGAGCTGGCCAGCTAATCGGACCGAAGAGGATCGTCTCCGTTCGGGCACGAGTGGCCTCAGCCTCTCTCGGGGGTCCTTATTATTAATCTATGAATTAAGCTCCGTTTAATTCGCGGGCAAGGTACGACGAGCCCTTCGACAACTCGTTCCGAACAAGGGCCATATCCTCTTGGCCTTTGTGGCGTTCGCGGAAGGCAGGTCTCCTCTCTTGGAGTCGCGAGCCGGCATCTGGAGGCTCTCGAACCCCTTCGAATTATCCTCGAATCGGTCCCGTATCAATGGAACATTCGTCCTTCTCTATCTCTATCGGTCTCTCTATCTCTCTTCGTCTCCTGGCCCTTTAGAGGGAGGGAATCTACCGCGAGAATCCAATTACGTAATATCGTGGCTGCGCAATCCCCCCGAAGATGCATCGTCCGTGATCCTCAAGAGGACAGAGGGGCGCTGCTGTCGAAGAGGATCGAGGATACGAAGGACGCGAGAGATGAGACGTCGAGGGGTTTTTGGTGAACGGGTATATCCAGTCCCCGGCCCGATGGAAACGGTGTATGGGCCAAGCCAGGTGAGAATAACGCGCATCTTACGCTGTCCTGACTCCATCTGCCTACGTGGCTGCCTATCGTCATCGCGCGCTACATCCTGCCGGCCTGTATCCTTTCAGACGTATCGCGACATCGCCAATATCCTGCGAACGCCACCGATTTCCAGGCATCCTCTTTCGAAAACAAGCTAAACACCATTCCCGCAATTTTCTGAGTTTCCAGTAACACTTTCTACAAAACCAAGCAATCACTCTTTTTATATCACCCTCACTTGAATTGTCCCATTTAAATTCTAATTTCTTAGCAATTGGAATGTTTAAGTATATAGGCTAGGTCTTGGGTAGGCCTGGGGAGAAAAGCAAGCAGTTAATCTTTGGGTGACTTGGGTGATTTAAATTCTAATTTTCTAGCAATTTAATGTTTTCGCTATTTAGATCTGGTCCAATAAGAATGTCCACTTTGATCTACAAAATGTAGCTTCAATATGATTTTATTAATAAATTTGATATTTTTCTAAGAAAACAATTATTTTTATTTTATTCTATATTTATTAAGGTTGGATTTAATCTGTAAATTAGCACTCCAATATTTTCAGGCATTTTCAGTATACGAAAGTATCTTTTACTGTTGCGTAAGAATCGTTTCCGCGGAAACAGGTCTTTCTACCGACGCAGAAGTAACTTTCTCCGCAGACTTTCAAAGTGGAAATATACGGTTTGTGATAAAAGAGTGAAGTTGGAGCGTTGTAAAAACAGTAACCGGGGGTATATTTGATACAATTGGGAGCCGGGTATTCGAACCAGCAAGATGCTGGAAGCTCTTCTGAGTTCGGAGCACGGATCATTGCGCATCGAGGATCCATCGAGGTTCTTTCGTCCCACGAGCGACAGGCCAGACCCGTCTCGTGATAAATCGCTCGCTGTGGAATACGCTCGATACACCGGGCTTTTTGCGGCGGGATCGAGGCGACGACTATTTTTACGTAACGACGCATCCGTGTAGAAGAGGACAATGAGGACGGAGACCGTTCCGCGTTATCGGCGCCGTAACGCATCTTCCTGAAATGCTAAGAGCGTCCACGTTATAGGGGACGTTAGTGTAGCCGATGCCCCAAACCCCGAGGTCCAGGACCGTGACGTACCCTAAGTGCATTAGGCACTCTGTTTAGGGTCTGTGGAAATCTTAGGGACCGTGGAGGAAGTAGAACTTCATAAATGACAATTTTGTGTTGGTATATCATTTTGTAGATGAACAGAAAATTTTGATACACCCGTTTTATTATGTCACTGTACTATTTTTGTATAGAAGACAATTTTTCTATATCAATTTTGTTACGTTGATACAGTATTCTTTATTATATACAATATTATATTATTTAACCCATGTATTATCCTCGTGGCCGAGGCAATTTTTCCATGTTCAATTTTGTTATGTTAATGTAGATATTATTTTGTAGATGAAAAAAATGTTATATGCTCATTTTATTATGATAAAATTGTAATATATTCATTTGATTGTTTTAATATTCATTATTCTTGTAGTTAAAAAAGTTATAATATCTCTTAAATAGAAAGCTTGAACGTAAAATAGAACGCCAAATACATATAAAATAATGCAACGAGGACAAGAACTTAAATACATGTATGAACAATGTAAGCATTAAGTATATAATTCTCTTGTTACAATTTTTGTTTTAAGTTCACGAGAATTTTTGTTGTACTTGAAGAATGTGAACGAGACAGAGTGTTAGATCTAAAATGATCTAAGATCGACGCAGGCAGTAAATTGAACACAAACTCACCCAGGGCCTGCGAATAGGATAATACAATCCTGGCAAGGTCCTGCAACTTCAATATTACGTGTGCCGCGTTGCGAAACTCTCCTCCACTCGAATTCCTGAACATCTTCCAAGGAAACTTCGTGCGAACCACACCGAAGTTTTCATCGCTCGTGGAACAACGTGTGTAATGGATCCTTTACCGTTATCCTTGGCTCTCGAGCAATAGGATAAGACATCCGCTATAGGTACGCAGGGATAGACTATTTTAATTCTTGTACTAAGGGTTTCATGCTCATAGAAATTCACATATAAACATAATCTTCACAATAATATCTTCCTTTCGTGTCTCACTTTACTGCTTTGCTAAAAAAACAATTTATGCAAGTGACTTAAAAAATTTGCGCAAAATTTTTCATAAAATCAGTGATCTTGAACATCGAAAAAAATTATTTAAGCTCAAAAGTATTTTTTGCGGTATGCTTGTCCACCAATACCACTAAAATTGCATACAAAATATTTTTGGGTTCATCACAAATAAAAAACAGTTTGGTGATTTTATACGAACCATCCCCTATATTGTAAATTTTCATTTGATCATTCTAATTCCTCATCACCACCAGTTCGATGACGTCAAGCAAAAGACATTAATTCATAAAGTACCATTTTTCTGCAAATGGAGATTCGCGTTTCTAGCAACAATATACAAAAACCGTTCGAGTACGACGCGTCAAGGCCATCAGTCCCCATGATTGCCATTAGCCGCGCACCTAAAAGCGAAATGTCGTATCTCGTGGGTCATAGAGGACACCGGTGTGCTCTCTCCGGGTCGAGGTGCGTGGTCTGTTTTGAAAATACGAGCCACTCCGACGCTCGCCGTGCGAAAATACGCGCCGTGAAAACGAAATCAATCGACGCTCTCTCGTGGCAGCGTCGTGAATTTCCACGGAATTTTCGGCGACTCCCGGCGGCATTGTTGACGAGACGATCGGTTTCGGCCTCGTGACGAGAGAGAGAGAGAGAGAGCAGCAACCATCGATCCCAGAATCGATCGTCGACCCCGTTGCTAAACGCCCTCCATGGTTTCGCGGTTGTTGCGAATGTTGCGTCGATGCGCGCCGCATGGAACGCGAAACCGCAGCAGAGACTGCGCCCGAGATCCTTGAGATGGTCGTCTTGGAGAATTTGCCGGGTAAACAGGACCAACCAGGCCTTGCATTGTCCCGGGCAAATTCTGGCCCGTTAATTAATTTCCCTATGTCCAGATTACTCCAGCAATTTTCACGAAATTTCACGCTATTTACATATTATCGTTCTGACAAAGACGTTTGCAAGAAACAGGAGGTAAATGACTAAATGTTTTGTAAGCTATCGTTGTACGTTTCATTCGACCATTTATTAAACTTCAGCTAATTTAGAATACAATAAAATTTGCGAATAAAATAGTTTACACAAAAATAGTATGGTATAAGGGACAATATAGAGATTGGAGAATATATCTTTTAATATAATTTTCCATAAAAATTCTGGCGTCTTCTCCCCGTACCCCATGAATAACGACGCGAGTTCTCGAATCCAGGACACTTCGCACAATTCCCATGAACTTCCAAGGTAGCACAAACGAAAAAACGGGTCGATAAAGAGTGACTGAAAAAACTGGAATCGCGAGCTCGGGAGCAAAGGAACCCGAACCGCGTAGGGGTTGAACGAGGGAGTGGAAGTGGCGTCGGTGATGGGTAATGAGAGGTGCTTCGGATTACGAAAGAAACGGCGCACGGTTTTCCTGGATTCGTCTCTCCCACACCCCCCCTCTCTCTGTGGAACATTCTCATCCCATTCGCTCCAGTTGGCTCCAGAGCCCGGCTTTTCTTCCCAGCCTCGTCTATAACCATCCCCCCCATCAACATCACGGGGTAGAGGAACGTATCTCGTCGTTTTGTTCGGCGCATCCGAAGCGGAGCCTCCTCGGACACGCCGGAATCTTGCGCGCAGGGGAGCTTCACTCGAGGAATTAATTTCCTTTGTGAGCTTTCAAAGAGCGCTTAGTGCGGTTGCTTTCGAGAATGACGAGAGGTTGATTGTAGCGCTCCGACGCAGCTACCCTGTCTACAGTCCTGAACTGCTGCGGGAACCAACCCACCCCACCAACACAGGTTACCGAATAACTTTTAAATACGATTAAGATTGTTGCTAAGAGGATGATATTCCACGGCCAGCCGCTCAACGACGGTTTCCGGATTCGTAACGGAGCTGATCGGAACCGACGCGACGGCTCGGCACGATTTGCCAGCATTCGATCGTCTTGCGGCACCTTCTAGGATCATGTGGCATGCGCAGGATTGTTGAGCACTGTTGTTCCGGTGTAATTCTTATTCCGCGCCATTGATTCTGATTTTTCTTCCTGGGTGATGGAGATTTGTTTCAATTTTGTTTGAAGGGTAGGGAAGATATGACTTTTATATTCAAGGTGTTCCTTTTAAATCGAACATCCAAATTATTTTTATTATTATCAAACGTAGAAACAAAAGTGAGGATTTGAATAGTTTCAAGGCGCGCATCTGATGGTGATAAGAAACAGTTCTTTCAAGGTCATATTGATGGTATTTTTAACGTTGTCGGCATTTTTGAACATTAACGTCCATTTTTTATGATGTGAAGTTGAAGTTGGCATCAGACGAGTCGAAAGGCACCGAGCAAACAACTTCCGATATCAGATCGATATCGAGAAGTCTAGCCAAACACATCGCCTGCGTTCGTGTAGAACTTTCCTGCCGAAAACGCATTCCTCTCCGCCGATACTTCGCCGCGCTAAGGATACGTAACCGGAAACTATTCGGATAAGTCCTTGGTGATTGGTCTGCGTTTCGAGGCATCGGCCCCCAAGAATGGAAGAGGGGTGGCACGCAAGGTTTGCTCGGCATCCTAATTCATGAATGAAACGGCATTAGCGACGCGCCGCTGCGCCTTTGCCGCGGTCCTTGGATCCATGAGGTTTGTGCCGGCTAAATTGCTTAATTTACCATGGAACCCGCTGGCTACGGGATAGAAACGGCAGGAGGAACGCCGCGGGCGAGACTTAAAAAGCGGTCGAATTGATATTGAGACGAAATTGGCCGAGAGAATCGCGGAAACTGGGATTGCTGGTTCGCGCGGAGATTGAATCGCGCATCGACCGAGCGTGTTGGCCACGGGGTGGGGGCGAACCGCCCTGGAAAAATAATTGCGCGAGTTCCACGGCGAAATCGTAAGGAATCCGAACTCGAACTCCGCCGATTGCCAGCTCTCTTTCAAATATCACACTTTGCAGAAGGTGCTGAGGAATCGGATGTACTAGATGATCCAAAATACTAGCTCAAAAATTTTGAAGTGAGACAAAAGTCGAAAAACCATGCGAGAATTCGAAGAATGAGAAAAATGTACTTTTATGTATTCAGCAAGTCTTTTTTGGAGAATGTGTTTTCGATATTGTCCTCATCACGAAAAGATTTGTAAGAAATGACCTTCAAACGACCTTCACCCCAATTTGAATGTCGAATAAATATCTTTCATACCTTATATTTTTTGAAGACGCATATATTATTAGTGTTGGCTGAAGTATACAATCGATGTAATCAATGTTTAATGTAAAATCGAGGTATCGTCGTTTGTAAATTATTATTGTTTATTCCGTCGTCTTTGTTACATTTTGTACGAATTTATTGCGCCGTGTTAATGTTCATTATAATTTATATTGCATTTCTGCCAACATGTATAATAAATTTTATGATTAATAAATTTTAAATTAAACATTAAATATAACTATTTTAAGTTACCAATAAATAAGAAATAACTGAATTCTCAACAATGTGCCATAGTATTAATATTATTGAATAAAAAAGCTTATAGAGAATCACCAATTAAAAAATCTACAACCGGTCATTAGACCGTCAGTAATAAATTCGGTACTAAAAAGGAAGGATAAATATTCGTATATTCGCCGAATAAAAATATTCAGAGAGCCGGGAAATATTTGCAGCACGTAGCTGAACACCCTGCGTGCATCCGGCGAAGGTTTGCCCGCGTTTGAGAAAGTAGAGGAACGTTGATCCGCGGTCGTGCACAGTTATTCGGCGGAAATTTCTGCGGTATCGGGAAAGCATTACGCCCGATGGGAAAGATCGCGGCATTCGCCGACGACGACGACGACCGACGCCGCGCAAATTCATAATTCATTTCGACCGCAACGAGAGACGGAACAACCGAGCATACACTTCCGTGTTTACGCGGCCCCACCTTCCTGTTCCGGGACCAGGAATTAAAATCTCCGGGAGACATTCGCCCCGCGGAAGAATTATTGCGGATGATAATTCCGTGAACGCCAGTCCGACGTAATTCGGGTTATTGCCGCGCCGCGCCGTACAGGTTATTAATTTGTAGTTCAAATTGCCCGCGACGTTCGACGTCGCCGAGGATTTATTCCCGCGCGGAAAGAAGGCGGAATTGTTCCACAATCTGTATTGTTCTGAACCCTTTCCACACATGCGGAACGTTCGAGTGATCTAGTAAAATTCAGAATCAGATAAAATATGTTCTATAGTTTCAGTACGTTCTATTTGATAGAAATTGCATTTTTAAATAATCGGTACGACGTGTAAATTGCAATTTATGTCATTGTTTGTTGTTTGTGTTCTCGTTTTATAATCAGTTGTTGTCATGATTTTTTAAAATTCATTTAAAATCATATAATACTTTGCTGACTGATTTATTCAGTCTTACACACGGAATCGTACATATGTCCATTGCTATTATGAAAAACAATTCTAACCACGAGCAAATAAACGAATGTACTCGTTCATTCTGTGGCCCATCTTTTTCCCTTTAATTACCACTGATACACAGCAAAGTTACAAAACAGCACAGTACACAGAGCACTGAATTCGAGAGCTCTGTTTTAGGGGTTGTTTACCTCAAAGTGTGAATTGCGCCGGTGGATGTACACAACGAATTACAGAGAGAAAGAGAATAAGAGAGGGAGAAAGAGAGAGAGAGAAAGTAAGGGCAAACGGAAGGGTCGCAGGGACGAGTTGTTTTAAGGACAATTGGGGAAACTTATCGGGAGAAAGTTCGTGCGTTTCGCAAATGGTCAGAACAGTTCCGTTAATGCCCGGAGCTAATCCGAAACTGGAGAGTCAGCGAGGGGAACACGACGATGGTTTCTCTGGTCCGAATTAGGATCGATCGAAAAAACGTTTGTCCGGAGTACAAGTAGATGGGAAGGATCCTGCTGCGCTGCCTTTGACAATGAAGCCTTTAAAAGCAACCTGTTGAAGACTCCACGCGTCGCATAATCGTCGCGCATCCTCCTCATTCTTGTCGTTGGCGTCGTTTTTGGTTATCCGCTCGGAAACGCACCTAAAGAATTCATAGCGATACGTTTAAGCTGCTTCCACAGTGTCTGACACTCGTGTTTATTAAGGTGGCATTAGATCCGTTATGTCAGTAGATGCTCTTTAATTACTTCTAAGCATTATTATATTTTTCGACGATGCTTAAGCACCTTGAGATGATGCTATGTACAGGTTCTTTCTGCGTCTCTAGTTAGGTGGAAATCTGTTTAAAAAAATGAACAACAAAATTGACCTTGATCCTTTTTCCTAGTACTCATCACGAGGAACAAAAGTCTCAAGAAAACTATAGGTCTTAACTAAACCGTTCTCTTGACAAACAACTTTGAAATTTCGTAAACTATTTTATTTCATATGCCTACAGGGTTTCCCCAAATGGTATAAACTACTCCTCACGATACTGTAAGGGGAATTATAGATCGCGAAACAGTAGAATTTTCTATGGCCGGCTCCGGAACAAGTGTCATCAGAACGCGGCGATCCGTACGTAATGAACGGCACAGAGGCACACTCGAGAGCGAGGCAGCGAACCGCTGTCCGGCGCACATGCACCGATGCAGTTGCACCTGGCCGGAACGATCCTTTGATATCGGTGCCGATTATCGTATCGCGACGGATTTCGCAATCGAGGCCCGCGCCGCTTGCAATCGACAGGCTCGCGGTTTATTGGTCGCGCCATATCGAATCGAGCCTGCATTGCGCCTCCTTAACGTTCCGTTTCCCATTAACACATCGGGATTTTTCTCTCACCTTTTCCACCATAACACACACACACGCATACAGACACATAGCACCACCAAGCCGGATTCCTTTGACGCCCCCGATCGCTCCCGCGAAACACAACGGAAGCGAGCGAGCGAGCGAGCGCTTTTCCGCACGCTCTATCGAGCCCCGCTCCCCGACAGGAGAATTTTACAAATTTCATTTTACGCTTGGCTCGGCCCGGGTTTGTTTAGCGATTAGGAAGCGTCGTTTAATTCCACCTGGCGCCGTCCAATCGGACCGAAACTAATCTCCATACTGTGCGACCATGGCCAGCTTTACGGAGAGCTTTATCGCGCGCCGCACCGGCCAATTTTCATCTGTCAGGCGGAACGTTCCGAACACGCCCGCCTCCTCGCCTCGCCTACACTCTTTGAACGGCTGCTTCCCGGAATTAAAATTCTCGCTACACTTATTCCATACTTGCCGGTTAATACTTTGTGCCACGCGAACTGTAGTTAATCGGTTAAACGCCCGCGTTCACGCTGCGTCTGCCACAAATTTTGGACGATGTGATAGTAGTTTCAAAGGGGCATTCAGTTCCCGAGGCCGGCCTTGCACGAATTTTCTTCAGAAAAACTATCAAATCTTCTGCATTGGGATTTTGCATATATGTTCATTGATGTTCGATGCACATGTGCGATTTTTTTCAAGTAGAAATAACCATAACATCAGTTTGGATATAGCCTTACGATAACACAACAAAGCCCGAGCACCAATGTCACCTGAAAGACACGAAGGAGGCAACGACCTAACCCATCGTCCGTGGGTCCATATGTTTAGCGCATTTTGAAAGGGCCGCGGCCGTCTCGAAAGACAGTGAGATGCATGACTGCATAAGCTCGCGAGTTTAATCTAGGCGAGAGGCTGGTCTCGTTTTGGTAGAAGCCGAAGAATCTTGAAAAGCTCGAGGTTCGTCGGGGTAAAAGCTACCAGCGACTATACGCCGACGACACGCGGTGGATTAGCGAGAGACAGCAGAGACGTGTCCAGAGTTTTCGTGTTCGCAGATTTCTGCAGCGACGCTTTTTCTCAGTCACTTTTGTTCGAGGCCGCAGCGGCGGGGTCTCGCGTTTCTTTTTTCCGGTCGGCTTTCTTCGCGTCCCGCTTTTGCGTGAGAGAGCGGAAACTTTTAAAACGATTATCCCTGCAACGGGAGAACGGTGTGTCAGAGGGTGAAAGGCTCGGAGGAGTCCCTTTGATCGGCGCCTTAATGAAAGGATCGCTGGGCGACGCGACGTCTCCGACCGGTGACCAAACTAGAAGGAAAATGGCCGGAGGAGTACGACAGGTAAAACAACACCGGCGACGTAACGACCCTCTCTCTCTCTCTCTCTCTCTCTCTCTCTCTCTCCCTCCTCTCTTTTTGTGGACTTTTTTTAAGCTGTCCATCTGTCCCCGTACCGCCCTCATGTATCACCCTGGCGAGAGCTCGGTCAAAGGGTCCATACCTACTGGCTAATTCGATAATGCACCTGAATCTCTGTACGCCGCGCGCGCGTTAAGAGGAGCACAGAGGCATCGGGCCAACGAGCTTTGATTCGAACGGTCTGAGATTACAGAGAGGAAAATTGGATACCGAATTCCGATGTCGTGTAAACCCGCCTCGCAAAATTATGCGGGGCTGCTTGCGCGTTGCAACTCCTTCGGGGATAACGTTCTGATGTCTACGACGCGCGCGGCCGTCGGCCCTCGTTGCCATAATTCGGAGGAAGGTGACAAATCACTAGATTTTGTGCGTCTGTGAAAAGACTGTGTCAAACATACAATCTTTTTAGACCCAGAAATCTCAGTTCCGGTTTTCTATAATTTTGAACAATAACGTAATCTTCAGGTGTCCTATATTAAATTATATACCATTAACATTTTTTTATTTATTAAGAGGAATTTTTATAATTTAATTTTAAACTTAATTTTAGGTAATGTACATTTCCTTTTCTCTCGGAACTCATTTGAGTGGTTTGATAACTTCTCTTTATATTGTAAACGTATAAGTATCGTAGCCGAAGGTATGCGAGTAAGATGCCATTTAGTTATGTTCCCGCACATCCCCGATGGGTTCCTTGCAGAGTGTGAACACGCAAATTGCCGGCTTTTCGCGAGACGGCGATAGGGAACCAACCCCCTCCAAGGTCGCCTTTTGTAGCCTAATGGCACGCCTGCGCGAAACCGGGCTCAATTTTGTCACCCAGCACAAAGAACCAAAGGGCGAGAGGGTGCCGCGTGTATAGTTTAACGCGGCAGACGCTGCGCGACCCTGAAAACCCACCCCCGCGCTGCCACACTCACTTTTCGTTGCCTTGATCGTCGTACCAGCCTCCCCCCACTGCCTGAAAGTCTCTCATTTTCGACGCGACCTTCGGCTAACGAGGTTAATAATAATTATGGATTTAAGTAGGAGTTTATGAAATTTGCGAGTCTCTCGTGCCTACGACGATGTGTCACCAACCCTCTCGAACGTCTGCATGCTGTGAACTGACTCTATGCGTTCTCGGGAAATTCTCGTGTAGAAATATTTGGAGATGATTTGAAACAAGCCTCGAATGAATGATCCAAAAATTAACCCCTTTTGAGTCCTTTGATTTTGGAACTTTTCCGATGCCAAATAATTTCAGTGACTACTTTTATACATTTATATACAAATTATGTACATGCTGACAATTTCATCGAAATTGGTCAATTGGTTTATGAGTTATAAACGATAAAAACATTTGTGCAAAAATCAACGATTTTCTAGTAACCGAGGCGATGATGCGATGAAGATATTCAGCAAAGAAATTTAGAAAATGTGCAAGGGTACACGAAGAGCTGCCGTAAGAAGAATTTGTTTTCGCAGTGTTCATCACCAGCACGGCTGATCGAGCAAGTTCTTGCTCGTTAGCACGCGGCCTAGCAAGAAGAGGGTTATCGTCGTTATTGTTAATTACTCGCTGGGGATGGGATCAGTCAATGTTCCTCATGCGTTTCGAGGTGCCGAACGAACGCTGCTCTTAAACTCACAGCCATTAATCCTTGCAAGATATATCTTCTTTGTGGTTTTATCTCGAAAAAGAAATTTCGCAAAAATTTCAATTGGTCGAAATGCCGATGAAAAAGATGCATTGAAAATTTTACTGTATGTGAGTGAATTTCGCTTAATTTCAACCCTAAACACAATCTGAAGAAAGATGTTTACTATTAACAAGCAAAGTGCATATAATCTTAGAAGGACGATTTGAGGAACAAACTGAATTAGCATAGACCGCCAATCAGCCAGGAATTTCGACTAAAAAGCAACTTTCAAGTACAATAAATTCTGTCAGATTTCTGCAGCGCAATCAATTATTCGAGCAGCCGCAGCTGCAATAATACTCGCGGTAGCATGAGTGGGTCCTTGTAGATCCGCCGCTCCCGATATGTCCTTCGCGTCGCTTTGCCACGGTTTTTTAGGCTCCGATGGAAAGTATTACGCAATTAGCATAAATTAACACGCTATCTGATCCCGGTCGACGCCAGTGAACGAGAACGACTGACCGACGGGTTTTTGCATTCGTTTGACGCGCGTTGCTCGAGATAACAGGACAACATAATGTCTTTGAGAATGTGCTTTAGTGGCGGAGAGGCTTGTCAAGATGTCTGAAAGATTTGTAGTCCTTGGGCGAGAGCTGTTCCCTAATGAATGAGGATCCATGATATTTCTTCTAGCTTGGGGAATGAAGATGTAAATTATTAGAGCTGAATTATTTGACCGGCTTTTTTAACCCCTTGCTGTATTTTAACGAGTTGCACTCGTGATGAAGATTTTGAACAAAGTCTAACAAATATGAATGTTATGTTATAGGTCTTTCTTTTTAAATGAAATAAAATTTGATTCGTTTGTAATCAATAGTTAAGCATTAAAATAAATGTAGCCATACAAAAAATATAAATTGTTTTTTCTTTTCTATGACATTTTTGGGGATAAAGAAGTTTTAATCACTGTAACTGTGATAATAATAACAGCAAGAGGTTAACAACCGCCTTGGTGACTGGGGCGCGATTGGCGAAGTCACCAAAAATAGTGGAACTACACGAAGAAAGAGCACAAAGTTGCGCTTACAATATGTAAATAGAAGGGTTCAAAGAATATTTTAGCTGTTTTTACGTAATCGATTGAAACAAAAATTGCAGAATTAAAAACTGAAAAATGTATCTACTTGCCCACTCTTCTCCATGACCGAATTTATATTGAATGTAACATTACCAACTTGAATATTATACATAATTTGATCATTTTGAAGCAATTTGTATTTCCAAAAAGGTACCTGATTCTGAAGATACTCATTATAATAGCTCTATACTCGCGAATTAATTACTTGCAACTGTCAATTAGTCGAAGTGTGATGAACAGCAGTTATGACTTCAAGCATTGATAATAGATAGCTCATAACGCATTATTATAGCAGTCCTGTCATTTCAATAATTGAAGTTCGCAGAAGATCAACGAACTCCGTCAAACATTAGCCCCCACGTAATATTTCCAACAGCTTAGTTAACAGATCCGAAATGAATTAGCGAGATAATATTTGCAATTCTTAATGAATTAATTATCTCTTTATTTCATAATGAAGATACGGCACCGGAGAAACGATATAATATATGACCGCGGGGATAATTAATAATTTATATCGCATAGAATGATAAATAAATTGTATTAACAAATTAAACCAATTTCAACGTGAAATGTACATCTGGAAATAATACAGGAAAAGATGAATAATAATTAGGGGACGACGAGAAAAATCACATATCCCAATAATATTCATTACCTATAAACATGCTTTGACGTCGAAATATCATATTCCCAAAGTAAATATTATAAATAAATACATAAACCAAACGATCGCGAAATGCTTCGAAACAAAACGAGCAATGGCTACATTTCATTTATCCCGAAGAGAATTTGTCGTCGATTCTTAAAATAAAGACATTCATCATTAATTCGGTCATTATTCGTCTAAGATGTTGACTTTTATGCAGAAACGTTCAACGGTGTTTCCAAAATACCGAAATAAAGTTATGTTTGTAAATGATATAAAATCATAAAAATTTTAAAACTGACGCAAATGCTGCACAGATTCCCGATGTTCGATTGTTACCAAATTTTCTCACTGAGACTCACAATGTGGGGGGAGATCATAATTTTCGGGGCGGGTTTACATGACATCGGCAATTTGCGCGTGCATACGGTCCTGAGCAAGGAGCCCGTCGAGGATGCGCGAAATCTTGCGGGACATAATGGAAAATTGCGAGAGCGAGCGAGAAGGACATCGTCGGTGGCTTCGAAGGGGGTGAAAGCGAGGCAGACACCCCCGCTGCGACCGAGGCAGCCTCGATCCCCCGGAAAAGATTCGCCTCTCTCAGAAATTATCGCCCGTTTCGGCCTCGGCCGGTTTCTCCTTTCACCGGGTACCGCAAGATCGAGAGCGACGTCCCTCAAAGCGTCGTATCTCCGTCAAAGCGGGTACACGACGCTGAAAAATAGCCTCGCTCCGCCCCGCTCTGGCTTACTCTGACTTGATTTGCCTCGGTCTGCCTCGCTCTGCCTCGCTCTGCCTCGCCTTGTCGCGCCGCGGCTGAGACCGGCGGAAAAACGAAGCCCGGAAGCAACAGCCGGCTTTCAAGCCGGTCCCGCAGACGACTACGCTCTCCGCTACCGAAGCTAATTATCGCTGGTTAATTAACGCGCGTTACGTGCTCCCGCGTGTGGTCGTCGCCGTTCGTTATCGTCGCGAGGCAATCAAAAATTCGGCCCCGTACTTAGGAGACCCGCGATCGTGCGCCCGCTGCTGTACCCCCATGTAAATTGCTGCTGCTCTCCCCCGTACTCGTTACCATGGCTATACACGGTGTTCGTGAAATTAATAATCGCTTTCTTGTGGATCATGTAGTTGTGGCAGAAATCGGAGCCGAGCAGATCGAACAGCTTTCTTTTTGAGAGTGTGATATCTGTTTAAATTCTCATTGTTTCAAGGTATTTGAAATTGTTTGGAGCTGTTTAAAATTGTTTAGACGTGTATGGAGTTGTTTTAAATTGCTTAGAGTTGTATGGAGTTGTTTGGAGGTGTTGCTGAACATACATATATATTTCCAATTCGATACTCCCTAAATCACCTTATAAAAATATCAAAAATTCGATGTGGTTATATAAAAATTGATTTAATACCATCTCGTCAGAACATGCAATTTATAATGGTTTTAGCAAATTCGACGAGCCACCCGGTATAACCAGTCTCCCTTTTCGGCCGGTCGTTCCTTGTTGCTTCGTTTTTTGTTGTCCTTCGTCTCCTCTTTTTTCGAAGCCGAATGCTTGCGTTGCTGCCGCAATATTGCGTCGCGAGATTTATTGCTGGCCCGGAAAAGAACGAGGGGGTAACAAGGGGGTTGGGCAGAGGGTTGCACGCGGGGATGGAGAGGGAGCGCCCGTGTATTACGGCCCGTCCAGGATATCGGTATGACAAATAAACGGACAAAATCTCCCGTTTCAAAGCTTTCGCGTCTCGCTACCGCGTTTAACTAGGCCGCCTAGCACTCCCGGCCATAGTAAAATCTGCGTCAAGAGGATTGCGCATCCGATTGCCCGGCAACCAGACCTCGCGGGATTATGCTACCCCCATAGCAACTGCACTTTGTCCATCAACAAACTTCCTCGGACAAGAAACTTCGCCTAATTTTATCCCCTGCAGGTCACCAGGTGAAGAATAAAAGAATGTACGATGAACGTATAACAAAAAAATGAAAATTTAGTACACCGTCATGTACACTTTCTAACGTTGTTTATATTTATGCAATTGTACAGTGGTCCTGGAAGTAGATACACACCGCCATTCATGTGCGAGATAAATTTTTAATTTTTGTGTATGGCCCTTTTAATTTTCTTTTGACCAACGTAATATCCACTGTTTTTACTGTGCACAATTCTGTAAATACACGAACTCTGTATCGTGATTTTTTTTAAGATTGTTAATGTATAAAAAAATTGTAATCCGCTGGAAGAAGATAAATACTCCTATTCACACGCGAGATAATTTTTAATTTTCATACATAGCTTGTTCAATTTTGTTGTAGCGAATATAATATCCACGTTTTTATTATGCACGCATTGGGTGTGCAATTAGTGTAAGAATAGCTGTGGTTCTTTATGTACATCTCTGTTTCCGTAAATTGTTTTGTAAAAGCGAGGATAAGGGACTTTATTTCACTGATTAAAAAGGATCCTTTTAATTATTCAAACAGTGTGGGCATTAATAATTGCTAATGTAAATGCTTCCTTGGATTTCGGAAAGTTGATGAAGTTTGAAGAGAGTGTATCGAGTGCATTAGGATCTGTAGTTATGAAGGATGCTTATGTGCTAATTTTTATGGATTGTCAGTATTATTTTCAGAGGTCTCGTGGTTTTCGAAAGACCCGCGAACGTCTCGAGCGATAATTAACGCGAGTGCACGGTCGATCGGCCCGCCACGGAGGGAAATAAGTGATCGCGATCAATTACGATGCACGCTAACGGCGCAACCGATTTGAGGTTTCATTAACTCGAGTAAATTCGGCGGGCGTATTAAGCGCGCCTATATGGCCGCACCCGAGTGCTTACCGTCGTTTCTGACGGTTCTCCATTATTCGGGAGTGCTTTCAGCGGTAATTCGAGACTAGAGAGAACGTTCGGCTGCAATTATAAACGCGCTCGGCTAGATCGAATTCGAACGCGTCCGGCATCCTATAGGCCTAAGCACCGCAGCCTCGTGGGACCTCCAAAACTATCTCCTGCAATAGACTATGGCATACCTACATCCATACACTTTGTGCACCTATACACAAAACTTACATCTATATGTTCAATAAAATTTTGCATGCTTATCTTTTTCAAAAACATAATTAATTTTTCTGGAGAGCATAATGCTGCTTTAAGCACCACTAAAATTTTGTCAAGTCGAGTTTATTTTAAGCATTTATCTAAGATATTTTAATTGAGTTATATCTTCTGTGGTAAGAGAAAAAAAAACACTTCAACGCTGATAAATTGTTTTTCTCCATCGAAGGGACTTTAAAAAAATTTTTTTGTAGACTGTGTCTTTAGCTCCAATATTTTTTAAATTCGATTCTCAAAGGACAATCTTTCAATTCACAGTTTCCGCTGTAATACTACAAGTTTGTGACAATGTAAATTGACAGTCACATTTCGAGTAATTCATCGGTGGACAATCTATATGTATACCCGTTCCATTCACAAATTCATCACAGCACAGATTTAGCATCGATACGCTTCCTATTCTAGATTCCGGAATAATAGAAACCACCGATCTGGAATTTCGCAAATCTTTCAGACCCCGATATGGATTCGTTTGCGGTTCGCTTTAAGCTTCAATACACATGATTTTTCCAAACCCATCCTCGAAAGCTCGAAAAACACAGCATTCTGAAAATACGCTGTGGAAAATGTTGAACGAGGGCGCAGTCAGAACGAGGTTTTGATGGATTCTCAACGGGAGTTGCGATTGTTATTATTTCGCGAAAACCGCGGTCAATCTTGTTCAAATATTCTGTATTTGTTATGAAGCACATAGCAATTCGAACTGAAAATTCAACTGGGCTTCAATTTTGCTTCAAAAAGTGGTTCCCTAAGGAACAGGTATTGAGAACGTGTCACGTGTTTTCATAGATGGTGATCTAAAAATGATTTTTGGCACTTTAACTACTGTGTCATCCATGTATGGATGACAAAATGATTAGTAAATGATTACTAAGACGATAAAGTTAGAATATCAGTTAAACATGTGAATATTATATATGTCCTTTAAATCGAATTAAAATTCCTTTTTTCAAAATCAACAAAAAATGTTAGACTTGAATGTAAATATCCTTTCTCATTTAGGAAACAAAAGAATACAAAAAAAATGTTGATCATTGAAATTTAAAACAAATCGAATAGCAAGAGGTTCAACAATATTTAGAAACATTTCAATTTTCAGATCACTCAAACAACCACAAACTTCCATTCGCCGCATTCATCTCACTGCCTAAACAAAGCTCAAATCTCACTCTATATAGAAAATAGTTATCGCGCACAACGGGGACCGGGCAACCGATTAAATAAATCATTTTCAGCGGAACAGAGCGATCTATTCACTTTCGAACTTTTATTCCCGGAGCGCAGCGATTTTATCGTGCTCGGTGGTTCGACTGTCGATCACATAGAGAGAGAGAGAAGGAGAGAGAGAGAGAGAGAGAGAGAGAGAGGGAGATGCTCCCATGATTATCGCTGGTGGTATTACCGAAATGCATGGTTCCAGGCGGTATTCGAAATCAGAAGGGATCGCGAAAACTGGTCGGGGAATAGAATGCGTTCGAATATCGAGCAGCGAGTTCCTCTGCGCCGGCAAATATTCTAAGCGTTCGCCGATCGAAATAATTCACCGGGTCGGCCCGAGCCCGGCCTGCGAGCAGAATTGTTGCCATGCCGCTCAATAAACAAGAATACCCGTAGAATAATCCGTTGATTGACTTCCATTTTCGATTTCCTTCCGCGCCCCGCTTCACTCCGGTTTTTTCAGCGCAGAAAAACTCATTCCGAATAAATGTTAATTGAATCCGCGGTTCGTCGGGATCGCGTTCATTTCCGAAAGTCGCCTCTGATCCAGAAAACAGGCGATTGCTCGATCGTTTCGAGGCCGTTTCGGAAACAGACTAATTTTGCCGGTGCCGGTGCCGCTGCCTCCGGTATTATCGATATCATCGATGGAACATTAATCCTTTGCGGTCCTTCGATTCGATGTCATGATTTGGTAGTCTTACTTTGCAAGCAATGAAATAGACTGGTTTATTGAAAATATTTTTCTGGAACTTCCAGCTGTAGAGCGATATTTCTAAACTGCGGATTTGATGCATTTATGGAAAAAATGAGTAGGTGAAATACTAAACACAAATTTTACAACTTTTTTACAACTTTACTAATCACGTGTCGCGAACACAACTCTAACCTTCATAAATAAAACATGGCATGAAATTTAAAATGACACCACAAAAGGTCACGACTGGCTTTCAATCATTTTAAAAGGCAAAAATTGATCAGGAAGCTACTGAATAGATGTGTCTGACTATGGCTGTCTGTTTCCCCTTAAAGTAAATTCTACTGCGCTCGTAAAAAACTTTCAAGCCAATTTCTACACCAAATGCAGCATCGCATGCAAGGATTATATTCCCCATTTTTAATCCACTCTTAATAAGAAAAAGTCTCCTCTAACCCAAATTAAACTACAATTAATAATGAAGCCGTCAGCGGAGTAAAAAATTGACGAATTATAAAATCTTCTAAAACAGGCAAGTGAATCTTAATTTCGAGTTAATAGAATATGTTATGAGCGCAGGCTAGCGTTTGCTTCGGCCTGTCCACCTCGTCACGATGAAAAAGGACTAGCCATCGTCGACACACATACACACGTCTTTACACACAGACCGGCTTTTCCCTCTTTCCTCGGCAATTTTTCTCCCCTGTCATCTTAACGCTGCTGCTAATTAGAGTGCCCTATAAGCGGCTTTCGAAGCTTCTTCTGTCCATTGTTTTCACTGTCCTTAGAGGACGTAACTTCCCCGGGACGAAGTTGCCTCGATATTACAGGATTCTCCTCTCCCCTAATGGGAGAAACGCCCCAAACGTCGTTTCTTCTCGCTCGATTCCGTTTTAAATACTTCTTTACTTCCGGCGGATTATACTTTCGCTTCGTCGATAACGTCTCGAAGTAACGCAATTACAGCGACATCGAATCGTCCCGTCCCGTCGGAGAGCGAACGATTTTTTTAAACAGCAAGCATGTTTCGCACAGTATCATATACAGAATATCCCAAAAATTTTTTCCTCCGCGTAAATGTTCTCCGCGGCTCTGTTAAGGAGTTCGTAAAGAAAAACATGGACCAATCGGAGCACAGGTCTCGCCGAGTATGGCGTTGGGATTGGCCTAGCTTGATATGAACTTTTCGTTAATAACTCGTGAGCTAAGCCTCGGAGAACATTTTCACGAAGGAAAAAGTTACTTCAAATGAACTCAGGAATCGCCCCTTTCAAGGAAGTACATTTTTGGGACACTCTATATTACATCTTTTTTGTAATCGAACAGTAACAAGCAAACTAACGAAGTAACACCGCAGTGTACTACCTTCGTTTGTTTACGGAACAGCTCGCTTTATTTTTCCTCAGCCATTGTAGCCGTTCCTCGTCTGTAACTGGTTAGAACCGAGAACCGTTTCCTTTTTAAATTCTCCACGGGAAGAGCATCTTCAGGGAACCGCGAGAAATAGCACCGGAAGAGATAAGACAAACAGGCCCCGAAAGGAATTCTCGAATCGAGATTGTATTAAGGGCGGCGCTATTGTTTATTCTCGAATCATCTTCGAGTCCCTTTGTCCCCGCGAATATTCAATTTGCAGGTAACGCGTCTTCGGACCGGGGTCCGGCCGGTTTTTCACCGCGGAAAATTTAATTTCGAAGATATTACTACCTCAGGGCGGCTGACTGAAAAATATGACGCGGTGACCGGGACGAATAAAAACGAGGGGCCGTTGCGAGAAAAAAAGACAGGCTCGCAATTTTCCGCCCTCGAAATACCAAAGACACGCCGCCAGACCGGCCATAGATCTTTTAATACGCGACACGGCTCCCTGATTGCAGCCCATCAGCTTTTTATGCACTCTTCCCTAGATATTAAGCGCGCGTTTACTCAGATGTGATCGCGCGGGCGTGACTGATTTCCAAAATTTTTCTTTTCGGCTGGCGGTCGGAGCGAACCGAATCCCGTAAAATTACCGAATTTTTCGACCCTTATTGCGTGTCGCACGCCACTGCGATTTCTATCCGTTGTTGGAAACGCATTCTACGGATATGTATCGTGAACCAGGACTGAGTAGACTGCGCTTAGGATTTTAGCGACGCGTACCCTCACATTGAGTCACGGCGAGAGTAACGGGCTGCCCGTAAAATTTCGTTCGAGGTCTTCCGAGGCCGTGAACTTTCCATTCGTTAGCCGGTTTGCGAGGGTGGCTCGCACGAAGAAGATTTGTTCGAGGAGATCGGGAAGCAGCGGTTCTAATGGTTTCCGGTGTGCAACGCGATCCGGGCGCCGGGAAAACATAGTGGCGATCGTACGTTAATGCTCGCCGGGTAAACGGCCCCTAATCGGCGGATCCCACCGCAAAAACTACCCCTACGATTGTCCTGGCCCGACAAACCACTCTGGATTCGACGGCTGGCAAAAGAAAACAAACTTTACCCGGTTTTCTACTCTTGGAACATACATTCCGAAGAGGCTCTGATATATTTTTCACTGGAAACCGTGTGCCACTGGAACAGGTATTATTGTTTTACCGAGAACGACAAAATTAATTATTTGAATCGGCAAATTGAAGAAAAGTGATTTTAATTTTAGAAAGTTCCCATTTTTACCGCTTTGACCATCTGAAAAAATATAAGAAATTTTTTGGAGGGACTGATGGTAAATCAGATGAGAAGTGCATGTTCTCCGAAGATGTGTGCAAAGTTTCAAAGCAATCGTGACAATACTTTGTTCATAATCGAATTCTTTTAACGATGGTAAGTAGATATATATCTTTGGGATGAAAAACAGTGCGGAACTGGAAGTAAAATCAATTTTTTAAGTGGTCAGGGCTAGAAGACGCCCTTAAGGGTGTTTCTGCCTTTTCAGAGAGCCACTCCCTATCGAACCTTTGTCTCCACTCGCGACGATCCCGCGTTGTCAATCTCATTTTCTCCGCCCCCGTTCAGAAGATCGCTCGACCGGATAAAATCCTTTGAACTCCGTCGGCCGCGCGATGACATTTCGTTAATTACACTTCGGATTCGGCCGGTCTCATCGAATGATTCGACAGACCCTCGACCCATCGAACCGCAGCGCTTCCGACCCTCGAGCTTTTTCTGCGATTCAAGGCACTCGCGAGTCGTCAAAGCGTCTTGGTAACCAGGATCAAAATTATTCGTAAGGTTCGACATCTGGAGAAGACCGGCTCATCGAAAATTACGGAGTAATTACGGTTCGATCGGTCGGGAAGTTGGGTCACGGTATCGAAGGCTGAATAATGAAATATGCCAGCAGCTCTTAAGAAAGAAGGCCACGATCGAAAAATCGAAAATCGACTCTTCCTCCCTCACGGATCCGATTTATCTCCCGCGATAAAAATTCCGCGAGGTCCGTTCGTGTCCCGAAGTAATTTCACAGATGACTCGATTTCACGACCGGGTTTCGATGGCATTGAACGGTGCCGGGTTTAACCCCATGCCTTATAATGGCGTGTCTACAGGATGGCGATGGTTTCCAATAGAATTTAGTCAAAACCCAAGTGATTTCCTATCCATTCGATTCATTCTAGCAAGCAATATTCCGCGGCATTAAACTGTGGACCAATGATTCTACGATACACAATTCATTATTTGCTTTGATAACTTTTCTTGTAGTTCCTCCACTGTTGCAAAATTTTCTTTCATGTCCTCTACTGTTGCAAAATTTTTGAATTGCACTATTTACTATTCTATGGAATTATTATTTATAAACAAATATTATTGAATTGTTCCGGTAAAGGGTGTTAACCAACTGATCCCTGTGATTTCATGAAACTTGTGTATACCGTGAAACACAATAAATTATTCGACAGGTATTTTTTCAAAGGCTGTGACTCATGTTTAGGGATTGGGAAAATATCCGTCAAAGGGTAGTAAACCATATTTGGTCGTTTATCTTGGAAACTATACATTCCAGTGAAAAGATTTACACGCTTGATCCGTGTGTGCGTACGGTTTTATTCGCTCATATAACTAGATTTTCAATAAATCTGTTTGAAAAATTCTTTTTCAAAAATTAGATCTTCACCTAGATTTATACAACACAGGTTTCTTCTTTCAACAATTAGTGTTCACAACCCAGAACTAAAACTAGCTTCCTAAAGATTCCGAACCAGTAAAAAATCTCCAATAATCACGGCTTCAGAAGAAATCACGATCCGCCATTCTAAAGGGGTGAAAACGAGAGACACCACGGGACCATTCGCTCGTGGCGCGGCTTGAAAATTGATTCCCGGGTATCGACGACGTGAAATTCTAATCCCCCGCGATTCCCTGGTATCAGACACCATCGGGGACCACGGTGAAGCCGGTCGTCCAGAGGGAAGAAGCCTTTGTTCGGACACGTACGCGCGATTCTCAAGATACGAAATTCTCCGGTGGCCGGGAGCTTTATTTCAGTCACGTCGCGGCACAATCAAATGTGCGGGCTGCGTGGAGGGCACCGATACAAAAACACACTAACCCCCGGAGCTCCCACTCCTGAAGCACCCCCAGTACCCCTGAACACCCCGTAGCACCATCGAGAGCCCAGCAAATAGGAAAACCATCGTGGCCGCAGGGAAACTTTTTCATCAGGGCAGGGCAGGGTGCAAAACCCTGGTTTCTCTGCAAAGAAAGAAAGAGGTGGCTGAGTTTGCAGGCGCGAAAAATCCTGTAGCTCGATCGCGTTCTTTCAACCACTTAATCCGGGGAGCTAATAGACGACCCCTGTCCGAAAGGACTCGAAAGAAACTTTCGTAATAATCTACCGCGTTTTCACAGACACCGCCCTTCGCCTCTACTTCGCGTGATCGAAATTTTCATTTCTCAACTTTCCGACGCGAAGGCGCTAATTTTTCGCCGAGCTAAATGAAACCCGTCGCGAGCCGGCCAGATTCTCTGTCCTTTGTCTCACAATGCTTTCCTCTCCGGTCGAGGATCGACGGGGATGAGGGCGTTCTACAATTTCGAATGGTCCGGTGATTCATCTTATTGCAATTTGTTACCGGAGAATGTTTTTCAGGTGGTTCTACTCCGATTAATTTCAAGTGGCCTGGCCTCCTTTACTTGTGGTCTTAAAATGTAGTATCGATTCAGCATGGGAATATGGTGGTGCATTCTACATTGCAACTAAGTTAATACATTGTTGGTTTACTTCAATCTAATAATGAGGATATTATCAAATGATTAATTGGTTGGAAGATGTGTGTGTCCTCCTTAAATTCAACCACAACTTTGTTATTAGACAAAATTCTTAAATAAAAGAAATTACGGACAATTCTCTAAAATGTACCTTTTTAAATGCGAAATCATTCACTAAATAAAGTCTCATAATTTTCCAAAGAAAAATTTTCAAAGTTCACTTTTTATGATCTCCAGCCTCAGCACAACGCCTCAAGCAGGTAACGCGTTAATTTATCTATATGACTATGCAATAGTGGTAAGATAGAACACGACAGCCTTAAATTGGTCACTTATTTGTCCGGCGAGAGTGGCGGAGAGACGTTTCATAGGAAGCCCCATTCATCTGAGCGTCATTTTCCATCGCGTTGAGGCCACGCGACGCGGCAGACAGTACAAGCAAGTTATTACGCACTCGAACGACGCCAAGCCGGCTTCAATTCCGAAGGACGTGTCTAATGGTAAGCCTCTTACGTGGAATAATTAAACGTGGACCGTCCGAGCGACCAAGCCCCGGGAGAAGATCGTCGACCGAAGCAAAACAGGGACCGCCGCCGCCGCCATCGTCGTCGTTCTCCAAACGTAAGAGGATTCCCTGATTACTGCCGAGTGACCGAGCCATCCATCGAAAAACCCTTCGATCGCCATCAAATATTCAGGCCACCGCTGATAATTAATCGCTCGTATCGCTGCCTCGTTGATGTCCGCAAAAGTATCCCCCCTCCCTACTTCCTAGCGAAATGCCACATCATTTAACAATTGGAACATTCGCATCAAATCACAGAGTTTGTAACGGTAAGCATGTTCGATCAATCTTCCTATAATCAAATACAACTTTATTTGGTTAGAATCGAACACCACTTTATTTGCTTATAATCAAGTGGGACATTATTTGATTATAAGGGTTAGAGCTCTTTCCCGATTAAATTAAAATCGAACCGTGGAAAAATTCCTGCGACCCCGATCGAGCAAAGTAAATCTGGCGGTAAAGTGTTGTTGATCGGGAAAGGGGGCAGGGACCTAAGAAATTAAAACGCGGGGGTGGCAGACTGCGGGGGACAGAAGAAAACTGGAGGCGGGGATCGGGGAGATAGGAAGCGTCGCGGCGGAGACAACATTAATTTGCGATCCGCTCGCATAAATCAGCGTTAGGGCGAGCGTTTGCGAGTCTCGGTGCCAAAGGAAGAAGGCGGCGGCGGCGGCGGCGGCGGCTGGGTGAAAAAAACGCCGGCGTGTTTACCTCATCAAATTCTCATCCGGCGGAATACCGTCGCTGTCAAGGGGGTGAAACGGGGATAGAAGGGGTGGTAAAGCGTGGGTGGATAGATCGACTCCTCCCGTTGGTGCAGAAAATTGACAAACAGCCGGAAAAGTGAGTGGAGAAAATGAAAGGACGCGGCACACGGACTGAAGAGGATCGAGGGCTGTGGGGGTTGGAGAAGCCAGGGCGACGGGTAGGAACACTCGAATCGCGGGGTAAAGGAGACGGTAACAAATGGAAGGGAGAAGGATAAACGGATAGACGAGGCACCGAGCCACCGACTGCGACTGTCGAAGCGCCGGCAGTAAATTACAAAATTCATCCGTCGGCTCGACGGCTATGGCACTCGAATTCGGCAGCTTTATCCGGCCATCGATCTGGCCGACTTGCCGCTGCAATAGATTTCAAGAAGCTGCGAAGACAACCCTTTCCGAGCCGACGGCCTACCCCTCCTCGCAGAGAAGCCAATCTGCGCAGGCAGTTTTAAATTGTAGAAACGCTACCGTCGCCATTCTGTACCTCTACTTTATGTTCCGAATCTTTCATTATTCACAGCGTTCCTTCCAAAATTTCTTATTCAGTGCATTCTTTCATGTTTAATGTCGTTTTAATAAAAAAATGTCACAAATAAGTTGGTGAAAGTCCTCTAAAAAAATAATGAAAAATAAAGAAGTTTTGTAATCGGATTAGTAGTGGTTCACACCGATATACCCGACCCGAGGCAGCTCAAGCTTCTTGACCCCCGCGGGGTACGCTCCGCAGTGGAGGGCATATTCTTTCTCTTAGATCGAATAGTTACTGTAATAGTTAAGACTGACTGATAGAAAATTACGTTCTAACTATCAGGAAAGCTAGGAAAAGAATTTTTGCATAAAAATGTAGTACTTAATGGATTAGGTTGCAGAAATGGACGGTTGTGAGTCAATTGAAAGTGTGATGATGAATCGTGGAAGATCAAGGTGAGTCCTGTACATGAGTGGATCAGGTCCAAACCTGTGGACCAATCCAATAATTCGGGAATCGGTTCTCACGGTCGCGTCGGCATTGAGCCATCAGCGGAAGAGCATGTGGAATAAACAAAAGGACCTAGCTCCGATCGCTGTCACGTCGATAGGGGAGGTAGCTGGACGACGTCGCGGGGAATAAAGGGGGCGAGCATGTCCGAGATCGTCATACCGAGTGAAAAATAAAGGGGCCTCGGGAGAAGAGTGTCCCCTGCAAGATAAATGAACCAGCTGGCGTCACCGGTGAAGGCTACGCGAACCGGTGAATACATTTCCTGCGGACGTATACAGGTAAACACACGTGACTGCGCCGGAGAAATGCCCCTGAACGGCGACCGTCCACTCATGCCGCATACCTAAACGTCTCCTGTCCTCCCTAAGCGACGCCTGATACGTTGGCCAACCACCCTTTCTCCACCCCCCCCGTTGGGCGCTTTCTTTGCGCTCATGCTTTTACTACATTTGAGGATTTTATTCTTATTGAATTTCGTCCGGTGCAGGCTCCATCAGTCATCCTTGAACTCTGGCACGCTGCGTTAGCTACCGGATAAGTGTCTCTTCTCGAAATTTGATTTTGGAGACCGGTTTAACAATGCCGAAACGAATGTAGCCTCTGTGGAAGTGGGAAGAATTCTCAGATAAATGTCAAACGAACTTTTATTAAACGTCCTTTCCTTGTTCTGACACTTGTGTTTAGTTTTTCTGTACGTGATCTAATAATTTATTTATACATCTATGAATTTATTTTCACATTCAGAGGCAGAGAATTGCCGTATCTACATTTAACACATATGCAGACGACATGAGCAGTCAAAATATCAATTGCTTCAGACTGAATATTTTCCCCCCGTTAATTACAAAGTCGAGCGAATTTAATCACATATTAATAAACGAGATTAAAATGTTAACTCGATTGCAAATTGCTTCCTGTAATTGTTAATTTCGACTTGTTGTATGTAACGTTAAAATTGCTGGTCGGTGACAATTAACGATTTGCAGAAAGTAGCCGGTAATTCGAATTAACCATTATGTTTTAATCGTAATGTGTGTTCAGTAGACTGCGGATCGTCATACAAATATAAATTTTAACATAACGAGTTGTACAAATTGGAACCAGAAAGTCACTTGCTCATTTCACTGACAATTTCGTTCTACTTCGAATAAAATAAAGGTTCAGTGAAAATATTTTTGAATGACAAAAATATCTGTTTGAAAATTATATGATAGAAAGAATGTTTTTCCAATATTGTATTTTATCTTGAAACGAACTTCCGTATGAATATTTTTACAATGTTTTACTTTCATGAATATGTTACTTTCATGAATATTTTATGAACGTCATCATTAACTAAAAAAGTGTCGGTCAACCCAGCAACTGCTATTAAAAAGATCGCCCGTGCAGAATAGAGATCGAGATAAATTCTTGCTTGACTTCGAGCGTAACACGACTCTATTCGAAAGGGTGTCCCGTATAAAAGAATTCATCCCCTATCGACAATCGGTCACCCCTCTCGCCAGTAACTGTCTCCACAGTTGGCTGTCCATCGAGAAACCCTCGGGGACTATTTTCTGCGACACGTTCGAACAAAGTAAACGCGACTACGGCGAGCGGTTCTCGAATTCCCTATTTTTAAAATTCAACCGCGGAAGGGTTGTGATGTCAGTACGTCCCGACATAACAAAAGTCAGTCCCCTTCTCCTTCGCCCTTACCCGGACGTGACTGAACTACGGAAGAAAAGGAACCTTGACGTTTCCTGCACCGGTATCGCGTTACATCGCAGCTCCTACTCGTTAAACATCCCTTCGACTCGTCGATCCGCTCATCCCTTTCACTGCGCCACTAATAATAATGCTCCTTTATGATAATAAGAACGTCGAGGACACGTCATGAAGAGAATCCTCCCTGTAACGACCCGTCTTCTTCACCCTTTGCTACCACCTGTGCACTGATTCACCAGACGTCTACCTTTCAACGTTGTCGAAATGAAGCTAAAAATCAGTTTCTCAAAATGTTTTAAAGAAAGCGTCTGAATTATTAAACAAAATTCTGTAATCGTGACTTTTTGATGAACTGTCTCGTTTTTCTATAATTTGTTTTCGCGCAAGAAGATGACTCTCTCGAGATTGAATAAATCGCTACAGCCTTGTAGCAGAGAAAAAAAGTGTTAGTCGATAAAGGACGAATATATAAATTTAATAACATTGATACATAACTTTGAATTGAATTTTATTACTGGATACATATTTTATTAAACTCTACAAAATTTTGTTGTGTATCTTCCACAAACTCCATAGTTTCTCAACCAAAAAATGACAGGCACATCTGAAACACGTCCCCTAAAATCCCAAATACTATTCCTGAACGTAACACTATCCGTTCTCCTGCAAAAAATTCCCAAACGTACGTACATCTCTCAAGTAATCCCTCGAATGACATTACCAAAATTCTCGAGTCGAGCGTCGCAGGAGAGTGAAGAGACAGCGAGAGGGACAAAGACAGAGGGAAACAGAGTGAGAAGTAGACGGGACAGGTATCCTTAAGGGGGATGGATTGTAGAAGCGAAGAAAAGGACGGAATCAAGGGGAAGAGACGAGTTGGCAGCCAGAGGGGGGTGCCCGTGTCTATCTTCATTAGAACGTTCGGTGCATTCATTGTGACACAGGGAGACCGAGGGTGCGAGAGAGAAGAAGAGTACCAAAAGAGGGAGCGAGAGAGCGAGAGAGAGGCAGCAGGTTAAACCGCGTATATTGTATTCGAATTTCGTATTCCTATTCCGTTAACACGTTGAATGCTCCGCGTACCGGCAACCTAAGCGATCTCGTACGCGCATGTATGAGTCCGCGCAATTGTGCCGGGCCGCATTGTGCTCTGGCCGGCCCCCATTGTGCCCCGAGGAGCTGTCTGTCAAAACTCGCAGCGTCAACCGACGGTGCTACTATTAAAGACATTCATACCCGGCTCTCTACCCTTTTTATCGCGGCCCGTTGCCCCGAGTACGCTGGATATTCCACGCTGGAGAATAGAATAAATTAACCAGGCGAATCAGGCGAGTCGTGGGGAACGGTAGGTGGAACGATGGTTAGAGGAGGGTGTCTAGAGGTGGTGTTACTGCAGTGGGACCCGGCTAGGTAAGACTGCTTTCCCTATTTATTCTTTTTCCGGTAGACATAAAATAATTCGTACTTGATGAACTTTGACCTTAATTTGTGTATTATTCAAACACTGCCACCGTAATATATATTGTTTTCTATAAGATATAAAATCATTCATTCTCCATAACCATTGACCTTGATCATTTGACTGTGACTTTTTTTCCAAGGATATTTGGAGGTCATTCGGTGATATACGATTGAACATGTTTTGATATAATTCTTTAATATTGACTTGCATTCAACACTACACCTACCACCAGTAGGTAGTCAAATGGCCGGTTCCATTTTGACAATCATTGAAATTAAAATGAAACTTCCACGCGAAGTAATTAAATAGATTATGTCATTGAAACAATGCAATGTGTCCGAATAATTTCAAACTAATTGTGGCACTTGGTCGCAACCGGTAGCCTAATCCCCACATCGGTACCCAGGAAAAGAGTCGGGACCGTTCATTAGCGATTCGCCAATTCCTTTAAGTGCGGGGGTGCAGAATTATTGTTATTACCGGTCGTTAGGCGAACGGAACCGTTAAAAAGGACACGTAACGCGGCGGGGGCAGCGGGTTCGTAGAGCTTGTACATGGGGGTGGGGCAGTGAGAAGCGAGGTTGGAGAGGGTAGCAAAATGGGGGTGGTAGGGCGACGTGCCGCAGGTGTTATCGCGCAGTTTCTGTTAACGATCGCGTCCGGGCTATTTTATTATTCGTGAAATATTCGCGGCGCATCGGAGCGAACCGGTTCTGTCGGCGGGGGGTGGAAAAGGGGTTGCGAGAGAGGAAATCGGATCGGGGAGGGGGCAGGAGAGAGCAAGTTCACCGGTGGCGTGTTAATTAATTTTTATCGCGCGTGTACGGTCGCGGGGAACGATCGGAATTCTCCATTATATAAATACGACCGCGCTCACTTTACGCTCCGGCCGCGATATTGGCCGCATTATAATAAAACTGCATTGTTGCAGCCCGCGGCTGCATCGATCCACTGGCCGCGAGATCGCGGAAAAATCGAGAGAAAACCTTTTCGTTCGGCCATGCCAGATCGTTCGGTGATCACTAATTAAATATCATCGGACCTGGGGCCGCAGTAATAACAGAATGCGCGCAACCCCCGTCTCGAACGCCTGGTTTTGACGCGAAACCGAACCGACGAAAAAAATCATTTCGGAGGATAACACAAGCTAAAGTCGCGCCTAATTTAATTCATTAATAGGTTCGCCTGTGGACGGAGAAATAATCGTTAAGCGGTGCACCCTTGGAATCAGGCGACGAATAGAGGGGCGAAGGCAAAGAGGGAGGAGTTGTAATTACTATGATTGAGGGCGTCAACAATCGGACGTCGCGGGAAAATCGATGCCAATTTCGGGAAAAGGCGGAAAGCACGGCAGACGAGCCCTTTGTTCGGAGCGAGCACGCTCGCGCCGGTTTTCTGTTGGGAAGGGTTGTTTCCAAGGTTTGAGAAATTTGCGCTTAACTTCCCCAGTTCTTCTAGAGATCCTCTGAATCAAGATCTTTTAACTCTTAATTAATTGCTTGCCTTGGGTTGTGGTTCTCAATTAACCAGATGTGAAATTGTTTAAGAAACATTATTTACGAAGTGGGTGTGATTGAATAAAAATTATACAAATTAGTGAGCAACTGGAACATTGGAATCAACATTTCCGGAGTCATAAACATTCGATCGAAATTCTAATTTTGTTCAAAACAAATTTCGAGAGCTTCCCACGGTTCAGGAAACGGTTTCGACCTGTCGGTTCAACCCGAATCGAAAGGGGTCTGGCTTGCCAAGTTACACGGGAGCCAATGCCCTCGGATTCATGCCGGGCAGTTCCTGAATCGCGACGAGCGTATACAAATAACCTTAAAAAAGGAGCATCGGGAAAAAAAATCTATTTCCGGCAATCACCGAGAGCTCGATAAACGGCTGGGAAATGATTGGACGATGGCTGAGGGAGGTTGGCTATCGTGTGGGTGGCGTTCATACACGACCTGGAAGCGTTCCAAGCTGGACACCTCTCGCTGCGAAGGATACACGTGCCCGGTTCGATATTCGGCCGGCGTGTAATGCACTTCTGCAGAAACGTCCGGGCGAAGCACAACGTTCTCCGACAATCCACTAACCATCCTCCTCTGTGCCCTCCATGCACCGTTTCACCCCCTTGTTTCTCACCAATCCCCCTCATGCGCCAGGTTAATTTATTCTATCGTCCAGTGTGAAGTGTGCAACGTTTCTGTACGGTTTTATTCAAAATTCTCATTTTTTATGAATACTGATTATTCACTCATTATTTTACATGGAAAATGTTTCATTCACAGCGTGAACTTGAAATAAACTTGGATTAAGAAAGCACACAGAGAAAAAATGATTTTGTCCTCGCAAAAAAAAAATAAACCAGGATAGCAGTCTTACTCGTTTTCTTAAAGATCTTAATTGTTTCTCCTGGCCACAATAAAATAAAGCAGGGGTGAAATTACGGAAGAACGTACCTCCGCGATTGACCCCCAAGCATCTTCAACCCTCCTTCGCCACTGTCGTCTATATCTTCGTTCTAGAGGGTGCAGAGGGGCTGGTAGCGAGGAAGTAAGAAAAGAAGAGCCTCCCCACGAATCCTATCCCATCCATAAGGTTAACCTTCGACATGGCACGGTAAAAAATCGCCACCCCAGTGAACGCGACGGGGCAGACGCATTTTTCGAGCAGATAAGTCCGCATCACGACAGTCTGCTCCAGAAAAGACGCATACCGGTTGCTAGCCTAACTGCATCACCCCCGCGGACACCCGTTATACGTCAATGCCGTCGCTTTGACGGTGGGGTGGGAGGCTCGCAGCCAAGACTGGGGTCACCCTTCGAAAAATCTCATTTCGCCTTCTACACGGGTTAACACCGAAAACACGTGCTGCCGACTTATGAACTTCCATTCTTAATGGTTCATGAAATTGCCTTATATTTCACGTCCGGCAATGCGGACACGGGGCGGAACGAATTTTCGGAGGGTTGGTTGCAGCGGCGCTCGTTCCCTGGGACGGGGAACACGCCGAGGAAATATTTAAATTCCGTTTTGGTCGAAAAGCGAACTCTATTGCACCGGATGTTTAACCCCGTTGCCTGGTCAAGGGGTGTGCACCTCGTGCCCCTTGATTTTACATACCCTTTCTCTACCTTGGATATCGGGTGGTCTTTTCTTCAATAAGGATTTTTATTATTTGCTTGATCCCGTCTGCGAGTGTGTCGGGGAACGGTTCAGTCCCGGGCTAGGTCCCCTTTTGACAATATTTACCGTTAATACAAATAAATAGTATTGCTAATGAAATAAGAATTTGTACGTGCATGCCTCCAATAAAAATGCAAATTCCTGCAGTAATCCGCAGCATGGCACCGACTAACGCCAGTTCGCACTTCCGGATCTACCGACGAGAATTTGCGGACACATAATCGAATCGCGGAACGCGTGTAATGGATTTACAGAGACGAGCGTGGAACATCGATTCCACCGTTTCCAAGTAAATCTTCGAAATGCCCGGCGGATATCTTCCCGGTTTGTAACCCGCCATGAACAAGATTGTGGTATGGTAAAGGTGGGTAGGTAAAAATTGAGCGGTAAATAATTTGGTGGCTGTTTCGATCGCGGCCGAGGGCCGAAAGCGTACGCATAACGGATACATGCTTGAATTTCATCTGGACGTGTGCACGCTTAGCGGGTAAACAAACGGCACTTCATAAACCGGCGGACACGATACGATCAAGCCATTATTTATTGACCTTTCGGATTTACCGTCATACACGGGCAGTCGTGAAATTAGTTTGCCTTGAATTATCTTTCGACGCAGCCGGCCGATCGCTTGCCGATAACCGCGCGCGTCGAAATTATTGCGCCATTGAAATCCATTTTTCGACGGTCCCGCCACAAAAGAGAGAGGGAGAGAGAACAAGCTCGAAAACTGTCCAGAAGCCATCCCAGCGGAAACCGAAAAGCTTAGTTAAAATTCGTGATTTTCATCTTCTTCGCAGAAATTAAAGGCACTTCCGATTATTCCACGCGCTGCGAAGGATATCGCTGTTATTTCGATACGGATATAGTATAAACAACAATAAAATACCGCGGTGAATTTTGCAACTGTATTTCCGGTATTAGCGGTCCCCGGATATTCCATAAATAATTTGCAAAAGAGTCAGGTTTAATGGAAACGTCGATTTTATCATTTTCCGATAATCTTTGCCCGGTATAAATGCTTTAAAGCTTGCGGGAGGACTGGTTACCGCTTTTGAGAGAGCATATTGTTTTTTTAATGCGATGCTTAAAACTGGGCTTTAATTAATGTGCTCTTTTTTTCCAACGGAAATGCGAAAGTGGAGTAAAGCTTCTCGTTTCTCATTTCGTTTCAATTTTTATTCATTCACCAGACCGTATCCGGGAAGCCGTAGAAAATCAGTCGTAAATAGCCTGTGTGTTAAATAATGTTAAAAGCATTTTCGCTTTTACTGTGGAAGATATTTTTGTAATAGTTCGGAGCACTAGTTGCCCAGGACTGCAGTAAACTGTCTTTTTCTCCAATTTCTCCGATGAAGTAGAATTGTATCAGCTCACTACATCAATTTGAAATTTTCTAACCAATTTTGAAGAAAACGAAGACAGAAGAAGAATAACTTTTTCCCTGAAAATAGTGTATTGGTTAATGTATGTGGCTGTACGATGGATAGTTTGTGACAAGCGATCTTACCGAGGATGAACATCAATCCACTGGACTGGTTCGCTAACATCCGCGCGTTTCTCCACTTTCTTTCAAATTTTCAATCGACCATCTTCTTTCGTGACCCCGGTTGTCTTTGCCAGTTGGCCAGCATTTCCCCTAACGAGGATTAGCTGGATGGCTGCCGACCAGGCAGGCAGGCGTATTAATCATCATTGCGTCGTAACCCAGCCTGGACTCTCGTTCCTTCATAGCTAACCAGCAAATCGCACATAATGATGATCGAGGACGAGCCTTCGCGGATTAGCGAATTAGCCTGTTCAGGGCCTGATTCGCTGATCGGGGTCGCGAAAGCGTTTTCGTTGACTTCCTGGTTGGCCTGGGTCCTCTCGCGGATTAACTAATGCGGGAAGCGTGCGCGGAGGTACACTACACTCCAAAAGTACCCTAACGGCTGTCTGTTACCCACGATATACTTTGTGGATATCATTTTAGTAGAACTATACGATTTAAAAAATCCCCGAGGGTTTTTGTTAGATCAAGACTTTACTGTATATTTAAATGAGCACAATATCCTCAACCAAAATTTATTTACAGAATATTTTCATTTACAAAATATTAACAACATCGCTTAAGGCTACTGGAACACCGACCCAGTACAACAGATTAAGGAAAACGCACAGAATACTAGGGGTTGAGACTATATTCACGTTACTATTCTAATTTTCTGTCTACTTATGGAAGCTAGTGTACCAGCGCATACGTCGAGACGTTAAACCACGGATTAAATGATCTTGAGGGGGATATGAATTAGAGTGTTGAAGGGACAACAGGTTCGTCGAAGACGTTCCCTGGAGCGTTTAAAAAAACATCGCTCGTGCGAGGATGTTCATCCCATTTCCCCGAATTTTTCAGCTAACAAGGACGAACGTTTTTCGTGGGGGCAACGGGGGCGGTCATCAATTTTCCCGGGGATGATTCCGCGGCTGACGAGGCGACAGACAAAGTTGGCTCGCATCGTTAATCGGCGCGATAAATCTGAAAATTCTGGAGCTGCCGGGTAACGACTTCTCGTTCCGCGCGCGAGGCAATGATATCGGCCGCGTGCTTACGGGAATCTGGGGAGCTACACGTTAACCGTGGGGGGATTTATATCTGTATAAAGGCGTGACTAAAAATCGCCATATATCACGTTGCACCGTGTTGCATGCTGGTTACGGCCCTACTGGGGTTGGTCCACGAGGCTAAGCCGGGGTAAACCACGAGTCGTTTGTCATGCTTTTTACTAATAAGCCGGTCTCCTGCCGTTCCGTGCTTTAATGCGGCCACGGTATTGCCAACCTTGCAACCGCTTCGAAAATCGTGCCGTAATGGACGGGGTTGCCCCAGATACGATCCAAAACCCCCGATGGATTCTCGCGCGGCCGCCACAGATTTCTTCCGTCGTGTCCCGGATTAAAACACGTGTACGAACATTTCCTTTTTCGAACAATCCTTCTCTGTCGCTCTCCGCGAAATTCCCTGTCAAACACGTCTCTTGTTCGATTTTTATTAGCGCGCAAATCATATAGGAGACACCTTCAATATTTCACATATTTTAATTCGTGTCGTTTTCTGTCCAGGATTAAAACACGTGTACGAATATTAATTTTTAAAATGAAAGCCAAACCGATTTAAAATGAAAGAGTTTAATCGTGAACTTAAAATATAATTAAATTAAAATGTATTTATTCGTTCATTCTACAAAATAATTATACATAAAATGAAAGTATTCCATGTATACCATTTGTGTGCCTTGTTCGTTTTAATCTATCTATCACGTAAATGTATGCTTCTAATTACTATAAATACAACTACTTCAATTCACCATCTAAATAAGACACAGAAATGAGGCAATCGAAAATGTATACCGGAAGAAAAAACAAGGAGAAGCAGAATGAGACTTCCGAGCCCACTGCCAAGCAAACTAGCTAAACTAAGATAAACCGATGTAGGCCCCAACCAAACCGTATAGCGCTATTAACATACAATCCATCTATAAGTCCATCGATCCGTCATCCGCGCGACTCCACTCGCGGCATTAACGATGATTAAACGTTAGGGTTGTAGGGCAACAGCCGAAAACACGGGATCGCTAACGAAAGATAGTGATCTAAATTTAAATACGGCTTAACACCTCTACGCGGTGCCATTTATTACGGTTTGTTCGGGGCCGATTTCTGACCGGCCAATCATCCGACCGTTAATGGATCGCGAAGGGGAACCGCAATAAATCACGAAATTGCTGGTGCCTCTTAGGGCACCGAAGGGCCCGGTGTCTGTGGGGGTGGTGCTCTTCTGTTTCCCAAGCCGTCGGGCATCAGGCCCCTCGTAAAATCATCCTTCCCTAATAGTCTTACAGCAAAAAGAAACTCGTCGGAACCTCTCGAGTAAGATCCCCTGGCCTACTCGCAGGTGTAAACGTCGATTTTATGACCCGCTTCACTTCGGCTGCCATTACCGAATCTCAGACAACCTCGTCAATGTTTAATGACGCGTCTTGGTAGTGGCTAAGGGGTCGACACAGTATCTACAGATGGAACAATGCTCTCGGAAACGGCATAACTCATCGCGTGCCTGTTCTTGGATTCCGATTGTGAATCGCTCCTCCGCGACATTATTTATTCAACGACTTACCTACTTATTGGGCTGGCTTTCTTCGCGATTGCTGGGAACCCTGTGCCAATAGACACGCAACTGTAATGAAATTGAAGAGGATTTGCAGGATGAATCACTGGAAATCGGTCGGGACTAATGGAATAGGCACAATGAATTTAATTGGACCACCAGGATCTGCGAATTTTAGACAAGACTTTATGAAAGATTCTGGAGATTCATGTAACTAAAACATTGAAATTTTCAAGATTTTGTTACTTTATTACGCTCGGCGATGTCACAAAAAAATATTAGGTTCGCAACTAAATTCGCGACCTTTTGTTTCGTAAATCTTTTATTGTATCATAACCTCATTCAGTGACCATTCCTTTTGAACTGTATATCATTGGAAAGCTCTGAATTTTGCGATTAATGTGATAAAAATACTCGTGCTTAAAAAAAATATATATATGTAAATGACTTTATTTGAGAAAGTGTGGAGGTCGCTTAGCTGTAGTAGGACTACAAGATATAAGAAAAAATTTGCATGGTCACTGTTTCACATTAAAAATGAGTGAACAGAGTAGAACGAACGTTCCCAGAGCTGCAGATCGTCCCGATCGATCGAAGAATAAACGACGCACTCGTCACTCGAAACCGCCCTACCCGGGCACTCTTTACGCGCGGAACTCATTTGGTCTGGTCGATAGTTCGCCGGTCGAGAGAGCGTTCTGGTAATTTGCGTTAACGCCTCGTCGGTTTACGTTCACGCCCGGAAGCGATAGGTTCGGGACGGGGCTCGGCCAGTAAACCACACCGATGGGATACTTAAAAGCCGCTTTCCCAACGATCGGCTAACGATAGTGCACGTTCGCAGAACGACAGCTCGTACGGTGTTCCTCGGGGTTTGCAACCTGCCTTTGTTATCTCCGGGAATTCGCGTTCTCGTTCTTTGTTTATTCCATTCGGCACTGCAGCTCCTACCAGCGCTAATCCAATGGAAACCTCAAATGTTCTTTATCTTGCAATTTACCGAGTGCAGACAATCACATTTTTCCTTCATTTTCCGTGTTTCGTACTGGGATACTTACACTTCTGAAGCCCATAGACAACTGTAGAAAAATTGTTTTAGGTCATTGTGACGTGGCTGTATTTTCTTAATGCAGTAGAAAAAATTAATAAAACATGTTGCAGCGTCGTTTATGAGTAGACTGCGGATTTTATGCACTTTGACAAAAATGGGTACAATTTAAAGCAGTGGACATGTTAAAAATATTTAAAGACATCAAGGTATTAGTTTCAGCTTAATAGCATAATTAGGAGAAGTGTCCTGCAAATCAATGCGAACATTTTTTATTTTGCATGAAGATCCGCAGTCTATTTATGAGGTTCTTAGTTCTTAACTATTATGTCTGTCAGCCTAAAGGACAGTAAATCGATCTTCCGAATTTTTGTCCAATCTTTAGCATTTTGATTTTTGATAAAAACACCGTTTTAATAAGAAACGCAACTTCTGTGCACGATATAATTTGAGCTGTATTTAGTGGTTTAATTCAGGCCTGGGCAACCAGTGCTCCGAGAGTCGATGACGTAGAATCGGTTACCCCCACTCGGACCGGTCCAGGCGGGCGACTGAGACGCGATAGTGAGGGTAGCCGATTCTACGTTATCTACTCTCGGAGCGAGGTCATCAAAAAATAGTGAAACTGCACGATCTAGGAAAAAATCAACAACGAAGGGCAGTTTATTGAAGAAATATGAAGGTATTCGAGCAAGTTGTTTCTCCAGCACTCTGCCGGGGAGAAATTAGTTTCGGTAGCCGGGGAAGCTGGCACAATAGACACAGGGGAGCAAAAAGGCGAGACGAACAAGCGTTGACAGGTTCCCAAAGTCGTGCGACGACGACTCAATCGCGCCTCCCGCGGTTCCGAGAGGATTCCTCGTCCATTACTCTGTTACGCTTAAATCGTTTGCTTCCCGAAAGGAGCAGGTTATCGAGTTTGCTACCAGGAGAACTGTTCTAGACAATACGATGCACCGACCGGCCGGTGAATAGCTTCTTCGAGGGAACGGTCGCCGCTTCTGTGAAACGAGTTTTTTGTTCCGCTTTCCTCCGGGAAGAAGGGAGCTGGGGCTAAACAAAGCTGGCTGCATAAAAGCGGGAAAACGAGCTGGGATGATTGAAACGTTTCGTTAACCGGTCGGAAGAAATTTCATTTTCCCGCTAAGAAAAATTGAACGGAAACACTAAGAGTCGGAGAAAAATTCCAAAGATCGTTCCACCGGCCTTTAACCTGAAAAATGTTATGGTTGATGGCTTGAGAACTGATTGAAAAATTCATCAATATTAAAGAGGGAATTGCTAGCGTGTGCTCATTCAACACAGAATTTGAGGAACACCGGAGACTTTTTCCGAGAACCGTAATTCAACAATTCTTGAAGTAATTAATCCACCAGTTTCTTCGTAACAAAAACACTGCTGTTGTTTGTCGCAACAATGTTGCAACGGCCATAAATCGCCGGTAGCAGCGGCGAAGCGAGCCAGCCGACGAAGAAATAAGAAATCGAATCACGACGGGAAGTGTGGGTCTCGAAAACTTGCTGAGCCCCGTAGGGGATAGCTGTGATGTAAAGGTGCGTGTCCACTGGCATGTAACTTGTAGTAACTTAAATGCTGTAGAATCGAAATTATTTAATTACTCTACATCAATGAACAATCAGGAAATATTTCCAACTAGAATATAAAGATTAATGTTCAACACAGTATGCAGCATTGTTTAGCCTACAAATGGTATCACTCTCCAAGGGCAACTATTTCAAGTGTGCCCAAGAATCGCTATTTCATCCACTGTCTGCAATGTGTTTCACTAATCGCAAGAGTGGCAAAAAATGCGTTAGTCGTCAGTGTACAAGCAGCTTAATAGTGTTTGCTGGAGGACCCGTCGACCCGGCTTTGTTCGCAACAATCGGCAGTCTCGTAATCACCGTTCAGTGTCGCGACACCGGCTGCAATGGACGCGGGCCGGTTAAAAATGATTTAGGACCGCGGAACAGAACAAGCAAGGTTACGACGGAGAGAGAGAGGAGCTGTCGGGGCTATTTACAGTCGGAATGCCATAAACAACGGACAAGAGCATATCAAGAGACTTTCTCACCGATGGGCAAAAGAGTCGGAACCCGCTGCGAAGGAGACTCAGGGTTTCCGGCGCCCTGGAAACCTCGTAAATCTTCTATTGCTAGACTGTCCTTCTATCGCCGACTGTCTTATCCCGCTGATTATGCTCGACGAAAATTGTTTTCGACTCTTCCGGAATGTTCTTACAACTGTTGCTATCATCCTACCTATGCAGTTGGCTGTTCTAGATTTTTAGATCGAAGGAGTAAGAGCTTTCTAATTTATTGTATTCTTTGCTCTTCGCCTGTGAATGTTATACGAATACTATGTGCTGAAAATGATTGTATAGACTCTTCGAAATAAAATGGCATACAGTTTTATAACGTTGCATGTGTTTAAATATTTTTATATAATTTTTAATTGCCTCTAGTATGATCTGTGCAATGTAGAATTCTTTTAAGGTTAGTAACATTTTTTTATTGGCGCAGCAGAATAAATTGATAATAACAGAATGCACCAAGACTCAGGGATTCAACCAGGTTGAAAGGCTGTAGCATTGATTTATCGGCAGATCGTCGCTCTCGTGATGGTGACGAAGGCACTCCAGGAAACGCTAATAGCCGTTAATTTCCTCGTCGGTGCCTGAAACACGTGGTTCGGATCATCGGAAAGGAAACGCCGAAAAGATCTTTTGACTGCCACGTGCTGCGAGGGACGAGCATGTGGCGAGAGGACACGGTGTTCGAGCACATGGCGTTGACCTGGCCTTTCCTCAAAATCATTGTGCTATGTTTCTTCTTTCTGAGAAGGCGCGTGATGACGGCTGTTTTTGAAACCGAATATTTTTTCCGGCGCGAACGGGAAAACGTGCTGGCCAATCAGCTCGGAAAACTTCCTATTGTAAGAGACACAGACAGTTTCACATTTTATCCATCCATTGTTAATCAAAATGTATACATTCTCCTGTGTGATTAATCATATTCTTCGGTTAATAACTCCTACAGGAAAAAATGCAGGAATGTATAACAAGTTTGTAAAATTTCATAAAAAAATATTATTCGTTTCATTAAAAAGAATTTTGAAGTATTAAGAGACCTTTTATTTATTTAGAGACCATTACTTGGTGAATAACTCCCACAATTTCGATAGCGATAACCTATAAAAATTCAGGAGTGTGGTCCAATCATATATGAACAATTTTGTAAAGTTTTGTAAAACAATATTTCCTGGTTTAGGAAACAAAAAGTTTAAAGTACAACCGACATTATGTAAAACCGTCCCTAAATGGGTCGATGCATAGAGGTAATTTACTGGTGAATAATTTCTACAGTTTCACCAACAGCAACATTTAAAAATTAAGGAACATAATTTAAACACGTATTTACAATTTTAGAAGACAGAAAGACAAAAAGAATTCAGTTAGATGTGTTGAGGACCAGGTTACTCCAAAAAGACACACGCAAGTTTTATAGTTTAACCTTCTATTACATGAATTTTTATGACGAGTTGAAAATTTTATTAGAAAATGTTATTTATACAAATAACTTTATACAAATGCGGTTTTATTCATAAGCGCAATGTTCCCACTTGGAAGCAACATGCTCAGAGTCTTCAGTATTGTCTACTTAATTTACTATAGAACATTTGACATTTAAGTCCGCAATTGGGAACGGAATGCAATAGAGGGTTAATATGAAAGAAATCGTGGTGGTGTGCGCTGCCCGGACGAAAGGTGTATGTGTGGCATACATCACGAAACAGAATAGAATAGAATAAAATAAAACATTATCGAAACGCGCGGGAGCAACCCGCCTCTGCTGCGCACGCAGCAGAGAGAGAGAGAGAGAGCGCAACCTACACGCAAACAAACGCGTGAAGTATATGTGACCTCTACGTCACTCCAACAAGATGCATTTCGAAAACTCTGCTAAATGGGTCGATGGATCGAGACCGGATCTCTCGGCGATAGTTCATCCATTTCGGCGATCCGCGGCGTTTAATTCTTTTTTTGAAGTGAATAAAATGGCAGATTAAAGGAATCCTGGGAAATCCCGGTGGCAGTTTCCGTGCGGCGCGTTGCCGCGCGCGGATTAGCGCGCTCGAAGCCGAACGATAACCGGCTGGAATTTACGTAACGCTTAAGAGGAAACTAATAAACGTTAATTTAACGAAACAGAGACGATTGCGGCTGAACTTTCCGGCCGGAGCGTGGAAACTCCTCCCTTCGGAAACCGTCTCTCCGTCTTTCTCTGGTGTAACGCGCCGTAGCGGGCGGCGCAAGCCGTCTAAAATCCGAGTACGCAATTAGCCAGGCGCATTCTATTAAAACGAACCTCTCCCCCTTACGAACGAATCAATTTCGCCGTCTACCGCTCTCGTCAGTTCCCGAACGCATCTTCGTTTTGTTTTTCGATTACATCGCCCGGCGAGCCGATCGGCAAAAAAGCAATTAAATCCATCCTAGTTGCCAGAAATCATCCGCTACCGAATCAGCAATGAGTGCAACTACAATGAGATACAGTCTCGTCCACAAGTATACAGACGACATGCGATTTTACACATTTATAGGGAAATTGAATAGATGAAATTTAAAAGTGTAGGAAAATTAGAAAGATTGAAAGATATCAATATAGTACCATCTATTCAAATGATTAAAGACTGAAATAACATTCTCTATTTATCGATGCAGGCAATTTTGTATTTTGCATAAAGTTTCGCAGTCTAATAATGAAACATCGCATTTTCTAGATATATCCCTCATTCCCAGTCTCTTTTGAAATATTTTGTGAAATACATAAAAATAAATTGTCCGAATGATTAAAAACAGCAATATACATGCTAAACACCCACTAAAAGCAAATGCAGCCCTACCATATGAAACATCGCATTTTCTATAAAATGAACAGATGTAACGCTCGCGAATATGGTTGTCCGAGAGCATGGGGAGACGAAAAGTAAGAGAAAGAGTGAGAGAGAAACAGAGTGCGAGGAATCGATCGTTATTACCCGTTATCGACAGCGTTGGAGGGTTAATTTCAGTGGCCCCGTTATTTTGTCGGCGCTGGCTTTAAAATGGCCTGCGATGTAGGCAAACACGTCGGTCGTTCGTTTGGCGAGAGGGAAAATCGCGAAGCTTTATCGGACGCGATTGATATACGCGCGTACCAGGCCGCTCGCAGGAGTCGGATAACGGATTCAATGAAGCCATATTTTATTAATGCCACCGCTGCCGCTGCTGCTGCGAGAAAATGCGAAATCTATATAGCCATGGCGTGCGCGCTATACCGGCCTCCGGGACGATTACAAAAGGTTACACGGGCTAATTCGACGCGCGCGCGAATATGTGGAGGGGTGGATATTGCGAGAGTGCTCGGCGACACGGGGCTGGACGATAATAAAGCGACGGCTTTTAATTCGAGCCTACGCGTTTTGATGTAACCTTTTATCGGGAGTAATGTCTGCGTCCCGCACAATGTACCATTTTATATTCGGCGCGATTTTTATCTTATTACGAGATCGAGCTTGTTCCGAACAATGAAATAAGACGATTTTTCTATGTATTATTATATGTCCCTCTAAATCGATTTGTAATTTTAATGGATATAATCGTTCAGCTTTTTGTCGGCCACCGGTGGGTCTAATTAAACGAATTCATTATCGATTGGTATCATACCCGATGTCTGAAGACTAGAATTAAAATGGAACTTATTTACCTTTCTTATAGATCTATGTATTAAAACCATATTACGGTTTCAAGTGGAGAAACGATGAATTAAAAGCATTATTATTAGACCGTGCTAATCACCGGTTCTAGATATTTTATTTTACAATTATTGAAATTACAATGATGCTTTCATAAAAAATTGAATAAATATCTTCAGTACAGCACATATTACAAGAAGAACCATAGAATGTTTAAATTAATTCAATCCTGTCATTTTTATAAGGCAATATGCACTTCCTCTTGATTGTTCTCCTTTCTAAAGAGAAGATTTACAATGTTTGGTGTTCTTCATCGAAGATATTAGTTTCTCATCAACTCAAATGATAAATTAATTAATCACATGGATCTGTTTGGATATAAGAAGAAGTTGCCAGAGAATGTGCCCTAAAATAGTTCTGTACGCCTGAACACTTAAAAGAAAAACGTGTGGCTGTCTCATAAAACAAGACCCCCAGTCAGTCAAGCGCCTTCGAAATCCAGTCGGACTCGTAAATTCGGTCTCGTTTGGCAGACGCGTCGTTTTGTGCACGGCGGAGAGCGGTTCGCGCCGGAATTTCGCGGAAGTTCTCCCGCAACTGGAGAAGCAGAGGAACCAACCGGGGCAGGCCTGGCCCACATTCGAACTTTCGCCGAAAACCCGGGCAAATAAACACGGAAACGGGAGGCTGTGAATCGGCGTTCGCGCGCGACATGCACTCGGCCACGTGACGCGGCTCGTAACAGGATTCCCAGCGTTCAACGGGGCCACCGGATTTTCTCGAGTTTCAGAATCCACGGGTCTCTCGCAACCCTCAACATACACACACACACATACACATACACTTATACTAAACCTCCCCACCTCTTCGGCAACCTCGTTTTCCCCAAGGATTTTAGGACAGGTGGCAGCCAACGAAGTCTCAGACGAGACCCACGCTCTCCGGGAAGCGTCGCGGGACGTTTTCCTCGAGACGATTTCCTCGGTAACATGTGGTTGTCGTAAACCGACGATCATCCCCCAGGAAACGGGCTGGATAAACGCGACGAACTCCTCGCTGTTCCGCTGACAGACGCTCCTTTCGTTAATTTAATCGTTCCGCGTGGAGTTGCTTCCGCTGACGCTCGAGCAGACACTAAAGTGTTGCTTGCCCTTTGTTGCAGAAAGCAACCTCCGTTTCTTATATTACATTTTCCTGGAGAATACAATTCCAAACAGATATGGTGAGTCAATTAGTCCTATTTTTCATGTGTCTTGTTCCTAGGGAATACCATTTGAAAATAATAAGAATGAAGTAAACATTTTTATATAAATCGTTCTTACTCTCTAACATGAATGTATGAAGAAACTAATCATATAATTATTACGCAATGTCCAATTATTGCGCAAACCAAATGTCCAAGTTCACCCTAAGACATCTTAAAGAGAATGTTTCCTATTTACCTGATGGAACGCAACTAAAAAAAACACCCGATGGAACGCAACTAAAAAAATATTATCCCACAGCCAAAAGATCTGGCTACACAAGAAATTTTATTCCGGTATCCTCAACAGCATTCCGGAAGAAAATTCCTGAAAGTCAGTTTTATGGCCGTTACCGAAGAACCTCCCTTAACCCGGCGCAACTTCCCGTCACCGGGTCCCTTTCGCAAATCCAGTTAAGTTGATCGGATCTAGGCTCACGGTAACCTGTCGGCCAGGTCTGGCTGAATCAGAAGGAAGATAGTATGCCGGTCAGTTCCCGGGCGACTCTCGTCGATGGCTCGACATAATTCACGAATAACCCTGGGCTCTTTATCCACGCGGCGATCGTCGAGGGGCCCCGGGGCCGATTGTGTTTTCCGGTATTACCAACAAATACGATCCGATAAATCATCTAGTGAATTGCCGTGGCGGTGTGGCCCCGAGATCCACGGCAAGCATCCATTGTTGGCCGGCCGCAGCTTTGTACAAGTTCTCTCCTCTTTGGCATCTGCCCGACATTCGCGCGCCCTTCTAACCGATGCTTTAAGGGTAGCAGACTCCGGGGATCCTTGCTCCATCATCGCTGCTCCTCCTTTCATTTTTTTCCGCGTCGCTTTTCCTCGATCCCCGCCCAGTCCTCTCTCTCTCCAGGCCTGTTGTCTTCTTCCGCTCTAGCTCGCTGACCCGTTTTACCGCGTCCTCCTCTCTTTCTGCCCTCTTCTTTTCATCCCTGCGGACCTTCCGGACGCGAATTATTGCTAAGTAACGCCGGCGAGAGTAGCCCAGGTCTTTTTATTACACCCTCGGATTATAATGTCTCTGTCATCCCCCGAGATAATTTATCGTCTCGCCTAGGTCAGGGGTGTGGCGACCTCCTGCGCGGCCTCGCAAGGATTCCTATCGAACAGAGAGTCCTTGTAGAACATCCCAGCCGGACCGCAAGGACCCGCCGAACACGTGCGTTACGGCACTGTTCGCAAGTATTTACGGGATCCGTCGCGGACGGCACGGATCCTTCGATCGTTCGCTCTTTTATGGCTCGTCGTAGGGATGGAGACATCTGCGCCCATTGTTGCCGCGCATCGCGACTAGTCATTTTATAGTCCCCTAACGAGACAGATACTCCCTTGTGCTGCCGCGGTTCTTGGGAAACCAGAAGACACAACTATCATGAGGTGAACGTAGCATGTACGAAGTAGACTACTTGATCATTAGACTGCGGAACCATTTACTGTTTTATTTAACAATTTTTTCAAATATCTTCGAAAATAGCCCTTAATGCAGCAACTGCTCATTTAATTAATCCATCAGAAACTGGGATTTTAACACTAGATCTACCGAGCCATAAAAGTAACTGTTACATGTTCCCTTATAAAAATGACAAGATCGATTTTATTTAGAGAATGTGCGGCTCCTATTGTAATACGTGCTCTACTAAAAATATCTGCACAATCATTTCTTATGAAATCATTTTTATTATTTCAATATGTGTAAAATAAAAAATCTGGAACCGGTCATTTTGACGGGTGTTAGTAGGTTTAGTGTTAATACTCTGGGCATTTAATCGTTGATACCATTTTAATTGCACAAAAGATTCTTGTATCACCCCAATGATGCTGGAGCCAAATTCAGCAACATTTTTATCGATAAGAACAGTAACCTAATTCCAACGATCGTGGCTGATCGATTTATCTAATGCACTCCAGACGAGCCTAAAGTCGAGCCTTTTGATAACACTTTGGAAGCCCTCGGCCTTGTCGCAGCTCGTTGTGGTTCCGTTTGGAAACTGTTTAAGCAGAATCCATTAAAGCATAATTTCTTGTCGATGGAGTTTATACGAAGCTGTTTCTAAAATGTTGTTACGATCCAGGACCAAGAAACATTAAACATATTGAATCATAGGAAAATTTATGTCTAGGAAGTTTCAGGGCGTCATCGAAGACGAGCAATTTCGCAGGGGAAAAAATTAATGCGCCAGGATAATATCGTTTGTTTTACACGCGTTCCTCGAAGTCCTTAATGAGGCGGTGGCGCGTCTCCTGTCTGGAGTCTCGGGTATCTGGTGCGGTGGATCGACAGGAGAAGTGGCGAAAGTATGCAAACTATGCGAGAGGAGTCCTCCGTCGACGACGATACACCCTCTGCGAACGTGTGCACCCTTCTTGGAAGGCGGCTCGATAAAGTAACTTCGTTAAGTTTGTCTCCTCGCAGACAGGCGTGTCGACGACGTGATTTTTTTCCGTTATTGGCTCAAATCTCGCGCAGGTGAGTGTTCCTTTACCTGCTATCCTCTTGAACTGCCTGAGCGAGTAGTTTGAACTCTTTCTAGCAAGGGATAATATAAAATTTCGATTTTTAAACGATACAATGAAAAGTTGAGATATCTAAATAAATTCAGTCTTGTAATTTTTATAATTTTTATAAATTTTTATAAACCATTTTTATAAACCCTTTAATATTTTCAAATTTATGTTTATGATTTCATAAACAATTTCGGGCGCCCTTTACATTTGTTTGATATCGTTTAATATCGAATATTTGTAATGTTTATAATTTTCCATAAAATATGCTAGTATACTAGGGTTTGACACATTTTTTCATATAATGAACGATTTATTATTATTTTATTTTCGGCGACAAAATTAGATAACATCGTGCAGTAAATTGAGGAAAAGAACGAAAGGAGAGAACAATTTTTTCTTTAAGCAGTATTTGATCTAGGAGGGTCGTTTTAATATACATAGCCACTTTCTGAACTTTCTTTCACGATGTCGCCTTCTCGGCGCTCGTAAAATTGACACCCCCAACGCCATCTAGAAAGCTATTAAAAACAAAAATACAGTTTACATAGAAAGATTGTATACTTTTTATGCAAAAATGTGGGGGCGGCAACTCTTACATTAAATTCTTCCCTTGGACAATGATTTAAATTGATGTAATTAATTTTGTTTGGTTCCCAGTTTTCCGTCTTGTTACAAATCAATTAACGTAACAAAGCGATAACAAATATCGCAACATTTAAGAACAAAAATTGGGGAGATTTTCATCCGATCATTCAGAAACAAGAAGTGGGAGCATTTCCATCACATATTTCTATGGGGGTTAAAAAGACCGCGTTCAGTGCCACACAACGACCCCTCTACCTTAAGACTACCAGCAGGGTCAAATGTCTGATCCACCCCCACCGAATCCCTGCCCATCAAGCCACCCAGTCTGCGCCTAAAATCCCGCCGTCAAGATTTTCATAACTGACTCTGGCGCACCCCCTGTATGGGGTTGTACGGAAGTGCGTCGCGTCGTCGTTCGCCACGGTGAGCCGCATTAGTTTCGAACACGTCAGCCCGGTCTGTTCCACCGTAGTTACGTATGGAGTGTGTAGATAATGCCGCGTGAGGCTTTGCAGGGTCCGGGAAAGGGCTTTCCGTCGCTTGCGACAGAAAAGGGTGGCGGCCGACGCAAGAAGGGGACGCTGGCAACACCTTGCGCTGATGTCTCGATACACCATAAATTATTACATTCGTATCGTTGGCCCTCTCCATGGCACGCCATGGGTGCGTGGCGGACGAGCCATCCCCGCGATCCTATCTCCTGCGCGGTCCTCTCCGCGAGCAGGCTGCGTCGCGGCATCGGGAAATTGCGTCGTTTTGTTTTTGCCGGAGGATTTATTGCCGGCGGGGGTGGCACTCTCGCGTTGCTCCCTGAAACTGATCGCGGTTACGTGCCAGCCCCCGCGACATTACGAGCCCCTCTCCCCCGTAAACCACCCCTCTCGTGCCCCCTTTTTTACTCCACTTTTACGCGTCGCGACGGGATCCTGGAATAATTGCCGGACTAAACGGCCCTGCGAACGCAGACGCCGTTTAGGCATGTTTCGTGCTTCGGGAGGACTAGGTGCGGTGTGGAGATGAAGTGTGCAGGTCCTTATTTTTCGACTCTCGAGTTTTCCTTCTCTTACCTCCCTAAGTTATGAGACGTAGCGAGGAAATGGTGTGTGCAAAATTTGGAAGCAATCGGAAACTGGAACCAATGTACCAATACAGGGTGTCTCAAAATTCCTTCAACATCCGGAAATGGGAGGTTCCTGTGTGTGAGATCATTTAAAGCAACATTTTCCTTTGCAAAAATGCCGTCCGCGGCTTTGTTAAGGAGTTATTAAGGAAAAGATGTCACAGGTGTCAACTGGCCGACTGTGCCAATACGCGTCTAGGTCGCGCTCTGATTGGTTAATGGTTTTCGTTAATAATTCCTTAACAAAGCGGCGAACGCCGTTTTTGCAAAAGAAAATGTTGCTTCAAACGATCTCAGGAACTTCCCATTTCCGGATTTTGAAGAAATTTTGAGACACCCTGTATATACCAATATATCAATCTACCAATATTGCAACCTAGTAATCAAGTCATTAGTAATCTAATCTAATACACCGAGAAATGGATTCCAACTCGTTTAGCATCTCCAGTCCGAAATTTCTTTCGCATCATGCAAAAATGTGCACACAGTTACGTAACGTTCCCAAAGGAGTGTTTTACGAGATCCCACAAGAAGCAGCAAGCGCAAAATCCTGGAGACAGTTCGAAGACCGTCGTTCCAGAAAGGACGTTCCTTGCGCAGCGTAACGGGCGTCGAACTCTGGATGCTCATCGAACACGTTAATGAATGTTTTCGCATTTACCGAAAGTGCCAGCATGTTGGGCACGGGTGTGGGGATGGTCGGTTGTTTTTCGGGAATTTCTTCGTCCGGTCCTTCTCCGTGGCTCTTGCTCGCTGGTTCGCTCGCCAGACCCTATTAACTTCGTCACGAAGAGACTGCTCTGGCACGCGAGCACTTTTCCACCTGGCAGGACGTTGATCGATCGTCCTTAAAATTCGCTGAACCCGCTCTCGAGTTTCCGGTGGAAAGCCAGCGGCAGCGGTCGTCTCGAAATATGACTCGTTTCGAAGATTTCGTTAGTATCTAGCTGAGCGTATCCTTTGGTGCATTTACATCCTTGTACGGTCTGCCTCCTCTTCTCTTTTTTCTTCTTGCCCTCTCTTCTTTCTTGCGTTCCCTTTTTTTTCTGTAACTGTTCAGAAACGTTATTATACTTTCTTCCCACTAAACCGTAGTTTACATTGCTTCTTTCATTTCTGGTTTTTATTTTTTTACATGGTACTTTTTCATACTTTTCATACTTCGAACTCTCTCGTAGACTGCAGATTTTAGTGCAGAAATTTAGAGAAGGTTACGACTGTCTCTAAATATGGAAATATTGTTAAATATTTATCCTGTATGTATTGTCCCCTTTGTCAAAGAATATAATTGGAGGATCTAGAGCAGTGGTTCTTAACCGGTGTTCCGTGAGCTTTTTGCAATATTTCGCGAAATTCCGCGAAATATATCACATATATTTAATAATATATTTTCGAAAATATATTTATTTCTACGCGGTATGTTTTTGTTTGTTTCTTGGATCATTAATTCTGGTGTTCCGCAAATTTTTCATATAATCGAAAGTTTTCCCTGACTTCAAAAAGGTTAAGAACTACTGATCTAGAGACTCATATTATAGAAGACTTAGGCCTCATCCATTCTTCATTTCAATCTGAACAAATGATATGTTCTGCACATTATTTTATCAGTTGTGAGCGGCAAAAATAATCACATTTTGAATTCCTTTCAGAATACTTATGTATTCGCACATTATTTGCAAGCCTCCATTGAGGTAACCTAAATAAAAATGTGTATATATTCAGTTCCTCATGTTAGTCAGTTACCACAGCATAAATTAATTTCAACGATCCTCTCCGCACTAAAACATAGTTGGCAAGTGCATAGACTGTTCTAAATTCGTGCCAGAGATTTGTAACCTCGGTTACACCGTCTTGCAGCATTCTGATCGCGGCTACTCGCAAAACTCTCTCCACTCTCATATCTCCTCGATTCTGTCTCCACTCTCTTCGTCAGTCAACCACGCAGCCGATGATCGAGCTTTCCCCGTGGCAAGCGTCTATTCAGCCCGCAAGGATCTCGGATTTAAAATTTAAATAAAATCAAGTTCCTTGCGCGGCTCGTCGGGCTCGGCTGATTCTTGCAGAAGTACCAGGCGCTCTTTCAGCGGAAGGAATTACGGAGCACGTATCTTGGATCAAAATATTAGCCGCGTTGAATAGGTAGCGGGAGGCGAGCGAGCATGAGAGAGAGAGGGAGAGAGAGAAAAGGATTCTCGTAATACCGAAGTCGTGTTGCCGTTCAAGTATAAAGACGATGCTCAACGGGTTCCAGCGTGGCGTTGACGTTCGAGCGAGACAGCTAACCACCCCCCTTAGTAGCCTCGTTTCTTCCTCAATTCACGCGAAAGAGGCGAAAGAGAGTGAACCGACTGAAGCACGTCGAAAAGAGAGACCAGCCCCGACTAAATTCTAGGAGATATCCGCGATATCGAAAATCACCTTCCGTCCTGTGCTCGACACCTGCCCCCGAGACTTTTCGATTTCTCCTCAGGGAAGATCGGAGGATATTCGCTGGATATCCTGCCGCATAGACTGGCAACGTGCTCCCGGAGACGGGCGAGGTCTCGCTGCGATTTTCTGGCAATTATCGCTGATGCGAGACGTCTTCTTGTACCAGAAATTTTCAGGAGTTCAGGAAATTTACAGTAAATAAAATAAAATAAACAAAATTTTGTTGTTGGAACGTTATGTAACATTTTATTGTTCCGTTTCCACTTAGAAACTGAAAAATTAAAAATACATCGTTATAAATGCATGAAATCCGCAGGACTTTATGAAGTCCTATCTGATGTTATTAGCTTAAACTTAAACAATCGAGGTCGTGGTACATTTAATCAATTCAGAATTGTGTGACATTTCTGTGATATGTTCAGTATGGACTATTATCTTGGTAGGAATATTGTTTTGCTGTTAAATACATTCATAGGTTAATTACATCACCGTCTCCATAAACGACCAAGAGTTTTAGAGATTGTACAGGGCTGTCTACTGTGGTGGATCAACACACATAATTAAGGATTCACAGTGACATTAAAAACCAGCAGAAAAGTCGCGAGAACGTGACAAAGCACAGAAGCCACAAAGGGTTTACAGGCTTATAAAATCGCAAGCTAAAAGACAATGCGACTAATAACAGGATGTCGCATCCATCCGACTGGCAGACTGATGTTGCGAGCTTCCAGCGCAATAATAAGCCCAGAAGATGTTGTCGTTTAAGTCGGTTCCGCCTTTGAGGCTTCCGGGGAGGCAGCAGACAAGTCACGCGACGCGACGGTCGGTCGCGCGGCAAAAAAGGGGAAGTAATAAACGGGAGGACGTTCCTCGGCTGGTTCCTTTCATCCGGAGATCTCATATCCTTTTGCCGAAAAGTTGGCCGCGTCGCGAACCGACGGGGGGGGGGGGGGGGAAGAAGAAAATTAGGCGCGTCGGCGACCTAACCCCCCCGCTTCGTCTCTACTCGTTCTCAAAGAGATGCGCGGGACTGGCTTCGAAGGGAGACACGTCTGATAATCCTCCGTCGGCAGAGGATTGTCGCGCAACTTCCCGCAGGAAGGCGGTCTGTTTACCATTCTAAAGACGTCTTTAATATATAACGGGCAATTTTCCTCGCTCTATGCCCGTAAACTTCTTTGAGAAATTGGATGGCCCGAAGAGGGTGGCGGTGTCTGCAATAACAGGGCTGATTCGCGGGGAGATGGGGATCAGACTGGTTCCTGTGAAGATCGGGAGGCACTGTGACAGTTCGCTGAAAACAGCAGCGTTGATTCGGGATCTTGGAGTTAATAATCCCGGGGTAATCTGAGGAGATCGCAGACGAGAGCCGTTTTTGTAGCGTCTCCCTTTTAGCTCCATTCCCTGGAATAGATAAATTGTTGGTAATGTGCATCTCTATGTAGAATAACATTTTTCTGCTTATTTGCAAGGTACTGGCACCGAACAAAAATGTATTTCTTCCTTGAATAATTTTAATAAGTCGATAATAATATATCCTGCTGTTTCTTGTTTCACCTATTGATTTTTGTCATATATGAATTAAGTTATTTCATATATATGAAATAACATACAATAACATATATAAAATAATAACATAAAATCTAGTTGGACGGTTTCGACTTTTTCGAAATCGCAGGACAGGGCCGTTCAGAATCCGCGAAAGAATTCAACAAGTACGAGAGATGTTATTGGCGAAGTTACAAACTCCGCCGGCTGTAATCAGAATTATCTAGATCTGTTCCGTGGGGTAGTCGTGCCGTGGAAGCGGTCCGGAGGCAGCGTTAAAACTAATTAACGCCAGGTCGGAGCGACTATTAGCAAGACCATCAATAACTTCGGCAAGAAAAGCAGACGCCACTAAGGGAGGCAAACACGGTGCTCCGTATGTATCGCCGGGAGAATTCGCGGAGACTCGCATATTCCGGCGACAGATAAAAGCAATAGAGAGTACAAGTTGGCGCTCGTTGATTTATATTAGCCCGCGTAAATTTCGTTTGTTGTAATTAGCGCGACGCGACGTTCGAGACGTAGACGACGACGACGGGAGTTCCGCGAGGACGCGACGTTAGGGGATGATACGTTATGGGAAGCGCGAGACACGGCGCAATTCTCCCTTTACACGAGCTTCCGCTTCATTCTCGTCGGCCGGATGCACAGACGTTCCTCGTTTTTTTCGTCCGCGATGCTGTCTGCCGGGCAAAAGTAATATTTCACGGGTCTATCTGGCCTCGTCGCGCCCCTGGCATTGATCAGCTCTTCGTTCGCGTGTCACTGGCATACAGGGTGTTCGTAAGTTGCTGGTCAACAGTGTCTCATGTGTCAATATGTGTCCTTCCTTGCGCCCAAAACTTTCATCGTCGATTAAACCGCTAAATACAGTTGAAATTATAACCTGTTTGGTGTCATTTTAATCAGAAAAATGCCAGAAATAAGTTGCTGAAAATCCCATAAAAAAATAATGAAGAATAAAGAAGTTTTGTAATTGGATTAGTAGTGGATCTCACCGATATACCCGAGCCGAGATCGGTTATAGACACTGGATATATTCTGGGTAGAAGGTCGCAGAAAAATATCGCGGCTTTACTGTACTACATTTCTAGCGATTCCTGCACATTACTGAATGTCTTTGTATTTAATAAATTATAAAACGTTCAGTAAATACATTCAATTTTATATTTGTCAACAAAATCATTAAACAGGTTTCAAAGATAAATTGGATATGGGTACCCGGTTGTTGACATAAGGGATAAACCGAAATAGAATTCTACATCGTTATCGTTGATACATCGACCTGACCTAACCGAGACCATTGAATTAGACTTCTCCTTGTTCTAGAAAATTATGAACGAAAATTAATTATTAATCACTACACTCTAGCCAAGTTTCAATCAGTCAAAAATAGACCAAATTCGACAGCAAATCGATCTGTAGACCACCGTCATCGTGACCTCCTTCGCGGAACAATGCTAGCAAGCCAGCGACAGTATCTCGCGATAACGATAACGACAATATAGCTGGTCGATACGTAGACGTCGAAGCCAGACGTCGCAATGACGTTTCCGTCAGCCGTGACACCTGCGTGACGTTGATTCGCCGTGAATAAAGTTCCTGCACAAGGCAGAGGAAGGTACTCGGATGTTTTATGGACCAGCTTCTCCATCATTCTTACACAGAAGTGGCTCAAGAAGCGGAGCGCATGGTCGAGGCATGAAAAAGGGTCGCTGCAAAACGTATTATGAGATCCGAATCCGAGACCGGGAGGACAAAACACATTGACGAAGCCGATTTCTTCGGTAAACAGTTGCCGGCGACCTGACAGAGGCTAATGACGCGCTATTCGTTCTCTTGCCGCGAGAGTGGAATAGGGGTTGAAGGCGATGAGATCGACGTGAGAGCAAACCGGAGGGAACGGAGTCGAAAAGTTGCCGCGGTGGCTGGAACGGGGTCAGATATTAAAACGACCCCGGATGCAGGTAAGTAGACGAGCACGCGGCTCCTTCCGTCATGCACCGGGTGTCCTGATTATGCTAAGCCCATTCATATTAAAATAGCAGGAAGGCTGAAAGAATTTAAGGACCGTACTATTTTATTTTCAATTTGTTAGGATTGGTATCGAGGTACAAATGATTCGATCCAACAAATATTTATCGTTATAATTATTCATATTTTCATATTTAGTCATTTATTTTATTATGTAGAAAATATTTCTGTTTACGATGAAAGTAAATGCAATGAAAAACCTTGTGATACAATGTCATACATTAAGAAATTAATATTTTTATTTTTTCACAATACGCAAAATGAGCAAATTGGACACCGATTTAAGGGAGGATTTAATTACCAAATTTGAAAATGTTGTGACGCAATATAGGAGTGTGCAACCCTTAATAAATCATGGCACACAGCTAAGAAATGAATGGACAATGGAACTTCTGCTGTTAACAGAAATCAGAAATCAGAAAATTCTGATCTCTCAGCAGCGTTTTCGCGATTAGAGCACACAAGGGCCGAGCCATCCCAGCACGGCCCGCTTCGAAATTGAATTTCACGGCGTACAACGCAGATTGCTCCGCCCCGATAGATGCAATAAAATCGAATCCACAGAAAACGATATATCACCGGCGCGATTCATGCGATGTTTATAGAATAACTGGACGCGCGAGAAGGGCAAAAAAAGACGCGGGGGTGTAAGTGACATGAGGCCATGTTCACATGCGTGCAGTTACGCTAGCAACGACGTTGAATACATCCGTGTAAAAATTTCATCAACAAGTTCAGCGGCGGTGGCGACTGGAGAAAAAATCAGAGAGAGAGAGAGAGAGAGAGAGAGAGAGAGAAAGTATATATAGGGGCTCGACGCCGAGCGTCGCCCGCCGTCGCGTTCCACCGTATCAGCAAAAACTTAGACGCGAGCGTAATATGCGCCCGGAATTAATTACACGGACTAGGAGGGGCTAATCTGCATATTACGAAATTAAAAAATTTCTCGGCCTTAATTCAGCCGACGCGATGAATCCTAATTTCCGGTGACCGGCCGCTACGCCGCACAGAGCTCTGCTGGCTCGCGAACCCCTGATAAATTGCTTCTCGCGCGGATTCGTTGAATTTCTCATTCGCGTTCTCCGAACGCCCTGGAATCCACCGCTACCGCGGACTTTTATATTTTCTTCGCCAGATGCCGACGGAAGCGGTAGCACGTCGTTAGAGCGAGTTTGATGAAGATCATTCTCCTGTTCGAATTGATTTTTCTTGGTTCCCGCTCGTTATTGGCGACACGGCGATTCTCGATGCGGTCTTTCACTTATTACTGGTGTAATCCTATTCATGGACTTATACACAATTTACGAGATAAAAAATGGTTAGATTATTACTGATCAACTGTTTTAAAATTTCGTATGAACTTTATGACATGCACAGTCACTCACCTAACTGATTGCACACACTTTAATAAATCAAAATAACCGTCTTATAAATGGACCAAACGATTTCGAAAATTTTGGACAAATTGTGTTTTGGAGGGGATATTCGTGTTTCTTCGACCGTGCAGTTCCCATTTTCTGAGAACAATTTACTGTAATATGATTCTCGATGTATTCTACCAGAAAATTTCGTAAAAACAATTCTCGTAAACATAAACTTGCCATTGAATCATTTTTCTACGAATTTTCGATTGTGAATCATGAAGGTTACAAATCTACTAAATAATTGTCGGAAAATAATGCCTGAGACCAACAGAGACAGTTTGAATCGCACTTTGCCTCTCGTGATATTCATTTTACGAAGCCTACCTGTTATCACATTTTCAAAGAGGACAGTCCCTCGAAGGAAATGTAATCCCATCAAAGAAATCTAGGTGGCAGTTAACAACTCGATCTCGCAGTCAATTTGTAGCACGCAAACGTGTTCATACTGTCCTGCTCGTGGATGAAAGAGAGGATCAAAGAAGGGGTGGCAAGCGCGGTGTTTCATTCTTCGAAAGCCCGGCTAATCCGCGCTCTTTGCCAGCCGCGTATCCATACGGTTCTATTTAGCAGTGTCTCTCTCTCTCTCTCTCTCTCTCTCTCTCTCTCACGCACACACACACCCTCCCCCTCCCTCTCTCTCTGTATACACGCAGAGTAATAAGTCACCGTTCGGGCTGGATTTTATCGACCCGATAGTCTGTCCGGCAAGAACCCGTGCACGGAGACGTGTTTGATGGGATTCAGGAGCGTCCGGGGATTTCGGATTGTACGTGGGCAAATAAGCCTCCCGGCGAAATTGCTTGCTCGCGAACCACGCGTTAATACATTATTATCGCGGTTCTGTTCCCCCGCGCTACTATTTCGGGGGTGCGCTCGCTGAATGGACACGGTAAACTGATGGACAGGGGTGAGTAATCCCCTTCGAAGACTGGAGGAGAGATCTTTCTTATTCCGAGCCGTAGATCGTATATTTTGAAAGAATTTCGTCATCATGATTTCATGGGACTGAAGAGATCGTTAGAATATTACCTGGTAAACTAGAAGAAGACCGATTTTAGGGGGTTCGCGTATTTTTGTTATACAGGGTGTCAGTGAAAGTCTACCGACTTCATGAAAAACTGCTCGAAATAAATTTTATTCTATTTGTAGATTCTCCAGACGATCTTATTTAACCCTCTATTAAATTCCCAATTGGGGACTTAAATTTCAAATATTCTATAGTAAATTAAGTAGACAATACTGAAGATTTTTCCAAGTGGGAACATTGCGCTTATGAATAAAACCGCATACGTATAAAGTTCCAATACAGGAACAGTCATAAAATGCAGTAAATAATATTTTCTAATAAAATTTCATTATTTATTTCATGACCACACTTCATTTTTAAGTAGACTAACAGCCATATATATTTTTTTTAACTCGTCATAAAAATGCATGCAATAGAAGATTAATATATAAGGATAATATTAGGATAAAAAAACAATCCTGAAACCAGCTAATAGCACATTAAACAATTCGTATCAAAATGCAAACCCGGAAAGCAACAAAGAGATCATCCAGGTACGGTAAATCTAAACTGTCGCAGCAAAAGAACGACTTAAAACGAATATAAAGTGCATCGAGCGAAAAAGGCCGCCAACCAAAAGCCGCGAAAGCGGAGCTAATTACCAGTCGCGGCACAATGGGATCCCTAGACGAAATATATTCCGGAATCGTTAATACAGCGCGACGAACAAAAAAGAAAATGGCAATAATTGGGTATAAAACCGGAAGGGTAGATGCGCACTCGGCGTTGGGAGGGCTCGAATGATTTAAAAAGCCCGAATCCTGTGGAACAAATAATAACAACAATCCGTGGCGGCGGATGTACAATGGCGTGTTCCTTTGTCCGGCGGGGTTCGGCAGTGACTTTTATCCCGCTTCCATTTCCCCGATGCCGGGCCGTTGCCAGTCGTTTAATTAACTAAATTCCCAAATAATTTATATTTCCACACGTTTCGGCGTTCCATGAGGGGAGGGGGCAGAAAAAAAATCGCCGAGAGAATCGCACTCGGCGGACACCGGGGGCCGTGTATCCAGTTGGAAATTGGTTCGGAACCGGTTCGAAAAGCCGTTCTCCCTCTCTGTTTCCGTCGCGTCGTCGCTTTCGCGGGATTACCGCGGCCCGGAACTTTATTCGGTTTATTATCCGTGCGGGTGTTTGCGTTTCCGCCTACCACCGTTGAAATAGAGAGCCAAGCCTCTCCCCGAAGAGATATTTAATACTTCACGCGCAAAATGGAATGCATTTGGATTACGTTCCAATTTAATCTGCGAGTCACGCGAGGAATTTTTCACGATTGCCGTGCCAGGACGCGGCGCGACCAACGGGATAACGAGGACGAACGTCGGCGATAACACGAGCCGAAACAGACGCGGATAATCATACACCGTTTCGTCCCCGAGCCACTCCCTCTCCCCTCCCGCAACCCCGGGATAACCGGTTGACACGCCATTTCGCGGATTATAAAGATTAAATATTTCGAACGTTATTGCGTCCGCGTCTGGCCCGCATTATGATCGTTGAAACGCTCGCCCGAGCTCTCAGGTTAGCACCCGATACCGCTAACTGGCGCGTAGTGGGGCTGAAGCATCCTAATCTCTTCAGGCACACTGACACGTTATATACTATATATTTATTATTAAACTACAGATCTTTATATGAAATGCAAATTATCATCACTGATCGGAACATACAAGAGCCAGGCAGAAATTTCTTTCCGCTTTTAATCATTTTATTAGGTCGAAAGTAATGTACAGATCGTATTAAATTCCTCTAATCCTTTTACTCTGTTTATTTTCACTTACTCAATTTTATAAGAAATGCATAAAATGCGCAGTCTACTTATTACTCACTTATTGCCCATGAATTAACAAATGAGATTGTACCAGAATAATGTTTCATTCGACAAATGTCTTGATTGTATAAAATTACGAAATATGAATAAAATATTTTTTACCGCAGTGTGGGCGAGACAGGAATATTTTTCTTTGAAAGAGCCTGAACTGGAAAGTCAACCCTCTATTAGGCTTATCGACGAGGCGGCGGATTGAACTGGAGAGTTGAAGAAAGTGTTCAGGGGAGGGCCTCTCCGACCCTTTTTCTTGAAAAGGGCTACGGGGCTGAGGACTCCGCGACCCCCTCGCGCTATACCTCGCCGCGGCGGCGACTTTGAGTTTATTCGAGTCTTTAAACGGCTTTATTGCACGTGGAAATCTATTTCACAAGGGAATGACGGATGGGAGGGAAATTATTGGGTATTGGCGTGTGCTGGGGAGAAGTTCTGATCAAAGAATTGGTCTTTGCATAATATAATGCGGGGGCGTGTGTGCGCGAATATCTTTATTGCGTGAACATAGAGAAAAAGAATTTATCATAAATTCCTCTCCCTCCTGTATTATCGTATGTACACTTTTTACTGTGAATGAAGAACTTTATAATATTCTAAACTGTTTTTCATGCGGATATTAATTTATTTTAATCTTCCGATTGAATAATTTCCAAAATGCTTGAATCCCAAAAACAGGGTAGCATACGTCGCTCTATTAAATAAAAGTTAACTACTTTCAGCTGTTATAAATTTTTATAATTAAGTGTTCAGCAAATATAATCACTAAACTGCAGATATTTAGGCATTTATGGTTTGTAAAAATTTTCAGAAAATGCTGGAGTAGTAAATTCGACAAAATTTAATACGATTTTTATTTATTTTGAATCTACAAATGCTATTACCAATGAAAATGGGATTTTATTTGGTCCTACTTTCTTAAAACTTGTCTACATAATTCGAAAATTGCATAAACATCCGCAGTCTAATAATCACTATCATTGTACAGTAAACGCCCCTTTACTGTCCGGATTCGTGGGCACGATCACTGTTCAGTGCCTACCCACTCCACTGCTCTTTTGTCCTTCTCTATGTTTGGCTCTCTATTGAAGTCTTGCTCGGCGCGGTCGGCGCGATAGACGCAGTCATAAATCAAAAATAGTGTCCGCGTACGATCACTGTCCGTGCAAAACACGGCTGGACAGTAAATGGGCGTTTATTGTATGTACAACTAATAGAAAGCAGCTACTTCGGCCCACGAAGACTCTAGAACGACGTAGACCGTAAAAAATGACTTAGAAACTACATTACATAAACCAGCGGCACATGAGAGAGTTAACTCGGTCAACGTCTTGATATTGGAAGAAGCTCCCGTAAATACTCCTCAAGATATCGAAGACACCTAGGAAGTACACCGCGAAACGACGACCACCGGTCGAGTGCTTATCGATTATCCAGCGACTCTAACGATGCAGCGTTGACACGGGAAGAACGATCGTGGCCCCGGTGCCTCGATTCCGCTCGGCTGGAAGACGCAATGGACGATGAAACAACGTCTTTGAAGTCTCTCGAGCACACACAGATGACCGACGAGGAAATACGGTCACTCGAGGACTCAACCGGAAGTTCGGATGCTCACGGAGGGGCCGGGGGAGGCCGGTAGCAGAATTAACGACCCCCGGACCACAGGCTTGACCAAAGAAAGAGTCTGGCGAGTATCCATCTTCCTATACGATATGGGTTACCGAAACGAGCATGGAATAGGTGGACCACTTCAAAAGCGAATATCCAGTTCAGCTTGCAATTTATTTCCTGACATTTTCCATCCCAATACAAGCGGACAAATTGGTGCAAAATGGCTAAACTAACAATTTGATGCATTTATGACAGACCATGAATTTTATGGATTTATAACAGACCAAGAATTTTGTGTATTTGTAGGTGAAATATAAAGTGGTAATAAAATATCAGCGAATATTCGTCCAATTCAATTTTCAATTTGGCTGACACTTTTAATTCTAATAGGAATGTAGATGGGATGTAATTAATAATTATTTATGAAGAACTTTAATGGGCGAAATACAACAATAAAAATAAGTAAATACAACAGTAAAAATATTAACAAATATTTCTTCGATCCAATATTTAATTTCGTACGAAACAATTGGACTATGGATTTTATGCACTTATGACATCAAGCAAAGTTACTTTTGATCCAAGAAAAAATCTTCACATAAGGAACACATGAAATAAGACTTCGCTGCCAATTAGCACGGCTGATACGTCCAGGACAGTTCGGCACTGTCCAGATTCCGTGGGTAAAAGGGTCCGAAAGTGGTTCCTCCCTGCTAAGAGGATTTCCATTGGAAAGTGACGGTCGATCGAATTACGATCACGCGCCGGCACAATGGCGTTTCGGAAAGAAAGCGAAAATACCGATTAAAGCGTCGAACTCAAGGGGTGAGTTTCGCACGGTTTTCGAAGGGTGAATGGGACCGGGTGTCTGCAACGTTTCCGAAGCCTTCATATCTACACGAACAATGGCGCGGCCTTAAACGTTTCCCATCGAACGTTTTGCAAAGTGAATATTCAAAAAATCCAGCCCCCATAGACTGTCCCTCAGAGGGATACCGTGGTTAAGAAGTTGAAAGAGGGGGCTTCGTTGAGACGACGGTAATCCGTCAATGGGTCTAATGGATGAAATCTACAAGTGAAAAGGGGGCCGTTTAGGCGCGGGTCATTGTACGGTCGAGCGGCGGGACAAATTTACCGTGAAAATATGAAAACTCGCGGACTTTCACGTGGCCAATAGTGCGAATGGGGGTGCGTGCTGGAAACGCGCCGGACAATGGACCAGTCGAGTGACCCGACGGTCTTTGATCGCCGAATAGTCGATCCACTGGGTGTCCGAAAAGCGATCGTGTCAACGGAACGACACGCTTTAATCGTTTCTGTTTTGCCCCGTAAAACCAGCCATTTATTCGCGCGATGCGCCGTCAGCAAATTCGATTTTTATATCTGGACAGGTGAACGCGCTGTACAAATAATTCGAGATGGGAGACACAATTTTGCTAATTTTCCCCAAACAAAAATGCATTTAAAAATTTCTTTTTACACAGTTAACTTTATGATTTAAAACATTATGTGCTGCGTGTAACTCTTTATACATATGTCGGCGAAGTTTAAATGGTTTTTTGAGACTAAACCCATCAATAGTGAAATGATCCAGTTGATGTATTTTAATTTACATCCGTTGAAATTAATAAGATATTGCTGTGGGAAACGTTCAATAAATTTTGTTGTTCAATGGCGTGTTATAATAAACATTGCACAAATGAGTTTTTATTTTTAGAAATTATAGATTAAAGGATTAATATTTGAGATCAGTTAGACAGGAATTCATAAACCAACACCTCCTCTCACGTGACGTGTTAGAAATTTCTCGCAATATCCGTGCGTTCTAAATTGCAACAGAGCTGCTGTCAGACACAATCAATTCTCAATCACAATTGCTACCAAGAACTTGATCCAATTATTGTTCTTAGATCAAACGCATAGATCTGCGCGCCAAAACAAGATTTCTAGCAGCCCCAATCACTTTCAGAGCACCCCGTAAGCGTCGAACACGGCGGTCAGGGCTGCTTTGCCCGTTCACTCTGATGCGATTAGGCCAGTGCCTGCTCTTTGTGAGCACGCGAATTTCCAAGCTTTCCACCCGCGTCCTCTCACCTGCTCTTCGTCTCGGTCCTCTGCTCGACGAACTCTCTCCGCGTCTGTTCATCCGCGCGGAACACGCTCGACACGCACCGCTTCGGCCCCGCTTCGTTTGCGGTCGTTCTAATTACGGAATCGGAAGTATTCGGCTGTGCACGGGCCGCGATTAAACAATACTATTTATAATTCGCGGACGCGAGAGAGCAAACGAGTATTATCGGGGCTCTCTCGGAGCCACGAGAAAGGAAGGCAACCATGCTGCTCGGGGGAGGGATGAAGACTCGCGAGCCCCTCTAATTAAAATACACGTTCCGTACCGATGAGCCGCGTTGATAGGGAGGACGGAGAGGGGAGATAGAAATGGGAGAAATTCATTATTGGCGGACGATATTGGTTCGGCACAGAACGGGATATAATCCGTTGCAAATCAATTCCTGTATTTAGGGGTCAATTACTTTGTAAATATATATATATATATAAATATCTCTGATGTTTCTCCGGTGCTCCGCAACGGCGAATGTAAAGCTCCGTTGACCTACTTAAATCGATAGTTTACGTTTGAACGGGGATCGCCGATACACGGAGAAAGCCGCTTAATCCTCATTCTTCCTCGAGCCTTCCGTAGAGGAGGACCTCTTCATAATCCTTTATTCGACGACCCCTTTGTGCCCTCCTACCACTGCCCCTCGGGCTACGTCCGATTGCTACTTGTGTGCTTCGTTCTTCACAGTCGCACTGTTGTGTTGGAACGTTTCGATCTGTCGCTTTCGGAGAGGGAGATCGCAAATGATTTGGGAAACTTGCACGTGGTGGAGTTGAGATCTTGGCGACGAATAGTGATCTAGTTTGAGTAGTTCTAGTACGAGATTTAGTTTGGATAGACTCATACAGAAAATTACTATCCTCTGCATCTGTGCTGAACTACTATGCTGGAAATAGAAAATCTGTTGAACATTTCCATCAGGAAAAAGATTACATAAACAAATTCCCGGTACAGTAACAGAAACATTACAAACGCATCTCTCACCCCACAATTGCACCCCAGCGCTCGAAGCCCGTTCTCCGCAATCCTTTTCGCGCCATCACTCCCGGTTCCACCGCATCCGTCATCGATCACGCCGAAAACGGGCAGCCGTCGAATCGGCCCGGAAATATTTACTTACATCTGGTCAACAAATTATTTTGCAGAGGTTTTGGTCCGGGGGTGGTTCTCGCTCATACAAATTCGCCGGAATAACCGAACGGATAGAGCACGTTCGAATCGCCTATTACCTACGCCCTCGTTAGTGTCTATTTCATCTGCAAACTTTATTCGTGTCGCTCGCAAAATCGAATTACGTTTGTCGAGGGGGAGAAGAGGGATGGTCGGAAAACGCGGGCGTATTGATGGCGCACGGATTCTCTTGCCGGTTTCAATGTTAATGAACGATGGAAATATAACGACGAGGGGCGAGAGGGGGTTACACGCTGGTTGGTTTTGGTACGTGGGAGGGCGAGACACTCGCGCTCGAGAGAATGAAAACGAGTGTCGAGGCTGCGCGTTAGTTAGTTGGATCAGTAAATCACGCGCGGCGGATATGGACGGAAAATTAGCGGCGGGAATCGCGCGTATTGCTCGGTCGCTCATTCGTTCGCTCGTATGGTTCGTTCATTATTTACCTGTGGAAATCATTTTGAGCGCATGCCGCATGAAGACGTTCCCTTGCCCGGCAAAACGATCACCTGGCGACCCGTGTAACCGGCGAATAAAACGAGAAAAAAACCACCGGTAATCATCGAGAGCGCGGCCGACGTTATGCCGCCGGCGTTTCATTACGTTTTTTAATTAACTTTCGCTCGAATCGGGAACGTGTATATCGCCTGGAAACACCGACCGCCCACATATTCGTACGTTTATGCATGGCTACCAATCGTCCATTTGTTTTCTTTCGCCGCAGATACTTAGTTTTTCGCTTTGTCCGCACGCCGCGGGCGACCGGGTGGGGCCGAGTGGGACCGAGTGGGACCGAGTGGAACCAAGTTCCAATCAATTCCTGGCGACTCGATCGCTTCCTCGACGATTTCGTTAATTGGAACGGTACGAGTCGGTTGTCGCTTTATTAAGCGCTGCTGACTGCCCGGACCACGCGCGGGAACTGTAAACAGAGGAACTATAGCTGAGGCGGGTCTTAACACTCTGCTACATATGTGATTTTGTCATGTCATTGACAAATTCAGACTGCCAGCTTGATCACAATTAACTCGAATCTAGGTCTTCCGATTCTAAGAATTTTGTAACGTTAAAGGACTTAAAATAAAGGTGAAAAATGGCACTCAATGATAGACGCATTCAGATGTAAAAGGAAAGGCGAAGACATTTTGAAAAATTTACAAATCTCTTACATTGTATTTCCGTAGGAATTGTACAACTTCCGTGTACTTAAATTGAAGGTAAAAAATGGCACTCGATGATGGATGCGATTAGTTTAAAAAGGAGATACAGAAATATTTTGAGAAATCAATACTAAAGCACAAATAAAGAAATAAAATTCGTCAAGCATCGAGTGACGGTAGCTGTGTAAACCCAGTGTTTTCCTAATTCGTGAAAAGAATCGAGATCAGCAAAGGGAAAGTTGGAAGCGGAGGCGAGAGAGTGGGACTTGAAATCGAGCGACAGCACTTCCCTCGCGATTTTGCACTCTTGAAGAGCGGGCTCGGGTCTCAACGGACCTCTATTCCGACGCGTGTTTACCGGCGGAGGGAGGCTGAGTGAATTAACCCTCGGTGGAACGGCGGCGGCGAGGACGGTCCTTGAAGTGGCGAGCGAGCTGCTCGAGCGGTGCCGCAGCGTTTTACGCGCGAGGACCGGCTTAATTAGAAAATGCTTGACCCTCGTAAAGTCTAGCCCCGAACCCACCGCCGCGCCGCCGCTATCCGCCATACCACGCCATCAACGGTTCCAGTATCGCCGTCCGGCGCGGTCACCTCCTGTATTCCCGCGAATATTATAATTCTCCGGGGAGAAAGGGATGCTCTTACCCTCCTCGCACCCCACACCGTCACCCATAATTTCTCCGAGCTGTATCCCCTGCTATTTCCGCACGCGCAGTTTCAATTCCCTCGTTAACGGGAGAAAGCCGAATTTTACCAAGGAATATTTCGGCCCTGCCAACAATTCCGCTGACCGCCGGTTTTCCAAACATTTTCACCCGATCAGCCCATGACGCGACAACCTCGACTTGCCCTCTGGGGATGAAGACCCTGCATCGGCCTGCTAAAATACAGCTACTCACATTAATATTCGAACACGATATTATTGGCTCGTGATATCTTCGTTTCGTTCACTAATGAAGAATTATAGCAGTCAAAATAGAATAATCTTCATAAAACTTGCTTCATAGAATCGGACATTTCATATATGCAGCAACTTGATACAACATTCTGCTGTTCAGTTATTTTATTAGCGTTTATATTATCGATATTCTTTGTTACAAGTGCGGATCTTTTCACAGGGAACGAGTACAAATTTCTGCTGTCCAACGGAGAAGGTGTTCTTCCCGGGAAGGTCCCCGGGGGACTCGGAGAATTACAAGGCAACTATGGCGCCGCAGTGTTAATAGTTCAAGCGTCGAATAAACACACCTCGACTCTCACTGCAATATTTACCTGTATCGCGGCGAGAGTGAGAGAAAGAGAGAGGAGGCTCTTTATTACAAGGCAGGCTGAGCCGTCGTCGGTGTTCTTCAGCTTCTCCCCCGCAATCGAGATCAGCCGTTTAAACTGGAATCAGCCGTCTGAAACCGTCGACGCGACAATCCCCGCAAGATTGAGCCCGCGATGACAGGCGTCGGCATTGTTTCGAGAGAACGCCAGAGGGTTGCAGGCGGCGACGAGTCGCGTTTCCGTCGTAGTTTCGCGGAACAATGGCATCGATAACAGGCTATAGGCGGCCGAGATAATGCCGGGGCGGCGAACGACTCGCGGTGGAACTTCTGCGACGAGCGTTGCGCGAGACATCCAGTTAATTACGCCGCGGCGCGGGACCGGCTTTCCTTCCGGGAATCCCAGGAATCCGTCAGCCGACACACAAGGCTTGACATTTCCCAAAATCTTTGCCAAAATCCTTTTCCCGCAAAAAGCGTTACGGACGCTGGGAGACGAAAATAGAGTCAGTTCTACGTCCATTGTGAGACTAGTTAACCCTTTCCACATTCCATTGTTCCCTCTGGGACACCATTAAAAATTATTGTACTAGGGTGTCTGACCAGATAAAACATTCAATCCACATAAAGAGGTAAACAAACGAAGAACTTGCTCACAAGACATTGTAAAAATTAGAAATCTAAATATGCGGACCTGCACATTTTTGATAGAAAATTTGTTTTGAAAATTTCGCCAACTTTTCCCGATTCCCAGACAGGAACAGCTGTCCCCAAGCAGCTCCACCCCCACGCTCGCGCCGGGCCAGGGCTTTCGGTAATTCTGACAATTTAGCGATTGTGTCGCTAGCATAATGGGGGCCCTCTCTCATACAGAGGACCCCACCGGGGGTGTGGCACGAGCGCCGAGGAACAGAGGGGTGCGGGGGGCGCGACGATCTCCTTATTGTGTTTAAAATCGCTCGGTCATGAAACCGTCGCATTGTGAACGGCCCCCGGAAAATGTGGCCGCGATTTGTCCTCCCTGACAAGATTATATTAATACTCGTTAAACTTTTGTGCCGCGTTGAATGCTCGCCCGCGGACAATGCCGCAGTTTTGGAAAAGAGCGGATTATGCCCGGCCGGTGAATGGTATTTGTCGATAATTGCGGTATCACGACGGCGAAATATATCCCCTTAGTCACTTTCGCGGCCGCTTTTGCTCCGATTGCTTCCGAACTATAATATAATTACGACGCTCCGTTTAATCCCTCAGTTGGCAAACGATTGTGCTCACTATTAGGAGAAAAAAGGTTCGGCTCCTGTCAGACTCTCGATGGATCCTTTATGCTTCCTTTCTTCAGTCCTCTTCGAATCGATTCGTCTTTGCTTCGAAAAACGCAAATAAGTGTTTTAATATTCGTAGTTATAAAAATTCGCAGTCTAATAATAACCATTTATTTGATGTAATTATAAAAGATAGTGATTTTCAGTGTAGCAAATTCTTATATACTTAATATTTTGTCTTATAACATTATATTTCTAATTTATATTATTTTTATTTCCTACAACCTGCATTGATTAACTGAACTTTTCTATGAATTATTGAAGTAATACAACCGCGTCTTTTTTCTTGATACCTTCAGGGATGGATTTTCCAGGGAAGTATCTTTGGAGCAACTGTTTGAGGGGATCGCACGAGGGTTAATCAACGATCTCGCGACGACTGGCAACAAAGGGCAGTTCCGAGACTAAACAACACGGTTTTCCCCGGAAAAGTTTGGTGGAGAGAGCTTTCAAAGAGGGGGAGTGTCGAACAGGATACGTATTGCACAGGGAGATGCAGGGCGACAGCAGCATGGGAAACGCACGCCTATTGGATGCAATGTGGCCCATTGTCGGTGCTTCCATCGATCTTTAATCTCGCGACGGAGTAAACTGTATCGATTGTGCGTTTGTCGTACGAAAAGCGGTCGAAGGGGGTGGGGCGGGAGGGTAGAAATCGCGCACACCCCCCCAGCGAATGTCAGCGTTTACCCCCGACGCTCTCGCATTCTATGCCGGAGCAATTCTCGGGGGACATTATGAAGGTCGCATCGAGCGAGACCATTCCGTTCTTCGTTAGACGTACCCTTCGTGTCCACTCCCTCTACGGGCTCGCTCCTTCGTCCTTTGTACGCCTTATGGCAATCTATTGGCGCAGTCAATCCTCGTGCCTCAGGAATCTCCATTACGCGCCCTTGTAAATTATCGGATATCGCGATAAGGCTACACACTCTCCGCCACCCCTCTGTCGGTGGGATTCCAGAAATATCGATGTTCCCTGATCGATCATCGATTCGGCCCTTTCATTAGCCCGCGGAACTTGACTTATCGCGTTTACGCAGCTGCCACTCGAGGCGTCGAGATGTTTTTCTTGCGTCTCTTTTAGCCCTAATCTGTTTACGTCCATTTGGTCCCACAGCTGAGATTGTTGCTTTTATTTGCAATTTTTCTTGCTGAAATAGACTGGTCAGTTTAATAATAACAATTTGTATACATTGCATGTGAGTGGGCAACTAAATCTTTTCCAGAATTTATCGTTTACTATGGCCCAATTTTATTCTGGGAATGTGAATTTCCAGATGTGAACATTACATAAGATTTAAGAGGTGGTTTCGGCCTAACACTAAGATATAAGATAATTGTTGCATAAAAAAAGCCAGGATGCTCTGGTAAATTATGATAAAAAAAGGTGAAGACAATTGTTTATTTTTAATGCATTATTACTCCAGTTACTTCGATATTGTATATTGTTTTCGTTTAAACGAATTTATATTGGATTGAAAATCGTAAATGTGATCCAATTTCTTTAAAATTGTATATTACTAAATATAAATGAATAAAATTCAGTTCCGCCGGGAATGAAAAGAGATTACACCTCATTTTCCAACTCTTCACACTGACCAGTAATCCATTTTCATATAATTTCATGTTTGTACCATTGTTTCGTGCTATACACTGTCATTAATCCATCTAAACGCCAGGTATAAGTTAATTAACTAAGATATAAGTATAATACGATTCTTCTGGATTATAGTAATAAATATTCTATAGCTCTTTGCGTCCTACTTTGCGTTCAATAGAGTCACAAGCATAATCTTTTGTCATTTCAGTAATGATCCGATCGATTCTATACCTCTTCAAGAAGGAGACAAACTTTTTACTACCGTAGTATCCTTAGGATATAACAAATGGTAGTCTTTTGTGCTGTGATCGTTCATATTGACAAAAATTTGTCGCACCCGAACGAGAATGGTAACAGGAATCCGATATGTCTGACAAATTAACCGAATCACGTCGCGTACAGTCGTATCGATTAACTCTCGCGCGAGCAACCGGCATGAATAATCGTGTTTGATGTGTTAACATGAAAATTGATCAATCCTTCAAAAATGAATGTATTTGATCAATTTTCACGTACGTTTAGATGTTTCGAAATAAAAACGATCCTAAATAACATGAAAACTAGAATCTGTTGAAGGTAACAAAGAATAAAAATCTCCTCGTATAGAAGGCTGCGGAATATTATGATCAAACTAAAAATTTTTTGTGTATATCTCGGATAGGCAACCGAGAGATGGATACCAAAAAAGTGTACTTGAAAAGTTGTTCAGAATGTCAATATTTTGTCAATATTTACCTTAAATCTTTCACCCTTTAACTCTAATCACCATGTGAAACCTGAAAATGATTAATATTCTTTAAATCAAAATAAAAACCAAATCGCATGGTTCAGTATTAAAAATGTCTTCGATAAAAAAAAAATATTATTGGCCTTTCAAAAATGGCCGAATATTACTGTGAGTTACTGTATGATCAACGTGGCACTCAAATTATTAATTGATTTGGTAAATGAGCTGCCCAAATGTTTGATTCTGCCACGCCTGAAAGAGAGGGTGAGCCAGGTAAGAACGTACGAGAAGAATGAAACCGGCTGGTTGTAACAAGGTGCAGTTGATTACAGGGATGGTTGTACTTAATACAAAGCAGCGTTATCTTCCCGGGAACGACAGATAAACGATTGGAGGAGCTGCGGAAGCTGCCGCGGTTACGGTTACCGAGGCGGAAGAGGAAAAATTTAGAGAGCCATTTCGGCGGAGTCCTGGTTCCTCGATTATGTATGCCACGTAGCTATAGACCGGCCGTTCACTGTGTCGGTCGACTCGAAAACTCCCGGTGTATATTTATGCACACGGCGAACGGCCGCCGTGTATATGCAGCTCGCCGGGGCGGGGGTGCAACGACGCATCCGCCGTCTTCTCAAAGAAAACGGTTATCCTGGAAAGTGGCGAGAGGATGACCCCATTTGCCGGTGCTTTGCCGGCTGAAATATTTAGCGGGCCATTTTCGAAAACTCGCGCTCGAGTTCGACGCGGAAAATCTCGCGCGCCGCTCGCTTTCTTCACAAATGCTCGCGAAAACTGGCTCCTTGTCTCAACCGTGAGCTGATGTCGATGCTTCAAGCTTCTGGAGATTCGTTCGAAGTTAGACGAACGTCAAATGACCGATTCAACTCGGCAGAAGTATCTGGGACTGAGAAAATCTTTTTTAAGAAGCTAGCGTGTGGTAGTTTTCTTAGATCGAGTACTATATTTACTGTACATAGAGAATAAACCAACTTCGTTCGACCCATCGAGTTGAAATTTCATGTGCTTTTACTACTAGGAGTAACACATATTTCATCCAAACAATTTTTTTGAAATTCCCTCTGCAGTCAAAATGGCAGCTTCATACATATAGGACTGTAAGCATCATCAAAACGGAACGTGCCAATGAGTTAAATGAACTACTATAACAACATTATAAAGTAATTATTCAGTTAATAATCGAACATTAAACGAAGTAAATTTTATTTCAGAATCTTTTTCCGTTCAACAGGCGAAAAATTCAGAGGTAGCTTGTAAAAATAGCATTTGAAATGGAAAAACTCCTTTTAAATCGATTGTTATGCATTTAAAGGATGCTCGTGCTACAAATATGAATTTATTTGCACAATCGCCCACGGGGTGAAAGTAAATCAACAAAGTGTTTGATTCTGCGAATGTCGTCCTTTTGGAGACAATTTACTCTGAAAACGAAGTCCTTTGTGATTTTTCATAGAAATTACAAGAGTGACATTTTGTGGGAATTGTGCCACTGTGCGGGAGAAATGAATTTATTCAATAATTTGCGTTTAAACCGTTACCATTTTTTAATTGAAAATAAAATAAAAAGAAAAACTACATGGTCCATCCAACCTGTTAGAGAAACTCGTAATCAGAGTTGGGCACAATTTTTATTCAAATGAAATGTAATAAAAAGCAAATATTGAAGGCAGAGAAATTTTTATTTTCTCGAATCTATCTCTATAGGAGGATCCAAAAGATGGGCTACAATTTTGTTACTGATAAATATTTTCTAATTATTTTACCTGATAAAAATTTCGCCACAATCGACAAAAATATAGCGTACACAGATAAAACACAATAAAGCAAGATAATCATTTTTCTAATTTAAGAAAAAATTGAAAATTTCTGTGATGACAGACGGGACGGACTAGACCGGAAACCGCAGACAGAGCGGGAAATTCCGACGAATCAGCGGCCGATGGGAGAATAAATTGGCCGGGCAGCTCGTCGTCATTATGTAAACTCCAATTACCGTGGGTATTACGTAACGCAGTTCGGGAACCGATTCGGAAAAAGCCGGGCGGCCCAGTGTTGTCCGGGGTTTGGATTATTAATAATTTCCCGAGCAAATGTTTACGCGATAAATAGGGAACTTTGTGTCCGATTTTCCCGGCTCGTTGCTCCCGTTGTTCGCACCCTCGCAAATGCGATACAACGAAAACACATCGGCCTCGAATCGAATCCGTATCCACTGGCCAGAGAAACACACGTGGGGGTGGCGGTGGGTAAAAGAGAAACGCGTAGGAGGAAAGTAACGAGCGCGAATTAGCGTTAAACAAAGTATCATCGGCAAACAATAACTCTATTAGTTATGTCGCGGCGTGCTCTCCCGGCGCATAATGCGCTCGATAAAGTTAAAGTCGCCGGGGCTGTTGAATGTACGGATTGCCAGCAACAATATTAGCGCACCGCCTATCTGTATCCAGCACGCCGCGCTATATTTGACGCCACTGTCCGAGGAAACTTTCGAAATAAATCATTCCCGATTCGCCGAGAAGTTCGGTAACACCGGTGGCAGAGAATGATGTGTGTATTATTTAATTAGAATGAACGTTGAGCTAATTTGCTCGCGAGTGTACGGAACACAGGGCGCGACGATTAAATTTGCACCGCCGGATGAATCTGTTATTTTCTGTGTCAATCAGTGTTTTGATCCTTGCATCCTCTCCCAAGTGTTTATACTGTCACTTTCACTTTCAAATTTGTTTGTCCTTCTTGCTAAATAGCAAGATTACCGATTAAATTGAATCATAAATGTATATACATTTTAAGCACGAAGATGAAGCAGAAAATTTTAGAAATTGTCATAAGGGTTGTTCATTCAATTCAGTGGCTTTAAGATAAGATACAGGATAGTATTTTGTTTCTCATCATTTTGTATCACTTTCTTTCTTACAATTTTCTCTGATAGTGTCTTTGTTGCTATTTTCTCAGGGGTGGGAAACCTTTCTGGCACACTTTGCAGGGTTATTGTGCGGAATCAGAATAATAATCGGTTTCACTCTCCGGTATCGAGGTACCCGTTTCCCGCTTTCAAAAACACAACAGTGACCCGGTCCTGCACGCGGATCGAATCTCCATTAATTTCGACGAGAGCCCATTTCGCTGGAAGCCGCAACATTTTTCCGTCCTCTCGTCGCTACACCCCCGCGAAACGGGTTAATTTTTTTCCCGTGCTCGCGGCACGAGAGCCGCAATATTTTTCCAACGAGATCGTATGTTACCGGGAGAGCGCGTGTTAGAGCGATAGAGAGGGAGAGGGAATGGAAAAATGAAAGTGAGAGGGGCGAGAGATCGGGGGGTGCGACAGAGTGAGACGGTGAGAGGCTGTGGATGTGGAAAACCGGGAAGTGAAAGAGTGAAACAGAAAAAGTGTGAGAGAATGAGAAAATAGAAAAATCTGAGCGGGAGAGAGTGAGGGAGTGAAAAAGTGGGAGAGTGACGGAATGAGAGAGTAGGTGAGCGAGAGAATGAAAAAGTAAGAGAGTGAAAAAAAGATAGAGTGAGAGAATTAGAGAGTGAAAGGGTGGGAGAATCAGAGTGTGAAAGAGTGAGAGAGTGAGAGAGAATCAGAGAGTGAAAAAATGAGAGAGTGAGAGGGTGGGTGAATGAAAAAGTGAAAGAATGAAAGAATGAGAGAGCGAGATAGTGAAAAAATGATAGAGTGAGAAAATCAGAAATTGAGAGAGTGAGAAAGTGAAACAGTGAGAGAGTAAGAGAGTGAGGAAGTGAGAGATCGAGAGAGCGGAAAAATGAGATAATAAAAGTGAGGAAGTGAGAGAACGAAAGTAGGAAAATGAGAGAGTAAAAGTGAGAGAGTGAGAATATAAAAATGAGAGAATAAACCAGAGAGAGTGATAGAGAATGGGTGTGGAGAAATGTGAGAATAAAGCCGAGAGAGTGAGAGATTGCTATAAAATGATGCAGCGAGACAATGAGAGCCTGCGAGCCGATGAAACGAGAATGAAAAAACGGGAGTGCGATAGAGCGAAAAAGCGAGCGATTGACAAAGTGGAAGAGCGAGAGATTGAGCTAGCGAAAAAAGCTGGAGAGAGAGAAAAAGAGAGACAGAGAAGAAACGAGATAAAACGAGGAGCGAGCAAGGGGCGAGGTAATCAATCGATCGTTTGTCAAAATCGCACACGAGGGCATAATTGATTCCTATAGAAAACTGATCGCAAAATAATGAAGCTGTAAAGCGTACACGCGGGAAATCGTTTCGTTTCCGATCGAACATATTTAATATTCACCGCCGACACCTGCCGAACGACAAACCGAGCGTACATCTTCGTTCGTTCGCGCGTGTATCGATCGATATCGGCTTCGGCTAGGAAAATAGGCGTTTTCCACAGCTTTCCAGAAATTACAGACCGACCGCGATTAATAACCATCGGTAAATTAACGCCGGGCGACGTCTGCAATTAATTTCATACAATAAATATGTATTAATTAATTACGATTTAACGATACACACCGGGGCTACCGAGTGAATCCGATCAACCGGTGGAACGGAGAGTCTGTTAAAAATTTCAATTATTTTCATTAGCCGACTGATCCGCGCTGAATTATACCCTCCGGTTCATAATCGGTTGCATTTTCGGTGCACGCGCGACTGCCTCGCTGTCCACACGAAACAGTTGCTGCCATTCTATTAAATAAAAACCAATAATTACTTCCATCCACGTCGGAAATATACGCAAACCGCTTTAAACATTCATTTTCACTTACAATAAAGAACCTTTCACGGCAATTTAATTTTCTCATTTATTCTACTTTTTTATAAGGAAAAATATTTTAAAAAACGAAAAGTATTTATACAAAATGTTTCCAATCGGTATTGTCATTTTTAGATAAATATATACAGTAGAACGTCAGGAGGAAGTACATAATTTTCGACTATTAAAACTATTGGAAAAAAGACAGATTTTTTATTTAGCTGCCTACAACCAACACAGCAAATTTTTATTGCACTCAAAGATGTGATAATCACAGAGAATAGAAAAGAAGAGATTGTCTCCAGCCTGCAAGCGTCTAAGACATTAGCTAACTAGGATTTCCAGTAGATTAGCAGCGATATCGCGCAGCTAACGTTGCTTTAGACCTCGTCCCGATACATCAGATGCTCGATAGCCGCCCCTATGAACTGCAAACGTGGAAACGACGGGGTTAAACACGTTTCAACCTGGGGAAGCCGATAGGGGCGTTACAGTACGACCGACCGTCGAGATCTGCGATCAATCGAGCCATAGGAGGTCCTCGATACAGCTCCCATTGATAGGAACTGACCGGCACAAAGGGACCTCTGTATAGAAATTTCCCGACGAGGAAAGATCGATGTACTTCGGGCTTGCTCGCGTGGATCGCTCGATCCTAACAACGATACGTCTTTCTTCGTTCGTTCGGAGTCCGGTTAAGCCCGCGCCGCTTATTACAGAACGAAACTTCGCAAACTGGACCGTCGAGATTCGTCGGAGGAATCCGAACCATTCTAGGAACTTCAGATATCTTGGCTGACCCCGACTTATTCTTGCCCACCCTCGTTCAACCCCCTTCACCCCGACCCTAAAATCCGCCCCGCAGTGTTTCGGTGCTAACTGCATATAATTTGAAATTTAAACAAGTACTCCTCCAGAACGATTAATCCTTTATTATATTCTCTGAATGTGCATGGTTTTCAATATATAGATGATCTAAGAAAAACATAAAAATTCTTTCAGATCGAGCTTCGACTTCGAAAACTGCGAAAGTATGTTTCTGTCCAGCAATTTATCGAAACGCGCTCTCTCGTCTTGGCCCGGTTATGGTTTAGAAAACTGCGGCGATGATGGAGAGAAGAGGAGAGGATGGAATCATCGGGCCGAAAGAGAGCGCTCGAGTTTCGTCAGGAAACGTTTCCGGAGCTGGTCTCTGTGCCAGACGCGGCAGGATCCGCGTCCGCGGTTATATCCGCCAGAACCGTAACCCGAAATCGACGTAACCCCGAAAAGACGCCGGGGGTAGGAAAAGACAATAAGCTCTGGATACGGTGAATGACTATCCGGCGAAATGCACCGCGCATCGAATTGAAAGCGCAGTGCCAAATGGGACGCAAATACAATGAAGGAAAGAGAGTTCCTCCGCGTCTTGGCTCGCGACGGACTCTGATAAAAGCCAATAATCCGCCGAGCAATAGAAACGCTCCTGGAGGAGGTCCCACCGGTATTATGCGAGGCCGTTTCTCTCTGCGCCGATGGCTCGGCCCTGCAGACCCTGTCGCTCTTGCGAAGAGTATGGGACCTGAGGTCCTTGCACGATGAAATACAAAGTCGTAACGTTAGTGGGTTAGGAAACTTATGGTGTAATTCGCTGATGCTATCGGGAACATTCCTTCGGCAGTGTCGAGGGTGTGCTTCCGAATTCTTTTTGGGAAAAGTGATTAAAGTGGCCTTGTCAAACTTTGCGGGGTTGTTTACGCATGTTTGAGCTATGTTTGTGATTTTTTGTAGATCGTTGATTGCAGGATTGTAGTAATTATTACACTTGCGTGATCCGAAGATTGTCGAAGATACTGATAGACCCTGGATAGTGTATGTAGGTTGTTGGTGAACCTTGGAGAAGCTGTGCTAGTCAACGATGAACCCTGGTGGACCCTGAAGGAGCTATGTAGATCAACCGTGGACTCTGGAGAAACCTGGACATCCGCAAAATGTGACTCCACCAATTACCCAGATCAACCCAATCTCCACCCGAAAATTCCAACCCCTCAAGTCATCCCTTCTCAACAATTTCTATCTCCTCCAAAGCGTCTACCATCACTAAATGACGCACGCTCCAGATACCGTCTCAAACCCCGTCAAGATCGAAAACTAGAACGGAAACGAGCACACCGAATCGATTATCGATTGGCCAGCTCTCTGTCAACGTTTCCTGTTTCTTCCATTCTCTCCAGAAAATCTTTCTCTTGTTTCATACGTCTCGACACACGTGTCGGACGCTGACGCGGTTCCTCGTCCGCTAGGGGTTGGCGGCGTGGGTGGCGTTGGGCGAATCGCGCACAAGCGCCACTTGTATCCATTACGGGCGTGGAGTTATGAGGCCGACGTTTATTGGCTAACTTGTAACTCCTCGCAGCCGGTCTGAATTATTCGCCGGTCCTTCCAGCAGCCTCGTAAGTTTATTTCAATTTGGCCGGCCCGCTCGAGCTTCGTCCGAGCTTCTCGCCACCCTTCCGCGTCTTTCTTTCTCCTCGCTCCGTCTTTCCAGCCGGAGATTTATTAGGTAACTGCGACCAGAAATTCCTCGCGAGCCACGCGCAACAGAAACGGAACGAGCGGACCACCCCTAACAGGGAGAAAGAAAAAAATAATATTATCCCGCGTGTCTTAATCCGCGACCCGCGCGCGCTGCGCCGGTCGTTTGAATTTAAACGCCCGGCCCGGGCGCGAAGTGTATCCTCGTAAAGCGAGCGAGTTTAAACGCTCGCCCGGAACAAAGACGGGAAATTTTCTGGAGCGATGGATGACGCGACCACAGAGACAAGAGGGAAAAGAAGCGGCTCGGAATAATGGGAAAGGTGTTAACGAAACGGGAACCGCTATTATTCCAGCTGGCGGAGTTGTCATCGTGCCAGACTCGTCTTCCGCGCACGGCACGGTATCGTTTGCTTAATTACCGGCGCACCTCGATTCAACCTGCTCCTTTTGTCAAGTGACATGCGGACGAGCTGTCCACCGGCTGCATCGAGTTCTCGATTTTCTTTGGGAATGGGTTTTGACATAATGCACGAAATTTTAGAGGATACAATGCATCCTCTTGAACTAGGTACAATAATTTTTGGTTAAAATTGTGATGAACATCCTGTTGGCTTTATTCAAGATTTTAGGTCCTTTGAATTTTAACAATATTTATATCTTGTGAATTCGTAAAGTGAATGTTTCCAACTAATATAGGTTGACTCTCTCTCTCTAATTTATAAATTATAGAAAATATTTTGAAACCCCTTCTTTATTTTATTGAACATTGCATTATATTTTAAAGAAAGAACAAACTTTCACTGGACTGCTCCCAAAATTTTTCGGGCTACATATTGGATTTTCCTGACTACCTTCATTATCCAGGAAGATAAAGGATAAGTTTGATTTTGGTTCCCGAAAATTTCGTCCACGGGAACGCGAGTTCGCAGAAAGTTCTACAATCCGGACAGTAATTTCGCGTCTCTGTAAACGTTACGAAATCGGATCATCCGTACGTACAATAAGCGACACAGCCTTCCAAAAATGCCATTCAAAGATAAAAATGATTTGATTCCGTGACACATAAAGTCGCGACAGTAAATTGAATGACGCGACAACGCGATTTTTCTAGTTTTCAGGACGACGTACGCGTCGCGGGTTTTTGGGTCATGGGAGTAAAAGTTGCGATTTACTGTCAAGTGAAAATGTACCTTGACGCGCAATACCGGGGCCTGGCACTTATTCCGGAACTGCAACGAGACCAGCGGATCTTTTATTTGTAGGCATTCGTTTGTGACGCGCGCGAAGTATCGTGTGTCAATCCTTTCGTCGAAATTGGGAAAAATTTGTTACACGAAAATAGTTGCACGTGTCAAATTCGAAAAAATATGCATTGTATGTAAATCAACTCAAACATTTATAAACACACTGCGGATTTGTCGAATTTATATAAAGAGCACAAACAAATAGTTTGCAGATTTTAAGCATTTATGTGAAAAATGTATAAGTGAAATATTTATTTTGCACATATTAGAAATTATTCTGAGAAGCAATCAATTTTTATGGTATCATCTGTTCCATTTCTCGTAATTGGCACAAAAAATGGTTGTTTTAAGGATCCGTCCAGTATCGAAAAATGTCGAAAAGCTAGAATCACCGATGGTTCAAAGGCGTACACGACACCACACCATGGAATCTCGCCTGCAGGTTAACCTCACGATATTTTCTCGAGCAAGTTTCGCTCGAAGAGTTAAGAGCAACTTCTCCGAAGTATTTCCGCGAGGCGGAGAGCCGCGAGCTGCGCAATTATACGGTTTCCCTGTCCATAAAACTTCTCGAATAAAGCAGCTCGACGTGTGTTCCCTTGTAAACAGTTTGTAAGTAACGTTCCCTACTTTTGTCTCGGAAGTTACGACAGTGCTTCTAGATCGACAGCATGGGACTTCACATTGAACATCATTAATGTGTCACGGTCAAATCTTAAAATTAAACATCTCTGCCAACATCAACATATACTATGTTCAGTTGAACAGGAAATTCTACACTGAACCCTATTTTGAGTCTCGCACTCAAATCCTTTATGTCTGATTATTAGTATATTTTCATATAGAGGGATTTTAATAGGTCTAAATTTCCTGCATTAAAATGCTTTAGAGGTTGTTTTAGAATCAACCTAAATTATTGAATGCAGATACAGCGAACTCGTTCAAGATTTCGCAATTCTTGTCACCATCTAGCCAATCTGAGAGATTGATTGGTCTATTTGTTGCAGAGGGAGTTTGTCAGAACCGCCAATTCCGGCCGCGGCGTCAAGAAAGTCGACTTCATCGAAGGACCATGCGTTTCCGGGGGGTTGGTGAGCCGCTTCCGGGCGTATCTCGCCGACGCAGTCGTGAATCGGCGAGTTTATCGTTCGTTATTAGCAAATGTAGCGCGCGAAACGAGGGGCTGCCTCGAGACTCGGTCCTAAGCCGATAAAAAAGGAGAGCGAGACGAGAGAAAGCCCGGGAGAGAGCGAGAGAGGAGAGAAGAAACACGACACGGATGAGACTGATATCGCGGCCGTCGAGTTTGCGTTGCTTCCGCTCCGGTAGACATTGAAAAACTCGTTGAAGAAAGGGACGTCTGAGCGCGGGAATCAATTATGGCAGCGCGGGAGGTAGATGAAAAGAGAAGGGTGAGAAGGAGGTGGAAAAGAAAACGCGTCTAGCACGCGTCAAGAGAGCGATCGCGCGATGAGCTGGTGACGCATCGGATAATCTGTTTCCCGCGGAGACCAATTTTTCCTTGACCGTGTTTTCCTCGTTTCGGCGACGTGTCTGCCGAACGGTTAACTCCAGAAGGGGTGTTTCTTAATACCCAAGATTGAGGACCGGTCTCCTGGGACCCATACGACAATACAAACCGGCAGGTTTTAATACGCGAAGCGCGAGAACGAAAACGACCTAGGAATCTTTGCTCTCCGGAAACAAGAGCAACCAATTTCCCATCGATACCAAACCTTTCTATTCTCGTTCCGATACTCATAACTCACCCTTGGAGCTCAGGAAGCCGCCAATGCCTACAGTCGCTGCCAAAAGTATTCCCACCTGAACGCGAACTCGTAATTGAATATACCAAAATGTAGTTTTGACGCAATGTAGAAACAGAAAATTTTAAAGATCATAATTCTGCGATGTAGTGTACATCTTTGTCTTTGAGAATCATGGTGAGAGAACTCTTGCTGAATCAAATTATGAAAGAATATTTGCAATTACATTTTCTTTGGATCCTAATTATTCTTTTAACATATTTGAAATACTATTTAAAATGGCCCTATTTTAAAAGGGTTAAAAGGGTGTATTTGAGCCTCGTATTTATTGAATGAACTAGTATGTTACCGACCCCCAGCTGACATTCGCGCAATACTTTCGCTCGCCCCTGTACATCGGAAAAAAGAGTGGCACCGGCAACGGTCAGAAGATTGGCTGATCCCTGGACAAAGGAAAAAATGGCAATACCTCGGAGAGCCCCGTTCATTCGGTATTTTATCACGAGCGCGAGCTGCCGCGTCCTTAGGGGAGTATTCCGAGGGTTTGCCGGAGGAAATCAGTCGGGCAAGAAATTAAATATTACCCTGAGGAGCGAGGGTGTGCGAGTCGGAGTTTCGGTGATCGTGGCGTAGCCGGCCGGGAATTCGGCGTCTCGAGTGCTGGCTACACGGGGGTGGAAAAAGGGGGTTGGGACGCGATACCGCGGTGTACGGGCTCTGTCACCGGGTCCCACGGGTATCCAGGACAAATAACATCCTGACATAGACGCGGCAAACAAGAAAGGACCCTCTGTCTTTATCTGTCCCCGAATGGAGTATCCCCCACCCTTCTTCGACCCTTTAAAACGCACCCCTAGTGCGTCTACTCGCTCATCGGAGGAATATCGATTGCTGTGTCGAACAGCCTGTGGTTGCAACCTGGAAGGTATATTTCATTGTTCTTAAATGATTAATTCATTATTGGGTCGATAATAAATTTAGTGCCCCGAGCCCCTGAACCTGCTCCTCAATTTATTAAAAATCTTTGTATACGACATAAATTTTGGTTTAAGTCTCGTGATAGGATCATAGGAATTAGAAAAACGTTTAACGAATGACGTTAAACAATTTTTATTTCGATATCTGAATTCGAATCTCATCAACTAGCTCTAATTTAAAACAATGAACTGCTGAACATTAACTAGCATCATTCTAAAAGACAATTTATCCATAGAAACAATGTATTACAATTATTACAAACATATATATTACACTCAAGTACTGTATTAAACATCCCAGCTCATAAATTTTGGTTTAAGTCTCGTGACAGGATCATAGGAATTAGAAGTGTTTAACGAATGACGTCAAAAAATTTTTATTTCGATGTCTGAATTCGAATCTCATCCACTAGCTCTAATTTAAAACAATGAACTGCTGAACATTAACTAGCATCATTCTAAAAGATAATTTATCCATAGAAACAATGTATTACAATTATTACAAACATATATATTAAATATATATATTACATTATATATATATACATATATATTAAACATCCCAGCTATTAATTACAATTTAACAATTAACAATGTTTTTACATTAAAATAAATAAATACGAGTGTGCAACAAGGATCTGCCAAGGGTGCCACGAGGAGTGCCCGATGATGAATAAGGGTGCAATGATCGAAGTCCCTTTTTGCCGCAGATGAGTAATGTGGCGAAAGCTAGTTATAAAACAGGCTGAGTCACTAATTAATCCAGTAAAGATGGATTTCGTAGACGGTCGGGCAAACCACAGGCTATTACACCCGCTAATCAGACTAATCAGACTCGCATTCTTCTTGCTGGCCAACTTGTCATCTCCGCGTAGTACGTCTGTCTTGCGATCCACCGGCAGCCCGCCGCTGTCAATTTGATCGATCGTCTTTGCTCGACGTAGTTTTTGCAGCGACAACTTTCGCCGGAAATTAATAACAGGGCTTCCGGTGATTTATTTTCCACGCACGGGCCCCGCGGAACACCGTCTCGCGCGACTACTTCGAATCCGAAATTAATTATGCGCCTAATTAGGAAGCGTGATTAATCGCGGCGAGCCGCGGCCTGGGCCGTGGGAGATTCCAAAATCGAAATCATCTTCGCAAATGGAGAAAATTGTCGGGGTTGTTTTCGCTAATCCCAATATTAGGGTTACCAACTAAATATATATTTGTTATAACCGTAATTAGGTTTGAAATTCCTTGTAAAAATGTACCAACAAAATACGTTTGTAGTTTACAAATAATACAGTAGACATTTTAAAAGTATTTTAGAGGCATTTCGAAGGTGTCATCTACCTATTTAACTCCTGGTGATTAATTTCAATTGGAGAATCTGCAATTGGGTACATTAAGAAGATTAATGGATCAAGACAAAGTGCCATTAAAAATATACTTAAAAGAATTGATGATCAAGTGCCTAAATGGAGCTAAACATTGCCGTGTCTACAATCATCAACACCGTTCACCGAGTATTAATATTTATTACACTGTGTTCTGCAATGGATACTTTCATAAAATTCCTTTGAAAATTAATATATACAATAACAACTTAAAATTGTTATAAAAATTATATATAACACTACACAAAGGACAATAATTTAATCTCTTCTCATATTTTGGAAAGCAATACCAGATCGGTTCTAATTACCTTCGCCATTCCAGCAGGGCTGTTAAAAGTGAGCCATCGGGTTGCACAACGAAGCAGTGGAGACTTGGGGATAAGCGATTAATCCCGGGCAATTTCGGCGAGCAATAGGACAAAATTGCGAACCACCATCTGGGCACCTAGAACGTCTCCAGTATCGCGTTGAATAGAGTGTGCCCGCAGAACGACGTTTTCCGCGCTTAGCGTCAAAGCGCGTAGTCCTCCTCAGCGGCTTGGCTCGTCGAGCAGAAAAAGAAGTCGTCGACGACGACGACGACGACGACGAGTGGATACGAAGCTGCGCGTATGATCTCCGAGACAAAGAGGCGGCTCGACGACTCGTCAACCGGATTTGCTTTGAGCCGCGACGAGACGGGACCGTCGCGACGACGTTAGACACGCTGTAAACCCGCGAAACCGTGTTACCCAGTCCCCACGTATGTAAACCTGCGTAATAGACTCCGCTGAAACGTGTTTCCCTCGGCGACTCTTCCAGGGAAAGAATTTCCACCGAGGCGGGAAAAAGAAGCCGGGGAAGGGAGAACCGGTCCGCGCGAAAAACGATTCCGAAAACTGGAATTTGTTTGAAATTTTCCACGGGCTAATGGGAATCTCGTTCGGTAAATAGTGGAGGGAATGCTATTGTCAGAACCTGAGTGACGTCACGAAACTATAGCGTAGTCTGGCCCAGATAATGACGTCCTGATTCGTGCTGAGGGTCGTGATAGTATCCCCATCTTTGGCACGAATCGCGACGTCACTATCTGGGATAGACTACACTATACCTTCGTCACATCACTTGGGTTCTGACTGTAGCATTTCTGAAATATTTATAGTGGTCATAGTTATGGGTCTACCTAGTGTAGATTACGATCTATGATAATCAGTAGGAGTTGGTGAGTAAGGGTGAAACGGTTGAGATTTATAGAAGAGTCAACAATAGATTCTAAACATCTTCTAGAGTTGTAAATAACATACCCTCATCCTTAAATTTTTTAAATCTGAAATTTTGAAAATTTCCCCATTTCAATTTGCTCATAAAATCCGCATTAGGTCGTCCGGAAAGTAATTTCGTTTTTCGATCCATTTGTTATTACTTAACCTTATTTTCAATCGTAAAATCGTGGTATATCTTGACAGCTAACATTTCGGACGGCATTTCCTGCTTTGTAATGCTTTCTAACCTTTCAATCCTTTTTTTCAATTTAAAAATGCAGTGCACGAAAAAATTGTGTGCCGTTGAAGAACAGATTTTTCTTCTCGCTTCTTTCAACATACGGTGCAGATTGCATTTCTCGCAAGAGATCATAGAACAAAATATCATAAAACTTATTGTGAATGGTAAAAAATTGGCTTTTTTTTTCCCCTGAAAAAACGAAATGACTTTCCGAACGACCTAATAGTTACGAAGAAGGTCGGTTGGTTACAACCCAATCGCTTCATCGGCATCAGCCCCCGATTTTACTTAAAACGCGTTGGCGCTAGCAGATTCAATGAGGCTTCGGGTCCTCGGCGATATTCGCGATGCAAACCTAGTTACTCGGGACACGTAGCAGAGAAGTTGCCCCGCACACCGAAACTCGCGATAAACGCGAACACATACGCGTCTCCGAGTACGCGGATGAACGCCGCACCACCGCCGAGATCGGCAAGTTTCCCAACAAACAATAACAACAACAACAACAACAACAACGGGAACAACACCGGTAACTGCCACGCTGGAACTGCACGCGTCGACGATAATTACAACAATAACTGGAACTACGTAGGTGGAGGCCGGGGACCGCGGCCGCTTTAATTAGAATCCTCGGCGACGAGGATTAGGCGGGCCTTCAGCCGCGTGTCGGAAGAATTGGATCAAGAACTGCTTTAACTATTGGATTGTTGTTTCATCCGATTGTCTCGTGGATATCTTTAGGGGGTGGCTTTGTTCTTCAAAATTGTATCTATTAGAAATTATATATTACGTCAAAATGACGCGTTCTAATATGTTTAATTTATGATTATTAATTATTAAAGCATAAGTCAGCGAATCACAGTTTATAATTTCGTTAAAAATGTGAATAATAATCGGTGATGTTTGAAATCCGTTTTCTTAGATCTATCTCTTATTAAAACTCCAAATAAGCTGCTAACCATGAAAAGATAATTTTGTCCAGCCAGCAGCAATCGAATCACTGTGCGTCGATGGAAGGTGCTAAAATTCATGGAGATGTCTGCGACGCGTCTCACTCCGAGTATTACGAATCGTGTCGGCCATAAAGCTCTCGCCTCGCTTGCCCACGGTGCCATTTTTCATGAAGACAGAGTGAGAGAGAGAGAGAGTAAGAGCAGAAAATCGCACAGCGAAACAACGTTTCCACTGAGTATTTCATGCATCGATCCGGCGGGAAGTCGAACGACGAAACTATCCACGGGGCGATATGAAACGCGAACAGGTTTTGTCTAGACCGGGAAACAATTAAAACGGTACCGGGGCGCTACCTGGCCAATTTTGGTTCGTAGGCGGGCCAAAAGCGGGTGCGACGATGCATCGACGTTTCGAGGACGGCGTTCACTTTCTCTCTCTCTCACTCTCTCTCTCTTTCACTCTCTCGACAGGAAAAAAAGGGGGCGCGTCGGGACACAGGAGAACAGCCACGAAATTAATCGCGCGACGCATGAACCTCGTTTTATGGCGGAGTTTAAATCGGGCGGAGGGAATTGCGCGACTCGGCGCGGAGCGGAGCGGAGCGACCGACGCTAAAAACTTTATCGCCCGGCAGCGGCGAACTGCATTAACTCTGTTCCCGAAAGCCTGGCTATATATACAGGCTCATCGAATTCGGTGACGAGCATCCAGAGGGAAAAGTAGCCCATCGATGCTCGGTCCCGCCTGTCCGAGCTCTTTTCCACATCCTCGCCACCTTTCCACCCTCTCCATCCCCTATTTCGACTCTCTTTCTCTCGTTTTCTCCCACACCTATCGCACGGTTCCCTGTCGTCTCGCTCTGCTTCGCTCTGCTTCGGTCTGCCTCTGCTCCGGGTCTCGTTTGTGTGTCTGTCTCTCTTTTTGTTTTATTTCTTTCGAACGCGGGTCTCTTGTTTCAACTGCACCGGGGCTGCGGTTCCCGGCAACGGTGGTAACCGTTGCGAAAGTTTTCGTTACTGTTCCGCGGTACGACCGTTACACGGGCCGTGTAATAGAATTTGTAGCAGAAGTTGCCCGCGCGAAATGCCGCCTCGTAAAAAATCGGACTACGGTTACGACTCCACGGTTCACCGAGATAACCGACCGAAGAGTACGTTCCTCGTGAAACTGGGACTACGATCTCCGACGCTGCAACCACCCCCATCCCCTCCCCCCGCAAACGGTTTCGACCGTTCCCTGAACTAGATACTCAGTATCCGATGATATCGATCGAGAACTCGCTCCTTCTGCTCTCGACGCTCTGCTCTGCGGTGAAAGTACAATGGAATATGTCGCTCGACGCGTCCAAGCCTAGAGACGATCCGTGCAAGTCCGGTTTAATTCGAAAATTATATACAGTTCGACGCGTCAGCGCTCGTACACCCCATAAAAGAGAACTTTTAACATTTCTTAATAACTTTTCACACAGTATCACTTCATACTTTGATCAGATCAGAACACCGTATAAAAAGGATTAGCGGTCAAAAGCAGTAAAAAATGTAAAATATTTTTAAGCTAAAAACAAAGAAGAAATATAACCAAATAATCTGGAAAGACGGTCACCCTCCAAGAACAACGATCGCGGAAGTCTCTCCAAGTCGCTCCCCCGTGTTCGCATCCTCCAATGAAGACAACGTGCGGCTGTCTTTCTTTATGAACGTCCGCGGAAGCCAGATATCCCGGTCTGCCGCGCCCTAATTGATTCATCGTTGTCGGGGGGCAGTCCCAGGCTTGGCAATAAAAGTCTTCGAGGAATCGTTAAGTCCTCGTCGATGATGTAACTGCTCGGAACCTCACACGATCCACGAGGACTCACCCCTCGGTCCGTCCGCACCCCCGGGAGAAAGAAATTAGTCGCGAGTTAGCCGGACATCCCGGCGTTGACCAGTGGGGGAAGCGATCCCCGGGCCGTTTACACGCGCGTGATTAATGCCCCTTTAACGTCGCCCTCGATCCGGACCGTTGGCCTCCGGTTTTAATAACCGCCACCAACGCCTGCCCCCAGGAGCACGCGGATATTTACGAGTGCCCGCTAATAGGAGGCCCGCTTAATGCGCGTACCCAGAAATGGAGGACACGCGTCCCAGCAATATATGTATACCCGGCGATATCCTGTGGCGATGCTCACACCCCCTAACATTTTTACGGGGGTTGGAGGAATATAAACGCGCACCGCGGGGGGGCGCTCCTGTCTTCGCGCGGGAGATGAAACTTTGATGAGATCCGCGCCACGTGACTGCCACCCCCTAGCCGGCAGGTTGCGACACGTGCGATTGGTACTTTTACGTATTCTTTCAGTTGAATACCTAGCAGGTCGTAGGTAAGGCATTACCAGGCAATTTGTGTCCATGGAAAGTCATATAGCGACGGTGAAGATTCATTGTGCCCCTGCTGAAATTGGAAGGGCGATTAATTTTATTGGTTAATAACGCACTCCCTGAAAATGACAATTGGGCGGGACTGCTTCGTGACCCAACCCAGACTTAACCCCCAATCTGGAAGTTTACTACAACACGTGCTATAGGACTTTTTACAAACGTACACAAATCATTGAAAACTCGGTTACGATCCTAATGGGCAGAAAATTTTGCAACCGGACTAGCAATTCCCTTTTTAATTAACCGCAGATCTACGATCACGAATGGAACCCACCATCAGCCGGTCCCTCAAAAATTCCCCAGCAGTCTAAAATATCCAAGACCGCTCTAGCACCGAACCAGCAGTATCCATCTTCATCTAGCCTCCCCAGCGGAGCGTCGCAATTACCCGGATCGTTGAAAACTCGGCCGCGAGCCTAACGACCGGACGCAAATACGCCGTCACGAAGGTAACGAATCACCGAGGATTTCCCGGGCACACGAACTCGGTAAAACTTTTTTATCCCGCATCTGGCGAGGGCTGAGACAGCGGCGCGGCGGCGTGTCTCAGTAGCGCGGAGGTGGATCCATAGTGGTTGGTCTCGCGTGAGAATCATAGCGCGACATCTGTTTGGAATGAGCGAGATCCTGGCTGCGGCGTGGGTGTCAGCCGAGGAACAAAGATAAAGACGACAAGGACAATGACGACGACGACGCAGGAACCGGAAGCTGGGAAAGGGTTGCGGGATCGGTCTCGTTGTGCGAGCACGTAGTTTTTGGTGCATCTGCGCCGTGGCACGAGCTGGTTCCACCGCAAGAAGACGAAGAGAGTACCGGAGTCGGCACCGAAACCGCATTATCCGGCGCACGAGGCATTACGTTCTCGGTGTTGGTGTGTCCCTGGAAGCAACTAGTCCTTCTCTGTGTCCACCAAAAAACCTGCGAGCCGTGTTCTCCAGCCGGGACCGACGATTTTCCAGCGTTTCTTGTGGCCAGTAAACGCAATATTTGCGCTCCCAAGCTTTTCCTTGATTCGTTCATCGCCGCGGGACGACGGTATAATCGCGTCGTTCCGCGTTCTTGCGATCGATGCGTCGAAAGACGCCCGGAGAATTTCTCGAGCGCTTTACGGTTTTTCGGCGCTGTAACCCGGAGCAAGAAACTTGCGACGGGATTTTAGACGACGAGATTACATTATCTCGCGCCGGACGCTGTTTAATCTCGCCTTAGAAAAATCTCTCCATCGTTTATGCACGGATCACGACGTCCGTTCTCTTTTCCGCGGGGAGACATCCTCTGACAGTCGCAATTCTGTCGATCGCGCGCACGGAATAACGCGGCGGATATGACGCGCTCCACGAAGGAGACCGGAAGAATGCGGAATGAACAGGGGATTCCGCTTATCTCTCGAATAATGTCATCTGCTCCGTGACCGTTTTTATCGAGGAACACGCCGCCACGCCGCGTCGGCCCGCCGAATATGTCACGAGGATGTTACCTGTCCTCGAGGACGTTCGATCCGGCTGAATTTACCGCGCGCTCTGTAGATCGCTCCCAGGCTCCCGGCTTTGGCCCTTTGCACCGGAAACTGGCTGTACGTAATGTCTCTGAAAGCTTCGAGTTGGCGGGATCAGGAGGAAAATTGGAATCAACCCTCGTCCGGCAACCGTTTTACTAAATTAATTTGTTTCCGGTCTCACTTCGTCGAATTTCGACGAAAAATTAGTGTGATGATGAATTAGACAATTTCTACAGGCCGAAACTTGTCGATCCAGGATCCTTTCGAGGTCCCATCCCTCATCGACTCCTCCCCCATCATCGCATCGGTTAGGAAGATAACAACGTGACCGTGTGAACGGCATTTCAACTAATTCGAGCGAATGACGGAAAGCGAGATAACGGCGCGCGGCCCTTCGAGGGTGGCGAAAATTCAGGTCGAAGAACGGGTTGCCAACTGTCGCGGCGGCACCCTGGGTAATCACGGGAGCAAACTTTCTCTATAAATCACGAAACGGCTCGTGGGACGGCGTTTCAGCATTGGAAGACGGACAGAAGTAGACGAACGTGGGACGCGGCTTGAGGAACTGTTACTCGTCGGGAATATAATGGATATTAATGTCGGCGCTGCGACGATTCCCTGGTCTCCCAACTATTTCTCGCGAGTCCTCGGATCGGTGCGAGCTTCCCATCCTGGTTAGTAGTTCATCCGCCCCCTATCGTTTCCTTTTCTATTCCTCCGGACGCGTCGCCGGTCGAATTCACGGCGCATTTCCTTGAAAGCCAGAATTCTTCGAACTAGTTTCTTCTACTTTCTCGAGCTGCCTTCTCTTCCGCTCGCAGAAACCAGTCCTCCCTTTTCCTTTTCTTGGCCTCCGCCAACGCTGCCATTGTCTTCCGGTTTTCTTTGCAGGAACCCGCACCACACAGAGCCACTTTTCCTCCGCGGATTTCTTCCGCAGGCGGCTCGCGCAGAATTATGGGCCTCCGGTTTCCGAGGAAACCGGGCTATCGAGATTTAGGTGAGTTACCTTCCTAACTACGTGTCACTTGATCCCCCTTAGCCGCGAGCCAACTCCTACGCCAGCTGACCGACGACATCCAGCTAGCCCGGTAGCTAACCAGCCACCTCGCGGCTGCTTCCGTACCCCGGAATCGAAATTATCGGACCCGCAATGACGTGGAATTTCAATTTCGACGGTTTAAGCCGAACTGATCCGACCCATTTATTTCTTCCCGACGCTTCCCGACGGATAATAAATTTCGTTAGGTTTTAGGGGAATGCCATGCCAGGATGTAAGAATGTAAAAGTCATGTCTCCGAATTTTTTCAGACATGATTAATCAATGAAACATTTTCATTTTTCAGAGGTGTCATAATGGAACTTACAGCTTCATGTTTGAATTTTTTCAGGTTAAAATGTCACAAATTGGCGGGAACATACAAAATAAAACATTCCAGTTGATTGGCCGACAGAATTGAATTGTCTACAATGCAGCGTACGAATTTCCGGATTTTTCGATTGTTATAGAAATAGCAGCGGTTTGAAGTGGAGTCCCCTATTTTACTGGAAACAATCAACTTTAAATGTTGATCAATGAATTATTGGGTCTGGAACTCGTTGGCCGAATTCGAACAAAAATGGTCGAAATTGTTAAAATCGTGTCAATTAGAAACACGAATATAATAAAATTCTTTTTATGTACAAAAATATTTTACGTAAATGGTTACGATGTTACGCACAGTATCAAATTTATCGAATATTTTCCAGAAACATAATCCGGTCGCCATTTTTAGGGAAGGTGTCTAACCTAAAATTACGGATGTATAATTATATTAGGTCCTCTGACTTTCGTAATAATTTGAATATTCACATAAATTTTTTTTAATGTTCACAAAGAATGAGGCTACCGCAACAATAAAAAGTCGATTTTGAAAAATTGGCCCGCGAGCTTGCGTAAAGTTTAAGAGCTGGTGACGTCAAGCAAGGTGTGGATACACTTCGCTGTCCCGCTGTTTCTATTTACCGTAGGAATTGCGGCCAGTTTCGTGAGCAGAATTAGCCAGTCTACTCCTCGCCCTTAAACCCTTTTCCGCAAATGCTACCGGCTCAACTTTGTTCCCGGCGTTAAGCTCGCGCGGGTCATTTTATCGGTCGTCAGCCAGCCAGCTGGCCAGGCTTCTCCGTTGGCTTCTTCGTGACAACTAATTTATTTGGCTGACGAAGAGAGAAAGAGAGAGAGAGAGAGAGAGAGAGAGAAAGCTGACGCAGACGAAAAGCATTCTCTCAGTCGAGCTGCAACGAAGAAAGGAATATGCTCCGGCAAAAATCGATCGCGCACGGACTTCCATATTTCCCCGTGGCGAACCCTTTTCCGCTTTTGTTACCTCTTTGCTGCGCTCGGTCGCTTCGACCGAGCCTGAGAAAGTTTTATTAGGTTGCTGCATGGGGAAGAGCTTTAGCAGTACCTTCCAAACATCGTATATTTCATAAAAATGCTTTTCTTTCTTGAAATCCCTTTTATTCCTGCTCTGGTTTCGGTGTCCTAGTCCCGCAGTAATTTGTGCTCGATCTTTGCTTTCAAACTTGCTACATTGCAGATACTCGTCAGACCTGTTCTGGAACAGATTTGGAAAGCTTGACCTTTTTCCTAATTCTGTTGTGCTTCTGAATCAATTTATTTTTTAACATTTAATCGTTCAGTAAAATCTAAACTGTGGATGCTTTTCTGTTCCTTGAAATTCCTGTAGTAAATTTTTACTTTGCATAGAGGTCCACAGTCTACTTAGAAATCAAGCATTACGTTTCCCTTCGTACGAAAACCAAAAATCGTAACGTTTTTCTAAAATACGAAAAGAATTGAACAAAGTAAATTTGCATGCAGATGTTAAAAGTTAGCTGGATTGCATAAAATGAATTTCACTCGCATCAAGATTCAGGCAATCATTCGAACAGTGTCCACATTCGTTCGAAAATAATTGCGATCGTACCCGCAGTGTCAAAGTACGACCAACGGCGCGTTCAACCTTTTATTTCGCAAAACGACACGCGACCGACCGGTTACAACCACGTCGTCCGATTAACTTCAACATCAAACACCACGTCCGAGCGTTGTCGGGAAGCGTCCGCGAACGTTCGACGAAATAACGAAGACGGGCGTCACGAAAGTCGGCGAAAAAAAATCGCAAGGGCGTCGGCGAATTTGCGAACGGCCGGCGTGTGTATAAAAAGAAACGGAAAAAACCGGTAGGCGGTTGGCAAACATAGTACGTTCCCTCCTCGCAGGGACGCGATCGCGTTTAATCCGAATAAAAATATCATGGCGAAAGCTGTCGAACAACGGGAGATTTTTACTGGGATTAAAAGGGGTTGGCGAGGGCGGAGAGAGGGTGGTTCGCCGACCGACGCGTAATAACTTTGCCAAACACAGCCGAACTCCAAGTTTGCAAACGCGATTTTTGAGCGAGCCTGTACCGAACGCGGTCTGCAACCGTCGCTGAATTTATTGTCTCGACGATAAGCTTGTTGATCGATGCCTGGTGACGAACGCTTCTTCGGATATACTGTCTGCGAAACAATTGGTGATGTGGTTTTTTCCGAAATTGAAAAGTTTCTCATTGGGGGAGGATCGCTTCTTCGGCGCGACGTCTGACGCTTTGGGGCGAATTCGATGAAAGAGATGAGATTTTAAAATTGTTTTAAAGGGTCGACCGAGTTGACGAGTGTCTGCGACTTCTCGATAGGCTGGGGAAGTGCTATAGATTGTTTAAAGTCGGAATTGGAGTTAGGCTGGCAAACTTGTTGGAGGCTGGTGATACATCGAAGAGGTGCGAGACCCGCTTGCGTTTTATACAATGGGGTGAAAATAATGTACGTTTATTTTATTCGGACGGTGTGTAGATCGAAATAATTTTTTTAGACCGACCGAGATTTCGAATCCTATTACTAATTTCTAATCACAACTACTCTATTATTAACACTAATTCAACATTTTTCCTGTGTTTCTTATTGCTCAAGGTCACGCGAAGGTAACGTGAATGTCATCGTATCGTATTTCACTGAATTGACTCCAATTTCAACTGGTATTCAGCAATAATAAAAATATATATTGTCATTTAAAAAATCATGTACATATAATCTTAAAAATATAAAAAATAAAAGAGATATTTAAACTGTGTTCAAGTCAAGTGGGTTAAGTAAATGGATTTGAGGATTGAAAAGTAGCAGCTTAAAGGAGGGGGTAAAATAAGTGAAAATTAAGGATTGGAAAGTAGTTTCGAGGATAGAGGGTTTCCCAATATTTGAATAGGTCCTCAGAGTAGCAGACAGTATTTTATTGTGTAATATCCTAGGTCCAGGGGAGGGATGGAAGCGTCCCTCGATCGGACACTAAATCCTCGTTATAAACCCTCCCGGATGGGGAAGATCTCTCGCGTGCGAGCCCTCCGAAAGGGTGGCGCGTCCGCTCGCGCCAGCTCCCTCCTTTTATTTGGATCATTTATTTGACTGGATCCAATATTTATGAAAACAATATTTTGTTTGGTTCTCGTGTTTATTTTACCGTCGATGCGCTACGCGGACCTGGGAAACCCGGCTTTGTAAGTCGAACACGGTGCAGCGGATTACGCGAATCGGCCGCGGGCCAGAGCATTATTGTCTCTCGTCCAACTAGATTTCCCAGTGTCTAATTCCATTATCAGTCGCATGGTCGATAACTAACGAGGCTGTCTTCCATCGGATCCATCAACCCCCAACTAGATTAATCTTCTGCACACGGAAATTATTTTTAAAAATTCGTCCCTGAAGAGTTAATCTTCTCCTTACAAGCCAACCTCCTTTACTTTCTCTTTCGCAAAGAAAACGTTGATTAGTAATCACTGATTACAAACCCGTGGCTCTTTAAAACACTTGCATAATGCAGCAAGCTGTCTGCATCGAGAAGCATCGACTGCAGTGCCAAAGGAATCTCTTAGTTGGCAAAATGAGTTTTTTATCCAATTTGCAGCCGGATAGGATTAAAATGTAAGCACTTCTCCACTTTGATTCCGATGATTTCCGAGTCGCGAAAATCTGCATTGCGCATAAAGATTCGCGGTCTAATTATTATCGCGGAAACAGCGATTGTATTTCGTCAGAGAATATTCGTGGATATAATTTTCGCGGCGGGACGGGAAACATTGTAATAATGCAAATTACTTCGTTTCAGCAATGTTTGTAGTCGAACTTCGGCGATACCATTGTGAAAATATGAACAAATAATAACGTCATCGAAGGAAGAATTTCCTGGCGATAACGGGAGAAAAATCGATGCTGCGAACGGATATACGCTGCCTCCCGATACCATCGATGCACTTCCTCAGATGCAACGCGCATAGTTCCCACCGTCAATTATATGCAATTAAATTGATATTTTGTGTCGCGTTCAGTTCGGCGCGTACAAAAGGAATTATCGAGGCACAAAACCGTTAACATCACCAGTGTAATAGCAACCGAATTATGCGAGGTATTGTGATTTTTCTGAATTCATTTATTTTGACTCCGTTTGGTGCGGCAATGCATTTGTAATTATAATCGCATATGTATATTCTGTTACGTCGTATTTATTACGTTATAGTACATTATGCCGTATATATTATATTGCATTATTTGTTGCATCTATTGCATTACGTCGCATTGCGGATGTGTTATATTATATTTCCGAGGATATTCCATTTCTTTCTTTATGATTTTTCTCGTATCTTTACAATTCTATTCATTGCTTCCGCCTCTTCGCCTAGAAAGTTTTATATTACTATACCACTCCTTGTTGCCTCACGCTCTCCTTTCATGCATGCACCGTATTTTCCTACCCTTTTCACGAATCATGCACACACTATGCTTTGCATCTCTTCGGCACTGACTTTCGATAACCTGCTTACCTTCCACGGAAATTTATGGTCAGTATAATCATTAATACATCAATTCAAAATACTAAACTGTGCCAGACCATGCGAATTTAATACATTTGTGTGGGTTCAAGTTGCACTAGAGAATATAATTTTTCAGCAATTTTTAGTTTCACCACTGAGAGGACTGAAACTGGCAGCTTCTAAATGCAATTTTCACAACTCCGAACGTCTGCGCCCATAACTTTGCCAGGTATACAAAATGGAACAGTTCAACATACCACTCTTCCACAAGTATAAAAATCAACCTGTAATATTTTTTTATTGATGGTTACTATATTTTAGTAAATCAAGTTTCTTTCAGATTTAATAGTTTCTAAAATATTTGCCAAACGTCTCCAGCATTTCAAAATGAACAATGACCGACAAAAATAAATATAATGACAAATGCTGCTAAAAATTCTTCTTCGCCGCCGAAGAAGGCGCGTTCCGCAACGGGATTCGCGTTTATGGTGTTCGGGAGCGGTCGGGTACATTTCTAATTGCGAGGCTAGCTACCAAAACCACCAATAAGATCCGGCGAGCGAAGCTGGTTGCATCGAGCCTCGACAGTGGCCTCCATAAACTGCAGTTTCTATGCAAACGACACGCGCGCCGCGCCGCTAAAGGCGTCGGCATCGACGCGTCTCGCGTTCATTCGAACGAACTTAGGACACTATGCAAATTCCGCGGGTAATCGCAACCTCCTACAGCCGTGCGAAATTTTTTCGCATATATCGATGCTCGACGAAGATGGGATTACGGGGGGCGGAGCCGAATATGGCCGACAAATAATCGAATGAACCGGACGTCGATACCCGGCCATTAAGCGAGCGTTTTTTAATCGATGATCACTCACTACTGGAAACATTCTATTTCATAGATTTTTTCTGTTAACCGTCTCGGTGAACGCGATGCGAGCTGCGTTATTTTTCCGTGCAAATAGGCTCGACGTTTCGAGGATCTCGTTACAGACTCCAATTTTTACGGACTCGATTCTCGGCTTTATCGGGGCCCGTTCCTCTTCGGATTATCTGCTCCTCTCTGTTGACTTTGTTACTTTGGATCTGTTTTGGTTGACTGGTTTTCTGGTTGGTCCTCAGCGCGCGTGCTTGTAACAAACAGTATTCGTCTGGTGATGAAATTGTGCAGATTATTTTATGTAGATTGAAATTGTATGTCTGGCTGATCGAAATTATAGATGATATCAGAAGCTGGTCTAATCTTGAGGGATGAAGCTGCAGGGAATGAAAGAAAAAACGTGAGGGAAACAGAACGGCAATCATTACCACGAAATTATTATCAATTTTCTTTCCACTTTTCTTCTTCTGCTCTTTCTGGCTTCGTGCAGTCTCTGGAACCAGCAACTGTATCTTCAGTTGAATAGTGTTACGATATTCACAGGATTTTGTTGATTGTTTTACTTGCCGAAGGATTATTGATAAATAGAATTATTATTATTATTAGGTAAGGTAACTTGTAAAAATGTGATGAACGATCAAAACAGATATTATTAAACTACTCATTCGCATGCAAGATAAAATTTCTTCGCTTTACACTGGAATTATACAAAAACTTGTTTTCCGTATCGCTGATTTCTCAATTTGTAAAAATTATTTGGTTCGATTGCACTTTATCATTTATCGTGCTTTCAGCGTTCATATTTGGTACAAAATCACAAACAATGACGATCTACGTTTTATAATTAACAGAATTGTTACTGTATATTGACTCGTTGCCATTGTTACTATGTAAACTGCGATCAGGATACGAGCCACATTCCCGTCGATGAATTAATCTCAATGAGTTCGTTCTATATAGTTGTGACGTTTCACAAGGATTGATTAAGTTTGACGCTCTTTAGTAACATGTACAACCTTCAATGAGTATCACAGATGTGTGTCAAAAATGATTTGTCCAAATGTGTTTGACGGTGTATGAAATTGTAAAATAAATATACAGATGTGCAGATGTCTAAGAATCTCGGAAATGAACTCTGACGATGTTTTGTGTTTCTATTAGTTGCTACAACAAAAATTGTTTGAATACATTGAAATAAATAGGATCCAAAAAGATATTTCTTTCTTCTTTTATTGATTTTAATAAGCCGAAAATAATACTATTTTATACATACTATTTTTTTAAATTGAACCTACTCATTTTTTTTATAATAATAAAAATCAAAATGGGAATTCTGCAAAGATAAACTTCCCCAAATTTTCGAGATCCCGACCCGTCCCGACCATCGGGCACCCGAAATGTTTGGGTCCTCGCACATCTCTACCCACCTAACCAAAAGTCTCGCCCCAAAAATCTCTCTGCGTCTCTCCAAAAAGTTGTTCGGAGGGATCGCCTACGCTAGAACGACCGTCGAATTCGTAGGAACCTTTTAGTCCCGGGCGGGCCACGCCAGAACAGATTATCTATCCATTATTTCGTCGGGGGTTGCGCAGCGAGGGTGAAACAGCGGGGGAACAAAAGTAGAGCTGTAGCTCGATGGAAATCGTTCGGAACACATTCACAGGACGACATTCTCCTCCTCCTGTTCGAAATCCTACGATTTTCTGAGCAGCTTCGAAACGCGCTTGGCGGCTACCGCGTGATATTCCGGCATGGCTTGCTCGATTCGTTTCCGTCGCTCGAAAAGGATGTAATTAATATCGTCGCTCGGCTTTCGAATTGGCGACTGCGCGCGCGCGCCGCTCCGGTCCCTCTTTCACTCCCGTGTTTTCTGCTCGTGCCCTCTCCGTTCCTCTCACCCCTCTTCCTCCAACCCTCTGCCTCCCTTTCTCGGCTCGCGGGGGTGGCTCTCTCGGCGTCGAGGTTCGAGCCTCTCAGTCGTGCCGAGAACCCGCTTCGTTGCGGGGTTACCTCCTCCCTCGGTGAGCCACCGTATTCCGCGTCCGAGTTTCCGCGACGTCAGGAACCCTAATCGCGTGGGACGAATTACCTGGGTGGACGCACGCTCGGTTAGGCTACTCGTGGGGAGCAACAGCGCCGCGAGAGTTCGAACCGTCTCCCGATTCCTGCTCGCGGAAAACACCGGATTCGCGGCAGTTTAGCGACTACAAGGACCCAAATCGCGTGGTTCCTGAGCCGAGGTTAGCCGAACTCGGTTAGGCTACATGTGAGAAGCAGTAGCATCGCGAGTTCAGTAGTTCGCGTTCTCTTCCGATTTCTGCGTCCGAGTTTCACGATATCAGGAACCCTAATCGCGTGAACTGAATCACTTAGGTGGACGCATGCTCGGTTAGACTGCGGGGAGCAGTAGCACCGCGAGTTAGTACCGTCTTCTGATCCCTACTCGCAAGGAACCTCGAGACACCTGGAGTCTGGCGACAACAGGAACCCTAATCGCATGGATCGAGTTAGTCTTGACTAACTGGGTCAACCGAAGACACGTTTGCTCATACTACTCGCGTGGCTTGGTAGCAGTTCGTACCGTCTTCGATCAAGATCGCTCCGTGAACTGCCTCTCGTGGAGTGCCGCGTGATCGTGGATATTACCAGGAACCGATCTAGAGGATCCGAAGACTCCGATCGATTGAACCCGCTGTTCCAGGCTTCAAGTCCTGGCTTCCGAAGTAGGGATCTACTGGGGATCTTGCTCGTGAAGTAGGAAGAGGAAGAGACCAATCGATCCGCGTAATAAGAGAACTTTGCGTCGGGTGCGTTCCGCAGGGACACGAAGAAAGGGTCTGCCCTGAGCAAGAGAAAGTGGACGACCCTCCTTCCGCGCGAAACTCTTTTCAGCAGAACGGACGATCCTCTCGGGAGACCGGCGAAGCTTGTCCGGGAACTGTAAGAGAAGCCTGTATTTCGGCCGAACCGAAAGAGGTTCTGGAGACAAACGAAGAGAGGTGGGAGGATATAGCCAGTTCTCTGCTAGAAGTTTCGTTTTCCCGGTCGATATACGACTACGATTTTCGTGGGAATTGAAGAGAGGAGAGGTTAACGAGAGACGATCCATCGTGAAGTGCGAGTTCGAGAGACGGTCTTCTCGCTCTTTCTCTCTTCCTTCTCTCTCGGCAGAGCCGAACGAGAGCCGGTCTAATTCGGATCGTTAATTTTTCGACGTACTGGTTGGCTGTGCTGTGGCGGACGGGCTTGTATCTCGGCCCTCCGGGTGATTAAAGATACAATTAATGGGCCGACAATTAAATATAATTAACTCGAGGGATAGGGTACGCGGGCTCCGTTTGCCAATTAGCGCGTTAGCACCTTATCGGACATCGGCCGCGAGCTTCGATCTCGAGCAGACAATAAAATCGCCGTAATCGGCGGGAGTAACCGGTAGCCTGTGGGGAGAGAGACAGAGGGGGAGAGAGAGGGCGAGAGAAGGAGAGACAGTTCGGTCCGTGAGAGTATCTCTGGTCCCGTGGGGGAGAGATAGAGGATCGAAGTGGCGCGTAATGAGGATCGATTAACTCAAGGAACTCTGGATGCGTCACCGATCGGTTGGCCGGTGGTAGATCCACGGTTCGCGTCGGAGATCAGAGGATAAGGATCTTGGAATCAAGTAATGCGCGGTCAGGCATCATAGCTCGCGTCTTAGGTGCTCTTCGAAGTGGCGAAACAAGCGTGCAACGCGTGCTCCTTGGGGAAAGTTACGAGAGGACTTTGACTCGGCCCCGGGATTCGGAGTGGAGAAACGAAGAGCACTCTCGCGAGACGATCCGGATTACATGCTTGCGGTGCACACAGGCCCGAAGTGGTTGTCCGTTGCTCCTCTGGAACCACCACGGGAACTGGGACCCTGAACTTGAAGCCTGCATGCATGCTCGCCGCTGAAACGATACGACACGCTCGCACACTCCTTCGAGAGCATCGACGGCCACCGAGGGCAGCCTGGACACAAGGAGAGGTACGGAGAATGCTGACTGCGCACTCGTGACATACGGCGCTTCCGTTCAGGATCGAAAGGTAGGTTCTGCCATCGATCATTCGGCAGAAATACATATTTCCTGAAGCGAACTGTTTCTTGGCAGGATGCACTCTTTGGGAATTTTTTCCTCTTGAATCGTACGGTATATTCTTTCGCTACCCCGCAGACGTGTTTGTACATGTTCTGATTACATTCGTGAATTTTTGTACGTTCATAATATTAGAATTGTAGAAGTTATGCGATGAGAAGAGCAGACCGTTCCTTTTGGATGGCTTCGCGCAGTAATTGAGTTCCGAGATCTCTAAAATCAAAAACTCGGAACAATTTTAATTAGTGGAACTGTGCTCGACTTCTGTGCGCATAGGAGATGAAAAAAGTGATCTTCTAAAGTTCGAATTAATTATGCATTGAACATGGCTCCATAGTTTGAAATTAATTCTTCGAGTCTTGAGCCATTTGTCCTATCCTTGGTGAATAATTATTATAATACTGGCGATAAAAATATACAAAAATTCACAAATATAGACATATATAAACAAGTATGCAAAGTATCATGAAAGTACATTATTTATTTCAATAGAAAAGAGATCCAAAAGTATGCCATAGAATTAGACCGAGAACATTTTCAGAGAAATCAGAATGAAACTTATTCCTCCTGTTAGTAGGTTCGTACTTATGAATTCAATTTAATCAGCTAGTGTTTCGAAATAAAATCCAGTGTGTATTATTCGGGTTATACATACGGTCTCATAGAATACATACTGGAATGAATTTCGAAGCTCTCTCAGTTCCGTATTTAACGCAGATAAGCGAACGGAGATCCGTGCCTATTTATTAGCCACGGAATGAACCTGCGAGTTGATCTATAGATTGCTAGGGGAAATGTCGGAGGATGATCCCGCGGGAAATGCCTGCGTAGCCCGAAGCAGGCGTTTCTTTCGCGCGACCTTTCGCCCGTCTCCGCAGAATCTCCTGGTCTATTGCGTTCTAACCTTCTACCGACGATGCTTCGAGGGCAATAGTACCATTCTTCCCTTATTCGAAGCGTCTCGTGCAGTCTCGAGTCGACGAAAGTTGCAGCTACCAATTCCCTCTACGCAAGTTAGGGTGGAATTTTAGATCTTGAACTGCATCTAGTCTAGAAGGTTTGCTTCTGTGGGAAATGTGTCCCAAAAGGGAGCAACAATTCCTAATTTTATTAGAACATTAATGAGTTGCAATCTGGAAGTACAAACTCCACCCTCATCTCCAAAGACCAGAGTGACAGTCACTCCAAGGACATTGGTCCTTCAAGAACAAATCAAGTGGTCCATTCCAATGGTCTATTCCGATAGACCACACCAATTCACATCAATGGTTCATTCATAAAAATGATTCAACCAGCCCCAGTATCTCCTACCCTCGTCTCCAAAAATCAGAGTATCCTTGACGTCAAGGACACAGTGTTTGATCTCAGTAACCAGTCATGAATACAATTTTGCTACAAGCCAAGAAAATGCCAATTCATAAAAATGACTCGACTAACTCCAGTTTTCTGAGAGATTAGTCATCTAGCTTCCCCCCATCAAAAATCGAATTGACCCTGGTACCAAGGGTGCATCGTGTCTCGATCCTAGCAGGCATCGATTAATTATTTCGTAACCGATGTCACGGTGGCTAGGTTATCGAATCTCCCCGGAATGCTTAGTAACCTTACGCTGGTAGCGCGTCTGAAGCTGGGCTTTAGCCGCTCGTAAAGCCGTGGAGAAGCTCAGATTGTGCGAGTCGGTCGGACAATTCCGGTGCACCTGCGTCCACCATACCAGGGGAGAAGGGTCCGCAGCTCATGCAGTAAAAGCGAGAGGACCTGATCCTGGAGGAAGGGGAGGGGGAACGGTTCGAGGGCATTATTAAGGACCCCGTGTCCTCGCTCATTACGCCATCCGAGAAAACCGCATCGTACGTTCCGGCTTATCTCCATTAGGCGAACCGGAATTATGTAGATATCGTATATTTAAGTGCGTGCGGACGCGCACTGCCGTAAATACTCGTCCTGTCCCCCTGTGCCCCACGTTTCTCGAGGGGAACAGGGGGAAGCATCGAAACGGGGCGAGAAGCCTCGCGATAACGGGCAAAAATTAAAGCCATCTTTAAATATATTTCGATCGCGCGACTCTAACGAGGTCGGGGCCCGGTGCCGCTGATTGTCCCACGGAATTCGTTAACGAGACGACGCATACCCGCCACCTTGAAACGAGCCGGTATCTTCGGATAACGTTCTCCATTATGCACGGCCGCCGCGAGATATTAATTTATGTATTTATTGGAAACGACGCGGTCTTGCCACCGGCCTCCCTGATTGGGCAACTCGCGGAGAGTGCAAGTTATAGCACGCTGATTTTTAGTGAACGTATAAGAGAATGAAATTGCTCCTCGGCGATTGTGAAAGTATTATTTTATGACGCTGACGTCTCGATTAGTGTTTACAATTACTGAGAATTGAGTGTCGGACTGTTGGCGGAGTTCTTAAATATTTCTCCGTTAATTCTTTTGTAAACTTGCGGTTCTTTGCAAAAATTTATGCTTTAATCGAGGGCGAATGTTTTCGATTTTTTATCAAATACAAAAATTAGTAGGCCTTTGTGTTGATTGTCCACAAATAATTAAAAATATATTCCACTGTTTGAAATGATCTACATCGCTTTCTGTGTATTTATTTAATCTTGTAAATAAATTAATGAATCCTTGGTGGGTAACAGATTTAAATATAAAATAATGTGACTACTATGTATGTACATACTATAATTATATGTATATCTCTAAAAATAATTCGGAAAGGTAACATTAAGTTTAGTACCATATTATAGTAGTATAAAATGGAAGACAGATTTACGTACTCGCAGTTGGAACCGAATCATAATCAAGATTTTCTTCGAGACAAAAACTGGAATCCCATGACTTACGAACGGGAGTGTACACTCATTGGAAAATTTAGTGGAACTGGAGTTTAATGAAAATTCCTTGGCTTCGTTAGCGCTTCCGATGAATCAGGATTAACACGAGTTTTTGCTTAGCTATTTTTTTGCTTGTAGACCGTGAATGCAGAAAGTTCTGCAATCTACTCGTGGGAAATAGGACATGTAAATGTCTCTATTTCAGCTCCAATTTCAGCTGCATAAAATCTACAGGACAAAAATTATATCACTTGACTTTGTTATCAAGGTTGTTTTAAGATCCTTGACATCTTATCTGTGCGATGCATTTCTTCTTCCACTTTATGACCTTGTGGAACAGTTGACGATGTTGAAACGAGTTTCTCAACTTACATTGGAGAAAGGTAAACCGGTAGCATAATGTGATAAAGTGTAAAATGAAAAACTGAAATGTATTACGTAGTAACGGGACTGCAACTAGAGAAAGCTCTTGTGAATAATGTAAAAGATGAGTAAAATTCAGCAATGATATGCGTACCGTCGAAAAAAATTGGCGAACTATGCTCGATGTTGCGGCGCATCGCCGCAACCTACCCTCGTTAGAGAGGCCGATAATTGTTTATCCACCGTCAACGACGCGTTCCCCGGCGAACTGTCGGTATAATTAATTAAAAGTCATCCGACGACGTGTCCCCCGTGTCGCGCGAATTGTTACGCCATTCAGGGGACGCGTTACTTGTCATCGGTTTGATAGAGCCTCGAAACCTGCAGAAAAATGAATACTTGGTCAATTTATTAATCTGTACTTGAATTGCAATTGTATGCAAATATTCTACAAATGAAAAATATAATAGTTTGGTAAAAATGTTAGCAACTTATCGCGCACAGATCTATTAAACAAAGCACAGTAGACTGTTTCAAAATCTAATGCAATCTAGAAAAATTGTAGAACATTTACCATCAGTCTCACTTGCGAGTTCAACAGAATTTACAGCACAATAGATCTCGGCGATCGCGTAAGAGCTAAGTCTGAAAAAAATTGACACGTTTAAGGCGCTGCAATTTCTACATTCGTTAGGAATTATAGCTCCATTGTCTTTCTTGGTGGTGTCTCTCTCAGGAGAAGGAGAACATGACTCCCACGCAGGATTCGCTCCACTTCCTCGCAGACAAACGCATCGTTGAAAATTCCACGGTCGTGTAAACCGTCTTGTAAACAAGCTCGTTCCTCTCGGCTCGCTAATTCCTCGCGGTTGTTCGAGCGGAACAGTTGTGACATCATGATTTCTCGTATTTTTATCCACTCCCACCACTTTTCGATTTGCGAGCTGCTGTTCTCGCAGAAGTCTCGGGAACAATCGTTCCCTGACGCTTAACTGAGAACTGTTCGAAGATACATGCATTACCTGTCAGAAATTCGACGTTTATTTGTTATTTCTTCCAGTAAATACATGAGGTTTGTGAAATTTTTCAGATTGCCGAAGCGTTAATCAAGGGTTTCCTAGGCCCGACATTAGTCAAAGTCGCGCGAGCTTCCTGGCTTTGGCGTCATTATTTAATAGGGCCGGGTCGCACCTCGCGAATCGAAGCCACAAGTTACCGCATAAATCATCGCTTTATCGCTCCGGACTTTCTCGTTAAGGCTGTCCCGCTTTTTTGACGTATCGCGGGAAAGAGAGGAATTAATTAGACTTCTTCCACCGTTGACATTGTCCACTCTCTCGGTGGCACGCCTCTCCGCTCGCGATTATCGCGAAAGAAGTTTCATTTATGAAACGTTGCTCCTGAAGAGAAGACGATCTCCAGGGCTGCGCCGGGGGCGCGATAACGATCTCAATTCATGGGAATCGGAGCTCCGATTCAACGGCGGAGTAATTAATCTTCGGGGGCGCAGTGTCTAGCACTTGGGGAATGAATACCGTCAATATGAGTGACGGTGGATGGAGATTGTAAACCTCCGGAATCGATAAAAATTTCATTTCGAATGACAAGATCTATTATTATCATGTCTCTTATAGTATCCATAATTTATATTAAGTCGGAGGTTGGCGAACTTCTCCGTTGTGTTCGCCTAAACGGTACATTTATGTTACTTTTGATAAACTGAATGTGAAGTAAGAAAATAATTGAGTGGATCTGATTGAAAGGTCATTGGAAGGTCAAAACATTTTTCTTGAACAGTGATAACTTTAAAGTGATAGCTTTAATGTTTCACATGGCAATTAAAAAGATGGAACCCAACCTATTCTCTTGATATTACTTTTAAGGTCATTTAAAGGTCAAAAATATATATTTTTGACACTACATGTATTGGATGAGGTCGAAGGTAAAGGCTTAGTGTTGACATGTAAACGAATCTTTTTTATTATATATTGTTACAATATTTTCAAGGTTATTTGAAGGTCAAATTGTGTTATAATTAACACCGTTCAGAAAATGCCTACGATACAGCGTCGCTCTCCTGCAAAATAACGAGAAATCCGTCTATGAAAACGCAGGACCAGTTGTGGACGGTCCGAGGCAGTGCAAGGAGAGGTATCCCGTCGGGTTTCGCGTTCGATCCTCTGTGGAAGAGCTGTTTGGACGTCGAACAGCGGGGTAAATGTCCCGTGATGGAAGCTGGAAACCGGCCTGGCGTTCGCCATTAGCCGAAAACCAGTCGCGGAATATATCCGCCCGAAGAGGCGATTCGAAGCGTGCGCTGGAAAGCGCGGGTAGGCGAAAGGGGAGCGCCGCGCCGATGGAAAAATGGGAGGGAACGATAGCCCGGAAACGACCCGGTTCCTCGAGCGCCGCCGCGTCAGATAAATTGGATCCGAGCAGTTTTATCGTAAAACACTCTTTTCTCCCGTTCTCTATCGGAGGCCCTCGGATGGCTCCCGGTCATCAGCCGAGGGAAAACTTTAACTCCCGAACCGTCCGGAATACCGGTTCCCCGCCGTCGTCTGGCCGCGACACCCAGACCGCCACGCCACCCAGAAACAATCCCCGGTCTTAGCCGATTCTTGGTTTCTCTTTACGAGTCAACTTTTCTCGCCTTTATCCGTCCACTCGTCCCGGTATCCTCTTCCTTACCCTCTTGGCAAGCCGCCCAATCCCGATTCAGCACCCCTCGCCAACCCTTTCCAGTCATCCGATGCTCAAATTGACGTTTATACAGTTCCACTTTCAGCCCTTTGCTCTTCAATTCTGCCCTGGAGAGCCTTCGAACTTTCCGCGATCTCGGAGCTTTATCTCGGAGAGCTTTTGGACTTTATGGGCGGCTTTTTCGACGCGGCTGAAAAACACTGGTCTCTTGAGTCGGTCTTGATAAGGTTTCTCTTGGAAAAATGCTATCTAAAAGACCTAACGATTATGATCTTGATGTATGTTGTCGGCGACACTCTCTTGGGCAGTATCCGGAAAGTTTTAACACTCGTGGTTTGCTATAAGTAGACTATGGATTTTTAGAAAACTAAAAATATACTACATACATAATTTCTTTTCTAATAATTTTCAAATCCTTTTCAAATTCTTTAAGTGGTTTTATAGTTTTGCATTTGATGGATGAAATTTTCAGATTTTGTTATAAAACATCTTTGGATTATCCTTGATAATAGATTTTTTTACATATGCTTGTTAGAAGACCTGAAGATCATAATCTTGATGCATGTTCTCGAGGATACTCTCTTGGGTGGTGTCCAGAAGGTTTCAACGCTTGTCGTTTGCTGTACGTTTATTAATAGAGTGAGATTTATTAGTGGAACGTACGTTTTTGACACTAGATTAGATCGGAGTTATGAATTAGGAATTAGGTAACTGATCTTGATGAGATACTTTATTTTTAGACGTCGTGAAACACTGTTCTCTTGAAATGAAAATTGATGTTCATTTTATGTGTATCTGTACTCTATGATTCATTTCGGTTTGAAAGGAATTAACACTGTTGTACAGAATTGATCTATCTTTAGAATTAGTCTATCTTCATTTCTATTTAGAAGGATATATCGGTGTATAAGATTGATGTTCTTTGTGTGCCCATATTTATTCTGAGCTTTATTTCAATTTAGCATGAATTAACAACGTTGTGCAAAATAGATATTCAATGTGTGCCCATATCTATTCTAATCTTCTATCTAGAAGAAATTGACAAAACTGTATTTGTTGAACGCTGCATAAAAATTTATCGAAGTACTTTGTCAGAATAGAATTTGTTGTTAACTGTAAAAGATTCTGCAGACTCTCCCATATAGAACGATATAAATTTCCATAAAACTATCGTACTGTATAATGCTATTATAACCTCATTTTTAAGCAATTTAACAGCGCCTGTCACCACCGCTGTATTCAACGTGTTGTGCGACATAAATAAAATTAGAAGCTTTGGTGTAGAGGACACTTTCTTCCGCGCGAAATTCGAGTGCTGTAACTCGAGCAGGAAGCTCGAAAAACGCCATAATCCATGCTGAAAGGGTTACGGAGGAAGATAAAGTTAGCGTCAAGTGGAAAGTGGAATGATGCAAACAAAGTCAGACATCCCGTTGAACGGCATAGAAACGGCAGCAAGGAGATACATTCAGCCGGCAGCAGACAGCAGTCGGTCATCAACAGGCGTGTTAGAGACAAAGTTAGAAGTAGCGGGAGAGCACAGTCACACTTTGTGTTCCCTCTGTGTAATATACAAAATTTGTCGCGCCCGACTACATACCGAGTTAAGCGGTATTGCGAGCAAGAGAGTGAGAGAGAGAGAGAGAGACGCGTATCTCCGAGCTTGACTAGCTTTCGAGGACGTTAACGCATAATAATTTAAGGCTTAACCATTTGCACTGGGAGCTCTCAGAGCGTCGTTACACAACTCACGGCCCCGGCATCTTCTCTCGTATCGCTCTGTATTCGAGTAAGTAAAGGGTTAAGATTTCCCTTCTAAAGTTTCTACGGACGAGCAAGAATACCACGAAATATGGCTTCCGGTGACGCGCACCGTTACGAGAGCTGTAATAGTAATTTCTGCAGGGCCAGCATAGTGCCGTGGATGCGTTGGACAAGTGCTTGAGCTTATGAAGGAGTTTCGAAACCGCTTTGAAATATTCGAGAAAATATTTTGGACTGCTATTGTTTTGTCTGGACGTTTTTTTAAATGGCCCTTGAACGAACATTTTTGGATTCATGGACGTGTGTATTTGTTTGGTTGTTAATCCAGAAGATTATTTTATTTTAAATATTATAATATCTTCATCGTGTTCGGTGCCACAGTTGAAGAACACGAGAATGCTTAAAACTTTACTGTCACTCCAATCCACTGCAATAATTCTGTTCAGCATAAAATGTTGAGTGAGAAGCTAGCATTATCGCGATTTTTGTGTCACACATAATAAAACATAACTTATTCCGCGAACGTTTCACGTTTGCTTTAGACAATCCATATAACGCAATACAAAATTCAGCATGAAGTCCTCTGAAAATTGATGTACGAAACAGTTTCACTGTTTCATAGAAAAGAAATGGGGAGTATTTGTAGTGTTATCGGAAAATTGACTGAATACGTTTTATTCGAACCTGAAAAAAACGAGTAAAAAAATCGTACATGAAATTTTGAGGTGCGGTTATAAATAGGAAGCTTCAATCTCAAAATCTGTGATAAGTTGCGCCATGAATACAAATTTTGGAAAAATTTTTTCAGAGACATTTGAATTAATACCATCATCAAGATGGAACATGTCTTCAGTTTCTCATTCACCATATAATGCAGGAACATTTCAGGGAAGTATTAATAACAGATTCTAAAAGTAGAGACTTCAAGTTTTAAAATAAGCCCAGGCTGGTTGTTGTACGATGTTTTTCCAAGAAATTACAATTTTCCAAAAATCGTAAATTTAGTGTCCAAATAATTTCTAGAATTTCCTATAAAATATAAAAAAGTCCGGGAAATCAGAATTTGGTGTAAAGAATAAAAGAGAGTGAGATATCAGTAGGTGATGCTAGCAATTACACAAATTTTCAGGCCTGACATGCAGTTAGTATTTCAAGGAGGATTAGAATAGTATGTGCGGAATTCGTTTTGCCACGAGAGGAAATTTTCCGCGTCTAAACTAGCGAATTCACGTACGATCGTGACAGGACGACATGAAATAAGAGATCATCCGTGGAATGGCCCTAAAGCAGCTAGCTCGCGGATAAACATCGCTCGCTAAGCCGGCGCTAAGTATTATTTAGCGTCAACGGGCAGCGGCGAGTCGATTTAATTTATTCACTAGAGGAAACGACAGTGCGGGGGCGGTTGCTCGCAGAAATACACGAGTATCCACGAGTAGGAGGACCGTTTACGAGCGAGACATGTCTCGACGGCACCTTTGGAGGCGTTCCAAAAGTTTTTCGACCCGTCGCGTCGACCGAATCTTTTCGAGCACCTTTTCTCCTTCTCTTTTTGGCGGATGAGTATTCTTGAAGTGACCCGAAGTGGAGAAAGTCTTACGATATTCTTGACCTCCATAGGCTTTCAAAGAAGAATGCGCGTTGGTGACGCGGAAGAAATACTGAGAAATATCACTCCAGCTGGAAAATAAAAATAATATCTGAGTGATAATCTGACTGCGCAGATCTCTTTCTGCTAAATAAAATTTTATTTCTGCTATTGTCACTTTGAAATCACATACTCACATATCAATATTTTTCGGTAGAATTTTATTTTTAACCATACAACAAGATATTTTTGTGCCATTTTTTAACCAAGAGAATTGTAAATTCATTGTTACTTTGTATCTGCAGGATGATATTTGCTGTTTTTAAGTTACAGGCATTTCCTACATATATAAACAAAATTCAGTCTACAGAGGGTTAATTTAACAGTATTTTTATAATATGTAAATATAATTTGCATCTCTCGGTTCCTGTCAAGAACGAGGAATTTTTGCGTGCTCGAGATTTCAGTTCCGTCTCTGCTTGTGACGTCTTTCAAGGTAAAATCGCAGACGGAAACTCGCCGCGGAGACTGCAGGATACCTTTGTCGAACGCGATTGCGCAAAGACAATGGTAGTTATGGAAATTGTCCGTGTGATCGCATTATCTAACTACTGCCTTCCTCTCCGCTATCCTCGCCACTTCCGAAAATTACTCGAAGCGGCCCTGTTATCTCGATATATGTCCTCGATTTTCTGGCTTCGCTCTAAGAACATCCGCCGGCTGCTTCCGCGAGGATTTAACCGTCGACGACTGCCATTTGCCCCGTTAGCACTCGCGTGCTTCGAATTCCTTTGCCTAACGCGGAATCGGTGAAGTCTATCTAACGTCAACGCTGAAAAATTGAATACTGATATATCACGTTTCACGTTATAATGTTTTTTGTAATTGTATAATTAATTCGCAAATATTTTAGCAACTTCTGGACACTGTTTTTCTATCTCATAATTAGTGAGTTATGATTACTGTAACACTTCAATTTGACCAAATCGTGTCGGGATTGTTCCAATGATGCGTTCCAGAGATAAATAGCGACAGGGTTGGTCAAAGAGCTCTCGATCGCTCGTCGCGGGGCGCTGATCCCCATCGCATCGGGACAAAACATCGTTATAAAATCGCATCAAAGTGTATAACGCGAAATCCCTAAATCCGCGACATGCCGCGCGACGACAGCTTGCCGAAAACCCGGGGCGTGATTGATTCCTTAATAATCGCGCTTGCGGGGGTGTGAGTCCCGGGGGTTAGTTCTCGCGGGGCGGCTCGATAATGCAAATTTCTGCCGCGAGGGTGAGATGTGTCGGTAGTCGGAGTAATTATGTATGGGGTGTCGGCGGGCAGAGGGCCGCCGCCGCTGCTCCGACAACGCCCGAAAGACGGACAGAGAAACGGGCCCGCGTTCCGCAACCGGTGAGAGAGAGAGAAAGAGAGACGAAGTAGCACAGAACCGGGACGAGATATGTACAAGTGGAGAGAACGACTACGGGGGATTGGAGCTGTGTCACTCGCAGCTGTTTCGACCCCACACCGAGCGCGAACCACCCCCAAAGCGAACGAAGGAGTAACAGCAGTCACTCGGTCATTAAGGGGCGTGATCGTTGTTTGATTGCGTAGGCTGAGCCTACCTTTTTCACCCCTTTGACGAACAAGAACGACAGAGGGTCGCCGACGGAGTGCCTTGTTTCTGTGCTTGACGGACAATTATATTTATTTGTTTCTTTAAGTGGCTCCGTTGCGCGTGAACGACGATTGTGAGAGCTAATCTCCGAAGAAGGGGACGAGAATCGGGGAGAATGGAAATTATTCGATGCTGCTGTTTGCGCACTGCTGAGAGGCTCATTTAAAGGACTGCTTTCCGGAGATCGCTGGCGAGAACTAATTATATTTTTATTCCTTCGATATCAGTAGCTTGTGGATTTTCTGTTATTTTTATAAATTATTTCGTGAAAGTTGGAATGAAAGAAAAATTGCTCTTGTTGATTAAAAAGTTACTCACTGTGAAAAAACAGGACATATGATTTTTGTTAATATACATTGTTAATGGAATGTTGAAACAAGAATACATTTTAAATCTAGTATTTATCAATTTAGGAAATTTACCAATTTAAATGTATCAATTTCATACAATTCCAGAACAACTTGTCACAATTGTAAAATGCAAACATTACCAATTATGTAGTGGTAAGAATGGTTCGCTGTGAATTGTTCGAATTTGTAAAGTCGCTACTATTCGATATCGCGAATGAAATATTTCAAAAAGTGTCTGATTAAAATGCGATTCCAAGAGCATTAACACGCAGACGTTTCCTCTATGAAATTGCAAACCCGCGAATGCATGAAGACGCACACAGCCCGGTGATTACATTCACATAACATTTCACGAGCAGGTCACGTCAGCGTTTAATCGCAGACGGTTTCGCATCGGGGGAAAAGCTCGAAGAAGCTCGGTAATAAATTGCGAAGCGCGGAGGCGAATGAAAGAATCCTGTGGCTCGGAAGAACAGTGCAGATCGCGTGGGTTGGAGTGAAAGGAGACACGGTAAAACAGGCGACTCGGATGCATTCTATCGCGTCATCTGGCACAGTCAGACCGACGATCCGATCCCCAGGAGGTCGTTTCAAAACATCTCCCCCTCCCCCGTGTAACGACGAAGCTCGACAGCGCTGTCCAGGCCGATCGTCCCGCGATCCGCCATTATTTTTGCTCGCGCTTTTAACCGGCAATCGATATACACCATTTGCATAATTACCGTCGAACGAACGGCAATCTGTTCGCGAGAGCGCATCCATCTCCTCCTGTAAAAACTAATACCGTAAATGCGAGATTTCAACTGGTGCCAAATGCCGAAACCCGTCAACGCCCGTCGGCGGCCTTTTTTCCCCATGAACCACACCCCTGTGCCGTTCCACGTGGGCCACATATGGGAAAAAGGAACAGAGAGAAAAATGCCGGCTCGAAATAAAATTCGCGAGACCGCCGACGCGTTTCGCGGCTTCCGATATCGTTAATAATTTAAGCGCGGCCGGTGTAGAGTTTTCGGTTATTCAACGGGGACCTGCAGCGTAAAAGCCGCGGGGAATACCGCGCACGCGATTTACCTGTCTCTGGTTAAACTGGAAAGACTCCATGAAGACCTCATACCTGCATATGGATCTCTAGAGTGCGATTACTTGCGGTAAAAGGCTTTACGAATTTTAATATTGATTTTATACTTGACGTTCACGGTTCGGATGATCGAGGGGATTGCACTGGGTCGGTGTCGACAGTGCCGATCCGTACTGCCATCGCTTGGGTAGTTTCATTACTATCCATGTCTCGCGTGACTATTCGCCTATCCCCACCACGGACACTCGCATAGTCCCAACGTTTAGACTGCTGACGCCATACACTGTACAATATGTGGAATTGCCTTAGCCAATGGAGCTTTATGTGTATGTAAAATTTGAAGGGGGTGGAATCATTTATTATTGAAATGGCAGCCATGAAATGTGATATGCTGCTGAAACCATACAATAATTGAAATAATAATACAGATAATTGCATGAAAATTGCAGTGTGTTATTTTTTGAAATGTAGCTGCACGAGTATTCAAAACTTTGAAACACGACCTATAACAATCATTTTTTATCTGAAAAATAATCTGAAATTTACAACTTTGAATTGGAATACTCCTTGAGTCTTGACGTTTTGAGAGGACAGGTGGTTTTCGATTTGTTAATGTTTTCTGAAAGGTTTCATCGATCAAGGATGATAATCGTCGAGCCTAGGCTCCGATCGATCGTCGAAGGGGTGAGTTACACCCTTCGCGCTCACGGAATCGAATTAAAATGAAATAATAATGTTTCCCGCGTTCGTTACGAGCATTGTGAGCACGACATCTGTCGCCCAATAGGGGTCCGGTCGCCGTCGATGTGCCCATAGATTAGACGCCAACGTCGCAGTGCCAAGCGGCCTCGGTCCCCATTCCACCCCCATAGCCTCGCGATACGGTGAAAGCCATGCGGTGGCACCGTAGGGTAGCGAGCTCGAACGAAATGAAACTGATATGTATGGAAATCACTCGCATCTCTATGTATGAGCCGGAAACGTTACGTTACCGTATATAATACACGATTTTATATGTTTACACGCGCATGTGTGCCCCCCGCCCCTCCTCCACGCTTCCGTGGTCGCATCCGACGTCGACGCTTTAATCGATCAATAGAATCGACTGGCTTTTCACGTTTCCCTTGGCACCGGCTCGTTCGAGCAATCCAACCGTTTCAAAGGATCTGGGTCCATCCTGTATCTCCCTCTCTCTCTTCTCCTCTCTCTTTCTTTATCTCTCTCTACGCTTTCTATTGCATCAACAGGCTTTTTCATTGATAAAATTCGGATAGCGCGTGGCTGATAATGGGTTCGGCAGCCGGTCGATCTACATGACGCTCCGCTACCTCGACATACTGCCGACCGAACAACTTGTGTCTGTCTATAGACCAAAAAGCTTTTTTCGAAGTCACTTTATTTTTTAAAATAGCTCGCCTCTTCGGGCTTCGGGGTTTGTACTTCGCTGTACGGTCTACTGCTTTGACATTGTCCATGGACTTTTATTGTATCTTAACTTTGCACTTTTTGAATACTTTTTTATGCCATTAGCAAACTCAATTGTTTAAGCGGAATCTTTAACGCTAGGTTTGCGGAGCATTCAAAGTGGCTATTTCACTTTATCGAAATAGAAGAAGAACGTATCTAAATTTTTCGTCATTTTTAAAATACGATAATGTAAAGCCAAAGAAATATTTTTGTTGAATAATTCCCCAAACACGTCACCAAAAAATTTGAAAAAATTCATAAGCAATACTAATGACTATACACTGATACTGTGAAAATTCGAATTGTCAACTTAAAAATCCGAATGGATTGCAGTACATGTATCTGAGCATTCGAGAGCAGTTCTATTTTTCTCAAAATTTTTGCACATGTTTAAATAAGGAAAATAGGCCAAAAACTAATTTTTTCCGATTGACCGAATAACCATCTTCCTGGTCAAGATGTTGGGTTAAAATCATGCAGAACATGTTTCTTCTGGATGCCCTTTCTACTGAAAATTAGATTACACTGTGTCCAGCTAAATTGACGGTTCACAAAGGATCGACGAGAAACCCGATCGCGGCAGCAAAACGCCGATTTGTTTAGCGGGCGGTAGAGGTACGTCGGAAATGCCGTTAGCTGTTCGCAGAGATAGACATTAAAACCGACGGATTTCGAAAATATTTACTAAGCAAATTTGACCTTCGTGGGTGGGTATCGATTTATCGAACGGCGGCGGCGGGCGCGAGAGACCGCAGGCGAACGGGTAGCTGACGGGCGCGGTACCCGCTTTGGTAACCGACGATCACGCGGGTTCTACGAGCCCCGGGACCCAACGAACAATCGTGCACAAATCACCCGTAACCATCGCGCGCCTGGCCATTAACCATTCCGGGGCCCACACCACCGCCATGGATTCTTGCGATCTTTTGTCCGCCGACAATTCCGCCGATTTCTAGCCGCGCGCACGTGCCATGCCAGGCCTCGCAAACCGGCCGGCCGCGGGACAACGTCGTTTTCACGAATTCCGTTCGCGTCCGCCGTTTTGAACTCTCATAAATCGGCCGCTTGATTATTTCCGGCGTGCTTTTCCTCCCGCAACTGGCAACCGCGCGAAAGAAACAAGGACCAACGCTGAACCCGCGCTTTTTACAAAGCGAAACGTGCTTACCGCGTTGTTCTTGTTACGAGACTCGACGCACAAGATCCACGCGACGCGCGATTCCGCGAAATTGTTTCGCTTTCGCATTCGCCGTACTGCCAAGCGATCGATGACGTTAGCTTGCTGACTGAAGATTGAGTTTCTGTTATGGCCACGCCGATCTTGTGCCTGGCCAGGTGCTTATTGTTGTTTTCGAAGCATATCTAGCTTTGTCTTTTTTGTGTCCGGAGTTTGGAAGAACTTTTTGGGTAGACTGTGGAATCTCCGAGACCTCGTGATTTTTAACGTGAGCCTGATGACTAAAAATTCTTAAAAAGTTCTCTCCGATATTTTGAGGCCCCTTGAGGATGTCGCGATCTTTAAGAATGTCCTGATATATAAATAGATATATTTCAGAACCGACCAGGACATGCACAAAATTTTCAGGCGCAGAAGATCTTTAAACCAAGTCAAGAGAGTTCACGGACTTTTTAAAAGAGTTCATTAAGAGTTTTTAAGTACGTCTGCAAGGATTCCACTTTAAAATCCAATCCAATGGATTCTTAAAGATCCTCGGGGTATGTAAGAGATTTTTAAGGACAACTAGAGGGATTCCAATGAAAAGCACAGAGATTTTATGATCGTCCTAAAATGCTGAAGACCTTTCTTAGAGGTCATTGAAGACGTCCATGGACTACTCAGAATTTTTAGGGACTCTTAAAGATTCTTAAGAGATAGATAGTCTTGCCAGAGTCTCCAAGTTTCTCTAGGAAGCCATAATCTAATCGTATGCCCGAATATTCATTCTGATGATTGAAAGACAATTTGCAGAAATTCTCATAAAGATCTTGTTTAAATCACATATCTAAAAATTATAAATGAAACAATTAATTGTAGTTTCCTTCCTCTACAGATGTTCTGATAATTTTCAATTAATTTTCTTGTGCACACAATTTCAGTTCCTGTCGCAACGGTGCACGGTGTTCTAAAAATAATAACTCTGATACAAACGTGGGAAATGAGACGTTCACTATCGACATTTCAACACTCCCAGCCGATAAGCGTTCCGTGACGCATTACGCAAACGATCCACAAAGTAAAGTAAAATCTCGTTTACATTTCGATGCAACAACGCAGCGTTTCATGCGAGCACCAGTGGCCAGAAACTGGTTCACAATCACTCGTATGTACGTCAATTCTGAAAACACTATATCTCAGGAAATTATGTTGCCCCCCTTGCCGCAATGGTCGCTGTTTATCTCGATACGGTGACCGAATTACTCGAAGCACACTTCAAATGCATTTTAACCGTTGCATAATGAAGAAAGCCGCTTACGAGAGCGTGACCCTTTACGATCGAGAAAATCGTCTGAAAATCCCAGACCACCCGACTGCAACGCTCGTTCACTATGTTTTAGAACGACTCGGGAAGTTGATCGAGAAGTATAATGGGTAATATAATCATCCGGGTCAAGAGAGATTAGCGGTTTCGTAGGAAGTAGCGTAATGTCACATTTACAATTCACGACGTGCAGGCCCAGTTTAATAAACTGCTAAAATATACAACGCTTCGAAAAGAATAGAGGACTATTCTAACAATTGACTAACGACTGCGATTCTCTATTGGCAACGTGGCAATTAATTCTTGTGCAGTCAACGATAATTGAATTTTAATTTGAAGCTTGCAATTTGCTCGAGCAAATACGCTTATTGCTTAGAAATTCATCAAACGACTAGTTCAAATCAAATGTGTCCTCTGTGAACTAAAATTATCAGTGTTTGCGGCCACGTGTAGGTTTACGAACAAAAATTATTTTCAATTAAATAGCGAGTGTTTTAATCGTCCGCCAACAATATCGTTTCTCAATAACGTGATCTGCTCTGTATGTACATACAGTGCATGCTCCGTTGAAATTTGAAAAAATTCCCACATACTTAGTACAGTGTTTAAAAAATTCAACGGAAAGAAACAAAAGGTTGTAAAAAAAACAACTTTCAGTATTTTCTCTGTAATTTTGACCAATCGCAATTTTCCCAAAATTTTTTCCATGTCATGTAAAAAAGCTAATATAGTTCTAACTTCACAAAAAAATCCAAGTCCAATATGAAGTAAAAGTTATCGTCTTTTTAAGAGCTTCGGAATATTAATAGGAGTTACTGTATGCAGCAGAACAAAGAACATATTAAAAATTGTATGTACGTTGTAGATAAATCTATGAATAACAGAATGAAAAATCATCCTCGATTTTACACTCGATAGGAAACGAGAGAAGATAGCATCGATTGTTCGGCAGCGGCGCAGAATGTAGTCGAACTATCCTAGAAAAGCTCGGCGCTCCAATTTCCCGAGTGTATACATTTTTTCAACTGCGGGAAAATCGATCGTCGAGAGCGTAGGAGAGAATGCGGGGGGCGTCGACCGTGGCGAAAAAAAAGAGCCGAAACAATTTCGTAAATCGAGCGTACGTAACGTATCGCGTACGTTCCCGTGCCTTTCCCGTCGGATCGGTAAATAACTTTCCCGTTACTCTCGGTGCTTTGGACAACTAACGAACGTGAAATTAGCCGCGGGCGCCCGCCAGCCAGCCTAGGAAATAATCAAAGTAACGACGCTTGAATGCTCGAAATCGTGTCGTCATCGTCGTCGTTGTCGTCCGGTGTACACACGCTCACCCACACAGTAATTATCGACCTCGTCAAAGACTCCCTTTAACGCGGCGGTACGCGCAATTAAGTGATATAAGCAACGGCGCCCCTCAACCATGCTTCCGTCCAGTAATCCTCTTTTTAATCCTGCCGCGCCCGGGTCCTTTAGGACATATTAAGAGCTATCAAAGCCGCTAAATTATTTCCTCTGCTCGTCCGCTTCCACTTTCTCTCTCCTCCGTACGATCTATACACAAGATAAATGATGTCTCTGAAATTTTGGAATTTGTGCGCTGGTTTATATTAATTGATTTTTTACTGACTGAATTTTTACTTGCTGAAGACGAACGAAAATAAATGATTATACTCAATTTTTATGAATAATGTATACAGCAAAGTCTTGATCTAAGAAAAACCCTGGGGTCTGTGCTGTTTCTTAGATCGTATAGTTCCATTTATTACATACCGATACAGTTCAAATTATATCGTGTTTAGTGTCGTTTATAATGAGAATAATTGAATAGAAGTTTGGTAATTGGATTAGTAATGATCCACACCGATATATCCAACTCCGTATCGGATTACAATGAAGATGTTTATTTACAATCTTAAGACATATTAAATTACATTCAATTTACATGAATCGTTAAGATAAGAATTTTTTAAGAGCCATCAAAGTCGCTAAGTTTCCCCTGCTCGTCCGCCTCCACTTTTTCTCCCTCCTCCGCATGATATATACATAAGATAAATGATCTCTCTGAAGTTTTATGAATTGTGCGGTGGAGCGATGTGAAATTAGTTGATTGATTTGTAGAGCGCAAGATGATAAATGGTTTGTATTAATTGATTTCACAGATTGAATTTCTACTTCCATCTCTGAAAGATACGTTAAATTGAATTGTTACTTTCCAGTAAAGATGTTCATGTACAATTTTAATATATGTTTCTAGTCGCCTAGCACTTATAGTTCACTTTAGTTCTCCAAGGAAAATATTCTTTAAAAGATCGTCGCCTGCACCTAAATTTATAAAATTAAAATGGCAGACTAGCACGGAAACAATTACGATCTACCCTGCACGAATCATAGGATCAGCTCGTCCCGTTCCATCACTAATCTCTGTCGGTCGGGGATCCATCGATCGAGGAGGTAAACACCGGTAGCCAAACGGATCGATGTTCCGTCGACAGAGCGATATTCGGTATCGTCGTATCGACGGCGTGTTTCCTCCTCTCGCTTCGTAAATATTGCTTGGTATCCGACCGATTACGAGTTATCGGTTAGACAGGCCGCGGTGTCGACTATCGCCGTCTCGACACGACGATTCCCGGTAGACCAATCGTTTATCAGCGGCTGCGCATGAGCGCACCTTTGTTATCGGAGTGCAAACGCGCGTGGCGCGATATCCGATCGTTCCTCGAGGTGTTACGGTTCGTCGTTGCATTCCGATCGTGTCGCGGCCGTTGTCGTTCGGGCCTCGAACAGAATGACGTAATCTGGTACGCGTTATCGGTTACACTGGTCCTAGGGGAGAGATCCCAAAGAGAGACAGAGATAGATAGAGAGAGACAGGTTGGAGAACGGTTGCGCCTGTTCGCTTTCGATTTCGAACCCCTCAAGATCCATTAAGGGCTTCTAACTACATCTACCGGGATTGAAATGCTAATCCCCGGGATTCTACAGACGCCACGAGACCCTCAGGAATCTTAACGGCTCCTTAAGTCATGTCCAGGGAGTCTATACATTGGCCAAAAGCTGATAGAGTTGCCTAGGTATCTCCGTGGACATCCTGATTAAATTTCTGGGGATTTTATGGGGTCTAGGGGTTGTTGAAGGTTTTTAGAATGGCTTGGAGAGGTTCTGATAGTGTAGTCCAAGAATGCAAGGTCCTTCCCAGGTATTGGAGGGCTTTATAAGGGATGACCAAGGTATTTGTGGACACCTCGGGCTGCGCGAGGTGTGTTGACGAGGTTCGTGGGGATCCTAATGTTGTGATCGAGGTGAGATGATTATTTAAGCTCCTCAGATGGTTGCAAGCTCTTGAAGGCTAATTCCAGGCTACCATGGTTTCCTCTGGACTCCTGAAACAGTGCTATAGACTTACAGAGGACCATTGAAGGTTTCTGAGAACATCCATAGGGATTGCTTGAGACAAGAGGTCATTCATGTTTTCTAAGGACATGTATGCATAGTTTAATAGCAAAATTTCGATTTTACGAATTCATTACCATCTTCTGGGACATAAGTGATTCCTGAAGACTAACTCACTGACTCCACAGACTTGATGATCCAAGTCTCGATCTCAGGCGTTCCACGTACTCGACAGGGTCACTGAACTTTTCTGAGGGCGCCAGTACGAATTCTAACAGCAAAGTCATGAATTCTACGAACGTCCTAAAACCTTCGAGGACTCCAGTGGCTCCAGGAGGCTACTCCACGAGCTTCTAGGTCCTAGGTTCTCGTGCGGCTCTCGACGCTAAAAGGATCCCACGGACCTACCCGAGTCCCCGGGTCTCCGGATCGAGCTCACTTTCGATTTCCAAGCGTTTGACAGTCGTCGTTTCCGAGTTTCAATTCCGGTCGGCTGGGTGCCGAGTCCGTTCGTTCCGGTCCGGCGGATCGAGGCCACGGAGCCTTAAGAAATTTCGTCGCCCGACGAACGCGAACTACTAACCCGACGAAGCGGAAAAGGTTCTGGAGGAAAAAGCGGGCGGTAAGACGCTCTATCGATCGTCGAGCGCTTTTCCGTCGAGTTCTTTGAATGCGGTGGTTCGATGCTCGCCCCGGAAAACAGGATTAAAAAGTGGCGAGGGATAGCGCTCGCTCCCCAGTGCAGAACAGCTCCTGGCTTATTACAGAGGCGACGGAATCATTCGCGAGCCCCGTCGACGCGCTTTTCTTCGGCTCCTGCGAACAAACAGCTTAAATAAACGCACGTGATTGGATCGATGTGTGCGCATCTGGCTACTAAACGATTGGGGAGAGTCCCGCTAATCAAATCCAAAAAAGGAGTACAGCAGTGCTAGTCTTTCAAGGACATCTACACGGATTCTACAAATCTTATGAACTCGTTAAGATGTCTGGGGACATTAGAGACTGATGAAAGCCATTTCAGAGATCTCTCATGGTCGTTGACGCCTTCTAAGAACTTTCACATGCATCTAATAGCGAAATCGTGAATTCAATGAACTGAAGACTCGTTCAGTGACATTTTGGATTGTATACTTTCAGAGGTCCCGTGGTCTCCCAAGGTCATTGACGACTTCGAAGGACACCTATGTCGATTCTGGTAACAACATTATGATTTTTTTTTTTTCAATTGCCGTTGGACATGGGTTGCTTAATAACTTCTTTTTACAATGTTACTAACATTCTCGTTATACATTTTACTTAGTATTACTCTGCGATGTACATTATGTGGTAATAAATCTCATAAGAGATTTAAATAATAAAAAAAAACCTGATTTTCGCTAATTCTTGAAAATCTTTATGAAGTACAGATGTTTCTGAAGCAAGATGACAAGTTCCTTGACATACATCAAAAAGGAGTATATAAATGTTTTTTGTTCGTTGTCGAAAGCAGAACACGCCCCCGTGTTCTTTTTCGCTCCCCGATTCAAGTGGGCCACTCTGAAGTACGCGGCTTTTCCCGCGCGCAAATTCAGTCTCCCTTTAAAATTACTGCCGCCGAGTGTGTGGCACGACAACATTAGATTACCCAAACCTTTCCTCTTCGGGCGCGCAGCCCCTCAGTTTCTACTCGAGTGCCTCTCCCCGCACCGAACGAGGCTATTTTGTATACGATACCGTGTCTCTGGGAAGACGAATTCTTCGATTTACTCGGCGGTCTTTGTTTCTATGCCCTTCCTACACCCGGTAAGTCAATCTCCGGTCTCTTTCTAAACAACTGTGTTTGTTACTCGTAAACCGAGATCGATTATTTAGAGATTTGCCTACGCGGAAGCTGGTTTTTAACCATCCGACTGGAACTTCATTTTGATGGTGCAATGTTGTTCCTAGTCGAGATTTAGCTGTCTAAAAATAGGGTCAGTGATTTTCTTAAAAGTTCTGGAAAAGTGTCTTCAGAATTAGCAATTTCATTCTATTCATTATTTATTCTATTGGGTTGGGAAGAAAATAGCGTTTTCAAATTAAGAATCGAAGATAAAATTAAGATATTTATTCATATGTTTAGTCAATAACACGAGACGTTACCTCGAACATGGCAAAAAGTAATAGAACAGAATGGAAAATATGTTATTGAATAAATCTATGAATAAATATCTGAATTTTAGCTTTCAATTTTAATCTACAAATGCTATGAATTTTCGTTCCAACTCAATATTTTATGCAAAATAAAAATTTTCTTCCTGGATTACAAGAATCCGGAGTGAAATAAAAATTTATTTTCTGTTTTAATATGTTTCATAGATTGAAAATAATGTAATAGCTTTCTAAAATTCTTCTAATGTTTCTACTATTTTCAATTACACCTACCCACTTTTGTCATAATTTGTATAGCGATGAATATTGCAAACAGGACCTACTAGACACAACTACCCCCGACAAAAAATATTGTTGAATGAATTTACATTCAACCACGGAAAACAGCACTGTGCCAGACAAAGATGAATAAAATGATACTTTTTAATATTTGTAACGATGTAGATGACGACAGACATTGCCAAAAAAAAATGTAGAATTTCATGCGTCTCGTTCAGCATCGCGAGCGGAACACAGTTTTTCATCGCGTGAAATCGTCTCTCTCTTTCGCGAAGCAACGAGGGGTGGTCGTGTGTCGTTGACTGAAAGGCAGAATAACATTGGATTACCCACCTCCATCGTCGACGCCCTGCCGGCAACCCCGCAGTTTTTACACCCTCCTCAACTCGGCCCTGTGCCCCCAACCCCGGCAGGAGGGTGAACGGGGTTCGTCCTTGTTTCTTTCGGTGCAACGGGCGCCGTCACTGCCTACCTCCCGTTGGGAAAGGGAAAACAATCTTTGGCGGAAAACAGTGAGTCGAATAATTTATCGGTGGTGGGCCGAAGTTGCCGGGAGCACGGGCCGGGACCACGACCATCCCGTTATCTATCACCTAGGATACTCCGAGCTCTACATACATATAGTGAACGCGCCCCGTCTGCTCTACACGTCCTTACAAAGTGATGCTTCTCGTCCTCGCAGGTTCCGACCTGGGAGTTTTCACAATCCATCAAATTTTTTTCTTTGAAAAGAATCTTTTTTATTATTCATTTCTAATCTCTGTGCGCCCCAGAATGTCCTTGTTAAATGGTTTATAAAATTTTTTACTATTAACGAAGTTCTAGCCAACCTTAAGTCTAACACATAGAAATAAAAATAAATAAAGTGAACGTGTAATTTCTTTTATAATTGCAGTGCCATTTTAGATAGTATCGTGATCAATAATGTTTGAGTGGCACTTCAGTAAATAAATGCAGTGAGTAAATCAAATATTTCGGTATTTGTTTACCTACAAAAATGTCATATTACTGCAGAAACGTTCGGTGATAAAATTTAGCAAACAGTATTTTAAAACCGTTTTTCATTGCCGCAGGGAAAACTCGGAAACGCTTTTAAAAACAGTAAAAATGAACAACCTCTTAATATGATAACTGCAGCTTCACGTTTTAATACAGAAAATATGTGAAAGTATATAAGGACGATGCACTCGTTTTTCCAAATTTGATAATCTATATTGTTTGATGGTCACACTCGAAATGCTAAGGGTGAATTTGTATGTATTCTAATTAAGACTCGCAAGATAAAAGAGGGTTGAAAGTACCACCACCGTGCTAAACCGTAACGTTCCCTTTTTCTTTCATTAAATAAATTATTTCGATCCCACGGAATTTCTGTGGTTGCTGGTTAAGCAGTCGACGCGTTAAACCATTACACTTTGCTATCTCCGACGTGGTCGCAATTCTTTGTCCAAACAGAAGTCCAGGGTGCAACAAGCGAGGAGAAAAATCCGCAAACATCGTTCCAGTGCGCGTGGGCGCGTCCTAATCCAGACTTTAAATAAAGAAAATTGGACATTGGTCTCTACGGGATGTTAAAACTCTACTAGAACACATTGATTTGAAAATGAAGTTTCAAAATGGTTTGAATTGAACATTTTATTTGAAATTGATCACCTTCCTCATATTCTTTGCTTTGAAATTCCACCATTGGTAGATGTGCCTCATTTCAGCACAAATCCAATTTTTCCTGAAAACACATTACCTACAAATAAATATCGACTAACAAATCATTTTAAAATATAGGAAATAAAATTTTGGAATATTATGAATCAAATGACTGACTACTAGAATAATTATGTACTCTACTTATTGAAGTTTTACATATTTTTATCACATTGCTGATTGTTTGAATAATTTGAACAATATTGGTAGCGAAAGTTAGTATACAGAAATTTTGTTGGGTCATGAGAGAATTCGGTATACCGGTTAAGGGTTGAAGCGAGTATCCTGTTACGTCATAGATGACTAGATCCAGGAAGTATCAGGGGTCCACTCTTTTGGGAGCGACCTGTACACCGTAACGTGAAGTTTCACAGCATGGTCGACGGCTGGCATTAACTTTCCGCGTAGGGTTATTTACCAGAAGAGTCTGTGTATCTATGGACCAGACGAGCGGGGGTTGGTGGAAACGGAGACGGATCGGATCGACGTGCAAACGAGAGGAAAAGAGGATGAGAAAGAGAATGAGAAAGAGAATGAGAAAGAGAGAGAGAGTGGGAACTGAGGGTTTCGTTGTTGGTGTGCATTCCTCGATCTGGCTTCCTCGGGGGACCGAAAGGTAGGGGTCGAGAGATATCGCAACGGAACTAATCAACGCGAGGCAAGAACGATTTCTCTCTCGTTCACCCCTACCGCTTCGGCTAAAAAATAGTTCCAGGCGATAATATCGCGCTCGGGAAGATAGACCTTTTTCACCCTCGTTCCTCCTCCCTCGCTTTCCCCGTCGTCGATACGCGCGAATTCCCTGGCGGATCCCTCGCGACAACGCTCAAAGCCGCTCGAATATTTAAGGATCCCGCAGATAGATTCGCAACGTTAAGGCTCGTTCACATTGCAGATGCCCTGGCGCATCGGATCAACATATTCTTGGAATAATTCGGTAATAGATACGGATTGCATCTGAATGTCTGAGCAGAACTTCTGTGACCGATTCGGGACATGAAAGTAAGAGGGAATTCATTTCATCACGTTCCCAGACGTCTGGATCAGATTTTTGTGATTGATGAGATGGTTGTCCAATCACACATTGGTTTTCGATTGGGCCGTGAGATGATTTCTCTTATCTGTTATCTCGTCAATGTGACGAAAGTGAATTTTTGATTGTTTTTGCGAATTTGGCAATTGAAGTGAGAATTGATTGCGATGAAGATTTTTTGAGCATTTTGTGCTGGATATAACTGGATTCATTCAAATCTTTGAGTATGAATTTCCTCTGGGATTTAATGTGATTCTTCATTGTCTTCTTGGATTTACTATAAATTGATAATGCAGAAATTATCTACGTAACTCCTCAAGCATCCTCGCTAAAAAAGAACAATCCCTAAAGCCTCCGCGCGTGTACATCAATCTAAAAATAAATTAAATATGTACTAGAGCTTATCTCAAAACATATACCAGGAAGATCTGTATAATTCTCGACACCAGCTCCTGGATTGCACCCTCGTTAAAGAACAGCCTCCGAAGCGTCAGCACATGGTTCTCCCGCGATAGAATCGTTCTGGCTTGTCGGTCGGTGTTAAATTAATCGAGTCGAAAAGGTGGTAGCACAGGAGCCATATCCGTTCCACTTTCCCACACATCTATCGAATCGCGTACCCATCGCGGAACACGAGTCGAAAGTTCTCCATGCTCCTCCCTTTTTCTGCGGCCGGATAACTTAAAATTGAGAAGGGAACGCGAGTAGAGTCCCGCGTCTAACTTGCCGTCGGATAATTCGCCGACAGTGCCGTCTATACCCTGGGCCAGCCCGTGTTCCGTGTTTACGTGTGAGCCGTATTTTCAGTCGTTCGTGTGAATGTACACAGTCAGGCAGGCCGACTCCTGTCGAAGTTATCGGCAAGTTACCCGCTCGGCGCGGTTGCAACGATGAACTTAACTAAACTCCGCCCGGCCGGAGTTGAACGCGATGCGAATGAACTTGATTAATTGCTCGGCTGAGTCACGAATTAGCGTGTGAACGAGGATGGGAGCGGGGGGATGCAGGTCGGAACCGATGGCAGCCCGAGAAAGAGGACTCCCTAAGAGATAGAGGGAGACTCGTACTTCTCCTCGAGAGCCAGCAGGAAGTTTCGACCCGCGGCGACCCACTTCAATCATTCGCTCGATTATCGAGTGCCGATGAAAAATTGATTTAACGCGGGCCCGTACCACCCGCGAGTCGCCATTCCGAGCGAATTTCCTCGTTAGCGATCAAAGGGAAGGAACGCTCGTTTGTCCGCAGATGAACTTCCCGCGCCGCGTTCCCCGGCTGGAATATAAATAGAGGACGATTTAACGTGATTAATATTTTTCTAGGATTTGGCCCCGAGAAATAAGGCCGCCGCACTGTTCGCGGGTACGTTTTAATGCGATCCTGAAAATCATTTTTTCTTCCACTCCTTTCACTTTTTAAGATATTTAATTTGACTGGAAAATTCATATTTCTAACGCGTTTAATGCCGTGCGAGCTCCATCTGTTTTATTGATAGAAGCGGCTTGCGTTGTTAATAACAATTGTTAGTTGTTGGATAAATCTAATTAATTTCAGTATTGATAAATTAATAATTAATGATTAATTTCAGTATTGATATTGATGGAAAACTTTGTATCCATTTCGAAAATTGAGAGTCCCAGATGTTAGTATGCCCCGCGATAGAGCACATTTCTTCGTTCAGATCATGAACTCCATTTCCACGGGGAGTAGAAACAGACAATTATGACCAAACAACGGGTCTCGTATGTAAACATTTTACTGGCTCTTCCCGAGCCATTATTCCCTCAACATTTCCACCGAAAACTCCCCACTCGGGAAAGAAGAGAGCTCCGACAGGGTCTGGAAAAAATCCGGGGGTTGAAAAAAAATTAGACACATATGGAGTCTGTTAGTTTTCTAATTTTACCAGAAGCGAACGGATTAAAAACACGCGGGCGTAACTCTTCCGCCGATTGATATTACACAGAGCGTTTAAGTGGAGCAGTAAGCAAACCGATTAATTTATTTGCGTCTGGTGGGAGCCTTTCACGTGCCTCGAGTTACTCCTTCGAGACGAAGAAGAAGAGAGAGGGAGAGAGAGGAGAACGTCTCTGTCAGCAAGCGAGGCAGGACCCTCGAATTACAAGGGTGTAGGTAGCGTCGGAACGTATATGAATGACGTGGCTGAACTCTGACATCGGTAACGTTGCTTCAGGGACACTGCAGGCATCAGCTGCTGTTTGTTAAACATCGCTCAGCTTGTCAACGCGGCAGCGCGTGCCCGCTCCGGCAATCGTCTTCCCGTAGCCGGAAGGATGCGACCAACGTCTTGTGTCTATCCTCGTAATCGACGGCCCTTAACCCTTTGACCCGGTCCTGTACACCATCGCTCTGCGGCGTAGAATTTACATGACAATAGAGGAAGAATAATACTATCGATCAGATTAGTCTATCCAAATTTTTAGCCATATTTTTATAACATACTCCCAAACAAATAATGTTTGTTTAATAATTGTTTTAATAGATTGAAAGTGCATTGACAGCTCTTAAGCTCTTTCAATTTTCTTCTTATCTTAAGGACTGAAAAATTTGTAGTTCTTTCGGAATTATTTATTTTGACACGTTACGATACGTTATTACACATAAACTTTTTAATGATTTCGGCGCATAGGTTCGATCTAATTTTGACTAACAAGCAATTTTGCAAATTTTTAAATTATTCTCAACGTTTCGATCCGGATATGAATCCTTTTCAAGAGAAATTGCGTCTGTAAAAAATCGTATATTTTAATGTATGTTAACTGAATAAGGGCATTGGCTATTATATCACATAATTTCACATAATTTACACATAATTATTATTACATACACATAATTTGTTATTAAATATTGTGTTTCTATTATACAAGTTTCTTCTATCTTCAATATTCGCCTAGTTTACCCTGCAAAGCTTTAAAGCCCTGACAACGTTAAAGGGTTAAGGTTCGACACCGCGGTCCTCGGGAATTCACCCCTCGAGCCTGGGACTTCGCGCCCGCGAGCCCGTGAAAGGGAAGTCTTCCCCGCTGATTTATCGGCAAATATTTAACGAGCCGTCAGCTCGAGTGTACTCGTCGGTCGGCGCGGCGTCAAAGTCACGGAGAAACTTGCCGTGAATTGTCGGCGAAACTTTTTAAACGATTAAATTACGCGAGCGCACCGCCACGGGGTTCTATCGACTTCCCGTCCCGCACGGCCATCGCGCCGCGAGAACGGTACAAACGAGCCTCGACAGAGCGCCGATTAAAGAGATCGTTTTATTAATGGTCCGGGACTAATGCTGACGTTCGTACGAGAAGAGACGAGAGACGAGTCGAGTAGACGAGACGGTTTCTTCGATAAAAAGTGTCCGCAAGACTGGCTCATCCGGTTTCCCTTCTCGCGATCCCGTCAGCTAAACCCGATAGGAGAACACGTCCCACACCGACATCCTGTCACGAGTAAATCCCACGGACGGGAAATCTGAATACCCGAGCTCTGCGACAAGTTCATTTCTTCAACCGACGATGAGAAAACCCCCTTTCCCCCGATGAGAAATAGCCGGAGAGAGCGGTCGAACTTTCCGCGAACTTCACCCCATTCTTTCGCGAGTCGAGCCTTGATGCCAATCTGCTGAGAATTCTGCAGAACCTCTGCTTTTTTGATGGAAGTCTCTAATCTTCGAACGAAGGAGGAAGTTTCAATCATTCAGAATTGGGACATCTGGTTTTAGTAATGTTGAATTTTTATCAAATAACAGAATGGTGTAGGTTTTACCGAAATCCATCGAAAAATATTGTACTCCCTTTGATCGGGTCATTGCTGAGGGCATTTGTAGTAACTTTTTCCTTTGCGAAATTCTTCTCCGTAGCTACGTTAATGAGTTATTACCGAAAAACATGAACCAATCAGAGCGCGGAAACCGTCGTCGGTAGCCGCACTGTGATTGGACCGCGTTTTTCGTTGATAACTCCTTAACAAAGGAATCACCCCTTCCAAGGAACTACAACATTTTTGGAATATCCAGTATATAACCTACGTTTTAAATTTCTCTAAAAGGCACTAGTAAAAAAGACTCAGTTGAGAATATCGCGCATAAAGAATGTCACATGAAAAATATAGTCTTCCAAAACTGTATAGGCCCCGCAACGAAATAAATCGTTTAGTGGCGGGGGTGGCAGGATGTGTCCGCGGTTTATTGGAAGGGATAGTACACCGCGGAGACCATGCATAATGCACGCGCAGCAGAAAAAGTTGGCGGGTGCATCAGCTCGCAAACAGCGTGGCTAGTTTCGCTAGAACCTTGGTCCATGTCAGCGGAAAAAAGGCGAGCATCGACGAAACAAAAATACGTTTCTGCGGGGTTTGGTTCCTGGAATTGGGACCAGGCTATCTTAAATTATTGCGAGAGATTCGCGTAGACATAGCGGAGAGGCTCGACAGGGAACGGTAGCTATCGACTATCGTCCCGGTTCCCGGCGGATAAGAAAAATTACGGGGCTCACGGTTTAAATTCTCATCTGAAATTCGTGTACACCGATGCTCCGGCATTTGCGTGGACATTTGCACCAGGACGGAACACGGTACGTCCGGTACACGTAACGGTTACTCGAACATAAATTATTAATGAAGTACACACACCCACGATAAAAGCACCAACCGAAGGCACAACGGCGCAACAACGGCGACGGGACCAGATAGCCTCTCCTCTACCGTTGCCACGGACGTTTCGGTTGCGTCGTGACGTTCCACCTCGTTCTCTCTCTATCTCTCTTTTTCTCTCTATCGTGACGTCCGCTTCTCCGTACACACCGAGAGAATTCCGAGGTAATTTTTACGTTATTCCTGCCGACTGGAATAGGGTCGCGCAATGCACCGGACGCGGGGTGCACCGGGACTTCGGAACTGCCTGTATAGAATGGGCATTACAAATACACGGAAAATTTTTTCGTGTTATCGTCAAGTTATGAAAGAATAAGTATCAGCTGATTAGAGACGATATGTCCGAGAATGACCAAAAAATTGTACGATTTTCAATCGTGCGCTCCCGCGACGAGAAGTATAGTGTAATCTGCTTCGGTGAAATTTGTTCCAAGTGGCAAAAATGCCACACGGAAGCCTGCCAAGACTTTGAACAGTATCTCCGTTCGTTCGACGCGTTATTATCACGGTCATTTAGCAAACGAGCCGCGAAAAAACGAAAAGCACGCGCCTAGCATCGAAAGGCACACCGAGCGAGTTAGACGAGAGGGCGAAAAAGTAGAATCGCCGCTAAAAATACCGGGACTCTCGCGAGTGTCCAGGGAAACTATTGCCGGCGTTCATTCCGGGATTCCACGAGACTCGGTCCGTCGACGACTAAATATATCAGGCCGAGGCGTGTATAAATATTTATAAAATAGTGCCGGCAGATGGTGGCTGCCTTTGGTTACAGCACCGGACCCCGAACCTCCGCTACACGCTCCCGTATACTTGATTCTCTGCCCTGTGAAACCCCCCGCGTCCTCGATCTCCTGGCCCCCCCTCGGTGCGGTTCTTATATTAGGTGCGCTCGGGGGTCGACGACGATGTTTCATTTACGAGCGAACCCCGTAAACTACACGGGAAACCTTTAGCAAATATTGAATGAGCAATCGCTGCGGATTAAGTGTCGTGTAATGGAAGACAGCCGCCACCATGCGCCGAGTCTTGAGTACCTTGTGCCACACCGGATACTTAAAAGTTATAACCGCCGGCCGGGACTTGACATTAAGCACCGAGCGCATTACATTCTTCCAATTCCTCCACTCCTTTTAATTCAGAGATTATCCCCCTCGGTTCGATGGTAATTGATGTAAGAAAGTTGAAGCAAAATTAACTTTGACCTGGAATTTGAAGGTCAAAAAGTTTTTTTCATTGCATTGTATTCTATCCATAACAAGGCTAAAAAGTGAAAAAGAAACCACGGGTTAAAGCTCAACCATTCTCTTAAAAAATTGTGGCGAAGTTTTTTCCTTATCAAACTGATTTTATTTATATTATATGTGGGCCACTCTTTTTCATTTTCTGACACAGAGAGATTGTAACTCCAGAAATGGAGTTGGAGTAGTTAATGTTCGAACTTTGCAAAACGACTTCGAAAAAAAAAGAAAATGGTGGCGCGTGCCGCAAACCGGGTCAGCAGCGACTTCGTTGAAACAGTTCGACCCGGAAGCTGGGAATCCTGGTTCGATCCTCGGCAAATTTCGGATTCATAGAGAACGCCGGGCGCGTTCGAGAAAATTGTGCATTCTGCGCGACGCACGGTAGATGCGGTTCCACAAATTTTGCGAGCTCGGCGCGAGGACTCGTAATTATTGCGAGCAGTTCGCGGGTCGGAGGCAAAGTTCGGCTTGGAATTGCTTCGCCTTGGAGTTGGACGGGTTTCGTTCCTCGGTTGTTTTTTCCCGGGGAGAACGTTTGAAAAATGCGGCCGCGATGAAAAACGGTCGGCCCAGGACGTTTTTCTGGGAAAAATAGGAGGAGCGCATCCTCGAGGCGTCTCGCGATTATTCCACGTAAACGACGAGATTAAACTGTGCTCGAAATCCAGTAATGGCTCGCGGATGAAAAGTTCGAGGGGACCGGAGCAGAGCGGGGCAAAACGGAGCAAAGCGGAGCAAAGCAGAGCAAAGCGAAGCCTAGACTCGTCTGGCGTCCGCGAAGTCGAAATTTAAAGTCTCCGAAGGCTCGCCCATCCTCCGCCTTCCCCCGGAGAGGGAAAACTTCCCTCTGCCAGGATTAAGTTCGAACAAAAAGGATCCTTATGCTCCAAGTTCGCGAAGGCGCATGGGAAAAAGGAAAATCGCCGGGAATTATTCTGTCGGGCATTAATTCCGTCCGATCGCCGGTCCGACTGGAATTCCCGCGGATTTACGATCGCGGCCAAGTCGAAAACACACCGGCCCGGCTATGCGACCGTGATTCACAGATTTTTCGTCTCGACTATCAACTTTTACGCTTTAACCGTTCGCGAGACCTGGTTTTCTCTCTTTCTCTCTCCAATTTATAGAAATTCACTGGTCCCGCGAAACCACTCCTCGTTCACCGCGAACTTTACTTATTTTAATTTAATGCGCGGGCTGTCCCACTTAACTCGAGTATTTGGGAATTGTTTTTGTGCACGCGAAAACGTTTTAGAGCAAAGTGCTTAGTTCGAGGACCATCTCGCCAAATTTTTTGATGAGCGAAACGGTTTCCTGGATGATCCATTTTTCGAGATTTTAAGATTGTTCAATTATATATATTGCTTTGAATCTGGTTGTCAATATATGTTATCACTCATTAATGGTTTGTGACCTTCGTGTAACCTTCATGTGAACGTCATGTGATCTCCATATTAACTTATAGCGTGACGTATAAAGTTAATTTTTCATTCAAATACCAACTATACAAAGATGGATTCAAAGAAAAATTTTGATTTGAACAGATATCACTGTGGATCGATATTTACGTCAGGACTAATAAATTAATAATTAATGAAGATAGAATTCATACATATTTCAAGACCCTTTTCATGCAGGTATATTTTATATTAACGCAGTATTGAACGTCCCAGGAGCTTGTTTAAAACGCCTACAGCGATTCCCGTTGTTGCACATTAATTTCAAATATAAAAACCAAAGATAATCTCAATTTAAACGAACATGTTTAATACCCGAATAAAAACACAGCCATAAAATGTATTTTAACGAAATGGTAAAATTCCAGCTTCATGGACCAATAAGAAAAAGCGCTTCCAATTTTATCTTAATTTTATTATGAAGAAGGTCATTTATATTCTATATATACGTAACGTTCTGGAGAGATTGGTTCATCCATTATTCAGAAATGACATCAGTCATCTGCAAAAACGCCGTTTAAAAGTTCCACATCTAAAGTTCCACATGCCATTACATTAAATTACAAAGTGAAGCATAAATATTTATATGATAAAGAGACTGCAGATATTTCAACAAATTCCAATATCCGAGAACAAGTTTAAATACCGCGGATTAAACTAGAATTTTATTACCTGCAGCAATATCAACAAAAACCAAAAGTAATTCGAATTTCTGCAATTTCCATCGAGTTTATACAGAGTGGTCCGTAATTCACGACACAAACGAAGACGAAAATAAAAAATAATGAAACTGATGAAATTTTCAGCATGTGTATTAATAAAATATGTCTTTTTATGTTCTCACGTAATTCCTGCCAATTGCAATTAATAAATCAAATGCTTAATTTCTAAAAAGAAAGTCAGGTCGTGTTGACCTATTTTTAAAAAGTTATACTATTTTAAAAGGCTTCTACGTACTACGCAACTTTACAATTCTTTTCATTTCTTCACCTGTTCCATGAGTTAAGAACCACCCAGTATATTCAAGGCACAGAACCGCAATATTGCACAATTTAGAAAATCGATACGCTGCCACTCCGACCGAGAATTCCGCTTTGAAAGAAAGTTATTCGCGCTCTCGGGGCCAGAGAGCATCGAACGGCGGGTTCCCGCGGTGAAAATCGGAGCAGGCCGTTTTGTGTTCCGTCGCCGGTAATTGCGTTGTTCCTCGTTAATGCTGGGGAAATCGAGGCGCTTAAAAATTGCTCGCCGGTAATTATTGCCGGCGGGCCGATTGAAGGCGAGCGGGTTTGCCTTTTGGCCGGAAATCGGGTCTCGTTAGTCCGCAATCATGATGTTTCCAGAGGAAAGGCTTGTCTTGCGTCGCTTTAATTGCACGCTGGATCACGCGCTTTGCAGAAAAATTGCGAGTCGACGTATTTCGCGATGTTTTTCGCGCGCGCTCGCCGATTCCGCTCGGCTAGTCCGTTCGTTCCCTGGTTTCTCGCGAGGCAACTCTTGCCCACAATAAACGATTTCGGTTTTCTTTCTATTCAAACGCGGTTTTCGCATGCAAACGCGCTCGCCGCATCGGGTAAAAACCGTCTGCGGCTAACTGAGAAAGAAATAGAGAGAGAGAGAGAGAGAGAGAGAGAGAAGAAGAGAGGCACGCGGACTTAATTCGGTCTAATTATTGGGCGCTCTGGTTACAGTTCGTTCGCCTCTTTCGATTCTTTTTGCCCCGTGCCGGCGATATTTATCGAGCGCCCAGGAATTAAAACAATTTCCGGAACTCGACGAGTAATTTCTGCGGAAGAGGAAACAGTTTGGTCAACAGCGCGAATCGGATCGCGCGATCTTTCATTATGCCGCTGAATATTTGCTTCTGTATACTACGAAAATTGGAGAACCCCGCTGGGAATCGATCGATCGAACTGTAACGCTGATTTTTAGCGCGGTATTCCGATATGTGTATATAAAATAGCGCACATTTCGGAATTTATTTTTTAGAGAAACGAGCGCGGTATGGCTTCGAAATTGATATAGTTGGTTTATTCACTTTTAAACATAATTTCTGCAAAATTTGAGGTTAATACAATCGATATTGCTGTAGTGATAAATGCATGAAATTCTTGCTTAATTTTACGATTCTTTTTGGGTACACAATTTACGAAGATACTTTTAATGCAAAGTGTCTTTACCATTTCTTATAAAGTTGTCTTCTTTTCGATCAAAGAATATCTCATTCACCTACATGAATACGTAGAATTTCACTCCCTTAGTGTCTGGCAGCTCGTCGATTGATCCTCGGGCGGTTGTGCTGCGGCAAAAAATCGTTTTAAACAATTTCATTAGCTTCGGCCGAGCGCAGCTGCGCCGGTCCGTGAACAGGCAAAAGTGATTTCGCGGCTGCGACATCCGCGGAAACTGGTCTCTCACAGCCGCAGTAAAACGGCTGGGTAATCGACTATAAAAAAATACACCGCCGATGGGGAATATGTCGATCGATCCTCGTCGATCTTGCGCACCAAGAAATATTTCGTCTGTACGGACGAGTTCGCAAATCTGCGCCAAATCAACTGAAAACAACACAAGAATTTCCAAATGGATCAAAATGGCCTCCATCATCAATTTTTTAATTTTCAATTTCTAGACTCGTGCATGAAATTCCTTGAATTTCCCCTTCCACGACGCTGTTTCCCACGCTTCGACAGTCACGTGATTCATCTGGCGGAGAAAGAGTAACATTTTTCTGCAATGAATATTGGCTTCAGCAATTTTGATTTTCAAAATGTAGCATCTAAGCAATGTAAACCGAGCAGAGTAAAATAATTAATGTGCCAGCTCTTGACATGCAATCGCGAGATTAAAGCGACAGAAAATATTCTCCAGTTCCGCTAAACATATTCTCAGCCTTGTGACAGCGATCAAATCGCACCGGAGCCGTGTGGTGCAAAATTTCAATTCACCCGAAACTCCCTTCTCTCTCTTTGTCCGTGTAACAGTAACGCGTGAACGTACGCGGACGGCTTCGAAACAATACCGGATTTATTACAGGATATAATGTAACGTTTATACGATAACAACGGTTCATTGTGATTACGCAACGATGCCGAAGAATAAACGTAAGATAATGAACGCGGTCGGGAAACAAAGCCAGACGAACATGCAGCCGCGAAATTCAACTTTTCCCGCCGGCCATTTCGAGGGCGTGTTCGCGTTTCAACTCTTCGGGACTCGCCGACCTGTAGCGAATTATTGACTCGGCTCGCGAAACTACGACCCCCGCGAACTTCCCCCGCAAAAGGTGGCGCGAATTGATATGGGAAGCGCAGAGTCAATTAATCTAATGCATCAACGAGTGATCGCCGGTGTCTGCGGACGATACGAGCGACAATGTTCCGACCCGCGGAACGGATTCCATGTTGGATGCAACTTCTGTTTTACATCAAGGGAACGACCTGTCAGCTGGTTGAACGTTCTCTCGACATACAATTTACAGTTGTTTATGCAAATTTCATATTTGTCGACGAATTTAATTGTGCACTGTTCTGGGGATATTTATATTTTGAGAACCACTTTTACAATTTAGTTCCGGGGCTTCGAGTTAAAACATACGATGCGACATGCAATTTACGGTTGTTTATGCAAATTTCCATTTTTGTTGAAGGAGTTAATTGTTCGGGAGACATTTATATTTTGAGAATCACCTTTCGCAATTTAATTCCAGGAAATAAAAACGTATTATGTGGCAGCCAATTTATGGTTGTTTATGCAAATTTCGATTTATGTTGGAGGGGTTAATTGTGCGCTGTTCAGGAGATATTTATATTTTGAGAATTAACTTCTGCAATTGAATTCAAAGGGATTCAAACGTATTTTGTGGCATGTAGTTTATGGTTGTTCATGCAAATTTTCATTTTTGTTGGAGGAGCTAATTGTGCGCTGTTCGGGAGACATTTATATTTTGAGAATCACTCTTTGCAATTCAATTCCAAGAAATTAAATTAAAATATATTATATCATATCAAAAATATTCGAAAGTTGCTAGTCAATTCGAATGACTATCAATCTCAGTTAGAAGGTTTATTACTTAAAAAATGCAACAAATTTGCCAGCCTTGCAGGACGCTCCAGGAACCATTTGCTAGCGTCCAACGAATATAATGCTTACAGCTGCGCGTTTCTCGCAGCGTCGTCGTCTCCTTACCGCGTTTCCGCCGCGGTTTGAAAGCAATCCTGGCGGTCCGCCTCGAACGGTTAATAAAAAATTCATTAAAAACAAGCTTTTTCCCCCGCTCGGCGGCTGGTTTCGAAATTAATTTCTGCTGTCGGTGGCTGAAACGTACAGCGGCGGCCGAATTCGAGAGGGTGGCCTCGGGCAATGCGTTTACCGGGCGCGCGCACGGTTGGTGAGCCTGATTTTTGTCAAGTGCACGGGCCGCAGCCGGGCTAGTCTGATGAACAGAGCGAACACTAGCAGAGCGGTACGCAAAGAGGGTTCGAGGGAAGATTGACGAAAAATCGCCCGGTTTGATCTGCAACGGCGAAGCGCGCGCGTTTGTGAAAATCGAGCCGAAACGACCGGAGCTGTTGGCGACGCGAATCGTTGCGCGGCGAATTAAAAAATATATATATTTCAGCGCACGATACGCGCGCGGAACGGCTGAAAACCACACATACACACACACATGTATACACGCGTACGTACACAGCAAAAAAAATAGGGCGGGATCGAAATAGCTTTCGAAGCGGGTCGGGTTTCTACCTCGCTTCTTCTGTTTTTGTTTGCACGATCGGTCCGCGAAATTTAACGTGACACGCTCAAACCCAGCGGACTCTCACGCGCGAAGTACCGATCCCCACGACCGGAAATAATGGTCCTGGCGAACTAACTTTTTTTTTGTCAAGTCTCTTTTCGAATTCCTACGCAGGTTTTTCCGCGCCGAGGAAATATGGAAAGCTAACTGGGAATCTTTCACCTCGCAATTTGTTCTGTCGACGGATCGTCGTGATTGTGAAACCTCTGTTGTGATTAATACAATATTTCGGAAACTCACTAGTCTGTGTCCTGCGTTCAAGGACTAAATACGAAGAGCAGTGTTTGTGTACCTCATGACTAGACTGCGGATTTTTTGCATTTATGAAGAAATTGGCTAGGTGAAATAGAAAACAATGAAAAATTAGAAAAATCTAAAAATAGTGTTATGTTCTATTCAGATGTAAAAACCTATTAGGAGATGAAATGAATTTGTAATTAACTCCTGCTGCCCACAATCGCTGCTGAACATTTTTATTTTGCGTAAAGATCCGCAGTCTACTCATGACGTACTAGGAACGGCAAGTTAACTGAACCAAACGCGATATGAATATTTTTGTATGATATACAGGCTGTTTTAAGAACGACGTTTCTACACGGTGTGTCTACACGGTACTCAAATAACTCGTAAGTTATTTGTCGTTCGAAAAAAATGTTCAAACATGTTGCATGGTTTCTAGGGGGGACATACAGTGCTGTAGTCTGTTTTTCGTTACTTTGATTCTTTATCGAGGTGTGAAGATCACCTTCAGTTTTTTAAATAGAATGGCCAACGTTTTTTCTCGTACTCGGATAAAATCGGAATTTTTATTCCTGAATCAATAGTTGACCCCCTTCCGCATTTTAACGAGTCAGACTCGTCATGGAGATTTGAACAAAGTCTAACAAAAATGAATGTTACGCGTTTCTTTTTAGATGAAATAAAATTTGATTGATTTGTAATTAATATATAAGCATTTAAGCAAATGTAGCCATACAAAAAATATAAATTTTCTTTTCCCTTCTACGACATTTTTGGAGATAAAGACGTTTTAGTGACTGTAACTGTAAAGAAAATGGTACGGCAAAGGGTTAACGGAACCAAAATTCTTCTATTAGAAAAAATTATCATTCTATACATTGTACCATGAAAATAAAACGCAGGAGGTAATTTCTATGGAAAAAGGTTTCCCCAGTGAACATTTGGAGCGAATATTTCCGAGTAGAGTCGCAGGGATGATGGTGACGAACCGGCGAGATCTCGCCCAAACTGTCTCAGCCGCGATTCTTCGGATTCGACGGGAGCATCGACTCATTTCGACGATCGCGCGAGGAACCCGTTCTACGAGAGTCTCCCAGAGAGCTTCAGGATCGATAGAAACGAGTTTTGTCCACGGGGTAGAATCCCGGACGCATTTTCCCAGCGACGGAGCCTTATCGCTTTGGAGAATCGCAAGCTCGTACGTAGAAGTCCAATGCAGTCGAGACCTCACCTACGCTGCTATCCAATCTCGCGTTAGTGGATTCGGCTTGTTCCACGGACCAAATATGTTTCAGGGAATAGACGTCGCTTAAACGAATGTCTGACCGGTTACGTCTAGATCTCCTGCGACGATCCTCTGACGTTTCTTTTGTTCCGGTTGACATGCTCATCAAACGAAAAATAACAATATGGTTATATAGGTCGTTTGGAGCTAAAAAGCATATATCAGAATTTTTATTAGAGATTCGTCGTAATTAGCCTGCGGATTTCATGCATTTATGGTAAAAATGAACGAGTGCAATTTAAAGCTGCAGATAGATTAAAAAAATTTAAAAGCTTCATTCTTTTGGCCCAGTCTATCAAACGGAATAAAGGAAGAAAGAAATTTGTGTTTGCCATCCATTCAATGGAACCGACGCAGAAAATTTTTGTATGAAAATCTGCAGTCTAGTTACTTTAGTTAATTCAGTACTTTTTTTATTTATCCGTTTTTATAATCCGTTAACTAAAATTCCAAAAATTTCCGATTGCAAAACGAGAATCGCGCAGAAATTATAATTAATTCCGAACCAAGTGTGTTCCCGAAGAATCCGGCACGAATCCTGGCATCGAACAACGGTATTGTCGCGAATGGACGCGTGTAACCGATGCGCGAGAGGGTTGATGGAGAGTCGGCAGAAAATTAGTGGGCGAATCCGGCGTGGCTCGCGAGAAGAGGGGGCGGTTGGTTGGTCTCTTTTGGTCACGAGGGTGTGGGCGAAAACGGCGTAGAATGGCCGCTCTCGCAGCGGGGCCGAGGAAATGGCGACGAGTTAGCACTTACTGTCAGCCTCGAATATTATATACGGGTGCGGGTGGCGTACACGGTTACATTAATATCCGCGTTAACGTCGCGTCGTTGCTCCCTGCGTCCGGATTTTCGCGATGTGTGCAAGCCACGCTGCTGCGCCGATACAAACGACACCCGTAAAATCCAGACAGAAACAACCGGGCCGTCCACCGTTCCTGATTTCCCGAGCGGGTTCTACGCGCCGCTGGACGCCGCGAGTAATTTAAACGCGTAATCGGCGAGCCACACACCCCGCGCACATCCCCTCCGATGACAATCAAATCTTTAAACGATGCCTTACATTTTTAATAACTTCGATGGTTTGCCTTGGCAATCGGACGACAACGTGATGTATATTTCTATTGCGCACTCTTCCACGCCAACGATATTTATCGACGCATCTTCAAATTGCACAATATTCTACATTTTTAATAAGAATTTTTTGCGGAATTTTCACGTTTAATATTTTTATGCAACATAATTATAGTTTGTAATTTTTTCAATATCTTAAATTGTGACCACAAATTATTTTTAACCACCCCGTTTATGGACGTGTCTCCGTAGCTCTGATTGTTCCGTGTTTTTCGTTAATAACTCCATAACAAAGCCGTGGAGAACATTTTCCCAATGGAAAAAAGTTACATACTTCAAATGAACTCGGGAAACTACACACACACACACACAGTATTCTCATCACTATTTATGACAAAAATGATGGAAGAAAATATTCAAGGAATTTAAAAATGTTCTATTTTCGATTTGTCTATGTTTATACGCGGGCAGACAATTCAGAGAATTTCTATTTTGCATAAATATCCGGAGTTTATTCATCGCATTATACAATTAAATGAACGAACAACTCGAATTATAGTGTGGATACGATTTCTTTTTCACAGGAGAGAAATCCCTGGGAACCGGGAGCAGCGCAGGGAGTTATCGGGAGCACGTTTCATACCTGAGTTGGCGTATTTTCAATTATGTGGATTTTAGGTTTCGCTTCGAACTTTGCCGTGTCGGCTTCATTTCGAGCGATTTTACGCCGCTTTCAGCCGCGGCGTGAGTACAAGCCTAGCCTAGCCGCGGAGCGCTGCGCAGCGCGTGCACACGGTTAGCTGGGGAAATTGAAATTAACGGCGGAAAAAGCTCGCATGAAAATGCGCGCGAAAAACAGGGCCCTGGCTCTGCTGAATTTCTGGGACAACGGCTCCGGGAAACGTAATTACGCGACGCATGATCCCGCGACGGACGCGTGTCGCGCTCGATAACAGCGTTGCTCTGCTAATCGAGCGCGCGAGTCCGCTTCATTTGCTGCCTCGTGATTTCACGCCGCGATGGATCTTCGCGCACGACTTTTTATTCGACGGCTAACTGGCAAAATGTTAGGTCGAACAACCAGAGAAAATAGTCGGAAGAAAACCTTCGATCATACGAGTCTGTCTGGAGAACTCCTCGAATGCAGTCAGTCCATGAAATTATAACAATATTTTTTTGAGAAGCAGCTACAACTCATTGTTACACCAAGGTGAAAATACATTGGTTTATTGTGTAGACAACGGTGACCTTGAGATCTCAAAAATGAAAATTCTTTTTTTCCCAGAGTTACACGAGTTGGTTCAAATAGTGGAACTTCCAGGATCTGGTAATTTTCTAGCAGTTGTTGAGGTCTCCTTTGTTCGCAAGTGTCCCAATATTCAAAGTCGGAGATGCACACTGTTACAATTTGGCGACATTTCGCAGGTCGCACCAAGGAATTTCGTTCGATCGATCCGCGAAACGATCAGAAAATGGAGGTAAAGTGTAAGAGGAACTGATGACAACGAAGAATATCGAACCCTTTTCTACGATTCCCTTATTGCCGCCGTTCTCCGTGAAGCTTTTGCTGGAATCGAACTAGAATTCCAATCGTTATACTCCTCCGAAACGAGCGAGACCCGACGACCTGCTGTTTCGACTGCCGCAGACTGTCGAAATTGCATCGACTAGATGATTGGTGCATTAACACTTTGAGTTGCTAGCATCTTGATTCTGAAATTGTTCTATCCGACTTAGAAATTTATTTTTGAGCGGATATACTTAATGCTTATTCCCACAGATTTAACATCTTGAGTTTTTAATTCATCGCAAATAAAATCACTGGAATGTGAACGAAATCTTGCTATCCTTTAATCCGCGAGCATTGTTCGGGTCAATTTGACCCGGAAGCAAACCTTGAATTTGCATGTTTTCATCGAATTTGCATATTCCACATACATTTTACATATTCGATGAAATATTTCGCGATCCGATACATTTTACATATCCTGAAAAGGAAAAATTAATTTACATATATTTTCATCACAACAAATATGATTAAAACCAAATTAAATATGCTGACAGTATTATGTGCATTACAAGCGAGTTACACATCAATTTCAACGTCGGCATTGATCCCATTTCATCTTCAATAAATATATGAATGCAAAAATAACGTGAACGGTGCGCAAGCATTAATCGAAGACCTCAAAAAATCTGGAGAGTTCAGGTTTTGGAAATTGTTGCGTTCTGACGACTGAGCAAACAGTATACAGGGCGTTTCCAACCTGGTGGCACAACTGGAAAAGTAGTGAAGAGAACAAATTTAATTAAAAATTTTCAATTCTTTTTCATCGTACCATCAGGTCAGAAACACCCTGTATATAAATGTGTAAAATTTGACCAAGTACATTTCTGCTAAAATATTCACTTGCCCAATTTTCGCACTAGGATCATCAAACACACTCACGCTTCTCCGAAAATGATGGAGGACCATTATAAGGGTGAGTTTCCAAGGGACGGGGTATGAAAAAAGCCGTTCCACGTGAAACATTGATCTCTCCGCGAGAAAAGCAACGCCTCGCGGGGCAGGGTTACCTCGACCTTGCCTCCTCGAAACGGCAACAGCATTTTTCAGCTGTGCCAGGGGGTGAGAATGACCTAAGGGAAAAAGACGGGTCGACGGTGGACGGCTCCCCGAGGAAACAACACCTAAATTAACCGAGGCGTCTCCCTCTTTCGGCCTGGGTAACTCGCGATGTCCTGAGATACACCCACGCTTGCAAATTGGAGCAGCATCGTCTGTTCTGACGATCCTGACCTTTACGGGGGTGGCTGCGTTGTTGCGGAGTCACACCCGTAGAGAGAGTCACTATTGGCACCTCGGGCCACTGGAACTGGTCAGCCATAATAGTAGAACTCCGTAAATATACTATGAATGTAGATCATGAACTTGTGCTTTCAAAAAAACCATTACTAGAAAAATTTATTTCCTTTCTACCCCTATGTAGCAGATGACTGAAAATGTTGGGAAAAATACAGGAAGTAAAAAAAATATATTTATCGTTCAAGTTTTGAGTTTAAGTGCATGCTATCGGAAATTTTTTTTAGATAAAAGTAGGGGTACATTGAGGATCGAAAAGAATCGTGGAGCTATCCTCGTGGAACTCGGAGGTATTCTCGAGGGCATTGAAAGAAATGTGAATCGAATTGGAGGGGGTTGAAGTTGCCTACGGACCAGCCCATTGTCAACTTCGTCGGAGTTAGGGGTGGTACTTAAATTCAACGCCTCAGCCCATTATCTCTGGGTCCAGGCGATGGCACGTGTGTATTTATTTGTGTGCTGGAGGGATTTCAGGCGGCGGGGGTCGAAAATGTTCGTCGGCAAATGCGGGGGAAGATGACGAAGGCAACGGAAAAGCTCTTGGTATCTTTGTCGGCCCGGGCGCTTTGTTGGAAATCGTCGTTTCGCGCTGTTAACCGTGCCGAACGGGAGCAAAAGAGGGGCCGGGAGGAAGTAATGTCCGGCTCGGATCCAGATAGACGCGGCAAGAGAATGAAAGAAAAAAAGAGGACGAAGAGACTGTGGGGTGGAAGAAAAAGGGGGGAGGGGCGAGGAACGTAGACGGGGAAAGAAGAAAAAGCGCGAGAAAATGCCCGTTGGCCGTCGTTCGCGTTTGGGCATTGAGTTTGCCTAACGGACTCTGCGCAAACACCGCCCGCGAGAGTCTTTGTTCTAAACCAGAGATTTATGCACGTTTCACGTCGTTGCACAGATTTATTCTCGCTAGCCTCCTCCCTCCTCCCACCTCTCCCTCTTCTCTGTTCTGCGCCCGGTTTTATCCTTGGCCGCGATACTCCCGCGAATAAAGTAGACGACGATGCCGCGCTATAATCAAACCGAGAGACGAAAGGACGAGATTTCGCGAGGCTCATCGCGCCGCACAAAAGGGGTGGTTCTAGGTTTACGGCGCAACTTGCGTCGTTACCCTTTGCTCCCGCGAAATTACTGTAGCCGGGCAGATAGCGGCTTTAGAGGCCGAAACTTCGGCCAGGTAACGGAGATTTCATTGAACGTGCATCGTCAGGGGAATGTTTTGTAGAAAATCGCTTTTCCGACATTTAATTTCAATGAGCTCGAGAATAATTCGAATGGTTTTATTCTAGTTACTTCAGTAACTAACTGGTTGGTGCAATTTCAAAAAATAGAATGGGAGGCTTTCACCGGTAAACGTACTAGTATTATTTTGTAAAGGTTTCACATTAGCTGATCTAGTATTAGTAGAAATTTTGTGAATATGTTTATCGTTTAGCTACCTGTAAACGATATTATAATTGGTGTTCCTGTTACTTGATAGTTATAATCATTATCATTAGATAGTTTCACACTAATTCGATTAATCTCTAGCCTCAATAGCAGAGATACTGTGCGGAACGAAACGTAATGCATTGCGTATTAGGGTGGGGTTCAATTGCGATTCACCTAGCTCCGAATTTGTTCGTGCAATGCGAACACTTTAATAGCATAATTGTTGTCTAGTTTCCAATATTAACGTGTTTGTTCAACCACACTAAATTCTGACTGTACACAGAATTCTTTAGCTGTGTGAATACTATGTACTTGTATTACATGTTGCATACTTGATCGTGAAGTTATTCATTGTTCAATCTATGCGTTTATTTAATTTTCGCGTTTATTTTAATTTGAACTGTCGTGCGTCTTCCAGCGTCAAGGTCGAACTAAAATGGAAAGTTGCCGAAAGCTCGAGGGATGGTCGTTCTCCTTCCCCATCGATTCGTATCGGCCCCCCGAAAGACAAGATTGCCCGTAATGAAAGCAAAGTAGTCGTAAGTGGTTTCCACCGGCGGCGGCAGGTCGGCCGAGAGAGGCGTTGCCGTGATCGAATCACAGTCAAGTGGCATTATGAGCGTGACATCTCCGAGGCTACTCCATTTCCACGACAGGAATCGGCCGTGAACGCCTCGTGGAGGGTGAGCTACGCGTAGAAACGCCGCGCTGCGCCGCGCCGGGGACCCGCACCCACTTAAGGGTGGAACAGAGGAGACTTTGATGGGGCGCGACACGAGCCAGCCTCGAAGATCGCGCCCTTGATACTCGACGGTGTTTACGATCTCGGCGAACCCGTCGAGATCGATCCACGTCGCCGTTCCGATAAGTGTCTGCGAACGCTTCGTCATTTCCCTGTGAGACGCTCGAGAACACTGATCGATGCAAGACACTGACGATCCTCGAGAATTTCTCCTTGCAATTTCTAATTTTATGAAAGTCGAATCTGAAGATTATGATGACGAAAATGAATTTTCAGAATCTCTAATTGCAATAAAGATTCGCAGTCTACGCATCCCGATCAACTTATGCGTGTTCCAAGAGCCTAAACAGAAATCAGTATTCACCAAAACGAGCAGCAGAGTCCGAGGCTCGGTAGTCGAGACTAAACGCGCGCGTTTTCTCCCGGGAACGGTAGGCGACCGCGATAACGAACTAAAAGCGCCTCCCGCGATCTAAAAGGGGCGACGGTCGGAAAACGTCGGACCGGAATTCTGAGAAGATAATTTTCAGCGAGGCAACAATAGCGCGGCCCGGGGAATTTCGTGGTTCGTTGCCAGCAAGAGGAACAACTCTTGCCAGGCGAATGGGTACACGCATGAGAGCGGCGAGAGAGACGGCGACGGAGAATCATAGGCGTGTGTGGCGAGCGGGAGCATAACTCTGCCATTACGCGGCCGTATTAAGACAGACGCATAAACAAAGACTTGGAAGCGTGCGTTCGCGGCAGGGTCGTGGCAGTCGTGGGGTGGAAGAGGCTGGCAGAGAGGAGGGGGTTGGCGGTGCTCGCCGAGGGTTGAATCGCGCGCGCCACGCTTCTGGATCCAAGTCTCTGTCGTGTCTCGCTCGCGAGACAGTCCCGAGTCATTAGGGAAGCCTGCAGAAACTCGCGCACAATGCGCTCCTACAATGCGATATATGGCCGACGACAGGATTCATTCGCGGGACGCGATTGTCGGGGCCGGGGGAGCTTAGTCGCGGGAACCATTTCACCGCGTCCTCTCCAGCTTTTCAGCCGCGACCGAATCCGTCGGAATTGGAACGCCGCCTCGCCTCACCTCGCCTCTTCAGAAAACGGGAACAATCGCCCACGGTGATATCGACGCGCGCCCTCTCGTCACGTTTAATACGCGATTGTTGGAGAACCGCCCTACCATCTCTCACCTACACCCTTTTCCTAGTCAGACTCAATGCTCGCTTCGTTCATTTGGGTCACCTCGATCTGGAACACTTACGAAAACCGTAGATTCGACACCGGCGACGTTCTTACGACGAGAACGAGTGGCCCTACATCCTCGACGAGCTATCCTCGGAATGAGAATGGTGGACAATGGGAATTCATCGGATTGATTTTGTCGGGAATTGTGTTACCATGCAGATAGCGATTTGAGAACGTTTGGTAAGAGCTTGAATCAGGGAAACGTTCCTTGCCTTGATTAGTACGAGGTTTGTCCGTAGAGTATCCCTTTTTGTATCTATGTATCTGTGTGTACTATTGTAAGAAATGAGTATTTCGTATAAGAAATCAGTATTGCAGAATGACCGAACGTTTCAAGCAAAGAAGTTTTTAGAGCTGCTGTAGGATGGTTCATAGAATAGTCCCGCAATTTTTGGAGCCAATGATTCGTAGAATAGTTACGCATGTTTTGGTGCATCTGTGGAAAAGTTTTTAAAACGGTCCCAGATTTTTTGGACAGCCTGTATACGGCGCGGATAGCGCTAGTCGTGAAAACGTCCGGTGTCATTTGTTTCCAGGACGGCGCGGCGCACTTCTCGTTAAAGCTTTGCGACGCAGCGCACAGTTGTCCGAGCGCTATCCTGGCTCCCTCGAGGGGTCAAAGTTGCCCTCGCGCGTCCCCATTGCAGAATGCACCTTCGCTTTCGTTACTGCTTTCGTCCGGTTGCATCGCGATAAAGGAGAGTTCCCGGCGAGTTTGAATTAAAACTGTAACTTTCCATTTATATTCCGCACGCGGGCGCGAGCGCTAGTTGCGTTGAGTCTCGGCTAAATTTGTGTCCACCTCTGGGCTCTCCCCCGCCATGCCGCGCGTCAGTTTGACGGCTGTCTTCGTCGCGGATTATCGCCAGTAATAATAATCAATTCCAGCAGCGCGAATAAAGTCGCCGCGAGCGACGACGCCCACGTCTAGATAGGAAACGACGCCGCGCGAGACCGCTCGCAAATCTTTCGTTTCCGGCTCAACGGGCGATCTGTTAGACGACACCGCCAGCCGTCCCGGTGGCGAGTTCCTCTTGAATTATGGCACCTTTTTGTCGCCTAATTTTGAATCGCTTCGACGTCCGCCTCGTCCGTTTTACAGAGGTATTCCTTTTTCTGGAAAATACAATCTTTTTCGTGTGAAGGGGTGACTGACTGATATTCTAAGTATACTTTTATTGTTTAGTTGTGTAATTATTTTCAGTTTAATCTGCTCGTAGGTACAATTTTTGTAATTCAATAAATCAAGTAATTTCTTCGTTGTTCATGTGAGATATCTGCCGTTCTTAAAATTCTGCAAAGACGTTTTGGAAGAACTAAGCTACAGGAAGCTTCAAGAAGAAATTGACTTTCCTCACAAAAAATAGATATTTCCGTCTTGAGACATCTGCCTCGGTCGTTCAGATTCGAGTCACTAGAAATAAGCGAATTAATTTGTAAAAAAGATTTGAACTTTGGTAAAATGTGATTGGATTAATGGAACGAAGATATTTCTGCTACTACTGCAGATCAGGATGTAGAATTCCGTAGAATTTCATAGAATTTGATATTTGTTAGTCTCGGATTTTATAAATTTATCTTCAAAAGTGTCAGTTTATTTAGTGATCGATGGCCTACTGTCCACTATATTGACAGTCACTAATGACTAGAGTGTAGATATACCTGATAAAAATTTCGAAAAATTAATCGACAGAAATCGATAGTGTACATCCATTTTCATAAAATAATTATTAAAGTCCTGAATATGCAACGTCTAATACAAATTTGAAACCTCACAGATATTTCGAAAGAATCAAAGATGAACTCAAAATTCATTTGTTCAATCAATATTAAGCAAAATTATATAATTTCCCTAAATTTAGTATTGAATGCAAATTTTCAATGTAATAATTAACGGGATTACTTAACTGCTCATTACTGGTTACGAATCTGCAATTGTGATTGCAATTACAGCACATATCGTCTAATAATTACAGGAAATAGCTTATGATCGATTGAACAGCTCCATTTCAATCTTCATTATTACTGTCGAATCGAATCACATTTAATTCTACCAAGAACGGAAATTCAAATAGCAGTTTCTAGAAGTATCTTCGATTCCGAAGAAGATTTACTACGGAAGCGAATATCCTTCTAAATAATAACGAGACTGTAAAAGGGTGTAAAACAGAAATTAATTTCTTCTGTCAATAATTTTCATTAATGGAAAATATCGTGCTAATATTTACATTTGTTCAATGCTTTTACTGTTCCATGTTTCACCTGCACATTTTCACCAGTAAAATAATAATTATATATCCTAATGCAAATTTCAATTTTTATAAATAATTATATGATAACCAAATTAAGGAAAAAATTTTTCCGTGCAGAATTGATTAATTCCGGCAATAATGAAACAAAAGTATTTTGAATTTTTATCCGTATGCACATTTTATCGAATTTCATTAATTTGCGCGTTCCCCAAATGCATAAAGATCCGTAGTCTCCTAATAATAAAAAAGGCTCCGTGGTTGCACAAACGTTTCGAAAATACTTAACATCGTCGCCCTCACACAACTGTGAGGGCAGAGCAGATTAAATTCGTATTAAGGTTTCCACTCGAGAAGGATCCTCCACCTCGAGCAGCAATTATAAGTGTATCGTATTCTTTTCGGTGTACTCTTTCACCGTTGCGTCGCGATGCTCATTGTCTCGAGCCTCAAAGATGGCTTCGCCGAAGAAAGTGGCACGATTTCCTCGTTTATAGCCGCACGGAACACAGTCGGCAGCGCTTGGTGACCGAGTAATTATTTTATAAATATTCCGCTCGTTAAGACGATATCGGCGAGCCATTCGCCAATTCGTGCTTCGCCGTCTCTTAAATAATCTTCTTTCCCCTCCCCCTTCCCCCCTTGCCACTCTATCTTATTCCTCTCAGGAGAAGATGCTTCCTCGTTAAAGAAAAAAAAGAAAGGATTCTCGAATATCGAGGAACTTCGTTATCATATCTCGTACTCGTCTTCGAAATTAACGAAGAAACTCTCCTACAGTTTTAATCCGCGATTTACCTAACGAATCCTTGATCCTGCACCAGTTCATTGGACGGACGCATTTTTTTTAGGACAGCAATTGCACTTTTGACAATTTGCTCGACATAAAATTGAATTATTAACATCACATTTACAGCAGAGCTACAATTCTGTTAATAAATAGGTTCTACTGAAAATTTCCCGCAGATCCTAAAATAATGATTAAATAAGGCGCTATTAGAATAGAAGTGGCACGCTAGCGCCATTTCATTTTTCCCCGAAATTAAATCCCGAAAATGGAAGCCCAGTTCTGGATTGAGTAATACTACTAAGCGTGGGAGACTCGACGAATGCCCGAGTATTTTATAAAATACGACACGCTCGACGACGTCCTAACGATACCTCGCGCGGCGGATTCGCACGCGAAATTCCGTTTCTCAGTAGCTGGCTGCTGCTCTGCGAGAGCGAGAGATTTTAATATCCTGTCCTTTGATACCCTTAAAACTCGTCGCGCGTTCAGACCTCGCGATATCTGTACGTGCGATCCAATTCTCTGGCTAGAGTGGGACTGGAACGAATGCTAGTGGATACACGCTAGTAGTTACGCTCGCTGCCCCCTTCTGCCTCTATTCCACCTATATTCCCAGATACCTGGCAACCCCCGGCAGTCGACAACCTACGTGTACTTATTCGCAACCCCTACCAACAGCCTCGCAATGGATTCATGTCGTCCGGCTCGATTGCGCAATTCTTAAAACGATCGGACAGCTGCCACAACGCACCGCTGCGGTAATAATTGCACCCTGGATTTGCGTCACGAATCCGTGGAATGGAGGATAATGAGTTCGGCGAGAAAAATTGGTGACGTTAGTATTTTATTTTTACTGCAAGCATCTGCATTTATTTCATTCCAAGATAAAACATTAAATTTGTACATACGTATGAACACAAATTACTCGATGATACAAATTCATTTTCACAAGTGATAATTAAACACTTTAAACGTGTTTTACTTTGGGTTAAAGAATGAATAAATCATAACAAGATATGAATTGTCTTTGTCATAAGAAAGAACAACAATAAAATCATAAACTCGAGTATGATCAGCATTGAGAAACCACAGCTGGGATCTAGAGTGCGACACGGATCTAGATTGCGATCGAGTTTGTCTAAGAATGTTTAAACGTCCGGTAAAGTGAAGCGTCAGCATTAAACAGATGAAGTACACCGCGTTCCATCGGCATTGAATGGGAACTAACATAAACGAGGCTACACCGAGCACGTTACCCGGGAATTCTAAAGAGAATCTCCGAGATCAGTTACTCGCGAGAGGACTTTCGCGCGCGCGCGCGGGCTACGGTGTGCGTTTTCTCTGAAGGATTCCAGATTTAGGTCAAGCATTTTCCCCCGATTTCATTCATCTGCGATCCTTTGCGATGGATCTACGTTTCTCGCCGCTCTCGCTCGGTGTGTAGAAGCTGGAATTCTGTCTGCCGCGACGATGTCATCAGCTCTCGTCTCTGTCAAATCGACGGGAAAGGTACACAAGATGTTAACAGAATGTCGGACAGAATTTCAGAAACGTGCGAGAGTTCCGAAAATGTTCGGAAAGTGTGAAAGTCACTGGAAATCGTACTTCTTCGAGTTAAAAAGTGTGTGTGCAAAACCAGTCTGCAAAATATGTTTTATAAAATTGTCGTTCGTTCCCCAGCACATGTTTAGACGCGTTTGGACATGTTTATCGGACTGCAATTTTGATAGTCATTTTATATTCTTGTCGATTTTTAAAATGTTTTTAATTTTTGAAGAATGTTCTTGTCAATTTATAAATTAAGCCCTTTAAAAATATTTAGTGCTTTTCAAAGGAGATCTGCTTGAAGAAGATGTCTAAATATTTATAAGTTACAAAGTTACAAAAGTCACCTTTTCCAAGAGTGAAAAATGTCTTCATCAATAAGGTCCAGTTGCAGGACCTTATCAATCTTGTCAATCGCTGTATGAATTACCTAAGATATTTATCTCCTTGTCAATTCTAAATTAATTAAGAATATGTGATGAATAATCTTTGAGCGCAAGTTGATGAGGCCACCAGATATTTTTCAACGCCATAATCAGGCCAGCCTTAAATTGCTATAGGACTTCAGTCGAAGACTTTGTAGTTTTCGTCGTTTAGCCCCGACAGAACGCGAGAACGTTGTCTCGTCGTGGTTGGTAGGGGCAGGAAAGAGCCAGTCGAGTGGGGGTTGGCGCAGGGTTAGATCCGCGCCAACTTCGCCGTCGTGCTGGGTGGAAAAGGAGACTGGTGGCACCCTTTGTCGGCCGGCGGCGCATTGTTTCCAGCAGCCATAAATTGTCTCGCAGCTCGGCTCGCTAGGCCCGTGCTTCCTTCCTCCCCAGGCTCCGAGGCTAGAGCCCAGCTCGATTTTCTCCACCCGCGTCTAGCTCGATCTACGACGTCGGCCAAGAGGGTTGAAGCCGTCGTCGCGACCCTAAAACCTTTCCCTCGGTCTCTCCTCTAAAACCAGTTCCTGTTCTTCACCTTGACCGTGGGCTGTCTGCGTGCGCAAGAAACTTTTCACTACACTCTCTCTCTATTCCACAGCTCTCTAAAGCTAGAGTTAGAGTCCTAGTCCTTTTAATATCCTCTCGACTTCCTTTTCAACCACCTCAATATCACCGGCTGTTTTTCCTGTGGTAATGTAGGCGGTCCCCGTTCTCGTGCACACCGGCTAAATAGTTGCGGGATACACCCTGCGGCTGTATACACCGTGTTAGTACATACATAGCCAAAGCCCTGAGAGCTACCCTTGTGTGGTCCTGACGACACCATTTCCTTGAACTACCATCATCCCTTAGGTGGCGTCGTGGTTTCTGGAAAGCTTCCATATAGCGGTCCGCCCTAGCCTCATAGTCTCATAGTAACGCCACTTCTTTCACGCCCCGGGGGGCTAACTTATCGACTACGAAACAATACCTTTACCCGCGGGAGATCCTCGTATCGGCGGCGTGTAACCACCGCTGTAAGCGAGAACCTATTGCCAAGAATAGCCCTGTAACATCGTGCAGCCATTAAAACTCTCGATAGATCTATGGGGGCTCTATTCGAACATTAGCTACCGATCAACCTCGCAGGGGTCACTCCGGCTGAGCAACTAGCCCCCGGAGTAACGCCGCGGAGATTGTGACATTGGAGAAATGGAGGACAGTGATTGCAGAGTCTGGAAATCTAAATGCCTAGAAATTCAGTAACCTAGAAGTCTAACTCTTAAATTATAAAGCCTAGAAGTGTCAAAACCTGAAAGTATCGAAGTCTGAGATCCCATGGATCTAAAAATGTATGAACCTACAAATGTACAACCCTAGAAGTCCAGAAGCCAGTGGCAGGCTTCACGGACCAAAACCACGTGCTCACGAAAGATCAACTGCTCATTCCCATCGGCTACTTTATCTATCGCGATAGGGAGTCGAACAGTGAAGCGTTGAAGGGCGGCTGGTCCGCGAAGAATTGATAATTCATGGCGGCCCATAGGGCGAGGATTCTTATCGGGGATTTCCAAGTTTTCAATGGGCGTGCGACACACATGGAGGAATGTTTGCACAGGCGCGTCAGGGGAATGGCGAATCGACAAGCGGCGGACTTAAATCCGGAAGGGTATCTTCGTGCACGCTTCCCTTTCACGCGTCTCCCACTCGACTCAGGCCACTCGAGGGAATCAGAGCCGCGAGATAACGGCTCCTCACGCAGCTGTCGCACGATACAAGGGTCGCGGAACAAATCATGATCAAAGTTATCTCGCCATTAATTCGAATCGGGCACCAACACTATCCGATGCTGCCTCGTTCCCGGAAAACCTTGCCATTTTGCAAGCGATCTGAAAGCGTCTATTCGACCGTGACCTTCGATGATTGATTCGACGGAGAAATTTATTGGATACGGGGAGGGGGTGAAAGCTTGTTTTTGTCCTCTTTAATTAAGTGCTCGATTAAAGGTATAGAGAGCAATTTTTTAAAAAAGGCTAAATATGTCTGGTTAGTACCTGCATGTTTAAGACAACTTATATCCAAACTTAAATGAAATTAGGAAAATTAATTATTGTCATGATCGATTGGGAAAATATCCCCATTCGATCTCTCAGGAAGCTCTGAACCGAGAGACCGCCGACTGCATCTCGAAGCTAGTTGCACCCTAGCACTAGGGCAGCAGACTTTAGATTGGGGAGGCTCCAGTCGCATGGTTTATTAGATCTATTCGACAAAGAGGACGGTCGATCGATGCATTTCGATATTGTACCCGGGCGATTTTATTTGACCGCCTTTGTACGTTCATCCGTGTAACGCCTAGACTCCTTTCAGCTAGGCCCGTTCATCGAAACGTTTCGGAGCACAATGCCAAGCGTCGACGACAGAGAGGGAGTTTCGTTTTCAATAATCGTGGAGAAATTTCCGTCTGCTATAGCTGCGGTCCTTGGTAGCCAAGAACCATCGCGTGTCTGCGTCCCTTTCAAGAGTCTGGTCCTGCACAACCCCTTTCGTTCATTTCCTCCAGCGGATGCGGAGCCACTCGGAAAGGCGATCCTAAATTTTCTCTGGGCTTGCTGGGCGGCCCAGGGAGGATGGGGGATAAGAGAGTCGACGACGACGATTCCGCGTAATCACCGGGTCTCTCGCGTTGAAAGGGCTGCACGAGCGTGAACGCACACAAAGAGCCAAGCCAGCCAAACTTCCAGAAGCCTGGTGGGTCGCTAGTTCGCACGCAAACGACCGGGGACGCGATCAAACGTGTGCGTGTAAATATTCATTTGCCCGATGGAAGAAAGACTGCGTGGCTGCTGCTTTGCCGAACTAGCCCCGAGACCGAGCCGGAAAGGGTCAGGATTACACCGCGACAGAGTTTCGAAGAGCCGTATTGTCGGCGAGCTCTGGGTACACAGTGATAATGTTGGAGCAACCAAGGGTTAGCGGTTGTCCTACAACGGGAGATGCGCTCCTCCACCGAACCTACCTTCCCTTCAAAAACGACCGTAACCCCTGCCAACCCTTCGCCACCGCGATTCCACGGTTCTTCAAGGGATGCCGCTGCTCGCGACATGCTAATTGAAAACTTCCGGGGAAAGTCGCGACGTTTTTTGGCCGAATTGTTTCTTGGATTTTTTTCGGGGCTCTGGATTGCACCCGCTGGGGGTTTCGCGAGAGTTTGATTGGAAAGAGGATTTTAGAGGATCGTGTTATGTGCATTTGTCTTTTCAACCATTTTTGCGATTTGAGATGGAGTATCTCTACTGTTAATAATATTTACAATTTAATGAGGAGGATATTAAGTTAATGTGAATCCTGAAAAATATGAAGAAATATGAAAATATAGTTTGGTATCGCGTATTGTTTCCTCCAGTTTCGTTCAACCAGTCCCTTTGTCGGATTGCGGAATTGGCTGGTGGTAAACGTTTCGGTGTAGAGAGACTGAGGGGCGGTAGAAACGGAAGTTCTTCTGTTCTTTGCGCAGGTGACGTTACTTGGGCGAAAAATCCGCCGCGAAACTTTTTCCTCGGCCGCGTAGGAGGTACTTAAAGTCCCGTTAGATCGCGCCGGGAACGACGCGGAAGCGAGTTTTCAAGAAACTTTCCCCGGAATGACCTGCCACGTGCACGAGCTTTCTTGCGCACGCACGCACCCCCCGCCCCGCGTCGACTATTGTGCACCGCGCTCGCCATTAGACGCGAAACGGCTGGAAATTCCCCATAAATTTCGCGGCCGTTTCAATCGTTTACGCCCGACCTGCGTCAGATCGATAGCCGTCGTCTATAGACGTCACATCTGGGACGCAGCAACAAAAACTCATCTTGACGAATTACAAATCAAACACAGAACAGGTCGAATGCTTCTCGCACACGAAAAATGCTCCTATCTATATTCACCGTTCCTCTGTGTACTTTCTCGAACTTGGTAATGAGCCATACCGATGATCAGAGGGTAACGAATGGGTTACTAATTAACGTGTTCATCATCGTGTGATCCACATTTCCAAAACATTAGTTACTATTCTTTCCAAATACCAGCAACCTTCAAACTGATCCTACTTTTATTAAAAAATTATTCGTGAGTTTGATCACTAGTAACTGAGTAAGTAAACGGCGATTTTTATACTCTGCGTCAAAATAGACCCAGTCTCCGCCGTTGGGAGTTAAACCAGCTAGAAAAGTGTATGACATTCTCGTCTATTAGGCTGTAAATACAACATAATAAAAATATTATCTTTCACCTATGTTCTTCTTATAAAACGAATAAAGCGCATATTAAAATCTGTTGGAAATGTGAAAGCCAAGCAATATCACATCAAACGAATGGCGTGCGCCACCAAGACGGCGAACCGCCATCGTTTTTCCCGGGATGTTCCCGTCGCTAAAGACTGGTAATTGCTGGGCACTCACGTTCGTGTCGGTCGCGTTCTTCGCGGGCCAGCTTAAAAAATTGAATTACTGTTCAAACGTTCGTGTTTCCCTTGGCGGAGAGAAGAAGAGTTGCGCGCTCTCTCAAATGGGATTCCTTGCCTCTATCGCGGCGATACTCGTGCCCGTAATTGCTGCGGCGGAAAAAGGCGTAGCCCGTCGGTGAATTTGATCAAACATTCGTTTAGCCGCACTTCAGGCGGTCTCCCTGTTCGAATAACAAGAGTTTGTGCTCGAATGGAAACGATGGCCGAACGCCTTTCTCCGCGCGTTCCCTTCGTTCTCGTGTTTCCGGCGAATTTTTAAGTCAACTTTTCCCGCGGAACTTGCATGGCCTCTGGACGCCTCTTGCCCTCGTTCCACCCTTCGCCCTTTCCCTGCTCGACGACTCTTTCTCGAGCACCTTGTGTCCTCCGGACACGTTTCTGCGAGAGCGAAAGGGCGCTATTTTTCGAGGAAGAATGGACGTGGCTTCTCGTTTGAGCAAATACAGGCGCACACATGAGTGAAACGTTCCGCGATGTATGTAATCTTTTGGCAATTTTTGCAGCACATTTAGGGTGCTCGATTTAATGGGCAGTTACGCATTCGTATTTTAATTCGCTTAACCCAAGAGCAAGTTAAACAACTTTTTCTATGGTTACAATAATTGAGGCTCAACTACTTCTTAAAGAAGAAAGATAATTTACATTTATTATATGTGTAAATTTAGTTAAAAAATGAATAAATTCCCTACGTTAAAAATAATAAAAAATCCTGTGTACAAGCTGCATCAATAAAAGGGGTTACAGAGCCAAGACCTGAGATGTTTAATTCGTCGACGCAGATGTACCCTTAATATCGCAGCTAAAAGAATCCCCTGCGACCCTGTGTTCCACGCGTTTACACATTGTCGCGAGCGCGGAGGATTTGTTCGCCGCGTTGCAATAGTTTGTTCACGCTCGAGAACGGATGTCTCCGTTTCCCTCTCGGCTCGAGACGCTCTCCCGATCCCGAAACTAGTCCTCCGGTATGTTTTCTCATTCAACTGCGACACGAATAGAGGAAAATACAAGCGCTGAATTTTCACGGGAAGCGAGGTCCCCATTAAACCGGTCGAAGTTACCGACTCGTCGTTCGCCTGCGTAATTCCAGAAGGATTTGCCAGTTCCTCGCGTTTCTGTTTCGCGGACGGCGTGCTGCATGTTGTATACCACCTTCCTCCACAGTGTAGTAGCTTTTTCCCATTTTTGTTCTGTCGTGTTCTTCTAACTTATATGTAAAACTATTTTAGAAACGATTTTTTTATATTCAATTTTATATTCACTTTATTATATTCTTTATATCGAAAGAATGTATTGTATTGATTTTTCATGACATTTACTATAACCTATTACAAAATGTGAGTGAGACTATAGTTCCTGTCAGGAACGATAGGAGAGAAAAAATGATTGTCAGTACCCACTGATAGAACAGTGGGAGATCTTTGCGTTCCCAGAGGATAGTCGACTTTTTCCGGCACGGGTTGATTCGATTACGCGATCGAATGAAAATTAACTGGCAGCAAAGGAGTCATCGGTTGCACGGTTCGAGCCTGGGGCTCTTCGCGAGCATGAGCGGCGGCATGAGCGGAGCATGAGCGGAGCATGAGCGAAGCGGCCTTCGTCAGCCGGCTAATGCGGATCCGAATTTGATTTTCCGTGTAGCCGGGCCCGATAATACGGATACGCGGCCGTTAAACCAGAAGTGTTCCATATACCGGGCCGCTGCCGGCCTAGCCTTCTATACCTAACGTAATTAAAATGTGCATTACTCGGCCCGCTGCATTATGCAAGAGTCGAACTCGCTTATTGCCGCGACCCCTTCCTACGGTTGCGCTGCGTCTGTCTTCGTTATGAAAAGGCGTATCGTTCTGCGTTTCCAACGAAATATCCATTAATTTTCCGCGATCGGTAATCATCGGCTGTCTCGCTCTCGTTTCACCTATTCTTTGCCGAATGCTGATTTCTGTTGATTAATGGTGATTAATTATTGTTCGTTCATTAAGCCCGAGTTTCTTCCTCTTTCTCAAAATTTTTGATTTGTTTTGCTCTGGTGCAAGATGTTGAAATTACAGTGGAAACGAAAATTTAAAATACTATTTAATATAGAAATATTAGAAATTATATTTTCATTGTTTTACATTACTCACGAAATAATTCATGAAGTACACACGAAGCTGATACAAAATGAGCCGAATAAAATCGGTGAATTATTATCCCGAGGATATTCGCGGAAAAAGTATCTGATCGTTTAAAATAAATTATACGTATGAGCCAGCGTGTTCTCCACCCCGATTTAATTTGTCGCCATAAATTGCAGGCGCGCAGCGTCGTTTAAAATGATTTCGCGCCCCCGAAAACTTTGTCTTCGCCGGCGTTATCCTTTCAGTAGAACGCGACACTGCGCCATGGGCCGCGGGGTAATTGCTCGAAGTTAAATGAAAAGTTTTCGTTGGCAACGGGCGCCGTTAAAATCGTTGGCGGCATAAAAGTGGCCGTTTCCGGGTAAACAGACACGGTTTGCCCAGGGGCGACGGTGCTTTAAACTTCGCCCGGATGAATAGTTAAGAGATGGACCTCGTGATTCTTAACATGGGGCTCTCGCGGCCCTTTCTTTCCGAGCCGTTTGCCCCGAGGCGCGTCGCGGGGATCAAATATTAAAATCTCGACGGAAAAAGGCTGCGAATTTTCTCCTCTTTTTTTTTTATGCCGTGGCACAGGGAACCATTCTACAACATCCCTGTCGACGGGGGTGGATGAGGGGTAGAAGCTTTCTATTTTAATTTTTATCGGTCGTAATTCCGGCGAAATAAATCCCGGGCAAAGCGAGCGAGAGTCTCCTTTCCAAATCGTTCAATTTGAATAAATTTCCGCGGTCCGCCGCGTGCCAGCTCTTCCACGATTCTCACCAAGAAACACGTCCGCTTTGAGGACGCAGCCTCGCGCGATCCCTCCAGACGAAGAATCGGAAGAGACGAGCGAACGCCGTCAACAGCCATACAGCCAGACATAATCCCCTGTCACGCCGCGAGATAATCTTGCCGGTTGCTTCCCAGCCACCCCCCGGAACACACCCCTTTCCGCCTCTTTAACCCTCTTCCGTTCCAAGCCGTTACGGCTGCACGCGCCGCGGATCGACAACTCGCGAATGAACGCATCTCGACGACAAGCTAACGCACTGATAGTCACCATTCTGTAAATCATCCATTATCTGCCGCAGCAGATTACTGCTCACAGCCGTGAACAAATACCGGTAGGCTCGTATTTTAGTTGTGCCGAAATTCTTACGTTCTCCTCATGCATTTTTTAATAATCTTTAATTCTTAAGCTTCCACACAGATGCACATACATTTGATTTCGTATATTTTTTGAGCTATAACGTCAAGAAATTGAAGTGCATAAAAAATGCAGTAGATCGTAAAAATTCCTCTTAATTTACAGCAGGACATTTTCATTAACTGGATGAAAAACAGAATTTTTGCACAGTTCAATTCATTCCAGTGCACTTCATGCAGTCAAGTGCACTTCGCGAGAGATCGTGTAAATCTAAACTAGATTAATAGTCATTAAAATAAGAATATTCGTTTCCTTAGCGCGAGAATTAAATGAGTATTCCGAAGGCTGCCTTGGAACTGCACTCGTAAAGATCCCCGTTAAGCGAGGAGCAAATTTATTAAACGAGGATTACTGCATCCGCGGAGAGAGAGAGAGACAGAGAGAGAGAGAGAGAGCGCAGATGATTTGCCTTTGCCAGGCGTTCATCAGGTAAATAAAACCCATTCCGATGCATCCATTTCCTCTTGAAATTGATGAACCGTATTTCTCGCGGTTAATTGCACACGCATGTGGATTCGTCTGTGATTCATAGAAACATGCGGAATTCAGGTGGCTATTGCAGCCTCTCTCCTCCCCGCGTAGACACACATGCAACACGTGCAACGGATCGCGAGAGAGCACGTGACTCTTGGCCGAGGAGTTATCACGATAATGCATTGCCACCGCGCTGGATGTTGTAATAAGCGGCGCGCAAGAATTTGCTCATTATGCGCCGGTAAATCTTCACTGTCTGCCCCTCGAGCCGGTCACTTTCTTGTCGTTGCGTGGGTGGACCCTCACGGATATATATCTCTTGACAGTTGCAACGCGCCGGCCCTGCGACTGCTTTAACACGCTCGTTAAATTCTGTGAACTACAGCTTGCGCGATGCAACCCTCTAAATGAACAGACAATTTTACGGTGCACCCACATTTTTTAGTAAGTGCTACAGGAAGATATAAATTATAGATTTTGTAGATTTACCAGACAAAATTGTCTTCATTTTGCTAGACCTAATACAAATTGATAATCTATGTTGAACTGAGTGAAGATTTTGAGATCCTGAGTCCGAAATGCACTGATTCACTTGTGTCCCAGGATTAGAACACTTTTTATCAATATTTTTCAACCCTTATATATTGTTGCAATAGTAGTTCTAATTTTGTTAAGTCTATTAAAAATGCTGCATTTAATGCATTTATGAAAAAAATGAATAGTTTTTATTTAAACCCGTTTTTATGAATTTTCCAACCCTTGCATACTGTTCTCCAACTAGTGCTAATTTGATTAAAATAATCTAAGTTAGCTACCAGAAGCTGATTTGAATGTTTGCAATGTGGACCCATAACACTTGCCATTCATGGCACTCCCTTTCTAGTAAATCTAGATAAAAGTAATAAAATAACCTTAGGTAGCTACTAGAAGTTTTCAGAATTGTCTATGCATAGATCCAATTTGCACCCCTTTTATCAATCACTTTCGGCACTTCTACGTTCCGAAACAGGTGCATGAATGTTTAGGGCTCGACATTAATTCAGGAGTTGATTTACCGGTCAAGACACGAAGTTACCCCGACATTCATGAAGAGAAGTTACCCTCGTAACTCAGTGTTCACGAGACATTAGCAGTTAGCGTCGATCTATGTACATTAAACGGGGTATGGTTTCATCGCCGATAATGTCCCGGTGTTCCAGGGTTCATGGGGCGAGGTCGTTTACGGATTGACACAAGGTGGGCTGTCCTTTGGCAGGATGCGATGCCTTGAGTAGCTGGATGAGGCTGTAATGCGCTGTCTGGTCATCACGAGGCACGTTAGTAACTGTAAATCGCTGTAACCATAACTGGTTAACGTTCGAAGGGCCATCTCATCCTTGGTCAGCGATCGATATTCACTTTCTTGGCGTTCGCACATGTCGAACTCGCTCTTGAACCATTCACAAACACTAGAAAAAACGAAAATTATCTCGAATGAAATATTTAATTTGTGGTCGAGACTGTCTAATTTACAGTTCCCTAATTGTTTGAACACGGGCGATGCCGAATGAATAAACAAACAACACACCGAGCTGGACACGCTACAGCTATGTTGTAATTAATACCGGTAATGAATAACTTCCGCCGCGTAGTAGTACGAACTGTACTATCGCAAACAACAAATATTTGAGGTAGTGATTTAATCAGGAATTTATTTGTAATAATATTATAACAATTTGACACGTCGGCAAACAGAACGGCGCACGAGATCGATTACATTGTCATGTCGTGTACTTATCTACGTTTTTCTAACTCAATTAAAAATGATCCAACTTCTTATTTTCGATACTAATTTGACTCGGATTTCAATAATAACTTCTTCTAACGAAGACGGGAGATAATTATCTAGACCTAGACACTCGGTGGGTTCTCATCCAATCCTATACCACCCTCAGTGTCTATAAATCCTTATCGAAACGATCCAAGGGGAGATAAATGAAATGAAAATTTCAATCTCCAGGGGAGATTCGAAGCCACCGAAAAGGACACTGCAGTTAATTTCTTTGTATCTTCGAAGAAGAAGCGAAGGCGCTACGGAAGTGGACCAGAAGCTTGCTCCGTGAAATCAGATTAACAAGCATGTTCCCTGGAGAATGTGGCAAGGACTCACGGAGAACTATCGTGTCGTCAAACGCACGAAGTGTAGTCGGAAACTCTGTCGAAGAGTACGCAACATATCTCTCTCTCTCCCTCTCTCGAAACAGGCTGTACTCGGTCCCCGATATCGGGGAGTGCTATTCAGTATTTCACCAATCGCGGGAAATTCGTATCGAGTATCGAACTCGCTACTTTGCAGCGTTCGCTCCGATATCGTCACAAATATCATCGCTCTATTTTTTATCGAAATTCTGAATCGTCCGTCCAAATATTTTTTCGTCGCTCTTTAATACCTCACAAACGTACGTATTGGAAGACTTCTTTCTGGCGATTACATGGAATGGCTATTGAAGAATAATGTTAAAAAAATACGTTTGAAAAAATTCATATAAAAAGCTGCAAATGATTCTGAACGTCGTCAATTCTATAATTGTGAACAAGGTTCGTCCACCAGCAGCACACCTTTCATTCAGAGGTCAATAAATCTACTAGAAAAAATCGTAAACCAAAGTTTAAACATTCGTTAAAACGGGGAAGCTCTAGTCTTTAAATCTCTGGTGGTTTTAATAGCGAGAAAAATTTTTCAATATTTTTACAGGCGTTTCAATTTATAACATTTTGGTCATGCGAAAGTGTCATGCAAAAATATCTTAAAATTAACGAGAGGTAACTTAGGTAACAGCTCGGTGAATAGCTGGGCGAATAGAGACATTTACTTGACGCGAAAGGTTTCCGGGGCGAAACTGTCGCGTAAACGGAAGCCAGGCTCGTTCCAATTTACCGAAAGATGGGAGAACAAGTCGAGATTCCTCTGGGGGAGGACCCGGCGATCCCGTTCTCTTTTCTGTTCCGCACGGTTTTCCGTGATCTCTCCTGGTTCTCTCGGTATCGCTTCTGTTCGAGGGACGAGAGACCGAGCAAAACCGAGCTCGTGAAACCCATCTCGCCGCCTAGGCAGTGCAGCTCCTGCACACACGGAAGAATTCGCTCGCCGACGAGTAGACGCAATTCCCCTGCGAATCCTTTCCAGTCCAAGCAAAAAGGAAACCATGTAAATATTGCGTGGCAACAAATAAGAATACGCTGCTCCGCGTCTTTGTCGAGCAGCCGTCGAACCACCCCTCTCCCCGCCCGCTCCCCGTTGCTCATTTTTCTTCCTCCATCAAAGTCGACGTCTTGACCCAAAATCGCGCGAGAACGCGCGCGCAACCCTCGGGCAACTTCCGTCGGAAATTGTTTCATCGACGGACGTCTCTCTCACTCTCTTTTTCCCGGCGGTCTCTCTACCCTCTCTCTTGCTTCCTCTGCATAGACACAAAAGAATTTGCACATTCCTGTTGAAACGCTTCGGAAGAATGCGATGCGAATTCTTGGAGGATGCGCGGCTTGATCCGGAGAGCTACGTGATCCTTTAAAGAATAAGATACTTCCGCGAGGAAAGTCTTCCTGAATAATAATAATAATAATTCGGAGAAGGAAATAAATAATGTAATATTTCTGCAGCGGGAAAAAGGGCAATTTTGTTCTTGTAAATTAATGTTTATAGAAGAAGGTAGTTTACGAGGTGAATTTTCTTTAAATGAATTTTCGTATATTAACGATTCACAACGATGACATAAATCAATACACACAAAACAGCATGTCATCCATATATGGCTGACGATGCAGTTAAGCTTGTCAATAATTGTTCTCCAATAGGGAAAGGTTATTCTAATTTGAAGTGTGCGCCATGAATTATGTGACCAACTGTAACGAAAAGCTCACGTGGCATCTCTTTTAGCAGCAAGAAGCCCACGGTGGCCAAAAAATGTTCTAAACGGCGGTCGGAGTGTCGAGGGTACCATCGGCGCATAAATCGAGTTTAACGAGTGTTTAAAGTGTACGGTCTCGTTAACTGGGCGGCAGTCCTGAAACAGGGTAAATTTAGAAAGCAATAAATGGGCACCGACAGTTGATGATCGGGGGAACCGCGGGGTAGTTTGTCCTTCGGAAGTTATTACGCGCAACTTGTCGCAGGCGATTCGAACGAGACGACGGGCCGAGCGGATTTTAAAATAGAACGTAATGTGGATATTCGAAGCGTCCGGTGACATGGCCGCCTAATGAGGCGGCTAATTAAGCTTCGTTAAGCGAAGAAATTCCTGAAGTGGCAGGACCCCCTCCGATACTTTAACGACTTTCGCTTCCCACGGCTAATTAGCATCGCGTAAAGCGTTGCCGCTGGTCGACGAGAGCTTTCAGAGCTACGTGTGTTTTCGGCAACTTCGTGTTAATTGGGGAACAGCGTGTCGAATATCGCGGCTCGATTTTCGACACCGGGAATCCTTCAACTGCTATACTCACTGCAGAAGAAAAATATTCGCACTATTTAAAAATGATTAATTTGAGAGATATTTCAACGTTTACAGAATTTAACAAAATGAAAGTTAAAATATTTCTTAAATTAATCATTTTTCGACATACATAGATTAATACTTTTCAGAGAGGATAACGAGATACATCGAATAGAAAAAAATATATATTTACTGAAAAAATTGAAGGTGACTGAAAAACTTTGGTTGATGAAACTTTTTCATATTTTTAGAACAAAAATGGCTAGAAGTTTGGATAGACACATTCATGTTATTTTTATAAATTAATGTAAAATAGTCAGTTAAAGGAAGAAGGTAACCAGGCCTGTGTCTTCGGGCGAATCGAATAATGAAACGCGACGAGCTGGCGCATCGATGATCGATAAAATGCGAGGGTACTAATAAATTCGCATACCGCGAATTTTCCGGAAGCGATCGCGTTATCGTGCGCGCGGTCCTCGTCCCCCTCGATCGTTTTAATCTTAGAGAAAGCATCGAGGAATCGATTCGGAAATGCCGATAAAGGCCCTGGCGGCGCCGGTTAGCATCGATCGTATCCGTTAATCAAGATAACCGCTCGATAACCGAGGCAAGCGGCTTTGGGCGGTCTTTCGGTGGCGCACTTAGGAATAATTGCATTGTTGCATGTCGTGCACGCACCCGGATGAGAGAGCCATGTTGGTTCTGGAACCGACGCTGATGACGACGGCTGTAGCACGGCGAAACAGGAGGTGGCGCGGAATACAGGGGTAGAGGAACGGTTTCGAACGGCTGGCTGATCTGATTATGTTAATGCATAGCGGACTCTCGATTGATAATTGCATCGGGGATCGCGGATGCGGAGAGTTTGAATGGCATTCGGCCTATTCTAGCTCCCGGGAGTGATTATCTATGCTAAACGCTTGGCTCGCTAATCGAGCTACCGTGGAAGGGACTCCTGCAATCATACTTGCCGCTTTTTCAACCGCAAGCTGCATCATTTTCGACATGTCTCAGAACAACTCATAATTCGAGGAAATCATTGTAAAAAATCAGAAAAAAGTATCATACAATGTGGCTGTTTATGTTCTCATAATTAGACTGTGCACCCTTGTGCAGAATCAAAATAGAAATTTCCCTCTTCCTTTACTCATTTTAAAATTACAATTTCCTATGATTTCTCTTGTTAAGGTACAGTGATTAGAGTATTCTTGTCTTTCATAACGTTAAAAATGTATAGACAGATGCTGGACATCATATTTAGCATAAACCTATTTTTCCTTAGCAACCCCATTTTATCACACTGTCGCGCAACCCTGCCTCGAGCCATTAGCAGACAGCATCGACCGAGTAGCATAAATACTACGTCGATTCGATTGGTGCAGCTTGGCCAGTATTTCCGGAACAATTCGGAATCGTACGAATTCCAAAGCGTCGATCCCCTCTACGCCCTTCGTCCCGTTTTGCAAGTCTGGTTGTCGACAAGCCCGCGCAACACCTGCCATTTCAATTTGCCTAATGGCAGCGCGAGGCCGCAGTTTGATTCGCATTAATTCCTCTATAGGTCCGGCATCGGTGGGGAGTGTGGATGTTCGCAGACATCGGATTTTTCGCGTGCCCTTGAAAATTCGGTGCGGGCGCAATCAGCGCAGCGACTGCCGGTGCAACGGAGTGCAGAGTGCAGTCTCTGTGTGCGCCGCGGATGCCGCGGTGTTCCGCGTGCAAAATCCGTGGCCGCGTTTTCGCGAGGAAACGACGACCGGGCGAATTAATGCGACGGCGGTCGGCCCCGTTTACGGCTGCGGGGAAGAATTAAAAATAACGGCGACCCGTTTGGCTCTCTGGCAAACGCGTGCTGCTATAGTGCACACGTGAACTGAGCACACGTCGGATCCCGTGCCCGAAGCCCCGGCACGCATGCCAATAAACGGCCGGAGCTTTATTGTCCGGGAAATTAGGGGAATTGCGACTAATGCGGTCTTTTAATCGTGCGCCGCACTGCGGAAAGACCCCGACCGGGGGCACCGGACTTTATCGTCGTTTTTACTAGTCGAGCGCGACACCCGCGGGTTATAATTTAAATTTCAATCGGCCTTTAGCGTCCGCAACGCCGCGAATTACGAGGCACCCTGCGAAACGGCGCCCCGGCACCCGGCGAAATGTATACCGGCGTTACCGTTAGTGGCACCATAAACGCGGAAACTGCGGGCCATCCCGCACGAAAATTACAGTAATCGTCGCTAATTTGACTGTTTAATTAGTCGGCCGCCGCGACAGAAGTATGCGCGCCCGGAATTTGTCAGCGTTTACGCGCCGACGTTCATACGCCGCCGGTGGGCTCCGGTGACTTGCCGGGGGTGCGTAATGTGCAACCGAACTGCGGTGGCGTTTGGGGTAGGTGGATGCACTGGTTGTCCTTTGAAGCACTGATCTGGCTCTGTTGGTTCAACTAGGAGCGAGGAAATCACGCTGGAGCACTGTCTTAAGTCTATTGCGTTGGCTCCAGAGTGAGGTAGCCACGTCTACTTGCTACAGAGCCATTAGAGGTCGATTACACAGATTGAATGAAAAAATTCTGAAAAAGTCTGATAGAGTTCAGAGACCGAGACACACACTTAGTATATAGTACACACACTTTACGATTTTTATTGCTTCAGTTCAATAAGAATCTGCCACCTCAAACATTTGCATCCAGCATCTTTCAACTGTAATTCCAGCGACACCGAGAGCCCGTTTTTCTACCACTTTCCCGACTATCCCGCACAAATTTTTCGGAAAACCAATTTATCCGGGAAAGCCGGTGGAACTGTCGGCCCGTGTCTCGTCGAAAAAAGCTGTCGAGGGATGGTCGCGGAGAAGCGACGTCAAAGCGTCCGTATGGCGGGACGGGGATCGTCGAAGTGACGCGACGCGACGCGCATTACGCGCCACAAAACCATTGTTTTTGTTTCAACGGGCTGCCCACCTTGGTTACCTCGGATTGACTTGCATTAATTCACCCTTTGTACACAATTTTTTTTTTGGTCCCGCGGCGCCGGGCCGGGTCGTGCCGAGCAGGCTGTGCCGGGACGGGACCGATTCCGTATGCAAAAGCGGCGTGCAATCGAAGCAATCACCGGCCGACAATGTTTGCCCAGTTAGGCTGACTGTGCGCATTGTTTTTCCCGGTTCTTTGTCTCGCTCGTTTCCTCCTCCCCGGCCCCTCCTTTTTATCTGGCTGCGTGCAGCGGCGCACACGCGCTTTCCCGCAAACAGAGTTGCACGCGCGTGGCCCGGTTCGCCTCGCCTCGCCGACCTTCTTTTTCCCTTTGCATCGTTCTAGTTTGGCCGAGCACCGTTTATTCCACTGTTACGGGCTGTTTAGCCGAATCAATCTCCCAGGCAGCACGTGACTCGATCCTCGCCAACACTCCGCGCTCGCCGCCGCGCCGGCGAGAATCGCGAGGGTGGAAATAATTAAAAGTTAGTGTTTACCAAACGAAAGCAATCGGTTGCCCATCAGCGGCAACAACTGGATTCAATTATAAAACTAAACGCGGTTCACTGACGCCACCGCAGCGCCGCGTCGTGCTGAGCGCGTGCATCGGCTGACTCTTCCCCGCCCACTGTCCGAATCGAACGGAGAATATTTCGATGGGAGCTAAGTCGAAGGAGGCTCGAAGACCTCAGCGAGATCCAATGGATTTCTGATCCTCCCACACCAAACCTCCGGCACCCGCCCCGTCGAACCTCTTTAATTGGAAATCCACGCGACAATGGCACCCCTTCGTCATCCTACTCTCTTCTATATCACCCGGAGCTCTTCCTCGCTTCCCTCGCTTTCTCTCCCTTTCATGTTGCTCTCGGTACCTTCCCTGAGCTCTTTCACCTTCCCAGCCCCCTCCCCGCGGCCCCCTTTTTCATCGTCGAGTGCGGGAAGACGACTTTTCTCGAGAGAGGAAGACCCAGACCAAATCCGCGAATCTTGAACGGCTGCGATCTCCGACGGCCATTCAGTTCGTCTTGACTCAATCTCTGGCCGTCGAAGATTACTGGAACATTTCTCGTTTCGTTCCATCCGCGGCGAACGGTTACGTAAACCTCTCTCCTCTCCTCTTCTTTTCTCTTTTTCTCTCTCTCTCTCTCACTTCCTCGCTTGCTTGCTTCTTCAGAGCTGCAAGCAGACGGCGGGCGCGAAGGTAAGAGAAGAGAGAAGATCACCCCAGAGGAGACTTAATCTCCGCTCGATCGGCCAGATCTCTAATCTTCTTTCGGACGGTGATTCACGTCGACGAAAGAACGTCGGCCGAGTTAAACAAATTAATTGGAACGCCGGAATCGGCTCCCGCCCTCTTAATCCGACTACTTCGCTCCTTCCGCGAGAAGGGACGGGGATTTTTTCTTGAAAATACTCGTGGCGGATCGAAACTGCCGTTTGCTCCACGGGAAAGGTGCAGATGAACGAGTCTTAGTTAGCGAGGGTTTGTTTAAACATAGCAGAATGTGTTTGGACACATCAGAGAAACTAACAGTCTGTGAGAATGTTGCATTTACTATGATTGTGAACTTGGTGGATCTATGTGTACTGATGGGATCTGAATCATTTCGAATCGCTTCGATTCAATGTTTGCGACAAAAAATTCGAATCGCTTGCAAAATAATTCGAAGCTTAGAACTCTTGAAACTCTTGGACGTCTTGAAAGTCTTCATAGTCTTGAAAATCTTGAAAACCTTAAAACTTTGGAAGGTTTGTAAGAATCGAAACTCTTGAAATGTTACATCTATCACGAAACAATTATTACGTCATGTCAGCATTGGGATGAATAACAATATGAACGTACCAATGTTATAAAAAGTATAACATTTATTAAGATTATCAAGTCTTTTAAAATTTTCAAGACTTCAAGATTTTCAAGAGCTTCAAGAATTTCTGATTTCGAATAAATATCGAATTGATTCGAAACTCTGTGGTGATTGATTTGTTCGAAAACTTTGCAAGACAGAGTATTGAATGCCCATCACTACCTATGTGATTCTTTGCATCCCTAAATATTGATCGACTTTTTGGTCGTTAATATTTTTAATCTGTACATTTTCATGATTTAATGTTAATCTGTACATTTTATGGTTCGTCGAAAATATAGGACTCTTTGAATTTCCATGTTCCTTGTCATTGTAGCCCTTTACATTCCTACGACCTTTATGATACTCCGCAATTCTATGGCCTTTGGCATTGAGACCTCTTGATCTTGAACATTGTAACCCTTTGCATTCTTCCACAAACTTCTCGTCTCACATTCCCAGGATTCTTAGAATTGTGGTCCTATCAGGATTCTCTAATATTGTAGCCCTTCATATTATTCCTGAGACCTACAGGAGTTGTGAATTATTGCAACTTTGGAGACAACCCTAGTTACTTTGCAATTCTATGGCCCTCGATATTGGAGAACCGCGTGTTCTCTTCAGAGTTGAGTTCGTAGCCCTTTGCATTTTTACGACTCTCAGAATTTTCGTCCTTTACATTTCCATATAACCCTTGGAACTGTAACCCTTCGTATCTTGTAGCCCTTTAAGTGTTAAGATCCTTTGCAATTCCTAGGCACTTGTACTGCGGATCCCCTTTGCATTGCTATGACCCTATTCCTATGAATAATATGACCTTGGAATGTTGCCCTATCAAAGGTGCCTATAAAATACCACAACTACACCAAAATAATTTTGTATACATCTACTAAACATGGTTCTAGGAACACTGATACAGTCTCAATTTTCCCATCGACAAGATCGCAGTAGCTGATTGTGGGAGTCAGGGGAGAGGGAAACAGAGGATCCATCGAATCGATCTCGCGCAGCAGACACGGGCCACGTGCCACCGATCTATCAGTGATCCGACGCGACCTCCTAAAATCCTTCGTGGGCGGGGGTGGGTCTGAGAGTCGAGGATCAAAGGACACGTCCAATTATCGGCTGTCACAGAGCTCGGGAGAGTAATGGCGCGAAAACTGCGTACGGTTATCTCTCTCCGGTGGCAGTTTCCCTCTCGGTCGCTCCAGAGAGGGCCGCTTGTGTGTGACCCGAGCCGAATCGGCTCCGAGAATTTTCTGTTGGTCCATGTCTCTCGACAATGACGAACGGTCCGGCGGAAGATCGAGCGGTCCCGGTTCAACGAGGCGAAAATTGAAATCTCGACGTTCCAATCTGTTACTGCGGGGGGTCCGCGTAAATTTCGAAATCCGCGAAATCTCCGGCCGGAAGGAACGGCGTCGTCGTTGTTATTTTGATTTTTCATTTGACTACTAATTTTCTCACAATTGTGACAAAAATATATGAAATGCGGGAGGTAAGTTCGAGTATTTTCGTTTTTTTTTTCATTTTAATATCTTGATTAACAGCCGAGAAAATGAATGATAAAGTTAAGAATGTCCACCCTCATACTATCCTTAAGCGAGGGGTTAGCGACTTAAAATTTTGGGGGATTGTTTTTCAACCTAGAAGCATTGTTTTGCACTGGATGCAACGATTCCGGAGGTCCGCGGAAATTTCGAAATTCGTGAGACCCCGGGCGAGGAGTCCCGGCCCGTTTGCCCGGAACGACCAGCATACAAAAAGGGTTAACATTTCGCCGGGATTACACAAGCGAACGATACGCTGAGCCGATATTATGTGGTATTTAAAATTCGATTATTGAAACGCGGGCCGGATCGCGCACCTCTCTCCAAATCCGTTTTAACCGATTTCTGGCCGCTTTTTCGTACACAGCCCGATACAATCGGTTAGTTATGATCCGGGACGGGTTTCGCGCGCGGTTTACATACCGGTCGTAAACTGGATTCCGATTTATAATGCACGGATCGATCCCCGGGCCGGATCAAACGAACGTTTTAGACCGTTCCGGGAAATCCGGCCACGGCTCGTCGATACGTTCCGACAAATGGGGAGGGCGGGTTGCAACAACGCGGTTATTGTAGCCCCGCCAGCAGACACCCGGAAAATAACGAATGCTCGCAACGAGCCGCTGAACTTTCGCAAACCCCCGAAAAACGTGGCCGCGCCCGAAAGAGAGAGCCGTACACCGCGTACACGCACCCGGGGGTTCGATGCTAATTGCAACAACCCCGGATAATTCCCGGTTCGACGTCGGCCCGTGGTCGTGAATGATAAATTACTTATTACCCGGTGATCAACGGCTGGCAATCTAAATTGCGATCCGAATTCTCCCCGGACAACTAATTGCGCCTGGTTCCTTTGAAATTTACCGTCGTCTATGTATCCTTTGGAAAATTTAGCCCCAGCGCGGAGTGGAACAGCGAGTGACAGCCGCGCACGGTAAACGTGTGCAGATCGATCCGCAATCCGGCCCGGCACAATGTGGCAAAGAGCCCCGCCGCACGAACTTGTAACCAGGTAACAGTCCGTGTTTGCCCGAGGCATTAAGTAAATGACCCTTTTATCGCGCAAGATTCCGCTTGTTTCGTAATACTCGTGCGCCGAAATGTGACGGCATTTCCATTCAGTGTTAGCCGTTGACGGATTTAACCTTCATCCGTTCCTCGTGTCAATTTGACACAGTTTTCCCGAAATAAGTTATACTGTTCTGTTATTTGTAGGTAAATTTGTCCGAAACTTGGTGACTTTTATTTTTTTAATGCAAAACATATAACCGCAAAAACCTAAGATCTAAATGTCAACTCATCAATTTGAATGAAAAAAACATCGAAAAGTAACTGTTTGACTTGTTATTTTATCGATTTTTTTATCACTGTGTCAATTTGACACCGAGAGACAGATTCAGTTCGCGAAATGAGAGACGGATGAGGGTTAAAGTGAATTTTTATGTCAAATTCTTATCTGCACATTGCGTCCGATTTAATTATTTTGTTCATTAACAGGACTTCAGTCTATATATTGATACAACCGTTACGCCTAAATTTTAATTCACGTATAGTCAATTTAATTTATTTGTATTGGCTCCAATAAGTTCTACAAAAATATAGTGAATAGGCACTTTTGTTTTTGAATTCTTGTTTTGAACTGACTATACGCAGATCCATTTACAAAAATTATTTTACGGATACCAGGCCCAGGGTGGATTTCAAGAAACAATTTTTCAAATGTTGATTTTCCAGGAAGTAGACGCGCCCTTCTGTAACATTCTCCGCCCAACAAACGAGTCCCTTGAAAGTACTCGATACCATTCTACCCATTATATTTCCCGTTAGTATTCCGTCGATGTTCGAAACGAGCAGTAACATTATTCGAAGTTGTCGGGAAAGAAGATGAGGATAAAGTAAACCGAATTAAGGGTGGAACGAAAGAAGGTAGAAGATGACGGAGAAGAAGAAGAAGGAAAGGTAGCTAGGTGAAAGGATAAGGTAGACTGGTGCGAAGTTTTCACCTGCCGCTTAATTGCATTAATTTTACGCGGTTATTAGTTCACGAACGCGGCTCTTGTTGCGTCGACTCTTTTATTTGTGTTTTGTTCGCCGTTTCGTGCGATGTAGATTTCGTAGTTTACATTAATGAGTTATAACAAGTGGGTTGGACCCGGCCATCCAAATGTTATTTCTGTTCTGTCTCATTTTTATCTGACTAATTTCTAATTCTTAAAATCAAACGTTAAATGTTTAGCTGAGAAACAGTCTACCTAAAAATGGCACATTATGTCAGCGACATACAATTGAACATATTAATAATAAAAGGCAGTTCTAAACAGGGATAGTAAAATTTAAAATTGAAAGGATTTTAAATCGCAAAATTGTGTCTTTTCCAATCTCAAAAGAATTCAGCCAACATTTCCGATCAATAAAATTTAGCTGAAACACTGTGAGCTGCAAGAAGAATTATTTAGAGACGAAAGAACATAAGTTCATTCTCACAATGATTAGTGAAATTCCACTGCGATTCGGCTGAAACGAGGTTAAATGGTCATCGAAAATGACACTCGGAAGCGACGCAGGAGCACAAAAGGGTTAGGGCCGAGGAATCGCAACACGAGGCCGAGCAGATTGCAACGAAGGAGCAATTAGACGAGAAAGACGTTCCGACGGTGTCGTTCCGAAGATTTATAGTCGCCGGAAAATTTGTCTCCGGAACGGAAACCGAGCGCCGCCTACGAGTATCAGAGGAGAAATGGCACCGCGAAAACCACGGCTCGAGGTTTGGACGCGGCCACGTGACACCGTCCAAGAATTACATGGTCCCCGTTGAAACTGGAACAAAGGCTTTCCTGGCACGTGCGACCCATGAACGAGATCGTATCGCGCGTTACATGCAGGAGACTCCGATCCGCTCGAGGTAAGGAACGATCTAGCGGTAGCTGAAGTGGAGCCAAGCTCTCGCGGGCCAAATAACGAGATCGATCGATCACAAGGCTTAACGATAGTGCTCGAAATAACAGCGTTAATAAACGAGCTCACCGGCCGAGAATATTTCCCCCGGTCGACCGAAAATCGTCACCTTGCTACCACTTTCTTAATGCTCGTTTTCGTAATGCATTTATCTACTGTTTGTCTGAGTTGCTGTTGAGATTTTAAACAATTTTAAAAGGCATTCTTTTCATTCTAATCTCAATGACCTTAGAATAATCTTGTCCTCAAAGAATCGGAACTGATCTTTAAATCTCTAAATGTTCAAGTATCCACCGATCATCTACGAAGGGGTTACGTAGACATAATACAATTTGGATCAATTAAGATAACTTCATGCGTTCACTTAACCCAATTAGTATCGCAACACCCGTTACTTAATCTGAAATACCGGACAACTAACCTGATTTTCAAGTATGTTACACACAATTAAAGTAGGATAAAAATTTCAATACGAACAAAAAAAGGAAGGAATATTATTCTCAAGAGTCCATATAAAGATTAAATTAAATATCTCAGTGGAAAGTCTGCTTCTCGAGACTCAGTATGCCAAATACTAGAAATCCAATAAAGAATTAAGTGTTGTCGGCAGAAAGTTCTGCAGCAAGAGAATCGAGCGAATTAGCCCCGGCTGCTAAATAGGGGAAGTTCGATTAATTTTCGAAAGGTAAAAGTTTTCGAACTCGATCTGGCTCGCTAAAGGCTCGTTGAACGAAAAAATCAGGTGTTCCCGACGCGTTAACTGGGTCCATGAACTTTCTTCGTCCGCGCGCCAGGAAAGTAACGCTTGACGAGAAAAAACCCCGAGCATTTTACATTTTCGCGTTGCCCGGAGAAAATCGCGTTATTAAAGCTCCAGGAGAAAGAGATCGCGTCGTTCTCCACCTCCGGCCCGGGCTCCTCGCTTTGACCAGATGGCAATTCGCGAAAGAAGCGTTTTCAATCTCGTTGCCACAAAGACCAGGATAATCTGCAACTGCTTCCACTCTTTCTTTTTTTATCACCGCTCTCCCCGGACAAGAAAACGTTAACCGCGCTTCGGACTCGTTCTATGTATGTCCGTTTGTGAGTTTCCTAGTCACTGAACCACCACGGTTGTTTGTTTATTCATCGATGATCCGAATTATCTCGAGAGGCGATGCTGATCCGCGGGATTACTTTGAAATATTAATTTTATGAGATTAATACTGATCGCAGATACACAATCGACCAACGAGAAATTCGATACGCTAATGGAAAATGCGACGCCGGACTGATTCGAACGGGTGCCGATGCGGCATGCGACCTGGATAGGGCATAACAATATTTTTTAACCAAAGGCTCTTAAATACATTCACTGAAATTTTTATTCGGATATTGCCGATATTCAGGAAACCATGCTTGTCAGCGGTTGTCAAATCGTGTATATGCGATTCTAGAACGATAACCTCGATGCTCGAGCCATTGTAACTTTACAATGAATCGATATTTTCACGTATGAAAATCTGTATATATTCTTCAAAGATTGATGAATTAATGTGCCGAGTTTCAAAGTAATGCGTTTGTCGATTTCGATTTAAAAAATTCGCAAAAATCGCATTATTTTCGATCTTTAAAGAGTCAAAATTATTGATGAGGCTTTTATGTACATAACTATCACTTTGGAGACAATTAAAATACCTTCGCAAATAATTTTTATATATTCGTTAAAAATGGATGAAGTAGAGCGTCAAGTTTGAAACTGCTGGATTGGTAGGTTCCGATTCAAAAAATTCGCAAATATCGCACCGCTCGAAAGTGGGGAGCCCTTAAAGACGTGCGAAAGACGCGGGCAGAATGAATGGCTCTGCATCAAAGCACCGTAGGAAACGCGCCGTTGAGCCTGGGGAACGGTTCACGGTGATCGATGGCCGTCGATTCAAGAATGCGTAGCATCCACCTCCATTTCTTTTGACCGGGCTCATTTCCACCGCGAATTCCCCGTCGTTTTCTGCTCCGGCGAGTGGGCCGGGCCCCGGAGAATGCCGCTTAATTTTAGCGCCGCTGGGTAGGACGAATGGCGGCCTGTGATCTCCGCGGGACATATATTCTCGAGTCGACGGGACGCGTCGACTGCGCGCCGCTGAACCGCGACGCCACGCGTCCCGACGCTGACGACGAGCTCGCCGCGCCGCGGACGCCATCGGAAATCTATAAAGTTCACCTGGAACCGCTCAATCTTCGGACAAACACCGTCACGATACTTTACGGATAATTTATGCGATCCTAAAACCCCCTGCAAGATCGTAAATGCGAAAGTTGCGATTCCGAGTACTGTCTTTAACGCTTGTCCGACACGAATGGAAACAGCCTTCTTAAAATTAAACCGTGTTAGCGAAGCACAGATTGACCAGGCGGAACAATTTAAGAGAATGTACTTTCAAAATTTAGAATTTGATACAATTGGGCTGAAGATTACGATTATTTGTGACTGAAATGGGTAACGGAATCAGAAAACAATATTGCAGTTTAAAGAGCTTCAAAATAATCATACATTATTTGAGAGAACACAGGAAAAGTATTAAATAAAAGATACACACACACAATACATCGGTTTTATACGAATTAATTAATTAATACAGATTCGCGTGAATTCATCTACAATAAATTGTAGAGATGCTTGTTACATTTTGGGCAGTTTTTTATCCTGATGTATACACAGCATCTTTATATAGTCCAGTAATCTGACACTATTTGTTCTTCGACTCTGTCACTGATAGTGTTAAATAGTGAATGGTGTGCGACCGTGTACCCTTGCGAGAGCATGAGCTAATATTTCGACGAGTGGGCGATGGCATCCGGTGAAACGTTCATAGTCGGCCGCGTCACTGTTCCGGAATGTAAATATGCGTTATCGGAATGACACGCGAGCCATCACAAGTAGACAAGTAGACACAGTGAGCCATCGTGAGACAAAGTGTATAATGCCACAACTTATACAATATATATAGTCCTAAATAAGAATTACTGAAATCCACTAATTACTTCAGAAGACAATTTCTAAAAATCACGTATTCTTCAGATTGTTACTTACGATCTACTTACCTATAAAAATCTTCTTTTAGATAGTAACGTCAAAATGAATGATGAAATCACGTTATTTGGGATGATTTAATGGTGCATAATTCTAAATGCTATTAAAAAACAAGCCTCGGGTAAATCTTAAATCCTCGGGTAGCAAGACAAAGGCAAAGCGCAAAGAACAAGACCGACCGCATCCGATCCGAAAAATTAGAATAGCGAGGCCGCTATTCAACAGCTGCGCGTTGCACGAACGTGTTCTGAAGGTGAGCCAGAATGCCGAAAATCCTGGCCGCGTTAACGAGCCCCCGGACGATGTCGACGACAAAACAATCCCGCGGGGAATGCGCCCGGCCGAGCCTAACTTTATTTATCGTAGCCGGCGAGAAATCTTACGGGGCGTGTCCCCTGGGCCGCGTATCAATCTCTCCGGCGCTGTCTTTGATCTGCGAAAATAGCCCGAGCCGTTGGCAGAGGTTTAACGCGGCAAATCCACGGGGTCTTGGGGATCCGGCTGATTAAACTCGCACGCGCACCTCGGGAAAGAGAACGAAAAAGTGACGAGCCAAGAAGACACTGCTGGAAAGCCTCCATCCGACGTTGAGATACTTTGAGACTCTGAGGATACTCTGAGACACGTGGATGTAGCATCAAGAAAGGAGTTGATGAACGAAGTATCGCACTTTGTGCACAATGTTATGTTGACAGTTATGTGTCCGTCAAAGCAGTTGTAAGAAATATTGCCGGTTAATATTGTCCCTTATCCCTCACCAGCAATAAAGCAATGTTAAAGACAAACTGGTTTTCAAGAAAGAAACAAGAAAATATCAAACTGCTACAAGGGGAGGCCAGGGGCTGGAAGATCAGGCATCGTCATTAGCATGCTTTAATCCCTCTTCAATCCACTACAGCATTTCCTTACCCCGGTATTTTTGCAAATCTTCGCGGTCTAGAAGAATAATCGGGGGTCCACGGGGGATGTTTTGTTCCCGTGGTTCAGTTCGAGTCCCGATACCCTTTAGAAGCCGCAGCCGGTGGCTTGATGATGAATCAGGTTCGTCCAAGACAAAACCAACACCATGGACCGGGGTGGGAGCAGGTGGGGGTGGCAGAATAAGAAGAAAGGATCCAGCGTGTTCTCCGTAACCGGCTTACGGTCGATGCAATTTTCGCAAGGATCCATTAAGGAGCTGGCTGCAATTAGTGGGTGCCTTAACAAGGCCATTGTCGCCTAAAACCCTCGGCTGTCTTCCACCGGGTTGGTCCCCCGGTTGGTCCCCCCACGCTCCTGGCCTGGTCGATTTTACTTGCGGATTTAATTTGCCTTTTTCCTAGACACCCCCGCGCGAAATGTCCGTCAAAGGGGTGGCCGTCGGATGGGCTTTCAGCCCCGGGATCTCCGTGCAGGCCGATGGGTAGGGTTATCGGCCGAGCTATATCGAGTTTCATTAAGCGCATTGTGCGCTCGTTGGGGGGTGGCCGAGTGAACGGGGGTTGAAGGGGGTGGGTGGACTCGTCACGCAGGGGTCGGAGGTGAACGTCGAAAAGGAACCGGGGAGGGGGTAGAGCGTGGAAGGGTTGTCACGCCAACCAAATGACCTCTGCCAGGAATGGAGAGGAGCCTTGATGCTCGTGGCAAGTGGTAATTTTCTCTGTTTACCCCATTGTTAACGTGCCGTGTGCTGTAGCGACGCAGTGTTGAATTAAAGGTATACCTGTGCGTCGGTCTGGCCTGCATTTGCATGCGTTCGAACTCTCAACGCCAACATCGCGTTCGACTGACTTCTCGTTGCCCTCGAGAAGTCTGCTGACAAATACTACCTTGCACGTGTCCTCGTTGTCGAATAGCAACTCGATATTGGAGATCGTTTTCGTTGGACGAGTTTTATTTTTGAATCAGGAGAAATTGGGGAATAGGACATGTGTGAATTGTTATAATATTAGGATAATTAAAAAGGTAGTAGAATAAACCAAAAATTGTACAAACATTTATATGTAGATTGTGTAGGCTCCACTACTCGAGTTCCAGGGCAACTAAACCACGCCTACTTACAATAGAACTGTTAACAGACCATGCTAAATTAACCTACCTATTATCAAAGTCATTTTCGACAAAAGGCATGGTAGACATAGTATCTCCTGTTAACATACTACAGATTGCCTTCTGGAAGACGGCCTTGTCTCCATTATTCCAGCCCCAGGGAAACTAAGCTCCGCCTACTAACAATAGAATAGTTAATCTAGCTAATTAATTAATCTAGCTATCACCAGAGTCGTACAACAGGTATGATAGGCATATTGATACCATGTATACAAATTTCCCTTTGTGGCACTTGTGAGATCAAGAGTAGCGAAGGCACGCCTACTCAAGGCAGAAATCACGCCTACTTTACCAAAAAAGACCAAGATAGACTTTTGCAGTAAAATGCTCTTGTATTATTTTCTTGATTAGTTCACCCGTTGTTATGCAGTGAACATAATTAATGATTGCTCTCTAGAGCATTTTCCTGGTTCCGTCGAAGCGCTGCAGGAGCAGTATCATCTGCACCACTCCTTCAACTTGAAGAGGCCACGGTACCACATCATTGCGCACCACTCCTAATTCAATCTGAAGCAATCCCCAGCAGAAACCCCATGAAAAGACATACGCCCTATAGCTCTCCTCGAGCAAACGCAGCAAACTATCTCCAGCCGCGCTTAGTTCAATGCGCTGTTTGTCAACGACCACAATTGGAACTGAACAATTAGCTCGGAAATATCGAGGGAACACTATTAAACGATTCCGAAAAAAGACTGTCGAGCGTGTGTCGCGCGGGATGCTTAACCCGAGCGGGGCGGTAAACGGAGCGGATACGCTTGTTCGCGTTTCATAATTTTCCGCGAAGGCGACGCACTCGCTGCGCGGAGAACAAGAAGAGGCAGAGGGAGAAGCGGTTGGCAGACGTTTCCGAGCGTTTCTGAAAGGCAGAACAGGTGAATCGCGGGGCCACGTCGTGGGAAGAAAGCTCGGTAATGGGCGTAGAGAGTGAAGTGGCTGGCAGAGCGCTACTCTCAATGATGATGGATCTACTTATATCGTGCGGCTGGGCGGAGTGGATCTCTGCTCGCGTTAATGGGAGCTGCGCGATGAATGCGCCGTTTCTTCGGTCGTAGGCCGTTCACTGTTCTCTGTATCCGTATCGCTCTAATTGTGAACGATAGCGGGTGCCGTCGGGTCGGGTCGCGTCGTCATCGGGTACGCTCGTCTACTTTGATAAATATCCCCACGTCGCCGTTAACTAGCCGCTCGAGTCGCTGAAAAATCGAGCATCGCTCTCGAATTCATTTCCCGCCAGTGGAACAATGTACCAATTTTAGCGAACTGCTTACTCTTACCTTCAAGTACAGACAGGATTGCTAAACGTTTTGGACAAAAAATAGATGTCCCATGAAATGTGTTATATGTTAAACCACAGACTGAGATTGAACAAATATTACAGTGGGAGCAAGAGAGAGAGAGAGAGAGAATCATTTCTTCGATGATCTAGGTCGAAGGAGCAAGATATAGGAAAAATGGATATTTGTATTTTTTTTCTCCAAAATGATAGTTTTTGTGTACTTAAGATATTTTATACGGTTCGCACTGTCATATAAACAATTGAAGGTCCGATCGTCCGGTGTCTTTGAAATTGGAAGCGAAAGAGAAGATACCGCGGCAACGATAATCAATAGCGCCTTAGCGCGATTTCCCCGATAAATAACGTAAACGCGGCTCTTAATTAATTCTTACTGTGTCCGGACACGAACCGCGAGCGGCCGCGGTCGGCCACGGAATTAACGAATGCGGTGGCCGTTCGTGAATCACGCTAATAGCGAACGACGCGCGCCCACCGTTCTCCCGTAATCTCCGTAATCATCGTTTCTGATAAACGGGGAACGGCAACGCGCGACCGCTAATATCGTGTCGCGGCCGACGCGAAAAGTCCCCGTCGCGATTAAAATAAATTCCCTCCTAATTGTGACAGGTGTTCGGCGAACCGGCGGCGTTTGCAGGGCGCTGAGTAAACAGCATTCTCGGTCTGCTAAATTAACGAGCACGCGTGGCCGATGGGAAAGAACGACGCAGGAGCCGACACTGTATCGTTTGCACGTTCATGGGTAAAACCTGTATTCATGGGAGCTGAATGAGAAATACACGTACAGGGTGTAAAGAAATTATATGTCGCAACTATCATAGCATGATTCTACATCCTCGGTTTGAAGGTCAAGAGATCAAACTTTTTTTTTATTGCGTCTTATTCTACTCATTACAAAGATAAAGAATGCACAAAAAACCATGGGTCAAAACTTAATCGTTCTCTCAAAAAATTGTGATAAAATATTTTCATTATTAAATTGATTTTATTCCTTCCATTCTTGCGTGACCTTGAAAGTTATTATGTCGTATACGAATGACTTCGTCTCTTCACCTTCATTTCTAAAAAAATAATGCAGATAAAAAGAAATTACAGACTATCAAAGGTTGAGTCTAGCTTCTAATCGATTGAACGTTATCTTTGGGTACAAAACGCACAGATGACACGCTTATGGCACCACGCTGTGTGCACAGGTTCGGCCGGCGACCGGGGCCAAGCCTCGCTTGATTGTATCAATTAGACCCCGCCCAGGGCTTCTTTATACGATTAATCTTAATGTAAAGTTACCACCGCGAAACGGCCGGCTCGTTATTGTCCGAATGAAGTGCGGCCAGTGACCGGAGACAATTACGCGGGGCTCCGCTCGTGCCGCACCTGCGAAAATGCCGCTTTTTCGACGAATTAAACGCGAACTGGCACCGTAGAGGAGGACGCGACCCGTGTACCCCATAAAGACCGACGTACAACAGATTTTACGACCGTCCTATTATTCAACCGGATAGAAGGCGAACGACGCACGCTGCTCGATGCACAAACCCTCTCTCTGTGCTCTCAATTAAAACGGCTCCGCTCTGTGCTCCAAATGCTCGATCTAGTTCCGCGAAAATGAGAAAAATTACCGGGAACTGTAATTGCAGAAATGTGGCCACTGCGGCGCATTTATTTCGAGATAGGTCGCTTATCGGAGAATTTTCGTCTGGAAAAATGTAATTTTGGGGAATTAATTATGGAAAGGCTGTGATAGATAGGGCGATGGGAATTTTGATAAATCATTAAGAATTCGTTAATGTACACAAGTCTATTTTTGTAATTATTTACAAAGGGGCATTTTTTCATATAACAGGAGCTCTCTTTTGGTTTTCGAGATACTCGCAAAAAGCTGTTGCTACTACCACGCATGTTTACAAAAACAGTAAACAGACAGCCGGACCAGACTCGCGCAAACTCCAGTAGTAGTAATAGTTTTTTGGAAAAAGTTGTTCAAAATATGTAGCTGCACAACATATTTAAATTTCATTTCTATTTTTTATTTTAACAATTTACTGCTACATGTAAAAAGGTAAATTTGTAGGTGGAGGAATTTTCATATGCAAAGTTCAAGTATTTACGGATCAGTTGGTTTTGGGAATTAATTGCAAGAAAACTATGATAGACAGGTGAATGGGAATTTTGGAATTGGGAATTTTGACTCTTCCGTTCAGAGCTATATACAAATTTCCATTTCTGTGAACAAACTCAGTCCAAAAGATCGAATAAAATTCTATTGCGTTTGCCACTTGAATAAAAGATGAAATCAAGCGAAGCAAAATTTTATGGAAGGTGTTGGTCGACACCGGCGGCGTTCGATGGCGCCATAGCTCTGGGCAGAGTGCCGCTCCGCCGATGACAAAACGTGGCAAAAAGGATGGCGGTTTATGCGCGGGGTGCGATATTAAAAAACGATGGAGGAAAATGAAAGCGACTCGGCGGCGGCGTTTAGCAAAGCATGGAAGGACGCGTGCTCTTGTCGCAGTGCTGAGTCAGGAGCCCGTCTGCCGTGGCAATGGGAGCTGACCGCGGCTGCCGGCGTTAATGGATTTGACAAGATTGAATTATAGGCCGGTCCGTCGCCGGCAATACGCTCGGGAAGGGAGCGCGGGGATTGGTAGCGCGCATACTGACGGCCCATTCGAAAGTAATGGACCGATCCCCGGGTCCGGGGGAGATCGAGTGGACACGCGACCGCTGCCGATAATTGCTCGGTGTCGGAAATTCCGCGTCGATTTATCGGCGACTCGCGGAAAAACCGGCGGAGGGGACGGTAATGAAACGGCCGGGTTTATCGCCTGGCGACTTTGCCCAAGAAATGGACCGGCTCGACGTGCCCGAGCTCAGAGAAACCGGAGAAAAATAACTGGGCGCTCTAACTATCCTCCTTGCTTCTTATTTTATGGGAAGAGTTGCTTTATTTCAAGTTCGTCTGAAAAAGCTGAGGAATTTTTATTCCATGTTATTTTTCACGAGATTTAATGGCCTTCCGTTCTTTTTTAAATGGCACACCATATAATACCATATTAATTAGTTTTGTAATTGAAAGTTTAACTGTTTATGGTTCTTATCCTGCGGTTATTTAACAAAAATTTCGTACTTCTGCTGTGGTCATTTAACAAACATTTAATGAAGTTATAGTACAAATCTTCAAGATTTAAATATTTTATCCGAGATCCAAGAAAATTGGCGCGTCCACCTCAGATCAACCGCAACCATAATGACATTGTCGAGACAATTTCATTTTTGAGCTGGTGCAGAAAGTTAATTAACCGTCTCGAGCTCGGTTTTCCGACCAATTAATGTAGAAAAATAAAGGGACGGTCGAGGAAAATGGACTTTTCTAATTGTCGAGGTACAAGAAAAATATTGTAGGAAAGTTTGATTTAAAATTACATTTGCTCAGGACTGAACTTTATTTAACGTAAAATTTAGTAAGGACTGAGTAATTTGGTTTGATGACAATTTAATCGAGATTGACGTGGTGGACGTCGTTTGCCTACCATTTCCAAGAATGTATAAATGAATTGCAGGTAATTGAACGTAATGAAAGAAATATTATAATAAAATGTTATTTAAAATATAAATTATCATGATGTATGGGGTGATTGTCACTTGTGAGGTACAATTATTGAGAATAATTAAATGAATTATACTTAATTTAAAGGGGCGCATATTTGTGGAATAATTTTCATGATTTCTAACGAAGCAATTATCTTTTGCCACGTTTTATTAATTATAACTAAAATCTTGTTCTGAATGCACAGGATTGGAAGCATCAACATTTGGAGTTTAAAAAAAAAAGTTAAACAATCTCTCCTTCATCCCCTACCAACCGCCGACTTAACAAACCAATTAACAAATCGCATCGAGTTACACTGCAAGCCGATCTGAGTTACCAGCATTCAGAATCGAGCGCATAAACGTAAAATTATAGGGACTTGCGCGAAAAGCTGGTTGGGTGGCTTTCCGTTATTTTCCGTGGACTCGGCCCGTTTAAGAGGGAAGCGGGTGGATGGAAATTCTCGGACGTCTATCGTTGCGCTTAAGCCGCCGGCTGTGTATGTACGTACGTATGTACATTTGCCATCCAATCTCGTTGCGCAACCCTTTGCTTGCTTATGAAATATCACAAACTCCTGGGGTTGTTAATCAAACAATAATAAGCCGGTGCCGGCGTGCCGCGCGGCGATACGCGGCCGGGTATCGTCGTCGGTTCGCGTCTTCGACGACGATTCAATTACGATCACGTGTTTTCATACTTCGCCCCGTATTTTCGCCGGGGGATTACGGGATCGTTGTCGCCGTCTGTTGCCGCGGTAAATATATTAGCGAGGAGGATGCAACAACGTGCAGTCTGGTCGGCTGCGCAACGGAGACACGATAAGAACCATGCTCGAGAATCGATCGGCCGATTTCTAAGAAAACTAAGTTAGATCAAAATTTATTTGTCCTTCCAGTCATTATAATCCTCTCCACGTTTATACCATTTCGGAAAACCCTGTAGAAAATGGAGTAAAAGTTGTCTGTTAACAGAACGGTTGCCCTGAGACCTATAGTGCCTGTTCTTCTTTTGTTCTTCGCTATGAGTACTATAGAATGCAATAAAAAAATTATTGAACTTGAGAAGAGGATCAAGAATCTTCACTGGTCCAAAGGTGCAGAATCACGCTATAGTGGTCATATAACTTTGGTACACCCGGTACAGTAGAAAATCTGGTTAATAGTTGACCGTTGTATAAATCGACATTTAGACGGGGGTGGAGCAGGAGATACATAAATACTCGCGCAGACCGAGGTGCTCAAGCTGCAAGGAGCACGCCGGGAAGACCAATTCGCCAGGCAAATTGTTTGAGGCCAATTGAGGTCAGAGCCACCTCCCTTCTACTGTCCCTTCCACCCTCCTAAGGCTACTCCTCCCTACCGAGGCTCTAATGAAAGTAACTGAAATACTGCTACTGAATGTCGTGCTTCGGATCTCATTCTCTTAAGGAAACGCTTTTGCCTCCGTCGCTCTGAGAAATTGGACGCTGCCTTCCTAATTACCGGAAAAGGTTCTAATTTCACAGGATGCGTTTCATCTCGATTCAGCCTCTCTCCGGAAATAATTCCACCGGCCCCGTCACTACGACGGCCGCCGACTCTTATCAAAAAATGTCGGCCAACATCTTTATCCCAGACGTGCCCTGATCTTTGTTCGGTTTCAAGTGTTCAGGGATGTTTAAGACAATTTAAATGGAGGTGTTATAGATCATAGATCATAATTTAGTTGCTTCTTTGCCTCAACTTTACAACGGCCCCTGGAGCTTCTGGTACCTGTTACACGTCCTTCTAGTTGTTTCGACGTGCTGAATACGAATATGACTTTCATTATTGAAACTTTCTTACTAGCACATCTAGGTAACTTGTAATTTCCGTCAAAAACGAAAGTCATATTCGCATTCGAAACGAGTATATTGACGCATAACAGGTGACAAAAGGTTAGGGGACGATTCTAAAGTGCCTCCTTTTTAAAGTCTTTTGTTCAACACTTTGCGCAATTTGTTTAACTTATTTAATTGTGAGCTCTTTAAAAAACTCTCTCGAATTCGCATTGTGATGATAGTTGAAAATAAAACGAACTTTTGGGACAACCTCATACTGTTGAAAAAGTTTCCAAGCGCAGTTGTGCTTGCAATCTTGGATTCTTGAAACCAACTTTTGAGGCAATCTAATACTATTAGAAAAATTTCCAAGTGTAGTGCTTGCAATTCTTGGTTCTTGGAAAGTTAGATTGAAAATAAAGAAAATAGAACATTGCATCTCACCACTCGTTGTGGAAAAATGTGGTCTGGAATCCTGGCTATGAATCCTATATTTTTCTGATGAGGTTCATTAAAATTTTACGCTGTCCTCAATAACCTAGTTTATTGAGTGTGGATAGCAGTCTGTTCAGTAGTAGTTAGCAGACAGCGAATTTTTATGCAAAATTTTCATGGACTACCATAACTTGATCAACCACCGATTCACGCAGCTAATGTAAAAGCGAGGGAATCGTCGAACGATATCGAAACAGACACAGAAGAACGACGCCGAGGGGCATGACGGGGGCTGCTTCAGACGTTTTCCTTTTCAAGAACCGCGAAGTTATGCCAGCGGTTACCGGAACGGTCGGATTCCGTGGCGTGGCGTTGCTTGTTGTTAGGTTCGCGCGGAAAGACCTCGTTTTCAGCTACTCCGCTCTCGAACCAGCCGCATTCCGTCCCCGTTGGAAACTCGTAGCACGCTCGAACTCGCAAAAATCCGACCGGCACACAGAGAGCCACCGACTTTCCGCGCGTTCTTTCGTTCCTCGGGCTTCAATACCATCTTCGAGAGTCCTCCACGGTTTACTTCTACCTCCGAGCGGTGCTCGCCGAGTCACAGTCAACCCCCCGAGTTGCAACGAAACCAACCCCTCGATGTAAACTAACTGCTAAATTAAAAAGACCTCCTCTTTCTCTCGATTTTCGCTTGTCGTAAGAGGCTACTGAACTGTGGCTATTTTCTTGTACAGCGAAAAACCAACCACCGACATTTACCCTTAAACATGTTTCTTTATCTAATAATTTTATTAAACCTCTGTTCAATGCTGGAGTACCCTGAAAAATAAAAAATCACTGTAGATTTTCACTTATTGGACAATTATAAATTATTTTGATAAGGAAAATTCAACCACCGAAATCAACCCCTAAATACGTTTTTTCTTCTCATAATTTTATTAACGGTCATGTTAATATTGGAATACTCTAAAATTTATTTCCAATTTATTTTTAAAATTTTGTGTATGTATCCCGTTCGTTGAAAAATAGACAAATTAAGTTGATGTACTGTGCAGAATAAATATTACATTGTAAGATAGCAGGGTACTCAAGAACCAAAAATTATTAAAATTTTTAGTAGAAATGTCTAACTTACTATATTGTCCAAACAAAATTCTACAGGAATCATTTTACCACACAATGTTAAATACAGTACATCCTCCATTTCAAGAGTGCACAATGGGTGCTCAAGAGGCCAGAATTATCCGGATTCTTAGCAGAACTGTGTGCCACCCTCGCAGATAGTGTACCAGCAGGGAAATTGGATATGATGGCTTCAATACCATCTTCGAGGGTCCTCGAGGAGTTCTTTTCCCTCGCAGCATCGCTCAGCATTGCTCAGCGAGTCTCGTCTCAACGTCTCACCGTCTCAACGTTGAAACCAACGTTCAACTATGCGAAACGATCTCTCTCGACTTCTCCCGGCAGTGACCTTATCGTTTATGTTGTTGCGAACCACTAAGCTTCCGACGATACGCGAAACGTTCCCATAGTTGGTAGACGGCGTTACGTTAGTGCACCAAAACGCTAAGCTTCTTACGTCTCACTTTCCGTTGTGCGCGCGCGAATGCGGCATAGTTCGCCGGTAATTAGCACGGAACAACCCCTCGATCGATCGAATATTCCCAGCGATATCGGGGCGCAAACATGCACCGGGGAAATTTACAGTAATGCTCACCTGGCATACGCGAAAATTCACGCGTTACCCTAATCTAGACTGAACCGCTCGAGCTTAGGTTCAACAACCTTCATCCAATCTATAAAGAAAATTGTTATTTTATCTAGTTTGCTTCTGTGTATATCTGTTCCAAGTTCCTGAAGATCTTGAGACATTTTTATACAACATAATTCATTCATCCTACATATAATAATTTTAATAAATTGAAAACAATACATATGGATATGTTTTTAAATTGTTTTAATCTCCTCACTGTTTCAAGTTTGAATTTCTTAGTGTCATTACAAATGTATTAAATCCACAGTTTATTAATAAATATGTAGACAAGACTCGATGCATTTGAATAGTGCAAGAAGAGGGATGATTTCAAGAATTTTTCATCGATTATTGAAAGAAATATTTTTGGAAATTCATAATTTTTTAAACATGGTTAGGTAAAGACTACATAATTTTGAGCACATACGGAGATTTCCCAGTCGAATCTGGTGAAAGTAAAAAATAGTTTCTAGTTACTACTGAAGTATGATTATTTCTACAGTTATGGTCATAATGAAATTGAATTTTATGGTAAAATATTGTGAAAATTCATTTTCCGAGGATTCCGCGATGAAATGTTTTCCGTTTTTTAATCCAGCTAAATGTAGAGTATGGGTCCTCGCGGATCCACGTTGTTGAAGTTGCAGTAAGAACCGAGCACATAGGGGAAAAGTGAATGAAAAAGGAATCGTTCGCAGGAAGCTCGGGTACTGTTAAGCCAGACGCGTTCGACTGCGTTTTTTTCTCCGTGGAACAAGCGGGTTGCTCCCTTTACGACACATATTTCGCCGCGAATTAAACACCGTTGAGGCGTACCGATATTTCCCCCGGCCTGTATCTCAATCTACTGGAGAAACGGCGTTCCCACTATTTCTCCCGTCCAACGAAATAATTATGAGTGCCTTTGAGCCCGTGGTACCGGAGCGAAACCGCTGGAATCTGTGGTCGAAAGTGACAAACTGCTGGCCCCCACTCGTTTTGCTCGTCGTTCCTCGGCTCGAAACTTGAAATCCCCGCTCGCGATAACAAGTTGTACGTCGTACGATCTCTCGCGACAGCCAGGCTCCCAAGCTACACCGTCCTCGTAAATATATCGCGAATGCGGCAAACAAAAATAGTTTTGACACATCGTTAACCGTTGACTGAGCACGCACGCCATGTAAAAGCCCGTGCGTATTTCGACTTATAAGAAGCTGCCTGGCGGAGAGCCAGACCCCATCCGGCCGATGGCTGCATTCAGATTTATGTTTGAGTAATATCCGCTATGCTTTGGCTCCTTACCCGGCGTTCGGAGACCTTTTTGCTACCGGAAAGGCCACCCCGGATAAATTGGCGAAAACGCGGATGGCAAAAAGCCCCCGGGACGAGACGAATCCTGCGGTGAATATCCATTTAACGGATGGAAACGTCGATTTTTTTATATTTGATAATATGGACACAGTCTGTATAGGCTCTCCAGAGACTTTATTTGCTTGATTTACTCATTAAAATTGATAAAATTTAACTCTCCATAAAATATTTCTTGCTACCAAACACGTTCTATGGTGATTTAAGGGATGAAAACGTCGCATGGAAAAGCAAAGAGTTACAGTACCGAGGGTCTTAGGAATTCAAAGGACGATCTAGGGTCATGTGAATGTGAAGGATTACTATATCAAAAGGGTCTCAGGTATGTCTTCTTTATACTCCTCAACTACTGGGGAAAATGAATGCTCTTCAAGTTCTGAAGTCTAACGGGTCATAAAACTATTAAATGACTCAAGATTAAAGTGTCACAATTCTTAAGCGTTATAGTTCGCACAGGAGTATCAAGAACGATATAAAATACAATGTTCCTAACAATTTTGGTATAAACTCTAACAATTTAGGGTAACTCTTAAAGATAACATTTTGAAAAAATGAAGAACAAAAGTTTCATATTTCTTAAGGGTCATGGATTCGCAAAGGACCATCAAGGAAATTTAATGTTTCTAACTAATCTTTTGTAGAAATGACTCAAGTAATCTTCCAAAATCAATTCAATTAATAAATTCAATATCAAGTCTACATACCTTTTGCATTTCATTTATCCTGCACCTTTATCCAATAAAATGCTTTGTTGAATAAAAATAGCCTATGAACCCAGGCATAACGATCACAGTAAACATTCATTTGCAGTACGAAATCGAACGACGACGCCCGTAATCAAAGCGTCAGGGCAGAAACCCGGAAGCAGGCTATCTCGTGGTTTATTAGTTAGAATTCTTGACGCGTTGGGATCGTCCTGAATGCGATACGCGTTGCAGGATACTTCCTTGGATCCCTTGGTAGGCATAAGTATTCAGATTGCGGCGCGGTGGTCGCGTTGGGCCGGTTCCGCTTAAAATTCTAAATTCGTCATCGTCCCAGATTTCGTTTGTCGCCGATGTCGTCGTTGTCGTCGACGTCGTCTATGTCGTCTATCGTCGTCGTCGCACGAACGAGATCGGCCCTTAAATCGAATCGCGGAAACTCGGCCGGGCGTGATGAAAGAAGTTGGAGGCTGCTCCTCTCTCCTTGCGTTCGTTCCGTCGTCGCGAGCTCTTCCGCTCGAACGGAAGGATAGACCGGCTTGTTACACTGATTTACTTATGGGACGAGTACTTGGTTCGTTACCCGTCCTCGGGATTCTGTAATATCATAAAGGAAGTCGAACGTGTACACGGGAGCCGAGGTTCTTTGCCCGAAGTTTTGCGGCAGCTCAACGGGAATTTTACATCGGCTGTTATTCAGCACTGTTAACGGTATAACGGGAATATGGGGGTGGGGGTGGGGGAAGGGATGCGGGGGCGGGTTCTGAACACCGAGGACGAGCGTATCGATAAATTGAAACGTCAAATTTATTTTATCGTCGACTCGTTATCGCTCCGAAGTTGATATACTCTATACAACCCCGGAGAACCGATACGGCTTCTTTTTCTGCTTCTTCTTCTTCTTCTTCTTCTTCTTCTCCAACGTGAAATTCTATTTTCTGAGGAGCGGGGCGACGACCACGCTCGATTCTTCTTATTCCGGCGACTCGACCTACTTCCTCGGACGATATTTAACGACTCGAGATCGAAGAACAGTGTAAGTCCATTTCTTAGATTTCCACTTGTCGACGGGGAATAGGAATTCGGACGGACAGTGTTTATACTTTTCGACGACCGAGCCACGAAAAATCTGCTCCTCCGATTCCCCCGGAGCAAGGGAGAACGCCAGGGACGTCCGAATCTGAGAATCGATCCAGCTGTCCCCTTGTTTCGACGGCTTCGGAAAATCGAAGTTCTATTCCGCGTTTCTTAGTTTTATAAAATTCCACTAAAATTAAGTTCAAAATTAAATTATTGTAAGAATTCCTCTAAACAAGACTATAAAAAATTTTTCTAAAATTAATGTAAACTCGAAAATTCTTCTAAAATTATGTTTAAAATTAAATTATTCTTAGAATTCCTCAATTTCCACAACATATAATTTCTTTATACCCAACCTTTATACACCAACCTCTTCACTTTTACATCATTCCGTACCAAAGAGTATGAATACGAGAACCTAAAGCAGATAAAACGCCAACGACCACAACAAAACCCGAAACAGAGCTGTGTTCCCGGCTCGAGCACTTTATGGATTCCCTCAATCACCGAAAGTGCTAAGTAAAATCCAAGAACTCCTTCGCATACGGGATTCGTCGTCCCCAGCGATATTCCGTCGTTCGAGGTCCTGTCACTTTGGAACTTTGCTGATTCAATTTGCGAAACGGTTATCCGCTTTCCTCGAAATTATTCCTGTCATGGCCCTAGTCTCCTCCACGCATACCTCGAATCTCACGAACTCTCTGCTACAATCATACTTCGGTGTCTTTCAGAGTGATGAGCTTCAGGGTGAGTCCTCCAGAGTTCAAGGGTATCGGGAGGTACTAGATTCTGATACGTTATCAATCTGACTGGTTAATCCAGAAGCGAATGACAACATTGGTCCGTCGGTGGTCGACTTAATCCTGAAATCCTCGACCAGATCCAGATCCATTCGCCAGGATATCCAGCGATTGTGGATAGCAAAGATCCCGAGAACCCTTTCGGCTACTCTATTGGTATAACCTTGACTCGTTCGCTGGCGCCAGACAGAAAATAAGGTGGTCCCGGGACCCATGCCGGTGTCTCGTAACAGGGCCAGGCGTTTACATCCACCGGGGTTGAGTAATTTACGAAGACGTCGCTTTGATCCGATTTCAAGGGGTTGCGTCCCGCGAGCGGATCTTCACCCTTTTAGCGCCACCATTTAGGCGTTCCCGTCAAATTTATCAAAGGTCGCGCCTGTCCGCTAGCAGAAGAGTTCTTCCTCTCTGTTTCGCTCTGTCCTCTCTGTACGATCCCGCGACATCTAATTTAAGTCGCAGCGCCCCCGTATTACTTACGAGTGTTAAATAATTGCGCTTACGGCGTCCAGAATAGATCATCACCTTTTTGCCCAAAAAGAACCCGGCGAGAACACGGACGAATTTTATGCTCGGTCAAACGACCGGCTATATTTGATTCCGCAGGGCCGGGGTAATAAACACTTTCACCTTGTGCTTAGAACACAACGTTCAGCTTTCTTAGGGTGAATCGTTGTATCTTGAAGCAATTTATCATTTACAAAAATTTGTTGAGAGGTGATGGTTTTAAGCACTTTTGTTAAAAGTGTTAACATCGATGTTTTTAAACGCCTTCCCTGGGGTACGAACAGGTTGTATTTGACCAGAGCGTAATCATTCATTTTCGTTGATTTTGTAACGAAGGTCGGACGTATCCGGCGAACGGGAAGGATGCAGGAATTTCATTCGAGTTTCGTAGTTTCAATCGCGTGTACCGCAGCGCGGTAAAACCACGAACCTCTCATCAAGCGTAGGAGGCACGTTGCTCCGGTAGTGCTATAAGAGGTTCGATCTAATAACTTTTGATCGCGGACCCGAAAGACTTGTAAGCACCCGCGGTATGTACTTACGGTACTTACGTAATCGGGTAAGTTTGCCGCATGTGCGAAGTTTCGCCGATCGATATTATCAGGGGAAACTCGTCGATGAAATTAATTGATGGTAATACCGTAAAGAGAGCCGCGTCATGGTTATTAGCCCGAACAGTCGCCCTAATGGCATGCTTCGCTGACGCGTAAACCAATGCCGGATATATTCTCATTTCGGAATATCTATGAACGGTTTGGCAATCCGAGGATCAGATATCTATTCATCCGCCAAGTTATGAATTAATTATTCAAATTATTAAAGTAGAATTATATTAAAAAATAAATTTACACATTTTTATACATATAAAAAGAAATTGAACCAGTTGTAACGTTTTATTAATTTATTTCAAGGCTAAAGTGTGAATTCATCTAATGCAAAATAATTCTAACTAATAAATCTCAAGTTGTAATGCTTAGAAACTTCACAGAGTTTGCAAGAAAAATATTCGAGAAAAATATTTGACACCCACTTCTTGCAACTTCTGCAAAAATTGTTTGTTTTGCGTAAAAATCTGCAGTCTAGTGATGGTTAAGCTCTTCCGTAGTTTGCAATGGATGAAAATATGGAAGTTCCGGCAGAGAAGTAGGAAAAGTGGGAATCTTTGTAGAACAGTGGCCAAGATAAAGAAAAGTAGACGCGGAACGTTGAAACTGTTGTACGAAGAGCAATATCGGGCAGCAGCTAATCTACATAATAACAGCGTCCGCGATTAAAAACGTCTGCGTGTGTCTGCGGGGGCTCTAAATTAATATTCCGCTGAACTCGAACAAGTGGCTGGAACTTCCCTCCCGGACGTACCAAGAAACTCGCCGAGTCCCGAGGGTTTCATTAAGACATTTCGACCGAGCAAACGAGCCTTGCTTATTGCAGTTTTCGGCATTAATTAGTATCCGACGGAGACGAACTTTCTGGGCCCATTCGTTCCGCTATAGCGCATCATAACCCCCCCCCCCCCACCCCCCGTTTTACATTGCGAATCTCTTGCACGCGTCAGAGCACTGCGACGTCCGGTTGATGCTCGCCTTTTGTTCCTTAAAAGGGTTGCCTCTTCAGTGATCTGGGTCTTCCTTGACCCTGGTCTGAAAGAAAATTCACCTGGCTGCTTGTGCCGATCCATGGCAAGTCATACTATTAATAATATTAACAAAGTGGTTCTAAAGGAAATGTTTGAAAGAAGGCGTCATTTGTAAAGAAATTAATATTGTACATCTGACAAACAGGAATCAATTTATTGACTTTGCAGTCTTGTGACCATGTCAATGTTGCTGCTCAAGTTTCCTAAATGAAAAGGATATTAAATAGTAGAGGCATATTTTAGTGAATACGAACGTTTACTTACAACTTGTCGGACAGGATTACTTCAACTTAAGGGGGGTGGCATAATCATTTTTCATAGGATAGTGATTAATACACTGTGGATTTTATGAATTTATGAAAAAGTGAAGTTCAAGATTGTGGACATTACAAGAATTTACCAATATATTATTTTCCGACTATTCAAATTATCAAAGCAAAGAAGAAGCAATTAATATAGATAATTTTTATTTTGCTTAAAGATCCATAACCTAATAATTACACTGAATAGAATGATGAAGTGAACTTCAGAATAAAGTAACTTCTGTATATTATAAGAAGTAATGTTATTGCGATTGTATAAATGTAAAATATGGGTACACGGTACGGACACAGTGTAAATAAAACTTCAGTGGTGACCATGGTGTTCATGGTGAAAGGTAACCACCGTCGAACTTCGAGAGGACGAAGGCCATCGCCAAGAGCTAAGCCCTTCGAGTTTCCAGCAGCCCGAGCCAAGTTTAATCAGACGGCGAATCGATGGCTTTAATTAAGGAAACGTCTTACAGTAGGATAGCTAGGTGCGGCTAGGTTAATACCCTAATGTATACATCAGCCATGTATGTATACATATACAGACGTGTGTATCCATATTCGTACATGGACGCGACACAGGGCCATCCTCGCGGCTCGCGGCGAACCAGCCACAGAGTTGAGGCCACTTCGCTCTCTCTCTCTGGGTCTGTTCGCAATATACGTACCCTACACCTATCGCCTCGAAAGCTTCGATCGCGTTTTCCATCCCGCTGCATTCTACATACCTTCCGCGAGTTGCATCTCCACGGGCAACTCTCACTGCGCTCTCGATCGAGATATAATTCTACCGCCGGATCGAAAGAGAGGGAAACGTGCCCGGAAACGGCGAAAAAATCGTCGAATGGAAAACAGAATTGAATACTGATCCATTCTAGTTCCAATCTACTGACAACGCTCAGAGAAACAATATTTACCGTAAGGTTGTGGACACTAAATTATAGTGGAAAGTAACAAAGACTTTTATGTTACAAATGTCTTTTCTAAATCATTTTTCAGGCAGCAGAAATAATTTTTAAAACGATAGGACATATGTAAGAAGCAAAGATACTTGGCAAACAAAATTCATTTTTGTTTTATGCACCACCATTTGTGTTTATTGAGGTGTATGTGTCTGAGACATGTCCACTATTTATGTCCACTATTAAGCCAAGGAATGCAATGAAAAAGAATAAAATGGCCTATTTGCTGCTAGGAACTGTATTTTACCAATCCACGGATACAGCACTCTAAACAAGCGGAAAATAGTCAGCCCAGACAGACAGGTACCGCGGAATGAATTACTTATCGCGGAACATTTCACGGTGGGTAATAAAAAGTAGCAGGAATCGATCTTCCTTCCGATTTCAGGGCGCCCGCGAGCCCTAGTGTTGCATTTTTCACCGGTCGTAAAACTATTCTGTGGCCGACTTCCGGTTTTTATTCATGCTCCCCGAAATTGATGCATCTTGAAGATTTTATCCAGCGAACTTACGTAAATTACATTGCTTTAAATAATCATTTTGTGCCAGTGAAAAACAAGTGTACTACTTCTTCGGTGCAAAAATGGTGCTCATGCAACCATCTTGTTAAAATACCAAAATCGTGACCATTGAGAAAAATTGGTGGTATTTTTAAAAAAATTTTCAAAACGAGACTTCCCGCAAAAAATATGTATCGATTTTCAAACAGTGACACACAAAAATTGTAATCAGTTAAAGATTCGTAGTTCAACAAAAAAAAAGTTGGGAAACCAATGTTTTAAATCGCTCCGTAAAAAAGATTATACAAACTGCATTTTCTTCATACATTCGATATTTTGTTTCACAATCAGGTAAATAAAATTCGTTTACCTTTGTAAGCACGCTGAATTGGCTTGTGTCCGCGGAATATATGGAACAAAAATATTTTTCATCAAATTCTCGATTATTGTTCGAAATATCGGCAATACGTCAATCTGTTCCATGAACGTATAATAATATTAACAATATTCAGCGTATTTCTATTTTTTCTGCATCAAGTACTTATGAAGGTCAAGTTTGATTTTTGAGATACAAGAATGCGACATCTTCCCACACCGTAAGGTTGAACAATTTCCGGGTCAATCATTCGACTGCTCGCATCTGCGTTAATTTGAGCAAAGCCGAAAAATCCAATAAAACGTGAAACCGCAGAGAATAGCAACCCTTTCGGCAAAGGGTTAATCACAGTAGGGGTAGGATCTGAAATTGTCGGAGTCCATAGTGATTGAGGATATGAACACAGCGTTTCGCTCGTGGCCAAAGGGTCTCTGACATGTTGTTTCCCACGAAGGATGGAGATGCGTGTTGGATAGGCGAAACGAGGAAGAGAGTAATGCACAGATACAAAGGAGATCGAGCGAGAACCGGTGAGGCAAAGTAATCCGCTTAGGTCGTCGGACACGCATGCCACGCACCGATGTCTCTCTTAGAAGAGAGAGCGCGTGTTCAGAAACAGAGTGGTCCATCGCGGCGGAAAATCGTGGAACATCGTGATTTGCACGCGCGTCACACGCCTCGGAGAGAGCGAGCATGATTCATCGAGGGTGCGGGACCGGCTAATTTCGAGGGATAACTCCGGCCAGCGATCCCGGCCGTGGATAATTACGATAATTGTCCCCAGAACGTGGCCTTCCTCTCTCCCTCTCCTTCTCTTTTCCACGTGGTTTTTAATCAGTTACCGCGTTATTACTTTCGCCCGTGTATATGTACACACGAAGGAGATCAGTTACATTGGCTCCGTTCCAGTCCTCGTAATTTTGCAGGCCAATCGCAGGACGCGTTGCGAATTTTTCGAAAGCGTGTGTGTCATCAACGTCATCGAAGAAGGGGACCTATTTTCGAGGGGCGCGTTTATTAGCCGACTCAATATCCTGCGCCAAGGCTGCTGCCTTCGGGCCGTTCCGAAACGCTCCCCGCCGGATATGAACGATCGATGTCACGGCATTGACAACGATGGATGTGTTGCACGACGGACTTCGGGCTGTTTTGATATCTGCTTCGCCCGCTGCGCCGACTCCGATAGCAACGGCACCTGTCGAAATTAATCTGCTCCCGCGCTGCCGCCCGAAAGCCTTGTTTTCGAGCACTCGCTATGATTCTGATCAGACACCCATTTTTTGAGTTGCTGGAGGAATCGTGTGTTTTATTGGGAATATGAATTTACAGTCGTAGACACTGCCAGAGGGAGAGAGAGAGAGAGTTTATTATGTATTTTTTAATTTTTTTAAACGACACACAAACGTTAATATGCTGCAGATGGATCCAGTATGTTCGAATCTATAATTTTCTGCCTGACAAGAGGATTGAAATAGCTCGATTCATATTTGCATACGATTAACATGCTCGCTACCAGGATTTACTGCAGCTAATAGCCTTCACAGTTACAATATTCTATTAAATGTATGCTCCTGTGAAATATGCAACAAGATATTATCACAGGAAAATGATAAATTTTGCGAACGTCATGCGTTATAATTTTAAATAATGACGTGCACAAAATTAGATTTTCTTTACGCGATATAAAAAATCGCAGTCATCTTAACGTGCTTGCGATGGACGTTGCACCACGAACATTTATGTAGATTTAAATTTTTAGACCTAAATTAATCTGGTAAAATGTTATTTACAAAAAAATTTTTTTCTATTTTGCAGGATGGGTCTACTTACTATATTATTGTTTGACGCTATTTTGTGACGTCCCTAACTGATGTACATTATTCTATCTGTTCCAGGTACGATTCCAGTTCAATTGTCATTTATCAGTACATTAAGTAAGTACCAACTATAGCATCCAAAATTCCCCACAGTCGTTTTAGTCCAGCGACCCAAAAATTCCTTCATGCGGTAACATTTTATTTACGATTTTCAATTGAAATTTCTAACGGATAAGCCACCGTAGTTTCCTGTATTTTTCGTTCGGCTGTTCTCTATTTTTTCCATACCCGTTTTCCATATGAATTATTTGAGAACGCACACGTTCCACAAAACTTGGAAAAACAGGTTTGTGCACTGCGCCCGTTGCATTTCGCGTGTTCGTTGTATTTTACAAATAATAATTGTAAAAACATAGAGGAAACATGTAAAACACGAATGGCTATAATCACGTCGCATTTGACTTTTCCAAAGTATAATTATGGAAATACGTATTAATTATGGAATTACAATTAGTAATTCCATACTTAGTTTTTTAGTAAAAAATGAGTTGCCAACAATTTTCGATCTCCATTAACTAACGCCAAAGAGAACAAAACTCTGTTCAATCGCCGTTTAAAACTAATTTCGCCTTTCATCAGCAGCAACAAATCCTTCAATCACACAACTACTAATTGCCTCGATTACTGCCGCCATTTCCGCATCCTAATTCATGCATTCACCGGCGCGCATTGCTCGCTGTATAAATCCATTCACCGCGTTTTATATTCATTAAAAAGGGAACGAAACTTATCTCTTATTAACGAACCGAAAATGCGATGCGATCGGGAATCGCTGGGGAGATCATTTAAACCGATCACTGGGGGGAATCGATCGGAAATTCATGGCACGCGTGCGCTGCTAGATCGCGCCACACGGTGTAATTATTATTAGCTCACCTTGGCGACGAGTACGCCCGCGAAATTATGATTTATCCGTCGGTGATGCAACCGCGAACAAACGCAAAATGGCCACTAACCTCGACACACGTGGGCGATCCCACACTGATGCGAACGCGCATTTACACACCTGTACGATCGTGGTGGGGGTTACGGGGGAAACAGGGGGTTTGACAGCAATGCGAGCACGGGACCTCGTGTTTCCTGTCGCGTCTAACCCGTCACAGAGGCCACGATGGATCGTGAACGCATCTGAACCGATGCGACGCATGCTCACGTACCCGTTCATCCGCATTTGTTTATACACACGCGCCCGACGCCTAATATTTCACGGTTCGATTCACTAGGGCAGTCGCTCTGAACTAGGACTCCCTATTTCACCGGTGCACCGCTACGCCTGCAATTAAAGTATCCGCGGTACAACGCGGCCGAATGGAGCCTATTCTCGTCGATATTTTTTTCTCACTTTTGCGCGCTTTATCGGGGCCAACGTGCAGTCCAATTTTTAGAAAAATTTTTTTATACACTAAAAGGTATTTCAGCACAATTTTATATTTTAGTAAATCGTCATACTATCAGTGGATTTTCTGAAGAATCTCAATCTTAAATCATTTAAAAACGTCACTTCTGAAATATTTTTCTGAAAAAATTATTGAACTCTTTTTTTAAACGTCTTGCTTAAAAGCACATACATTGTACCTTTTGACAGCTTCATTCTAAGAACTTGTTGGGAAAATTCCTGAATTTTCCATTAATACATGACTTTGCCTAGCACGCGAACGAAGCAGTTTTTTAAAAATGAAAATCCCTTTCTTAGCTCAAGAAAGATGAATTTTCTCGAAAATCCCATCGTTCGTCCACTAGGTAAAATCATATATGTATTAACAGAGCTTCCGTGAATTTTTCCAATATTTTCTGGCTCTTCAAAAGCGACTCATTCGTATTTCCTTTTAAAAATGGCAGGACCACATTTATGGAGACGTTTCACTCCCTTTTTACAAAATGCGTCTGAATAAATAAATGTATTGAATAAGTGTCCACAAAATATTTTTATAATCTCAGCAACTGTGAAATGAAAAGTCTGAAATGAGAAAGAAATTTTAATAATATGTGTAACTTGAATAGTCCGTCAATTCCTCCCGGAAAAAATGCTTAAAAATCGCGATCGTTTAAATAGTTAACCAGGCATGACCGGTTGATAGAAATGTTGATAAAATGCACACCAACCCCGGCGTTCTGTGCGTTCGTCGAGCGCGATTCTGAGGGTAAATAGCAGGTGGAAAGTCACCGATCGCGTGATCGTCGTGATATTCCGGCACTAGACTTTCATCGTCTCTCGCTGTGTGTCGATGTGCACGAAAACGAGCGCGGGTAATGGATCCATTCGTGGCATGTAATTCGAGTGTTTCGCATTACCCCGGGTGGAAAGCCGTGTTCGTGTGTACAGTGCACCGCGCTGCACCGCGCCGGCACGAACTGCATTCGGTGCAATGGGCCGGGACGGTCGGGAAACACAGACCAGGCCTTGCCAATGCGCCGATCTTGAATCGGTAAACTGGCTGGAACCGGCCATAGATTCCCATGATTCCGCGTCGATACGTTTTATCGTACGTAGAAATTGTTTTCGCCCGGCTAACGGTCGTCCGTCATGAAATTCTCGGTTCCCCGCTAAGGAAAAAGAGCTGCAATGTGCTCCGCCTCATTTGCATGGAACCGTTCTAAGCTCGATAGCTCGCCGACCCATGTGCACACGTGGAAACGTCGACATTATTTTTCGATGTTCGTCACGTACGCCACGCTCGATATGGAATTGGATGACCATCGCGGGAGATCGCACGCGAAGCTCTACATTCGTATAAACAGAAATTCTCTGGCGATTATCTTGTATACTATTCGGTGCACGATCGCCCTATCCGGTGAAATTCAGTGAAATTATTTGAGCCTAAGGATTATAATACTTTGCTTCTCCTCGATTAGTGTCTTCAGAGGTTGCAGGATATTTTTCTATTTTGCTGAATAATTCTAATTCTGGTGAAAGTTATTACAATAAAATGAGTAGGGTATGATCATTATAGCAGGAGTTGCAATTCCGTTGGCGCATCTTGACAGGACTCTACCTGGCATTGGAGTCGGGCCTCTGGAAGTTGTGAACATGTGCGCTTGTAGGCTGGCTGTCAAGTTAATAAAGAAAGAAAGACACACCAAATCGCATCGTAGGAATGCAAATTTGTATGGATCGCAAAACTCTGCGTGCAGACGCGCTTAGGAGATCCACCTTAACACCTGTTTCTCTCGCAGCAGAAAATTTTTGCATAAAGATACACAGTCCACTCATGACCCATGTTCTAATCTAGCAATACAAGTATGTTCGGCGTAAAAGTATTTTTAAATTACCAACGTCGTCAGAGAAAATTCTGAAATGCACTTCGACGAACATGGAAGCTTTCCACCGATTTGCATAAACCGGCGCCCCCGACATCGTGCGAGAAGATTCCATCAAACAGAACCTAATCGTGTATAATGCTTCGGCGAGCGATACTTGTAACTTCTGATGTACGATTGCCACAGCTATAATTCCTACAGCATCGATCGCCGCTAATCGAGTCTACGTAATCGTTGCGTGATTACGGTTTAGGTGTACGTGTTTTTTTTTCTCCTCGACGTGGCAATTTCAGCAGAACTCGATTAGACGGCTAGAGGTTGCCGCGCAGGTAGTACACACATAGAGGACGATCGCAATTACTCTTCCCGGGAAGCAGCCACGAGCAACTAATATCCGTTGTAATTACTTCAGAAAGTGGAGAGGTCGCGAGAATGCGTGTACACGTGCGTGCAATATTCAAGGGTCACTGAAAGCGTTTCAATTATCGGGCACGGGCATCTAGAAACATGGGAGCCTCGACTTAAATATTACTCGTGGGAAAGTCTTAATTCGACCACTTACTTGGATCATGTCCATCCTCTGTCAGAGTTTGAACATCTACTTTAATATATAAACAGAATTTTTCAAAATATCTTCTTAACTTTTTCTGCCATATGCTTCTAATACTAATGTAGAATAGGAGAATCGATGTGTATAAAAAATCTGGGTATCCATTTAAAACAATGTGCATAACCTTCGTATGACAGCTATGCTGCCAGCTAGGGAAACACGATTGACACCATCTTGCAGTCCTTCAGAAGCCATTCATCCTGTCCCTCCAACATTTTTAGCTTGTTACGATTGCGTGAATCACCCTGTACAGCCATTGAAAAACACATGAGTGATACAATAAATATAAACTTCTTTCTTCTTCCAAGGAATTCTGAACGACAACTGAGTTTTAATCACTGAAATAAATCGTAGTGCAATGGGTAAACTGTTATCTTTCCTACTGGATCATAGAAATTGATTCAACATCGACGTGTTGCGAACAGGATTTTTTCAGAATTGAGTATACCGTGCTCCAATTTAATCCTCAAGTTACAAATGTCCCAGTTTCGCGCTTAAGGTTTGAGACTGGGGAAATAAAATCGGCATTTCCCGTTCGCAAAGATGTGACCATCGCATTCGCATCGATCGGTGTATTCGTTCCCGGCACCGTATGAATAAACCATTTACAAAATTGAACGAAACACCCCCGCCCCCGGGGCGGTATCGAACGACGCCGCTGTCTCTCGCGGGGGGTGGGCGTGCGAAAGCGGGATTCATCCGGCTTGCAATTGCGCCGTAAAATAGGTGGAGATTGCGTTTGTCTGTCGTAAGGGGAAGGCGCAAAGCCGCGTGGGAGATCCTCGCAGGTCCCGCAATCGCGTAACCGTGCTTTCGCTCACGCACGCGAATGCTTTGCTTCCTCTCCCTCCCTCCCGAAAACGACGACGACGTGTCCACCGCCGCCACCCTCCCCCTTGGTATTTGCATATTTATGACTGTTTATAATGTATAATTGACGGGAATCCGCATACCATCGCCCTGGCGAAGCTACCGGGGGCTAGAGGCTACGCAGCCTTCTGCGAGCCACCAAATCAGATTACCGGCTTTGCATTTTGGCTCGACCGCGGTCACGACCACCGACTGCTCTGCCACCTCGCTCATTCATTTCTATACTCCCCCGCACACGCTTCATTCAGTACAACTCTTTGCTCGCACATTTTCTTAGCGCGAATCCTCTGTCTCCCTTTCGGGTCCATGGTGAACCTCCTATCATTCGGAGGACTCTGATTTTTCAAAATTATTTAGGTCAGGTAAAAACATTCTGTGTTAGTTAGTAAATACAGTAGGAGCTCGATTATAGTAGACCACATATGAATACAGTAAACGCCTCTTTACTGTCCAACAGCCGTGTTTTGCACGGACAGTGATCGTACCCAGACACTATTTTTGATTTATGACTACGTCTATCGCGCCGACCGCGCTGAGCGAGACTTCAATAGAGAGCCGAACATAGAGAAGAACAGAATGGGCGTTGGCAGGCAGTGGAGTGGATAGGCACTGAACAGTGATCGTGCCCACGAATACGTAATTGAATCCAAGTAATTGATTCAAGCAATACTATTTATCATTAATATCAAGTCCTTATACATTTAAGTAAGCGCAATGGTTAATGGTGACAATGGCTGACCATTCTAACCCAACGCGGACCATTGGAATAATTACCCTAACAAATAAAATTTTTACATTTTCCTATTTTCACTTGCGGGTCAGGACAAGAAAACAGTCGGATTAAATCGTATCAGAGGATCCGAGCAGCGAAAGGGTTAAAGCCACCGTGTGCAGGTAAAAGTGGCTCAGCAGATCTCTTTTTCACCTGTCGAGTGGCCATAGGAACGCGAGTTTTACTGAGGCGCAATTATGCGATGGAAGAGGAACCGCGAGCCACGCTCCGGCGACGCGACGCTCTGAATCGCGCTTACCGAAACAATGAATTATTCAGCGAGTTGTCGTTTAATTGTTTGCCCCCGATCCGATGCCCCGGAACGATTCGTCCGACTACGACGGCCCTATTATTCATTTAGCTGCGACGCGACGTTTTGTTTCGGAGAGACGGAAACGTTGCCACGATCGAGATAACGCTCTTCCAGTAGATGGACACACCTTCGCCTCTGTTCTCCAATCAGCTTATCCGGCTAAAGCCTCTCGACACGCACCGAACAGATTCACGCCCGATGTTCGACCACAGTTTCCTGTCGCTTCTTACACGATCGCTTCTGTTATTTCGTTTTGTGACCATCCAACGTTGGAGCACATGTACGAAGGACGTGAAATTGTAAGTTCCTCGAGGGACAAAACAATCTTGATTTATTATATTCTTTTTATCTGTGAAGTCACGACAAGTACAGGCAAGTTTCATAAAAAGACAAGTTGGGTTCGAAGAAAAAAATTTGTTCACCTTCCTAACAGGTTCGTTAAATCGTAAATAAAATCGTTTATTAAAGATCTACTAATTGTTTATGTGTTTAGAATCATAGAAAGTCGTGTAGTCTATAAATACAGTAAGACCTCGAACCCCGGTTAATCGAAGTACGACTGAATATGAAACCTGCAGTCTCGTCAAAACCTCAATAAATGAACTTCAAATCATCATCACCAATTTAAATTAAATATTTCCCCATATTCATTATCTATGTAATTAATTAGCTTACGTAAAAGAATCAACTTTCTACTTCAGTACAATAATTTACTACAGTGTTAATACCTAAAAAAACGAATGTTGTGGCACATCATCTCTTGCACCCCTCAATTGATTGCGAACAGTGCCTTGCAAAATCTCATTATCGCGGTAACGCGTCTCGTACGAAATGCGATTACTGAAATCTTTCTCTGCGACCTCCATCCTCTAGTCTCGTCTCTCGTCACGTTTATGTCCTGGTCTCTGATGGTCTATCCTGATTCTCGTTGCATGGTTTACGCGTGGCTTGCGCGACTCGCTTTACGTTTCGCGTGGTTTAACACACCCTTGGGCGCGTCGTCTCATCAGCCATGAAAATTTGTTACACCACCGGGCAATGTTCTCATCTTCGTGCAGTTTACTATTCGTTTTATTGCCCCTAATTAAAGGGAAACCCGCGAAATATTCAACGTTCGCATTAATCCTCTCCGTTTCCTCTCATGCTCCACTGGGATCAACGATCTCACTGCGATTTAATTGCGTTTGACAATGCGAATACGGATTACGACACGGACGATTTTATTGAAAATTCAAATGCCTGATACTGCGGACCTACTTGAATTTTACACACACTGCATCATGTCGAAAATTTTTACTGCGGATTTACATGCAAAATAAAATTTCTTCACTTCAATTACAAGTAAGAGGAGCCAAGTAAAAATTGCTTCATTCCTTTAACAATGTTAACAAGCTGAAACCGATACATTAATATTGTTAAATATTTTTAATCTATTCACTGTTTTAAATCGTACCTACTCATTCCTGTCATAAATGCATAAAATCCGCAGTCTCATTAGCTTCTTCAACTATTTTTCAGAGTTAAAGTAGCAACTACGAATCTAATATAAAGTGTCTTAAACCAATAAAAATTATTGTTTAATGATTTTTCATAAAACCGTCAAAATGATACAATAAAATGGTTAAAATTATCAAGTGCACTTTTCAAACTCCAAACAATTCGAACAAACCTCTGTCTCAAAAGAGGACGCTGTAAATGGTCGCGTGTGTTTACAAATTTTTCAGCTCGGGAACGCGAGAAGAGGCCGCGAAATTCGGCGGGGTCAAAGAGCGTGGCTAGTGTCAGAGGTTTGCGGATGAAAAGTTTGCGAGCGCGCAAACGCTCTAAGTAGCTTTAAAGTGGCCAGCTCATGGCTGGCGGATAGAGGAGCGAGTTTCGCGCGCGTGTTCGCGGAACCGGCCCGTTCTCGTTAACTAGGAAATTAGCCGTTTGCGACCTTTTATCAGGAACGCGGCGCGCCTCGAGCGGAAGGCGACGCGTTTCCGTCGGGTTTCTGCGCCGTAATTGCGGTTCCCTCTCGTGAAATTCGCGTGAGCTACGGCGGAATCGCGTGTGTCTTCGCGATCTCTCTCGATGGGCTCGTCGCGATACCTCGCCGGACCGATGCGGCGAGAAACCGGGAAACGAAAACTGGAAGGAGGAACATTTCCGGGGCATAAATATCCCACGGGATCGTTAAGACGCCCGGTGCCACGCGAGGACCTAATATGGAAGCCTGAAACACTCGGTACCCTCAAGAATATTTAGAGGAAAAAATGGAGGAAATTGTGGTACCCTCTCTCTGTCAATACCGGATTAATCAAGTAATATTGGGACGCATGCACGACAGAGACGAAACGCGTCATGTAACCTGACCGTGGCGGAAACGAGGGGGAATAGCATCGTAGAAGGGGAATGTGGTGAGACAAGTCTCGATCTGATGACTCTGTTACCGATGAGTCCTCGAACGGGCCTTAGAAAATAATATATTAATAATAAGCTCTATTGGTACTATCATCCTGTCACCATCTTTTTCACAAATATAGATGACGAGAGACCAGGACACAAACATGATGGTATGAGACCAAAGGATGGGAGGCTGGGTAAAGATTTCGATAATCGCGTTTCATAGCTGGTAATACGAGACACATTACCGCGATAATGGAATTTTATACGCAATCAATTATCGTATCGGGGCCGAGTGGGACTGGGGGGTGGGGCGAGGCTCTCTGTGTTTTTGTTTAATTGAAAATCAATGGCTGGAACGGCGCTCGGTCGAACGGTCCTGAAAATGAGCAGGAATTTTTCGACATTAACTATGCGGCTGAACTAACACGCTCCCGGGCACGATTTATCGCGTAAAATCGCGGTGGTGCACGCCTGTGCAATCGGTAAAAGCGCGGCGCGAGGGAGTTAGAGGAGGAACGGTGGAACGCGGGGGTGGCGCAAAACGGGGGTTTTGCGCCGCGCTAAACGCGTGCGGAACGCTGGGACGAAAAAGAGAAAACACGCGTGGGGGCTGAATAGCCGGTCGCCAGCCCAAGCCATGCGTGATATAACGTGGCGACGAGGTCCGAGCGTCACACGACAAATGGCGAGCCATTTGCGAAATAACGCATCGATAAACCCGCCTGCAAAACGAACGTCAGAAGCGTCCTCCTACGGACCGTACTCCACCCTCGGCCACCGCGCCGCGATTCGAATTCCCGGACCCTCTGAATAGGGGGTGTGGTCACATCTTTCCGACAAGAAAATGCCGTATTTCGTATTCACCCGTGACTTCCACGATCGCCTCTGAACCTCCGGAGGATATCGAACAGCCCGGTGAGATCCCTGCGAGCTCGTGACATCCACTCCGATCTTGGAACGTTTTTAAAGTGTTCCTCTTTACTGCTGCTTCATTTTAATCTCTGCCCGATCCATAAATCGGATTTGCGAGGAATATCTCGTAAGTTGGCGATGGAAATTTAAGCGAATTTATGCTTTCAATCCGGCAGTCGGTAGAAGCAGGAATCGGATTGAAGCTCACTACGTAGAACGATAAATATTTATGCTGATAGAATTTGTAGTTCGATGAAGTGTATTGAGTGGCGTTCATTACAGATGCGAAAATATCCGCAGGGTAATAATAGGGTGATTATTCCACGGAAGTTCCGAGTATTACTAATTGCTTTCTGTCATTGTTATTGTCGAGTTCTGGAGCGGAAACATTGAAAATTCGAAACGTTGTAGCCCTTTGTTCCTGGAATGGTCTCTTTATCTGAGGCATTGGCCGGCAACCAAATTGCGCGGATCTACGGCGTGTCGTGATCGAGTGGACGAGGATGATCCTGGAGGAGCGAAAGAGTGCATGAGTGTGGCGTAGGTGACGAGAGAATAGGAAGAAAGGAAGGGTTGCACGGGGTAGACATGGGTGTGCCAGCCGGTGTTTGGTCTCCGAAGAGAATATAGAGAGGATGCATAGAGGAGTCTGATCTCGCCGGAGAGTGACTGAACGCGTCAAAGTAAGGGAGGCTGATGTATATGCATACTACTCCCGGGTCACCGGGATCGCCCGAATTACCATAAACACGCTAGATAGTAGGCTAACTGCCGTTGTACCTCTTCATCCTTGCCCACTCCACCTGGCCTGAACCTCCTTTGGTGGTCCGTCCGTCTGCCTTTTTTGATTCATCAAACTACGACGGGCGAAATTCTACCCTCTCATTATTCGGTAACTGGACAAGTTTCCCGCGCCATCTTCATTCGCATCCCAAGATCCAGGTGAAGAGTTCCTTCATCATTCAAAAGAGTTCCTTCCTCAATCATTCCCTTGAATTTTTCTGACGGCGGAGAGAAGAATTCTTGTGAGTGTTGCCACTGGACTCGTCAGGGAGGTTATGAAATCTTGACTAGGAGAAAAACCACAGACTAGGAAGATTGGAAGTCTAGGCAGGGTAGAATATCCCTATAGATATTTTAAAGAGCGTTTCAGGTATTTTTGGTTATCCCAGTTCAGGCAAAAAATTGTTAAAATATGAAGCTTTAATCTTGTATTTAAACGAAGATTCTGGCTCGAAATTGTAGGTCAGCGAAGTGTTAATAACTTCGTGCGAGAGAAAATTTTCGATAATTAAGAAGCAGATGAAAACGATTTCGAGAAACTTATCAGATTCAAGATTCATGCTACTGCTTCAGAGTTAATACTTTAACAGCGCGATTAACTACCGACGAAGATCTGCTAACACATGATATTACACGTTGTCGAAGTTGTTCGAGCCCGCTCGCGGGTGAAGATTTTATTAACTCCCTGGCGATGTCAGAGTGTACCGCCACATGTCGAAATTTTATTAGCCCCGGACAGCCAGAGCCGCGCGGGATATTAAATATTTGCTGAGTCCATCGTTCGGAATCACTTTACGGGCAGCCTCTAATTACGAGTTCCAGGTATGGAGCGGGTAGTCTAGGCGTAGTAACCGGAGCTTGATGTCTCTCGGTCTATCTTTCTCGAGTTTCACGATACCCTAACTTTCGCCGTGCCTTGCTCGTCCATCGATCTTTGCCGGGCGAGATCACAGAGGACAGTCTCCTTGATGTTTCTCGGGCAAGCAGAGGGCAAGGCCAGCCCCTTGGCTTGCGAGCTTTATTCGTTCGAGGGCCGTGTTTGATCGATTCCATCGCCGCCGGCACTGAAACACCTAGACCAGGTTGTTCTTTGAACCTTGCGGTGACCCGTGGCCAAGAACACAAGAGTCAATCCTCGGGCATTTTCCGAGTTCGATCGTTGGAGGGCAGTGAAAATTCGATATTCTCCCGAGTGGCTCGGCTTTCACAAAGGTCCACGCGAGAGGATCCATCGACGGTTTCGGTAAACAGGGAATCCTACGTGAGGCTAATTCGAAAAACCAACTCCGGGACGCGGCTGGAAGCTATAGCCTAACCTGATCCGGCCACTGGAACAGGCTCGGCAAACCGAATCTGCGGCGAACCGGAGACCCGGCCGCAAATTTTGTTAGAGCCACGCTGCTCGAAGATGCTCGTTCCCTGCCTTTCACTTCCTAGCCGCACCATCAACTCGCAACACGCACAAATCACTCCACGAACACTCGATCGCTGAATTCCCCATTGGAATTGCTCGAAATAGCTCGGGACCGCAGAGAACTCCCCCGCCAGTTTTTCAATTAAATCGGAGAACAGCTACTTTCGAAGTTGCCTTCGATTCTACTCCTGGCGAAACCCGCAGGCTTCTTCCGTAGAAAATGCATGAAAATCCACGAAAATTTTCGCAATCGAGTGGGATGAAGAGGCGGTGGGAATTCGGCGGGGATATTCTCACGGCACTGGCGCGGCATGCACGCGATTAGAAACTTTCTCGACCGCAGATGAAGGCTAATTAATGCCGATCTAATTGGCTGAGGCTGCGCTTTAGCAACTGGACCAGTACACGGTCACTCGTCTTTCCGGATTTCTGTTCTGCCCGTATAGTTCCCTCGAAATTGCGAGACCCTAGCCAGCGTTTTGGATTGCTCGTTTGCAAAAATGTATTGTCAAGATGTTCTTCTTTTGTGTTATTCCTGTTATAAATTTTAGAGTAACATTTGAATACATGGAATACACCAACCTGGTAATCAGAATTTAAAGAACACATCCAGTGTATTAAAAAGTATTCTAAAAAGATCCCAGTCGCATAGTGCTTTTCATCAGAAAGAAACCGCGGAGAATTTCTGGATCAAAGAGCAACAGAATTTTAATTCTGAAAATCTGCATCAGCGAACCGAAATTCTTTCCGTGCTTTACATAATGTAGAAGCGCTACAGCGTTTATGGATTAACATTAAATTCCCGAATAACCGGAATTTAGCATAATGATGTACCCGGATGGTAGACGGGAGTTCGAGCGATCAAGTTTTGCTTCGTTACGCGAATTGATCTCGCGGAATCGATAACATCAAAGGGCCTCGGGGGAAACAGGAGCCGTCTCGGCCGGTCGATCACGGACCTCGTAGTCGATCGATCATCGAAATTGACCGTGCCAAGAATGTGTAGCCCCGGTTGTGTCGCCGATGCCGTGCACGTGAATGCAATATTGATCGCGCGGGCTGGCTCGGAACGGTAGTGTAGGTACGGGTACGGTTCGCAGCCGGCCTTGACGGGAAAGTTCATCGTCGGAACGACGGGAAAGCACAAAGTGCATCCGAGGAAAATTGCATTCCTTCGAGTTCCCTTCCTGACCCACTCGAGAATCCGGCGAACGTCAGGCATCGTTGAAACGCTTTCTACATGCTTCGTTGCTCGCGCTTTTCCGCCAAGAGTCGAACCCAAAGATTCGAGGAGGAGGAGAGAGGCGGAGAGGCCTCGGGCATATCCCAGCTCGAGAAATTTTCTTTCGACGTTGAACGGTGGGCTCTCTCTCGGTATGTAAGGGAAACACCGTTGCCACGGACGATTTCTCCCTCGCTATTCCTTTAATTGGCTACACGTTATGCAAAGGACGCTAAATCGCGTCTGCTACCCCGTCGGCCGAGCCGCGCGCCCAGAATCCATTCGCGAGGAGATACGATCGAAACGAACGGTGAATGGGTAATTGAACCTGATGCAAGTTCGACTTACGTAAGAAACCGTATGGTGGAAAGTACGCCAAAAGCTCTACTGCGTTTTCTCTTATAATTTGGGGAACTTTCTGGCTCTGTCTCTCGTGATTCTTCCTGCGGTTCTTGGTTAAGGTCTGGTTGAGGAATGTTGAGGAATGTTGAGGAATGACGCCTCAGAGACAGTAAACCAATTATTTTTAAATATTATCACACAGACTTTCATTAAACGAAATGGTTTTTCCTTCATATGATGCACTAGCTATTTTGTAAATTTTGTATAAAAGTCAGTCTCTATTTACCTGTTTAGTTCTTAGGATACATTGTAAAGAGGGTTGAACCAACGTTGGCTAGTAACAATTTTGAATATTTTATGCAATTTTGTAAAATACAAAATTCTTATTCATAAAATAAGACTGCAAGAAGATATGAAAAATATTACACTCTCGTAGTGATGTGGAAGACAATGTTCTTGATGAATAAATACAAAATAATATTCCACGAACATGATTACAGTGCTACAACCGACTGTCCACAGCCACCCATCCGGATCCGCTCACCACCTCTTTACACTGCAGTTTCATTCACCCCTGGGTTCCAATCTCGCTCGATCCCCTCTCGACAACGCAAAGTCGCAAAGCGGCCATCAGTCTCGTCGTCGAATGACACGCGAGGCTTTGGCAGAGCGCCGAGCACGGTTCACAGATCACGCAGTTAATGATATTAAAGAAACATAACGGTATTACTAGTCTGCAGGTGTTTATGTAAATTGGAAACCCGATGCAGCAGTTCCGATCAAAGAAAACGACATAGGCCATCATCCTTGTATCAGACATCAAAGGCTAAAAAATTTGTTCTTATATTTCTAAAGACACCTCAGAAATAATTGTGTACGAATATATTTGCGTCAAAGGTGGGGAATTGTTTAAATAGAGCCTCTGAAAGATATTAACAATTTCTTTGGTCAGAGTTTAATGGTCGTGTCGGCGCAATGCTCTTCAGCGTTCGCGGTTCAAAACAAAGCACCTGGAATTACTTCCAGTTACCCGGGGCCACCGTCGACACCTTCCGGTGTACGGGGGGTCCTTCAGCGTCCCAACACCTTGAATATTAATGCTTGGTTTACAATAAACCGCGACAAATTCCCGCCTCGTCGCCGGCTCGCGAGGATTAACGTGAAAAGACGCGTTCGCGGGACGAGATCGTTATCCACGGAATTATTTTCGAATAAAAATAAGGGTATAAAAGAGAACCTGAAAAAAAGAGAGGGTGGGTGCAGAGTGAATCCGGGAAACGCGAGAAAGGAGACAACGAGGAAGGAAACAAAGCGTCTGAGACGGAGGCAGGACGAATAAAAAGTCCCGTCCTCGAGACAGGTGGAACGAAGGACGACGCAGGGGGTGGAAAAGGGAAATGTGCGGCGGAGATCTGATATCCGCGGGGTTGGGGAACTTTTGAAAGTTATTTAAATTAAATAGACTGCTGGGAAGAAGACGCGGGCGAAGGGGCAGGGTGGAAAAAAGGGATGGCAGCACGGAAATATGGAAGACGAGATAAGGGTTGATCGCAGGGAAAGTAAAGGTTGAGCAGGAAAGAGAGGAACAGCAACCCCCGACGGTATTGATAGCGACAACACCCCCGGATAAAATATAACGCGCGTCTCAGCGCAGGGAATTAAAAGGTGTTTCTGCTCCCTTTTAACGGCCTCGCCTTCTTCCTATGGCTCGTGTACACTATGCGAGAACCCTTCGAGGTAGACATCAGAAGAGGGTGCTGCGCAGCGTCCCTTCGAATACTGCTATCTCGATCCTCGGCTTCGATCCTACCAAGGGGAAGAACGACCGATTATAACCACTCTTTATGTTTCTTCTATCTTTTCGGGATGCCACCATTAGCCAGACACTGCGCACACGAGGAATTACATTCTCTTTGACCGTATTTCGATGTTCAACGACGTCGTCGTCGTCTTGAACAAGAAGATCCGACCGGCTTTGATCCACATATTACACTTCAACGGTATTAGGATCGAATTGATCTTTACGAGTCCTTTGAATCTTGTTAGACCAGCCACTCCTGCGACCTATCCTGGAAAGCCACCCTCGAACTATCTTAGCCGTCGTTCTTGGGGTTTAAATCCGGATTTCGAAGACTCTTGAGTTTTGTCGTAGTTTTCTAATTTCGCGAAGAAACTGCGCGCTTTTGTAGTGACACCACATCTTACAGTTTCTGATGCTCTGGCTATTCTAGCTGTCTTTCCTGTGGATTAAATTCTAATTTTGCAGGACACAGTGACGTAGTAATCTAATTTCTTGAAGACTCACTCTTGTAGACAAAGCACTGTACTTTACAATTTCTTCCACCCTCAGACTGTCTCAGCTATTTTTCCTGTGGCTTCAATTCTGATTTAAAGCTCTAAGCACTTTGTTATTCAGATTTTTACAGAAATTTTGTCACAGACCTCAAATATTTTTATGAAATTTTTTTGAAACTTTGTCATAGTCCAATTTTTATAGGCAGAAAATGTGTCATATACTGATCCGTGTATATGTTATTCAAATGAATAAATATTTTGTTTTTTATCTTAAAGGGTAGATACGCGAGCCTGATGACTTCAATATGGCGACAGTCGTTCTCAAAGCAGAGAGGCTAAACTGATACACTTCTTTATCCCAAAGGTACTTTGATAGAAAATTATTTAATAGAATCATTAGTTCGTAAGTACCTCAATACCATTATCACTTCTCGAGAAAATTTTGAAAAAAATCACTTTGAGTAACGAGGACCCAGTAACCATGCCGAAGGTGTCAAGGGTGTAACCACCCCATAAACCGGTCCCAGTTAGCCGGTGTAAAACGTCTCTACACGTCGTCGAAGCTCGCCGATCGATCCCGAGCGTCCATTATTCGCGGACGCGTTGTACAGACTTCGTTTTGTGCCGGCGGAATGCTCGAGGCCGTCGGCGGAGTTTGTAAACTGGCGTGTGCTTAGCGAACCGGCTAACCTGATGGATCGATCATCCATTTCGGCCCCACTCGATTCGTCGGGCTAAATAGACGGGTATTAAGTTCCCAATATAAGTAGGAGCGATTCCCTGGATGCCTTAATGCAACGCGCGGATCTCGAGATCCTGCTTTCCGGAGAGAGGGTCGCAGACTTCTCTCTCTCTACCCCGAAACCTGAAGAGATCCAGTTACACCGAACTTTCGGACGGCAATAATGGACCCCGGACCCGAAACTTCGAGTATTGTTTTATCGCCTTTAATACCCGCCACCCGTTCGGTAATGCAAAGTACCCGCCGACCTCGTTCGACTTCCCACACCACCACCGAAACGCTCTATTTCTCGTACAGACGGCCGAGCCACCCTTTTCGCCTCTTTTCATGACGGAGCTTAACGATAAGTGATTTCGTATGCACGAAAGCGACCCGAGGCTCCCTTAATTTCCACGATCATAAAACCTCGACCGTGGACCCGCCGTTCCTACCGGACTATTCTCGGGGACGTAGTTTCAGCAACTCGGACTTTGCTTTAAGACTTCGGATTTTTCTTCTGGTTCCTTAGAGATCTGACTCTGGACTCTTGTTAAAATACATGATTTTCTGACGGACGTTTCATTGGCCAATAAAACGTGTACATATAACGTGAACCAAGTTGATTCAAAGAGGAAAATGTTTCCAATGTTTCTATAATGACTAAACCCTGGTATACATTTTGTAATTTCTCTACAGATTTTTGAATCCCTCTAATATAATATAATATATAAATTGTATACAATAGAATATACGATTATGATAAAAAGTAGTAGGTGAGATATAAAACAGTGTCAAGATCGTATTTCATGACTCCCAAGGTCACATTTTCCCATATATCAAGATCATCGTTTTTAAATGGAATGATGAGTCTCTCGGTTCTCTTAAAAAAGGTTCTCGAATAAAGCCGCCCGTGCGATTTCGAAGCACGTAATCGTCGATCATCGACGATAACTCATGAATCACGTGGCAAACAACGCGACCTACTGGCACGGTCTTGGCACCCTAGCCAAGGGTGCCCTTGGAAAGGAAAAAAAAGGGCAGACACCCTTCGAGGAACGTAACCCTACTCGGTAGGGTGCGCGCGTCCTGGAAGTGCAACCAAGGACGACGACACGCGCAGCATGTGGGGCCGCATATGGCGCGTGGCTTCCCATTGTTAAGGCCGTGGCTTACCTAACTGACTTTATGGTTGACCGTACTTCCAGGGTGAATCCGGCCTGTCCTCCCGGGGCACATGTGCGCAAGGTGTCCCGGAACGATTCATCGTCGATAACTATTGTCGGCCGCGTTGCTCTTGTTACATTTTTACTGCGCCCGGCGGGGCGTTCCGCCGCTTTCAGGAATCGATAAACGCGTTCTCGCGAAAATGAAATTTTCCGCTATGCCGAAAATGAGGTGGTGAAAATGGAGCAGTACGGGCCGGTGTTAATCTCTGTAAATAGTCTCGCTGTCGATAACTGAGCTTCGAAGTTCACGGTCTCTTCCGAATGTTTAAAGACCGATGTTAGTAGATTTTTTAGGAGAATTATATACAGTGACTTCCACTAATATTCGGACACTCCTAAAAAGACGATAACTTTTTTAATATTGTACTATACGATTTGAACTTTTTTGGGGAAGCTAGAGCAATTAGTTTGCTACAGGATGTGAACAAAAATTTTCTCAAGAATTGCAATTGATCGGAATTGTAGAAAAAAATACTAAAAGTTGCATTTTACAACTTTTTTATGTGGCCTACATTGAAAATTTAAAAAATACGTTTTGTAGATCTGTGTGAATTAAACATATTCTGAAAATTTCGTCAAAATCGGTCGACGTTGCAATGAACTACAAACGTTTAAAGATGGTAAAAATTGCAGATTTTCACGATTTTCGGCCTATAACTGCAGTAAATCTAAGGATCCGTACATCCTTCAATGCCTGTCGTTTTTTTCCGCATCAACCGATTTCGATGAAACTCTCACAGTGCATATAATTGACACAGATCTACAAAACGTATTTTTTAAATTTTCGATATAAGCCCACATAAAAAGTTCTAAAATGCAACTTTTAGTATTTTCTCTGCAATTCCGACAACTTGCAATTTTTCGCAAAAATTTTAGTCACGTTGTGCAGCAAACCGATTGTTCTAGCTTCCCAAAAAATTTCAAATCGTATGGTTCGATATTAAAAATGTTATCATCTTTTTAAAAATGTCCGACTATTAGTGGGAGTCACTGTATGTATAATTTAAATATTTTTTAGCTATTTCTCATGTCAAATCTGTAAAATGTATTTATTTCCATTGATGAAATATGCTTATCTTGTGCTAAGATTGATGATAAACGGTCAATAAAAATAAAAAATCGAAACATTTTGAAGAATACTTCTCCTTGTTCGGTACAACTATAAGAAGCAACAATATGTTTACATACAAAAAGTACTGTATAGTATACGAATGAGTATCAACGCACAACCTTCGGAGCCAATGAGCCTTCCCCTACACTACTTCAGAGCCCCAAGTATATCTAGCCGAGTACACCCAATAACTCCGATTCAGTCGGATAATATTCCACCCACCCTCACGAGAAGGCCACACGTATCTTCTCTCGATGCCGCGGCAAAACCGACGCCTCCCGGCACGGCGGCGTCCTTTATCGAGTCTCCTCTGCGGCGCGACAACGCATTTACGGACGCATATTCATAAAGCGTATATCTTGTAGCGGGGGATAGGGTTCGTGGATTTATGAACGGAAGGTCTATCGTTGGAGATCGGTCGGTTAGATCGGCTTGGTATCGGTCAAGGAACCGGTAGCCGGTGGCTCCCTAGCACGGCTCTAAAACACCATCCGGCTGGGGGAGGGGAGCGGGTCGTTCGGGTCGGGGTCGTGGTTCGGATCGGGTAACACGGGTGCATGAATCTCGACTGTGCTCGTAGTTGCCTCACCGTGCCTCGCCTCGCGTCGCGTCGGGGGCCGAAATCGCATTTGAACGAAGCTAAATCCGACGATGTATTCATGGCCGTATAGAAGGAGGGGGTGTAGGTGTACGGCGAAGTGTCGCGGTGTCGGCTACCGAGGGGAGAGAGAACGAGAGGAAGAGAGAGGGAGAGAGTAAAAGAGAGAGAGAGAGGGTGAGAAAGAGAGGGTTGGCGAGATCGAGGGGGTGGGCGTCGGTGTTGTGTGTCGCAGCCGCCACAGTATACAACGGTATCTCTCGCGCATGATAAATCTTCCGTCGCGGTTCGAGCCTCTATCGTATCGCCGTAGCTATTTTAATATTTTAAAGTTCTACCCTAAATGCGCAGTATATCAAAACTTCTATCATAAATTACTCTCCTCGTCTCCCCCGCTCTCTTTCTCTCTCTCTCTCTGGCAGAGCGATCCCTCTAGTCGCCTCCGTTTCGGCACACGGTCTGCTCTTGCTCTGTCCCGCGTTCGCTCCGCTCGCGAATTTCCCCGCTTGTTTCGCGGACCAAAAGGTCCACGCTCGGGAAATTAACGGCCAATGGCGTCGACGACGCTTGCCCGGGCTTCCGGGGAACAAAATATCATCGCGCGGAAACTGCGCCGACCACGGCCCCAGCCACCATTGTTCGATCCCACCGGTGGGTTCTCAATTAATAGAGAAGAGGATCGGGCATCCCCACAACCGATTTCGCTGCCTCATCCCTCTCCCCCAATGATGCTCGAGCCTTGTTGGTCGGCCAAACCCGAAATTCCATTCACAGGCTGTTTTCGATGGACCGTTGTTTCGATCGGCGATCATCAATAGTCCTTTTCGCGTTTTCAATGGATCTTATTTGCATTACCGTCTACAACAACGACCACTTGTTCTCGCCACCGCTCCACGCCGATCGTAACGCTCGATTAATTGTCTCCGTTTCGTGCACCGGCCTGGACCGTGTGCTGCTGCATTGCGCAACCACGATAGATAGCGCTGCAAATGGGCGACCGTTCGTTAGCCACACGATCTTTAATTGCGTCTTCGGTTGACGCTGAAGACTGAGGGACTGGCAAGATGCTGCGCCAATTTCGCGATCACGATTCTTGGACGCTATAATTGCCTCAACGAGTCGGACAAGAAGCTGAAGAAGTGCTGTTGGTGACGGGCTAATGTTCTATGGCGAATTCTTAGAATCTAAATACATTGTATTTTTAATGATTCGAGAGGGTGGCTTTTGAAATACTGCTGTGATTGATAGACGGAATAAAAATTTGTCTGAATTGAGTGCAGTCGATGTTAGAAAATTGGCAACAAAATGAGTCTAAGGAGGTTCTCCTACGATTATCTTCCTCAAAGTTATAATAGTTTTAACATCACCATTTTTAGTTTATAGGTATGGTAGGTAATATATATCTGAAAGAATTATGTTAAAAAACATATAAAAGAGAATTGATATTCAAGAACAATTTTGCATGGATCCAGCGGAACGGGTCTTACAGATACAGCTGACCGAAAGAGCGCGAACAGCTGCACTAAAAATCGTCGAATGCACTTACAGTGCATCGGGCTCCGAGTGGCACGGTATTCTCAATTAATGGGAACAGTCGTGCGTAATGGGAGAAGGACCATGCGGAATTTCGGAGGTAATTCGAGACGTTGGCTGCGGCTGGGTTAGCGTAACGCTTGCGTCACGCTCGAGGGTTCGGTAACGAGGCGAACGGGGGCTGCAGGGCAGCGTCGGTCCGATAATCGGCCGGCAAGATGCACTCGGCCGCGTTCCTGCGCCGAGATTCCGCGAGTCTGCGGAGCCTGTTGAGTTTCGACGAGGGAATGCGGCACGTATATCGATTCGCGAGGTCGTCCGTTATGCAAGCACGATTCCTAGCACCCGCGTGCTCAGTTCTCGAACTTCCTGCGGGCGTAGAAACGGAGAGGAGAGGAGTGGGAGCTCTCACTCCCCATCGAGTTCCTCCTCTTCAACGGGAATGCATAATTTAAATGTCCCGCGTCCCAGTTTCCCTCCTTTTCGAGAGCATCGCTGATTGCTATGCCGGTCCTTCTTCGTGAATTACAGACAGCCCCTGTCCCCGGGCCCCACACACGTCCGTATTCATACTTTTTCGCCCGGCCACCCCCGCCGAGAACTTTTAAAAAGGTTCGCGCGCGTTTCCCCGAATCCCCGACCATTGTCCTGCCTACCCGACTGGCAGTGATGTGTGAGAAATTAAAACTATCGCGGATATAAAGCTGCAATTTATTCGTTGACGGTCTCGAGAACCTACCGCCCGCCCCGACACTTCTCAGCCGGATGGGGATCCCCTCCGGCGATGAGATGCACGGCACGCAATTAACACGGAGAACAGCCCGGCCGTGCTCGTCGCGGAAATTAACGGGAGCAAGGTTTTCTTTGCCGAGCCACCGTCAGCGATACTTCCCAGTTGCGGACCTTCTCGCGAAATTATCTGCGAACGTGCTCCGCTGGCCGTCGCTTACGCGAGCTCCACGGGACACGCACGATAATCTTGTTTTCAAGGAAATTTTGCGAATCTGGGGTTTCGTGTCACCATACCAGCTCACTTGTGTATTTATTCATATTATTCTATATTTTAATATAGAAATTACATTATTAAATGTCAACACTTATTCCACTGTAATTTTATTTTAACATAAGTGTGATAAAATGTATAAGAAAAAATATTTAACCTCATCTTCGATATCAATGTTGCGCACCCCGTGTTTAAAAAAATTATAAACATTGATCTGCAGCTCCTGCAGCACCGAAACTGATTTTCCACGAGCCATGCAAGCCCGTACAGTTTTTTCCAAAGCTGTGCAGCATCCCCTCAATAACACTCTCCACGTTAAAAAGCGGCGCGTTAGCCGCGATTCCAAAGTTTTCCGCCAGCGCCGGAAGCGGGTCCCTGGATGGAAATTCGACTTTCTCGTATCCGAGTTGTTGGCTGCCATCGTGGCGACCCGCGCCGGCCGTGTTTCGAAGGTTGATGCACTTTACTTCCGGATAATCAGGCGAGCATTGTTTGCCGAATTACGAAACGCTGTACCACGCGAAATAGAGTTAGAGGCGTCGCGTTCTATGCAGCATATACACACAACCACCCTCTGGGACAGTAACAGGGACTATACATCAACTACCATCACCGAGAGCCAGACAGCTGCGAACAGTACCTTTGAATTGCGAGGATGTTAGGAAAGGCATCTCTTCCTCCTGTACGACAAACGTTTCCGTTTTCACCTCTCCCCAGTATACGCCAGTTCTCTGTACGTTGTGAGGAAGATTGGTTTTACTTTTAGCCGATTTTCTTCGACCGATTTAACTCGAGTTAACCGAAACGACGGTAATTCGTTTAGAGGCCTCGTTGTTGGAACGCCGCGCGTTATTCCCTGGTTTACGCGGCTTAATCGCCGGAATTACCCACGGAACCGGCGCCTAACTTCACCGAACTTCGGTGATACAATTTACCGGGCAGATAAGTGGATCGCTGGATGCCTCGGATAGCTTCGATCGTTTCACTTTCGCCAACGAATCGCTGATAAAACCCCGAAAGTGCGCCGAAATTGTTTACGATCGGGCATCGCTTCGAAGAAAGGCAATCAATGTTCCTCCGCGGCGAATGAAATTATAATGTGCGAAGTATTGTCTAGGATTAGTGAGAGAACTGACATCTCCGGATCTTAGTGAAACTTCGGGACGACGTAGTTCTTGCAAAAATATTAGACACATTTTTTTGATCGTTCATATTCAGGAGGTTGGAGCCATATTTGGTCTAATATCTCAGAAACTATTAGAACTAGAGGGTTGGTTCAAAAGATAAAATTAATTTGTTTAAAAAATACATTAATAAATGTGTCGAATATTTTTGCAAGAATCACGTCCTCCCAAAGTTTCACTAAGATATGAAAATGTCAGTTTTCGTCCCTTGTTAGTATGTATGCGCAATACATACTAACTACGACAGCGTGTATGAGGTAAAGACATCTTTATGGATCGTTATAGGAGCGGGTTCTGCGGGATCTATGGCCGGCGAGGGCTGCGGGTCGACATTGTCGAATACAGCGAGTAAGAGCAGTGGAAGTTAGAGCCATGGAAATGATCAATTTCCTATAGGTGTCGGATGCATGTTGCACCGAGCACCGGGCCGTTGCAGAGGGCCGTGGACCGCGACGCAACGGTGGTCCCGCGAGATTTCGCGGGAACTTGCCACCGCGCCCGGAAATTCCACGGGATCGAGACGCTTTATTGTAATCGTCGCTTGACACAAATTAACGTAACTCGGGCGCAAGTTCGATGTAATCTAAACTTCGCCGACAACCTACTTCCCCGTTGATCCGGCCCACGAGCTGCTCCGCGTCATTGCGCGCGGATGCGTGCGCCATTCACCGTGCTAAAATGGATTTTGGATAACGGACGACCGTTCCAACCGACAACACGGAACCGGGACCATAATCGAATCGCGGGGAACGGAGAGAGACGGAACTGGAAACGAGGGTGAGAAAGAGATAAAGTGGAAGAGATAGAGAGTGATAGAGGAGAGAGCGGTCGCTTCGAGCACACAAACTAATAATAATTCGGGATAATTTCGATTATCGATAACCGCTTTAATATACACGCCCTTCCGATTGGTTTCCATAAAGCCACCGCGCGTTCCAATCCAGACCGTACCCTGCCCCCCTTTTTCCCTACCAATCTCGATCAACCAGCCTCTCGTTTCCCGCTGCCTCCTTCTCATTAACCCCCGCCGCATCTATTATAGATATTTGCAAATATTCCTGTCACCGGTTGACTCACCACAAACCCCTTGCAACACAATCCACCGACCACCAGTCAAAAATCGACTGTAAGATACATGTGAATTCCTATTTAATCCCTCCTGTTAGGTTCTTCAGGATTTCGAATATGCATTTTTGTTTTCTTACCCCTGATAGGGGTAATAAATAGACTGCGGATCTTTATGCATTTACGAAGAAATAGGTTGGGTGAGGTATAAAACAGTACAAGATTAGAAAAATTGAAGAATATCATAATGTTACCTTTAATGTAACAAAGTCATTAAGGGATGAAATCAATTTTTATTCTATTCCTGCTTCCTACGATAAATGCAGAACGTTTTTGCATAAAGATCCGCAGTCTAGTAATAAATTCACCCAAAAATCAATAATACAAATTTATCAAGAATTAAGTATTGCCTTAGCGCACCGTTGGATCCTAATGAGTTAATGCAATCTCCTAATGGAATCCCAGACAAAAATGTAGACCAGCATCCATGTCGCGAGGTACAAACCGGTCGACATCATGCACGATGACACGTGTACGTGACGATTCCTCGGGAATCGCGGATGGCGTTTTGATTCGATCCCGCATTGTACGTGAATTGGGTTGAATTCGAGCCGCTTTAACCCGCTCGGCTCAGTTCGGCCCGACTTAGTTCGGTGCCGCGACGCCGCGCCGCGCCGCTTGATTCCCGAGACGTCTTGGAGGCGCCGCTCGTGCCGATCTAATGGAGACATTTCCCGCTACAAGACTTGATTTACAATTCGATCGGACTTAGCGGGAAATTTCGCAAGCCAGCCGGTATTACCAGGTATTCTCAGGTGTGCCGATCGCCTGATGACGACTACGACGCTCCGTACCATTTCTCTTGCATCCGACTCGACGCCACCATCACGGGCTGAAGTTATATGTATCGATAATTCAACGGCGGGAATTTCGCGAGACTTGCATGCTGGTTGAAACTTGAGCGCCACTTGGAACAAGCACTCTCTGCCACCTTGAAAGGAGTGACCGGCAAAATTCACTTTGCACGGGATTCACTGCGATTTCCGACCGGTTTCGCCATTAACAGGTCGACTGGCTCCAGTGGTACCTGATTTTTACTTCGTACCCTTTTAATCGGGTAGAGTGCGAAATAACTCGGGGAAAGTACCTTCTCTTTGAGAATAGGTGGTGACGTCAAGGAGAGACGAAGGTCAACCCTGTTGTTTGAAATAGAAATAGTTTTTTATTTACATCCTGATAGTGTGTCTCAAGACGAATACAATGATCAATTCTGAAGGTCATTCAAGGTACCTCAATGTCAACTCTAATAGAAAATAAATTGTCTCAAAGCACTCTTCAAGTATTTTTGTGTCTTCTATGGTTGTTGGCATCAATTACATTATATGTTTGTGTGACATATTTGTCAGTGTACTTAGACAATTCGAAAATCAGCTAGTCCGATTTTCAGCGTCAGTGGATGGTTGAACCCTATTCGATGGCTTTGTAATTCGCGGGGAAGGTAGCAAAGGCGGCGCAGGACTCTCGATGTCGCTTTTCGCTTCTCGCGACAGGCGTCCTTCACGTTAACCGATGACGTCCGTGAGAAAGGCCAGCACGTGTACGCTGTCAAACGCAGCACCGACAAGCCGGCAGCCACGTGTGGTACGTGCACGTGACACGTTACAGCGACCGGGGAACACGGTAACCGAGTCGTAGCCGTGTCGAGGCTGCTCCATGTGGGATATCCCGAGCGACCACTGCCACGACCACGACCGCAACCGAAAGTCGGCGAGTCGACGTTAATTCTGAATTAATTTGCCAGCGATGGGAACGGTGCCCGGTTGCCAATCGTCGCGTCGTCGGTTTTCACCTCTCTCTCTCTGTCGCATCGGTTCCGATCCCTTCGATCTCGCTCGGATTTTTGCGAAACGTCTATCCTATTCCGGCGCAATCGCTTTCATACCCCGGGAAAACCGGGATAAATAAATTACCAACGGGGAATCTAATCCATCCCGTCCATCACGCACACGCGGCGGCGGTTTAATCGACGGAAATCGGCGCAGATCAAAGGGGAAATCGAAAAGCGCGGCGCAGCACACAGCTTGGGAACGATAGCCGCGGGGGTGTCTCGTTTTTCAACGCGCATTGCCCGGAACAATTATCCGGGACGCGTGTCAATAACACGGTCGCCGACGACGGAGCCCCAATAATGACGTTAATCGCTGTAACGAGAACTCGCAAGTATCACTCGAGCCGCGTAATCATGGTAAAGAACCGGCCTCGAAATTGTAATGCGCCCAAAATCGGCGGGATCGCGTTTCAATCAATCAATCGCCGATTATTCGCGTTCAACGGTTCCGACGCGGAGCTTCATCGCCCTGTATGATTTTTCCAGCGTTCACTATATATAATACTATGTCATAATCAAATGTAGATGCAAACTGCGATTGTAGATGCAAACTGCGATTAGAGAATCATTTGTTTTTCTTCTGCTGAATGGATATCACTAAATGGAGGATTCAATTCACTGTTTTATGAATTGCAATCTGATACCAGGCATTTGTGCGGACGTCCATAGTCTGCTTATAAATTACCCGATGATCTACATACGCAGTTTATAATATGCCCCGCATAATGAGACACATAATCAAAATGATTATTAGTAATGCTATTATGTAACCCGTATCTACTATTATGCATATCGCAGTTGGACAAAGGCATTATGAATCGGTATGGATGCGGAATGCAATATATTTGTTTAAAGTATTCCATTCAAGATTAAATGTCTCAATTATTTGTGATCGTAGCAGTGTCAGAAAATTGTATAACTTCAACTCAAAGAACTATTGATTGTGATTATGTACTTTTGTCGGGCAACACGTAAAGATTTTGTTTTCAAGGTTTCGTTTGCAGATTATAAAGATTTGAACAAAATTATGCTCCAAAATATAGTTTCATCGCGTTTATAAGAAAAAAGAATTAATCGTGAAGAACAAAATCATAAAAATCTTCACGCTCGACCGAACTAAAAAAATCGGACAAAATCAATGTAACTCTATCTACTACAATAACAAAAGCCTAACGCACCAAAGTCCACCTACCTAAAAACCAGCGAAAGCTCATGCTCTCTACCACTAACCATAACCATGATCGTCATCTCGACGCAGTTGTCCCGCGTTATTCAATTCCCGTAGGGTTCGGCCGCAAGTTGGTCTCGAATAACGAAACAATGAAGGCTGACTTGGCGCGGACCGGCCGACGGGAATTACAAATTTTTCTGTGGAAGCACGCACCGAGGAGAATGGGAATTTCGGCGAGGTGTCGCGGCCCCGGCGATAAATCCTGGTGAAAGATGACCCCTGGCGGCTCCTGGGACGAGGATTTCCTGGCGCGCGAGCCCTGGTCCTCGTCTACCATGAGGGTTTCGGGGTTTGGGGTGGTAGTGTCGTGGACCGGTTTTCGGGGGAGGCTTTTGACTCTCTGCCAAGAGGAGCTCGGCCTCTGCGCTTCTGGCATCCCGGCATCGCACGCATCGGGATTAGCGACGTACTGGGCCCGACCACATCGGGATTTATGATTGAAGCTCCGCTCGACCGCGGAAAATGGTGGAGGAGACTGAAACAAGGATAGGGAGAGAAAGAGAGCTTCTCGTTTCCACGTGGAGGAAAAACGAGGAGCAGACCGGATAGGGATCGTGGCTTCGTCAAGAGATGAAACCGGGAACTCGTAAAATTTGGCATCTGGCGTGGCTTCTGCTCGCCTCTGCTTGCCTCTGCTCGTTCCTACTTCTTTCGGTCCGGTAGGCTCGGAATAGATTCCCCTCGGAATGGGTTAGCTCTCGCATCCTCCGCTTTTACGATTGGGAATCGGCAGTTCCGGTGCTCCCCGCTGTCTGAAGTCAAGTGGCCCTGGACCCAACGTCTTTATAGACTTCCCCTACGTAGACCTCCTGTTTTCCTCGACTGCGATCAACCCTTCCGTTTCGTATTCCTTACGCAAACCAGCGCCATTCCTTTCGGGCAATGTCCTGGAATCAAACAGCAAGAATTCCTTTTGCCGATCGCGCAAGCGGATGAGGTTCCGCTGCGTTGGTTTAAGGATGTCCTCATGTTACAGGTGGAGGAATCGAGTTTCGGCAGGATTGCATCTGATTTGTATACTAAAAAATTTCTCGAGAAAACATTTTTATTACTTCACTAATTGCAAGAGAGAAAGTCTGAAATTCATTTTGAAAATTCGTATGGGATGCTTTGGAAATTTTTTCATGAAACTTGCCAGATGTATTTACACACATTTGAATTATGTTCAAGATTTTTTATCACTGGACATATTAAAATTATTCACCAAGGAATCTCACCCTGGATATGTCTCACCAATAAAGCTAGCTAATAATCTGCTTGTCCAGTAAATAGCTCCCACAGAAACCTAGAAAGATTCAGGAACACAGTCAACCTATGCCCAAACAAGCCTACAAACTTTCACAAAAAGATGTGAATAACTCTCACCTTAAAAAAATCGCAAAGTGCCCCCTCGTGTCGAGAAGCAAGCGGTTCTCCAGCCATAAAGTTAGAATGTCCGCCAGTAGTGCAGCCTGGATTCGTTTTCACTTGAGATAGTGTTCGCCGGTATCGGGTTTGATCGAGCCATGACCATCGTAGGTTGGCTCCTATCCATTGGCTCTCTCTCTCCGTTTCCGTGGAATCGCCTCAAAGACTGGGAGTCTCGGGAGGCAGCTCGAGCACGAGTCCCGGGCTTGTAAATCGCGGCGGCGCATAATGATCGTCCGAGAGCCATAAGTCGGCGGGAGCCGATCGTGTTCGAGTATTAGGGTCGGTCGTTTCACCTGGAGAGGTGTATTACGATGCTCTCCTCTCGGTAATACGTGACCGGTAACTTGTCGTGCGAGGTGCGGGAGCAGAGGTCGTAGGTCGATCAGACACGGTCAACGGAGATTATTCCGCAACGTGACTGATCACTCGGCCGATCGATCGTGCCACCGATTCTCTCGATTCGATTTTATCCTTTCCGGCGCGGCGGTACAGACAACCGTTCCTCTTGCAACGGCGGAGGCGCTTTCCTATTCATTAACATGGAGAGCGAACGACTCTCGAGCGTCCCCGTAAAAAGTAAATCAATCAGTATTGCGATCGCGATGAAGGATGGGGAAACGGTTCGGATCGGAATCACCTTAATGGAGTGCCTCCAATTATTACGGTCGTCCCTCCCAGCGCCGTAGACAACCATTATTAACGACATGCTCGCGCAATCGTCGACGTTTTACTGGAAGTCAACGTCGATCGTTTCTATCTTCGAGGAAGATGTCCGATCGTTGTTCCGAGAAAATAGTGCGGGCGTCAAGTTAATCGTGCTTGAATGTTAGGAGCGAGTTCATGGATGCATTCAATCATCGTCGATCTTTCATGAAGCCAAATTTCATTTTACTACCAGCAGGATCAAAGATAAATGGTAATTTAGCGGCAGCGTTCCGTGACTACCGCTCGGGGATTCGATCGGGAGAATCGATGCTGGTGGCAGGGATGTCTCGCGCAATTTGCACCTTGGCTCTCTGGGGCTCGAGCAACATTTTAGGTGGATTAGAACGTTTTTAGACCTGCTCGAATGGGATTAAAATTGTATCTGGGTGAAATACGCAGAGTAAAATTACAATGGAACGTTTAAGAAGAGCTACACTCATTAAAATTAAAATAAACGGGTGCTACCAAAACTGGGTGGGTATTAGAGAAGTGTGAAGGACCTTTGAGTCATTAAAAACCTACGATAAAATTGCAGAACCCGCAGAATTAATTGCAATAAAAACGACTGGTAATTTGGACTGGTTCAGCCGAGTGTTTAAATTAATTAAAAAAATAAAAATTGTGATCAGGCGAATTATTCGAAGTAGAGAGAGAAAGTTGCTAGTATATTTCAGTCGTGCGTTTGTGATGACCTGTTAGGGTTAAGAGGGTTAATGAAAATATATTAAAGGTCTGACTTAAGTGTACAATGCAAGTAAAGAAAGGATCAGGTAATCAGCCAGGTGTACCGAATAAAAATGCATAAAAATGGAAGGATCACTGGGAAGAGATTAGATTAAAAATGACTGCTACTTATGGCTGTCAAGTGTCTCTGAGGGATGCAAGGGGTGATAGAGAAGCGCCCGAGGCATTCGACGATCAGGATGCAGTCGCGAGCGAAGAAAGCTGCATCGGCGAATCCCAGGAAATCCTGGACCTCGTGAATAACTGGTGAACACCGGTCGCCACTTCGGAGCGTAAAATGCATACAAAGGCGTATTTACGCCTGCAGACGTTCGCGTATAATTGTACGCCGCCTAAGTTGGCCCTTTGCGCGCGCATAAAGCGCACGTTTACCTCGGTTTACGTCCGCGTAAATATCTAACTACGCGGTTAGTGGTGGGACACGACCAGCCACGCCAATTAAATCGGTTATGTGCGAACTCTGTCGAACCATAAGCTACGCCATTTTCCGCCCATTTACAAACCCGGCTCGTTTCGTTGCCGGCTGACATCGTGGGTATCGCGATTCTTGCAACACGAGCCTCCCATGCGGAACCGGGTGATTCAAATCTGATGTCCCCAGAACTTAGTATACGCTCGTGTACTACGTATATTCAGGATGTTCGATAACGTACGTCAAGTACGCATTAAGGTAGAAGTATAGTAAAAAGGTGCCCACACAATAGCTGCAAGTCAATCAAAAATTAAAAGAAAGACTAACTTTCAAGTTATTAACCATTAAAATGCATTAAGAACTCTCCCTGATCTGACTGACACTACTACAGTACAGTCTTGATCTGAGAAAAACGCTCGGGTCCGTGCTGTTTCTTAAATCGTGTATTCTAATATATTTTTTGTGACAGTGCGTGTATTCAAATTATGATAAAAAAAATGCCACAAATAAGTTGGCGAAAGAAACCCGTGTAATGATTGTATTTGTTGTTGTCAGACCAATCGCAAGACTCCATTAAAATCTTACGGAGTACTAAGAGACGCGATTACAACAGCGGCGCCCGTCGATCATCGGCCAAAGTTTAATTTTACATAAAATTGTATATCGACGCTCGGTGGGACGGCGAATCCAGTTTGAAGCGGCAGCTTCCGAAGAACGTAAACCGTTTTACTGCGTTCTTAACTATTTTCGGTTGAGATATTGCGTTTTAATCGAGCCCTCTAAATCCTGCCGGAGGATCATAAAACAGTTACGCCGCCATTAACCTCCGCGAATTTAAGGAAATTATCTTGCTTCTAGCGCGCACCTAGGTCTTATCACGGCCGAAGCGATGAATAATCTCTCTTATTTATCCGAGCCAGGCCGATACATTAGGTCCGTTCATATACTCAGACGCTCTTTCTACTATCCTTAATCTTCCAGTTTATAGTACTACATTCTTCCATACCGTTCAATTGGGTTTGATCCTAGTATTAATTAATTTTGATTTAAGAGTTAGATTTAATTTCAACTTTATCAGCTGACATGAAGGTAAAGCACAACAGTTTTAATTGTACAATATTCTACAATACGCTAAACGACTAAAGAAGATACAAAAATAAGTTTCTAAATTTAAACAAAAAGATGCAAAAAATACGAAAATGAAAGAAAAAATGCTAAGTTGCCTGAATCCTTACCTATTCTGTTAGGTTCTGAGGAACATATCGTCGGTCTTGTTCAGTATATCAAGAATACAAATATGTACAAAATATTGTAAGAAAATATACCGTGTTGCTAATGACCTTTGATGTTGAAGCAACATTAAACAAATAAATAATAAATAAATAAATAATAAAAAAAATGGACGAACATATTTGTATATTAGAAACTATCACTGGAGACTATCACCACCGACTTTGCCACATTCACAGGATGTTTAAGAGCGATAAACGCTCTAGGCGTCGCGTATCGTCGCCGAGGTCCTCGGCGCTCATTAACGATCCGCATCGGCGTTCGCGGAGCAATTAGCCGGGACCCGCGTAAATAATCGGGAAATTATATCGACCGTTATTTACCTGAGAGGCGACGGGGTGTCAGGCGATGGGAAATCACGGGGCAAATGTAGCAGGGCGGCCGTGCGCGGTTAACGTTTCTATTAATTCTATCGGTGTCCCTAAATAACGGACGAGACGCGTTAATGCTCGCGACGATGCGGTCGTTCGTGCCGCTTGTAAATCACCGCGATCGTTCCTCCCAGCCATTCCCATTCTCCGTTTCTCGTAAATCCAGCCGCAATTTCCCGAATTTTTCCCCTCCCCCCTCCGCCGAGCCCCACCGCGCGCGATATTTCAACCGAAACCGAGGATTCCAGATTCTAGGGCCCCGATCGTAAAGACGACCGCTTCGAAAATAGGATACAGATTACCAGGGGATTCCCCAGTCCCTATCAATTGTCCAGGGAGCTTCCGGTAGTTTCGCGACTGTCACAATCTCCGAATAATGATAGCAAAGTTGCCGGTGCTCTGTGAACGTAGGCCGGGAATTATTCGTTCATGTTCACAACTACCCGGTGTGCTCGAAAAGTTCTCATACTGATTTTTTTACAAACATGCTGGTAGCCCTATCGTGACCTATCATAAAATTAAGACTTGTCTCCCCACCCTACACTTGCCCCCTCTACGACGCTATCTCCCCACGCTTACGCTGCGGTCCAGTCACGTGACGCGATTCGTCTCTGTCGTGCATACTTCACAACATCACGTGACTAGTCTCGTATTGGCAGGGAGACGGTAACTTTGAACGTACCGTTTATTCCGATTCCCAGTCGAGAATTCGAAAACGAGCTGGTGCAAGGCATTTCAGATGGTGCATACGGTCGCAATGCGAGCCACATGAGTGCACTAACTATTTTGCTCTCTTTGTTCGCGTTTTTCTGCCTGCTGGTGGTTTCGCAGTCGCCGATTTCCGGTCTGGGACGACAATGTGCTGCGCACGTGTTCGCGAAAGTCCACTTGCTCTGCGGGTATTATAATCTTCGCACTCTGAACAACTACACTTGAGTCCATAGCCGAAGAAATTAAACGTGGGTGCACGATTATCTTAATCGTGTTTTAATCGGTTTTAATTTTCTGTGAACTATTTTAGAATTTCTCAGTGTATTCTTGATGCGCTAAAAACACTTTTATGTAATATAGCAACAGTAGTATTACATAAAAGAGAAGTTCTGAATTTTTTAGAAGAAACGTCAACGAAAAAGTAGACACTTCTAACCCTTGCATCGCGAGTGTTAAATTTGTTCATGGAACACTTGTGGCAATACTTTTACAAAAAATTCTCGAGTTACAGAAATTGCAGCAGAGCGTTCCAAGTAAATCGCGCAAGTTTGAAAAATAAAATGAAAGTTTGTCGTGGATAAATCGGGATTATGGGACGTAGAAGGGCTTCATATTTTATTTTATTTACTGCAGCCGGAATTCATGCACAGCGGACTGCAAACTGGAATTCCTGGGACGCAACAAAATATCGCGGCAGCTCATATATTTCCGCGAAGAACGAAACTTCATCGCGGAACAAAAAACAATCGGGAGAGAAGACAAGAATTGTTGATGCAGTTGCAGGATAAAGTCGTGCATCCTGATATCGGCCATTCATTTCCCGGCAACCTGATAACTCACGGTTCCATAGTCTCCTCACCTCCCTCTCTCTCTCTCCCTCTCTGTTCTCCCTGTCCGTCTATTTCCGTGTCTCTCTCGACGCCGATGTATGCAAATCCTGTCTGCGAACTTGCTAAGTGCATGCGCAAGTGTATCAGGAACAGGATAAATTGTAGATCGAAGCGGAGGAAGTGTTGCGGAGGCGCGGCGGGAAATTCCGGGAAATTGAGTCAACCTCGGTTTCGAGAATTTTATCGATATAGCGCCGATACAGTGGCAATATTTTTGAATATTTACCAATATTCCGAGCTCCGTTTGACGGCCACTCGCACGGAAGAACCCGAAACTGAACTTTCCCGAGACTTTTCCGACGGGGAAAAGCGGAAACCATATTGCAAATTCGAGCTGTGACGATGCGGTAATTTCCCTGCGTCTCGAGTTTGTTTTTCGAGGGGACGAACTCGACGGGCAACGAGCACCCATTCGAACGGAATAGTCCATCGAGGAACGAGCGCCTTCAACTTCTTCCTTCCACGCCATTATACACGATTCGGGATCTTTAAAACACGTCTCGACGACGCGGACCGACGCTATTGTCTACGGATATGTGCCATCACCTGTGCTCGAGCATTCTCTATTGCCCGATTCGTAATTTTACCTGTTTTACATAGTGATACTATTTCTGAGTGTTTACGTGCATGCATGTGCGAAAGATGAAAATCAGTAGCGAGCGAGCAGAACTCTAACTTTTGTTAAAAACACTTTTTAATAAAATTAGCGAAAGTATCTAAGAAATCATACAGGAGCTACATTGCGTTGATGTGATCGTGTATGAGGGGGCCTCAAAATCTTTTTAGTGTTCAGGTTTTAGTGTTCCTCTTAATCCAGCACTAATTCTTTATACGTTATGATGGTTTCTGTTATTTTTATTATGATTTTATCATTTGAACCGTAAGGAATTTTTTATCAAAAAAAGAAGATAAGTTTGTTCTTTATTTTAGCTCTTAAAAAATAAAAAGGATGTTAGACTAGTCTCAACACACTAGTCAACACACCCGGTACATTCGCAGCGGACACACAGAAGCAGCATGGCTGGGCGAACTCGCAGCTTCCATCGATACTGAGGGAGCCTATCGTATACATCGAGCAGAAACTTTCAAGTGGAAGCTTTTTTCGGCTGATTGTCGAGCATCGAGGTATCAGAGACCAGCGTACACAGTGCATACACATCGCAGAAACCGCAGGAATTCCGCGGATCCGAGTGTTTTCCTGACCGTCGAACCGACGAGCGTCTCTGCTAGGTTCCTTAATTCAATTCGACCCTGAAAGCTTTCCGCCACGAGGGTCTCCCGAGGACCTTTTTGATGTTTCGCGCTCTGATTCGGAGGATGCAACGAAACACCCCAAACCAAGGAACAGAGCGAGCAAGAAAGAGAGAGTGAGGTGGATAAAGGATAGAGGCGAAGAGAGTGAACGAGAGAGAGAGAGAGAGAGGAGGGTTATTTACATAAAGATAAACGTTTCAGTTTAAGCACATCAGAGACCGGGTCGAGGAAAGTAATTTGCGGCGGTTAGTTGGGAATCCGATTTACATTTAATGCGAGACGAAAATCCTGCGGACTCGAAACCAACGGACAATTAATGCGTTCCGCAGGTGCGCCGCAGGTGGGGGGTGGAGGCTGGTAGAAGGATCGTTAAAGCGTAAAGCTTTCGCCCTCGGGAGAGCAAGAGGTACGCAACAGTAAATTTGCATCCATTTCGGAATACGTGTCGGTCTGTCGGCCTGAAAGGGACCGTTGGGGTGAACACGCGGGGGCGGTTGTAGCTCTGCCGCTGCCGATGCTGGCAGCGATGGCGTGGCAACGGTGCGGCGTGGCAACGGCAACGATGCTGCTATGGCGTGGCGGATAACGCGCGAAACCTCCCGCGCCTTTTAAAGGAGACTATTCTGGGAATTGAGTAGAAAAGAGGGAGCGCTTAATCGGCTTTAATTGCAAACATCGCGGCGCTTCGGGTTCCCGCGAGCATTTCACGGTGTTGAATCGTTGCGAGCGGGCTTTGGCCCACCTCCACTCACCCCCCTGCTACCCCCATCGTTCTACCGCGACTCCATTTTTCCTAGCAGGGTGCTCAGTTTTTTGTTTTATTTTCCCAAGCTCCTTTTCAGCCCCCGGATCCGCCCTCGACGTTCGTCGTTCACGCGACGTCTGCGTCGGAATTCATTTCTCACTTTTCCCGATCCCGGGTCACACCGACTGCCGAACGAACGAATCGGGCCGCTGCTCTGCGCCTAGATTAGCATGAGATATTAATTTATTCGCAGGTTCAAGCGGAAATGCAAGTGTCCTATTTATTTTTCATTTGTTAGGCGTCTTCATGGTTATTCGAAGGTCAATTTATTTCTAAATCGCTACTAAATCGCTTTACTATTAGAATATTTTTAATCAAGAAAGTGAAGTTAGTCGGAAATACATTGATTGTATTACACTTAGATTGATTAAGATTAAGGAAGTCTTTAATATGAAAAGTCTCATCAATCTCTGTGCCAGTACACTTCCAGTTGATAGCACTCTACAACTAAAGAGTCTTCAACCGCGAAAGGCTGAATTCAACAGTACCTACCCATGACAACTTGAAACTTAAAACGAAGATCAGTGCAGCATCAAAGTACTCCCGTTCAAACCCAATGAAACCCTAAGGGTCGTTCACCAAGGGAAACGATTAGACTCGCGAGCGTTTTATTATCGTCGAAGCAAACTTGCCGAACGATCGCTTTACGAATAAGCACTCCGGTCGAAATACGTTTGTCATAAAACTCTCTTATTCGACTGGAACACTTTAACCTAGATTTCCTCTTAACTTCCGTCGCAATGAAAAAAACGTGAGAGAAACGTTCCTTTAACATCAATTCTGTACTCTCGATTTTTTCCGCTGGAGTTCAGAATTTATGATATGCGGGGCCTACCTCAGAAAATTTACAAGATTAAATTCGTTTTTACAACTTTTCCATAAATTGGAAATTAAAAATTATAGAATTTCTTAGAAACGTACTTTAAAAATCACTTGTTCTTATAACTCTGTAACAATATATAAGGCTTGACATTTTGAGTCAGTATAAAAATCTCCGGTTCTCGCACAAGATAAACTGCTATGTTTAGCACAGCGCCATTTTCAAAGCGTTTCTTTGCAAGAAAGTTTGACACAAAAAAAGAACAAGTGACACTCGCAAGGAAACAAGTCTCTGGAATATAAAGAGGTTGTGGTAAAACTTCCGATGCAATATCCTTTATTTTTCCAACTTTCTGTTAACGTGCAAAAGAGAAGTATACCCTGTCTGTTAACTTTCCACTCGCTGTCTTCAACTCTTTAAAGAAGACAGAACATAAAAACGAATGAAAGATATAAAATCCACTATTGTGCATCAGATTCGTAAACCAATATACAAAATTCATGAAAGTTTTATACAAGTTAGTTACATTCACTGCAGCAATAATATTAAGAATTATTTTATCTCATCATAACGATTAGCATGCAGATAGGGGAACGCTTATGGTTTCACGTTGGAGAGTGTCGCAGAGTTTTAATAACGAACACTTGAATATCGTTCCGGATACGCTATCGATTACCCAAAATGGGAATCAAATTTCCATACCCAATATTTGATCAGCTCCACGCAGCTCGCAGCCGTGATTCGCTCTCTTATGAACGAACAACGACAACGAAGCCGGAAGCCGCGGAATCCGCCGGTTCGGTTGAATGGGAAGTTACTCCCGCGCGGCGAATATCTTAAGGACTTGGTCTTAAAAGGAAATCAGACGTCGCGTCGGAGCGAGGCGCGATGGCGTGTCTCCCTCGAAAAATATTTAAATTCCCCGATCTTGTTCCGCGTCGGCGTCGGACAAGGGAGCCAAATGAGAAAGTTCGACTTTGTCGGCAAGAAAGAGATTTTCCCCGGGCAAATAGCTGGCGGGTTTTCCGCGGGTGTTTTTGTCCCGAGGATACTTATTCGAGGGAGCCGTGAAGCGAGCCACGGCGCGGCGCGGCGTGTGTGCCAGAGAAGAGGAAGAAAACCGATGTGGCGGGAGGGCAATGGAAGTGGGGAGTATAGAAGAATAAGGGAGAGAAAGAACAAGACGGCATTCGGAGTCTACCCCTCCTGGGGGAAATCACATGCTTCCAGGTTTTATGAGGACTCCCACTTCGTGGACGACCCACGGGGAAAGACTCTCCCCTATTCGCGTGGAACAGCGGCGGTGGCGGCGGCTACAACCACCTTGCTACCCTTCCTCTTCTTTTGCTACCCTCCCTCGTCCTTTTTCAAACCTGCCCTCTTTCTCGCGCACTTTTCTCTCCTCTTCTTCAAGGCGGATCTGGTCTCTCGCGGGAGTACGGATGCTCGATCTCTTTGTCTTGCTGGATTATGCCGGCGATACGGTTCGATGTTTAAGACGATACTCGAGAGCGCGAGGACGAGGCCGAACGAGCTCTGGACGAGAGACATGGAGAGAAAGAGGGGCTGGTAACCGCGATGACATAAACTCCGATCTTTAAGAGTACTCCCCTAGGTGAGCGGCTCTCTCTCTTTCTCTTCCCCCGGCTTCAAAGCACCGGGATTCTGTGCGCGAAGCATAAAACAGTTTGCTACCGTTCTTACTTTGTTCGGCGAGCTACCTCGGAATGGGAACTCCTGAGCTCGCGGGAAAGAACCTCTGATATCTGCGCTCTTCTTTTGCGAACCACGCCGTACTGTTACCTGTGTCCGATTTGCCGAGTTGGACCGGAACCGGGGAAAATGATGTTAATAATTTCTGGGCCCTTCTGTCGACCGAGATCTGGATTACAATGTTGTTACGTGGGCTTTAGGAAGATAGTGGCTGTATTGTGGGAATAAAATATTTTTTGAAATGGTGAACCAGCGTTTGTAACCGCCGAAAAAGAATTCTTAAAAATCATTCGAGACAGAAAGAATTTGTTGTTTGTCTCCTACGTCGTACAACTAGACAATTTTTATTCTGCATACAAATCTGCAGTCTAATTATTGCGTTGCATTAAAAATCATATAATACCCTTCACAATGGCATGGATAAATTTTAAAACTACAAAATTAACGACAAAAATTAAAACTAAATGTTTTTCATAAATAGACAAGTTTCTCTCATAAAGAACGATGAACATACTCCACAACGAGTCTGCAACAAACATTCCTCAACGGAGAAGAGTTGCATTAAATTGAAAAATTTCCCATTACCTTAGAAATGTAATTGTTGCTTCATACCGTAATGTCTCGGCACAGTCTCGCATACAAATTACACAGAGATTTTTCATGCAGCAGCCGAGAGCCTGCATTAAAATCAGCAGTACATTTCGTCGAAGACCCTGTCCGCGCAGCTGTGGCAAAGTAACCATATTCGAGCGACATTGTATGAACCCGTGGAACGAATAACGCAGCGAGTTAACCGGGGGTAATTAACGGGACGATTAATCACCGGCTGGTTCGAACACACGCGGTAATTAACTCTCTCGTCGTCGAGGGTGTCACCTCGCTTGAATTCTTAGCCAGCAGTGTATCGCTTCCCTCTTCGCTCGAGCAGACATCGCTCGTCGAATCCAGTTTTCCCTTGTTAACGTCGCGCGAGACGCTATTGAACAGAACATCGTTTCCTATTGGCGTGGAACTTGGAGTCTGGTAACTTGTTCTGGCACGTGATTTGTGCATTCATAATTTAAAAACAAATTGTTATAGTAGACTGAGAATCCTAGTGGATTTACGGCTTGTGTAAATTTATAAAATACGAAGGAACTAAAATTATTTTGCATGATCCAAAAATAAATTTTTATGACGTGGAAGAAACTTTTACCTTACTCTGACTTCATAAAATAAGGTAGATAAAGAGGCACTTGCATAAAGAATTTACCATTTCTAACTTCTTCAATTTCTAAGAGTCTCTCTGCTCGAGGACATTAGAGGAACTGCCAAAAATTTAATTACCAGTTCCCACGAACAAATTTTCCCGTGTCAGGCTAGCGAGCAATCGCGTATCGTGAAAATGTTTAATTTCGTCGGCGAGAGCTGTCCAGGGAAAAAAGAGTTTCGCGCGTTGCTCTTATCGACTCGGAGCCGATATTACGCGGGAACATGGAGCACGTCCGGTTGCCGTGAAGACAGCTGGCGTGTGCAGGGTGGCCAGGTCGGCGGAAAAAGGTTGGAGAATGGAGACTGAGGCCACGGAAGGTGGCATACCTACGTGTACCTACTCCATCTTCGCCAGGGCGTGCGGACCGACGACTAGAATATCGATTGACTACCGTATCCCGATAGATAGCGGGTTCCGGCTCTTCCGACCGATCCTGCCCCCAACCCTTTTTCTCGCTCTCCCAGGATTCTTTGGCCGCTCATGCATGTTGGTCGTTCGCAGCTTTGAACCCGAGACTCTCGGAACCCTTCTCTAAGTCGTTCCGACACTATTATCGCCCTCCACCCTCGCCCTCGACGCTTGCATCTTCTTACAAGGCACCGACTACGTCGTCCAACTTTCAGCTTTAACGTATTGTAACCCCCCTGAGATCCCCTGGACGTTCTATCTGCACTTTTTGCGACGGCTTACGGACGTATCCTTTGCGAAACTAGCGAGTCCATATTGTTTTTCCCCTGATCTGGCCTTTGAAATTCTGTTCTAACACATACATGATGTGTTAGACTTACATCTGGGATACAATTATTTTTTTATCAATTTTTTTCACTGATTTATTCGAAGAAATTCGCTCAAACTTGCAAGAGGGTAAGAGCTTGACACTTAAATCATTACTAGACAGCGGATTTTATGCATTTTTAACAAAAATGAGTAGGTCTAATTCAAAACAGTGAAAACATTAGAAGAATTCACAAATACTTTTATATTATTTCCAACCTGTTAACTATACTAAGAAAGAAAATAAATTTCTATTTCACTCCAGTTTGTTGCCAATTCAGATAGAAAATTTTTATTTTGCATAAAGATCCGCTGTCTAATCATTACACTATTCCTGATACTAATTACAGTGCCACCAAATTAAAATCAAATAATTGAAAATGAAGTTCACAACTCCACCTTTTAATAAAGGTCCCTCCACCTCCTCATTACTGGTTCTAAGCATCCAGGAGCCAAATGAAGCTACAAACGGCGCGCTATCATTTTGATAGGCCGGAATCATTAAATCGTCAATTAGAAAGTCCACGGTCTAAACTCGCGTATCCTCTGAATTTTAGGGGCAAAAGATTCGAGAATATTTCCAGGAACGTTACGTCGCAAAGCTTGCTGCGTCTGTCTCTGGAAACGATGTTCGGCTGCGTTTACTCTCGCTCCCATCATCGTGTTTTAATGAAAATTATATGCGGCAAATATTTGAGAGCCGCGTTCATATTACAGTCCGTGGGATGCATTAACGAGACATTTCTCGAAGTTCGTCAACGACGGACGCATTTCATTCCCCGAGCTCTCCGCGACCGTGTTGATTTGCGCGATCAAAACGCGTTCCGCTTCCTCTTCGCGAAGCACGCGACATATACATCGTCCTCCGGGGCGAAATGGTTTACTAAATCTTATCTGTCGTATCGAGACCCCATGGAATTCGGGGAGTTACGCGAACGTCTTAATTTTGAGTTGCAATTCAAAGGTTTCGACTGCGAGTTCCCGCGAGGAGAGTCGGTTAACAAAGGAACTCTCCAATTTGCTCGCGAATGGAAATGTTGTCGAGCGTTCTGTAATATCACGCTGAAAAACGATCTGTGGACGAGAATTTACACAATAAAGATGGTTCAACGTGTTGTTGACTGGCAAACAAACAGTCAGAAAAATCCCCCGAAATCGGGCTAATTTAATTAAGGAAACAGCAACTCCGGAGTCAAGATTCATTATTGTAATTACCGGGTCGCGCATCCCTATCGCGCGCGAAACGCTACGAAACGGGCGTATTAATGACAATTAATATCGCGTTGTGTATTTACCACCACGAATTTTTGCTTTGTTTTGTTCTAACAAACTTTTATTTTCTCCTATCACAATACATTTTTTTATGCTCTTCCGCAAACGAATTTTTATTTTTTTCTACGATGAATCTTTATTTTGTTCTCTCGCAATGAATTTTTATTTGCTCTGTCCACGAAGATTTTTTTATATCGAATATTTATTTTACACTTCCACAATGAATTTTTATCGATCTTCTACGACGATTTTTTATCACGTTCTTTCACCTCTAATTCTCGTTTGGTTCTCCCACAATGAATTTTTATGTTTCTTCCACGATGAAATTTTGCTTTTGTATCATGAATTTTTATTTCGATCTTCTACAACGAATTGTCAGTTGTTTTCCCCCGGTGAATATTTATTTTGCTCTTCCACAGCGGATATTTATTTTTTTCTTCGACGGTGAATATTTATTTTGCTCTTGTACAACGAATTTGTATTTTATTCTTTTACGATGAACCTTCAAAATCCTTTATTACGATTTTGATAAAAGAACATATGAAAAAAATAGAAAAATACTAAGAAAATTACATGTGTATGCTGATTATTGCAGCCACATGATCAGGTCAAAATGATGATCGGGTCAAAATGATTTTGGTATTCCTTCAACTTGATGCAGGACTCCGAGATCAAACTGGAAGCCGACTATAATTTTTGCGGGACGCTGGTGGTCCATAGAGTTAGTCCCTGGAAACATGGCCGATAACAAATTCCGTAATTTTAAACTAAAGCTGACTTTTGTGGAAAGCTAGAACACCGTAGAATCCCCGGAAGCATCACCAACAAGAAATTCTGCGAGATACCCTATGCAAACGGGTCCTGGCAGACCCGCGAGCTAAATATCGCGAAGTTTCGAGCTTCGGGGATCGTTCTCGTAAAACGATCGCGTTCCCCGGCAGTCTGGCTCGTCTCTTTAACGACGGTATAGGCGTTCGCTCGTTCGGGAACTCTTAATCGACGCGCATTAAGTCCTCGTCGATGGCGACGGCGCCGGAAACGAGACTTTATGCAGCATCGTCGCGTATAAACTTTAGCGCCGTCAGCTTCTCACCCTTATCGTCTTCTTCTCTCCGCCCTTCCATCGACTTCGAAAATCACCGTGTACATAAGTCATGCTCCTCGAAAACTTCCGCGTCACCCTTGCGCTGGGTTCGCAAGGGGTGGCTCTCACCCCCAGGGAGTGGCCAAGATGGAGAGAAGGCTGATACACGCGGGAAGCAGCAGGAATTATTTATAAAGCAGTATAGGCTGTTCGATTCACCCCGGTTTTCTGCAAATGATACGCATTTTTTTCGCCGCGGCTGATCTGAATTTCTTTGCCTCGAACTTTTCACGTTGACCCCTCAAGGTCGAGGGGCGCGTCAAGTTTACGAACTAACATTTTTCTCCTTTCAGAGCAGCTTTTCTAGCCTTTTCGAGGATGATTTAAGATGACTATAACAAGATTTAGTACAGAGAGCGGGTTACCTCAGTTGCTGGCCCACCAGGGTCCAAAAATCGCGAATTAAAGTCAAGGAGCTCGAACGAGGGTTAATCGAGCATTTGATTCGAGGTCCCCCACGTGGTCGTACATACCGGTTACAATCAATAAAGATTATCTTCGCGCGTGTAGTCGGGAACGTCGCCCAAGCGAACGAGGTCCCGCCTGCAGGCGACATTGATTATTCGAGATGAGGGAAGAAAAAAAGGCGGCAGGGTTATATGGGATAATCCTATCGACCTGCCGATAGGAGAACGTCAGAGGCCCGGGCCTGGGACAGAGGAAGAAGAACGAAGAAACGAGGCAGAAGTTTGGGATAGGAGGAACAATATCATAAGCGATTCGAGGCACGCTCTACACCCGCGCCCTCAGCGACTCGCCCCTTGCCACCTAGGCATCCGGAGACTTTCATCCTTCGTCTGACCTCTCTTAATTCCTTGAACGATCATTCGAGACGATGACACCGGGACTTCTCTCCCGTTCCCTGATTTTTGCCTCCCACCAACACCTGAATACATCTGATGGTTTTGCAGTTCCGGGAGATTTTTGAAACGTAGACTTTTTGGATAGAAATTATTGAATTTCTTAAAAACTACATTTTGGATAATACCTTTTGACGGGCATCCATCAATATACCAATAAAAGGCCGTTTCAAAAATAGCAAATAATTTTGTCATTTCTTAAATATTTTGTTCTGAGAAAGGTTGAGAACAAAGTTAACAACTATGTTAATACTACTGTGAAAAACCGGAATTTTTCACTTATTAATTCTCTTTTAAATAATTCCCGAATATATTATTTTTAGATAGTCAAGGTGATCAATCCTCTTAAAGTGTCGAATAACATTTTTTAAAAATAGGCTGAAGTTGCCAGTCTTTTTCTATCCGCCCCCGGCTTTCGCCCTTAAGTCTGCGCGCCGAATCCTCAGGATGGCATTCCGAAGGGTTCGGGATTTTATTCTGATCGCCGGCCATTCCTCGTCTACGGGCTGTCCGTAATACCGCGGCCTCTCCGCGCTGGAATTCCGGAGAGAGAAATGCCGTCTACGACGGGCATGGTAGAAAAACGCGAATGGAAATCGTAATTTTCGAATGAACGCGTTTTAGGATCCGTTCTCCCGTAGCCGGGGCGAGAAGACACCCGTCGAAACTGTATTAAAGTCTCGAGCCTCGGCGGATATCGAACGCGAGGATCCGGTGGGGCTCTCCTCCCGATTCCGTCGGATTTCGCCCGGGGAATATTTTCGCCGCCTTCGCCCGGTGAACCCGGTGCTCGAAGCTCGAATCTCTCGCGAAAGCCTTCCCAGACACGTATCGTCGCATCGATATCGGCCAGGCTTCCATTATGTCGGCAGGCAACGTCCAAAAGATAATCCTCGATGCAATCGGCGCACCCCTTCCCAGAGAAGGATAACTGTATCGCGAACGAAAGAATCGGAAAATCTATATGCCGCCGCCCGTAACTCTTCATCCGTCATCGCGTATCTCTCTTTTTCTTTCTCTCTGTCTCCGCGGTCATTTTCGTTTTGTTTTGCTCGAGCAGGGAGAGAGGAAGTGAGAGCTGTCTCGTCATTGTGTGCAAATGCGTCCGCACATGAGGCGCGACCAGCTCGTAAACGGTTCGCATACAGGATACACGCCCGCGTCCATTCCGATCCGCAATTCCGTAGCGGAGTCGCGAGAAATACGCTCCAAATTCCTGTCGTAGACTCGATATAAAACCCCGATCGAACGGCGACGCGCTTGGAAATTTGTAGCGAGCGACAAGGTACACAAGACTCTGTCTTACGCAGCCAAGTGCGGGAATCCGGAAGTGTTCATGGCTGATCTTTTACTTCTCGAAAATCATGTAGTTCTCATATAAGTAGCGAAGACAGCGAAAATTTTCAATTCGTTCCAGTTTGTTTCAGTAGTTCCAAAACATTGTCTTCTAGATAATACAAGTTCAATTGGTAGCTGTACCCCATTAGCATCAAGTAGATCTAGTGATTGAAAAAATTAAATCCAGAAGAAGTCCCTTACATATAGCATAGAATACATACATACATACGTAATCCTTAAAAATCCAAAAAAAATAAATGTCTACACCTTCTGCAGCAGCATTTTCTTGCATCAACCTAACCTTAAAATTCGCACAGATTTGGCAATTCGATCCCCATATTTTCCGTCAAGCCTCGCGTCCAACTTCCTGAGCGCATGCGAAAGCCCTGTGTCGCGCCCCAAGCCTCCCAGACCACGTATCCACCCCTCGATGTCTTCGGAAAGCGACGGGGAAGATATATGGCGGGTATATCCGACTGCGTGCCGGTTCGATGGAATTTTCAATTCGCGGACCTTCCCAGAAAAATTGCAACCGACGGACTGGAAGTTAATTTACGGTCGAGTCTCGAACGAGCTTCGAATTGTATTCGCTCGCCGGCGAACTAATCGAGCGCCGCGTTGTTCTCTCTCCCCGTCGTCGTCGTCTATCCAGGTACGTCTCAACCCCCTGTTCATCCCTCGTCTAAACCAATGGGGTTGCGCGATATCTACCGCTCTCACCGTCGTGGATGAGGTGTCAGCCGTGCGGGATGGTGCATACTTGATGAGTAACCACCAACTTTGCACTTCTGCACAATATCGCGGGGAATTAACCCCCGCGTTCGTAACATCCCCCCGGGCTATACCCCCACGCTCTTATGTCCCCGTAACTCGTGTACGATCGTAGGAACGCCCGGAAGTGTTTTGTTAAAAGATTTAACATCCATTAGACCACGTCGACGATCTCCCGGTGACGGATTTAACGAATCGTGCGAGACATTCTTCCGCGCACTGGTAATTATTTTTTAACAGTCTTATACAGTAAAGTCTTACTGTATATATCTAAGAAAAATTCTCCGGTCTGTGCTGTTTCTTACATCGTGTAGGTCTACTATTTTTTGTTACCGCGCCGAAGTTCAATTTACAAGATACCGAGTCAATGAGTTGGTACGATCAAACTCTGAATACATAGTTCATTCATAACATCAATTGTTGCTCCGGCTGTATACCAGCACACCAACAGATGTCCACCTATCTCCAAATGCACTCCGCACAAATCAATTCCCGAGCTCCAACAGACTCGACTTATCAGAGTTCCTTCAAAAAAAAGAGTCGAAGAACTTGTGGACTCTCTTTCACTTATCCAGGTGCGGGCTATCGCAATTACGAATGCTAATGCCCACGAGACACGAGATACCGACGAACAATTAATCCCGTTCGTTAACATAATTTTGCATGATAGCCTGGCGCATCGGCCAGGCCGGATATCAGCCGGGCTAACCCGGTGGAAGTTATCTCGGAGCAGAGCGGTAAAGAATTACCATGTAAAACAACCCCTGGACTCGTCAAGCCTGGCCTTTGAAGGCACCGGAGCAAGGCACTTTAGATTTCGCAGTTCTTCCAACCATGCCTGTGTTCTCCGGTCCTCTTTTCTGTTCCGCATCAACGGCGACCACCAATTTTCACCCGAGGTGTGACGAGGCCCTGTGTTCTCCGGCTCGTTTGCCGTTCGACAGGAGGCGTTGCATCTCGATTGCATCAGAGCTATCGGTTCGCTTTTCTGGCCACGTTTCTGGTTCGTCGGTGACGTTCCTGCACCCGTTCTCCCTGTCGGTCAAATAAACAATATCGGTGGAACCTTTTCCTTCCATTACACGTTTTAAAGGTACACCCTCTTCCCGGGTCGACGCCCTATAAGGGTGCGAGAACTCTTGGAAGTTTCACACTTGCCGAAGGGTCGATCTTACGTTCGTTGGTTTCGATACAACTTTCTTATCTATCAAAATATCAGACACGTATTTTTTTACCTGATCGTGTTAAGGGGTGGAAATGGAAACCTGAATTGGGGATGGGAAACGTGTTTGACGTGGGAACTATTTAAAAGATCGGTAATTCGACTTCGAAACGCTCCATTTTATGGATAATAAAGAAAAATAAAATTTTCCGGTTAGTAAAAAGACTGGAACCATGGCAACCCTCGACTCAAGGCTCTATAAAAAAAATGTAACTCGTGTAATTTTGATTATTTTAACTTGAAAAAAATTACACATATACTTCAAACCCCAATGAATACGTCTGCAAAATTCCAATCCAAAAGGACCAACAGTTTTTCTTTAGAAAATTCCCTTTAACTAATTCGTGTCATACCATGCAATTTTCTCCCCGACTGTTATGTAACCATCGTGTAGCAGACAATTTTTCCGGACACTGCGTGCATCCGCGCGTCAGCGAATGCAAGCGGGGGATCCAAGGCGACAATACTCTCGGAAACTTGGTGCACCGGCTAACTCATTATTCCATTCGGCAGATTCGAGGGGCGGTAACTCCGATAGAACGATATCTTTACACTCCGGCTAGCTCGAAATCACGGGCATGCATTCGGAAGTTCCCGGAGAGTCCGAGACGGATTTACACGGACACGCGGCCGCGTACACGCGCGCGCGTTGTGCCGGAATCGATCGCACTCAGGTGAATCGAACTTTAATCAGTTATACGGTCGAATGGCTTACGACTAATCCGGCGGCGAACTCATTATCGTGAATCGACGTCAGGTCCGCGACGTCTGACGGAGAAATACGACGGCGGAGAAACGTACGGAAACTCCGCAAGCGTTTTCCGTTCGTTTCCACGTGCACACGGGTATAGACACCTCCCGCGCGTGGGAGAGAGAGAAAGGGAGAGAGTGAGCTCGATTTAACCCGATAACAAGTGACGAAGTTAAAACACGATAGAAAGTAGTTTACCGTTCCGGAGGTGCCGGGTAATCCCCCGGATCTCGTCGGGTACACAATCCGCGGGATATCGATGCTCGCGTCGGAGGAACATTCTGAGCGGAAACCAAAGCGGATGTCTCACGAGGGTATCACACAGGGACATCCGTCGATTTCGAAGCAATTTTTAGTAATCTTTTTACAAGGATCGAAAGAGTCATACAACTTTTTAGTAGGTATTCAATGTCTTTAAGACTTGAATTGATTCTTATGAAAGCTTATTTAATAAACGTTTTAAATAAATTCTCTTCATGGAACATGTATTATATAGATTCTTAAATGTCTGTTCACGAAAATACATTTTTAAGAAGTTTGCGCGTGAGGGTAACATTTCTAAACAAGATATAGATTCGAACAAAATTTTTTAGAGAAAAAGATGGCTGTAGAAGAACCTAAGAAATCTTGTTTTAAATAGCAATGTGGAAGGAATTATTAGATCACGTCACCGAGAGAGACTCGTCGGATTACGATCCAAATTGCTGCAGCTCTTGAAAAATTCCTTGAAAAATCTTCAGATAGGAATCGTAAATTTTCAAAAATCAGGAAACAATCATAATGTGTTAGCACTGCTCAATAAAATTAAATAAACTGATGTATCGTGCATAGACAGTATTGTCTAGGAATAGATCGTAGCGAGAGGGTTTAATGGACACCATCACGCGATGTTTCCATCCAGAGCAAGCGTCTCGCAGGACACCGAGCTAGAAGGGTGTCTGTTGCTAGCCGGATAGACGCGAAATTAACGAGAAAGGACAACGTCGCCCTGCGTCGCGTCGAATCGCCGCGGAAAAAGTCCGAAGCGCGTGGAAATTCAGTTATTCAGCGCCGGCGAAGCTAGCTGTAGACGAGAGGGCTCGAAAGTCGATGGTCTTCTTTTGTCGCAGCAGCGCCGCGGCCCTGTTCCTCCCTTCCGTCTGCCGCTCGTCGCTCTCTCAGCCCTTCACCTCGTCTCTCTTTCACACCGACGACGACGAGAGACTCGATGCAAAGCACTGCTTTCATGGTGCGGTAATCTCATTTTCGCAACGAACTTACTGGCCCTCCCACTCCGCTCTTGTCCGCATCCTCCACTGTCATTTCCCTCTTCGGCAACCCCTTCCTTGGCAAGGGTCGCTGTTAAGCGCGCAGTTTCATTTACACGACCTCGGCGAGCAGACGTCGCGTCGCGCGCAAACCCCCTCCCTGGAGGATCTTCGTCTGCGTCGCCAAACGAATCGATTACGCGCCGATTTTAATGAATCCCTCCGAGAGCAGCCGCCCGTAACAATATTATGATAGATCGGGGATTCGAGACGCTTTCCGCCATCCCTGTCTGCCTCATCTCTTTTTCTCTGTCGTTCAGTTACTCTTTCGTTCTCCTGCTGCCCTGCGGTTACCATCGAGAGAGCATTACCGACTCGAGCACCGTCTGCTTTTTATAATCTTCATGGTAGAAAATCACCGGCTACGAGTCGCGGGAACTTGTTTCCGGGGTCGAATTACGGGATCGAATCAATGTAAATTCGCGTAATCGCGTGGACACGCGGCCCGCGGTTTGTTTATGGACGATTACAAGCGTCGATCCCGTGCTCCGGAGATAATCGATTCCGTGGAACGCCGCGTTGATGCCGTCCCTGACCGATGGCTCTGTCTCAAGATGATTCGCTCGGGGAGGCTCGATACGCGGGGCTCGATAGAATCTGGGATCTGCGGGTTCGCCATTTTTAAATGGGATATTAGAAAAATTCTGAGCTAGCAATTGTGGGGATATTCATTTTTCTTAAATCGAATATTTACTGTGTATCGTATACCGATATCCTCCAAGTTCAACATGACGATGTAAAAATGGTGAACATCTCCATTTCAAGTCCCGAATAAAGGGGTTGTTTTTAGCGATTGGTCATCAACGGTGGTCGGGAATCCAGAAGCCGCGGATTGGAATTCTTCTGTTTCGCATAGTTCGGGCGCTATGGTAATTCGCCGTCGGTAGCGAGGTGGGGGGTCAGCGGCTCTTCGACATTAGCATACGACAAGCTTGCGGGCTCTGGATGGAAAGGCTCTCTCGTGGCGAAGATCGGCGAGGGTTGGTCCCGCGGGACTCGGGGGAGCGTCAAATAGGTTCAGAATGGCCTGTCTAACGTCTGCGGCCGAGGGGGTGGGGACTGTGGGGGGATAGTGGCAGCAGGAGGCGAATGGAAATAACACAGTGGAACGCAGCCGGAAAGGGGTCTCGTAGTTACCGGTTAACGAGTCGACTGATTGTCTATAAAACTTGCTAACAAACTCTCGTCCCGGCTCAACCCCCCTCCCCGTTGCTCCCACGCCCTCCGCTTGTTTCCCCGTTCCCTCAGCTCACTCTCGCTTTCGCAGCTCTAACTGCCATTCCCCGTGCGACCCTTACAGCTAGCCGGAGGAACAGACCGGAGAAAGAGAAGGAGGCGGAGTAAGGTCTTCCCCGACGACCTCGACAACTCGCTGCAAATTGGAAAATATAAAATGCAAAGTCGCCCCCTCGATTGCCTCCGAGGATGCCCTTTCGAGAGCTCGCCGTTTGTTCCCCCGAACCGTTATCCGGCGCTAACTCGGACGACTCCGCGATCCTGATGCCTCTCGCCCGTCGCTTTTTCACGTCGTTGCCAAATACACTGGCAAAGTCTCGACAGAGTCACCGCTTCTTCGACGCCGCTCCTCGTTCCATTTCCTCGCGTCTATCCGCCTCGAAAACGCCGGACGGCTGCGAGTGGCAGGGCAAACATCCGCGCGAACAAACACCGGGAAACATTTACGCCGCGCGGAATTCTCCGGGTTGACGAAAATGAAAAATTCTCGCCATCTTGCCTTCTCATAGGAAGACATTAGTCAGCCCACTATTCACAATCAGTTTAAACAGCATCAATCTCGTTAAAAAATGTAGACCAACAATAAACTTGGACTCATTTTCAAGCTCGCGTCCTCCGTTTTTCAATCCCTCGTTCATTTTTAATTGCCATTTTGACTGGCTAGTCTGGCTGGCGTAAAAGGCGCAATAGGACAGTCCAACCGAAGTGTCAGTCAATCCATTGAACGTCGTGCAGCGGCGATTCAGCTTCGCCAAGCGATCTCGGTCTCTCCAGCAAACTTTCCCCGAATTTCCCCGACGACACCAGAAGCTTCCCGCTGTCTGCCGCTAATGGATTCGCCGTCGAACCCGCGCGGCCGATGCCTGGCAATTAATCGTGATTAAGCGATAATACGGCGCGGTGACGTCGCAGAATCTTTTTCGCCGCTGTCATCGTTCATTGTTCCGTCCCGGGTGGGAGCGGCTCCGGGTCCATAATGATTTTTTTCTGTCCTATCGTCCGTCGGCCAAGATGAATCACACGAGCCAGCCGTACGGAAAAAGAGGCGCAAGCCAGCAGATCTTAGGAACAATATTCGGTGCAAATGGATACAAACGAGGTGATTGGCCCTGGCCAATCCATCACCACGCGGGGCCGGCTCCTCGTTCCGCTCAACTTTTTCCCCCTGCGCACTCCACTCCCGGTTTATTCGCTGTTGGCTCATCCTTTCTTCTCGGTTCTTCATCTTCTTCTTCTTCCTCTTCTTCTTCTTTGGGCGTTGCGGTTCTTTTTCTGTCTCGCCTCCGTCAGGGGGAAGGGTCGCTCGACGCCCGAAATAAAACACATCCATCACCATCCGTATGCAGTGTCTGTCGATAAACAAGCCCTGAATAACGTTATGAAGCCGCCCTTTGTTTTCGCCGTTTCCATGGATTCCTGGAACGTTGGCGCGAGAGCGAACGCCGTGCCAGCGCCGATCGCCGGGTCACGAAACAATAGAAACCGCCACGGAATAGAAACGCGTTTATCGTTTTTTGATACGCGCTCGTTGTTAATGCACCACACGGAACTGTTTCGTTCCTCTCCTCGATTTTCGTCGATGAAATTCTATCGATGCGCGAGAGACCAACCCTCTTCTTTCTTTTCTTTCTTTCTCCTCGTGCTTTCATCCCTTCAATCTTTGGTCGGGAAATTTATGAAAGGTGGGGTCGCCCGACCCTTTCAACGATTATATAAAAATGCGATTGTTCTTGACGTGGACTGCGGTCTTTCATTCACGGCGAGGAAGAATTTCAGATGAATATACTCAGAGACCAAAATGTTGACACCGCTTGCTTTTATTATATTTAATCCTTCAGGTACATTAGTACGCCATACTGATTCTGCAAAATATTTAAAAATTTGGCGTGGTTAAATTATTAGATACAAGTTCATATGAAAAGAATCGCATAATTTTCTATTGCAGTTGACCTTAAGTGACCTTGAAAGACCTTCATTCACATCTCTTTGACTCCTCCACCTATAAAAAATTAGCAACATCATTCATTTTCATTCATTCACATCTCTTTGATACCTCCACCTATAAAAAATTAGTAACTGATTTATTTTCATTTAAAAAACTGCTAAAATCTGAGCCAGATAAAACCACAATCATTTTCGCCCCAACCTTTTATATGTAGAATCTTCCAAATTGCCGGATCGTCATGAGTGTCAAAGGTGTCCGCATTTCAAACGATCATATCCGTGTTTGAATGTTCGATTTAAACGTTCTCCGCCATAGATTAGTGATTTCACAGATGGCAGTCCTAATCGCAGCTCCATAAACGTCCCCTATAACGTCCTCGGTTACAGCGTTCGTCCGAAACTTCTCTGGCACGTTCCCCTCGATCCGTCCTTCTCCGCGCTTCCCGTCGGTGATCTATTCCTTAATGCATGAAAATGAGATGCGACGCCCGCAACGGGTACTCCCGTTGAAATAGCACCGAGTGAACAGAGTGAACAGAGTGCACCGAGTGCACAGAGTGCAGTGCTGCACACACGGGTCGTCGACAACGGCAGCATAGAGGACGCGGCTTGTCAGCGAGCGAGAGAAACAGAAACAGAGAAAACGAGAAAGAGGGAGACAAAGGGATAGAAAGAGAGAGGAGAGAGAGAGAGAAAGGGAAAACAAGGGAAATTTCGAGAGGAGAAAGACACACCGCCGCCGTCCCGTGGTTTCCGTTCCGTCGTCGACGAGGAGGAGGCGGCTCTGGATGTTGGCTCGCCTTTAAGCGGAGAATGTATCACGCTCGCCGGGACCAAGGTAAATTCGCGGACCACGCTGCGACGTGACCGTTCTCGTTCCCGTTCCCGTCGTCGTTTACCCGCACAATGCAAGGGCGGTCGTCGACGTCCTCGTCGTTCACCGATGCCGACGTAAACTCTCGCCGCATGCCGCGCCGGAACGAGAGCCAAGCTCCCGCTCGAACACGCCGGACGCTGCGCCGAATGAAAACGTTCGCCCCGACGACTCGTAATTTCCGACAACCACCGGATGATGCGAGACGACGACATTTACCACCCTTTCTCTCTCTCTCTCTCTCTCACTTCTTCCCCTTTATTTCTTATCACCGCTTGATCCGCAGGCTTTTCGCGCTGCGATGGAACGCAACGTTATTGTGCTGTGGTGCGAGATTGGCGATGAGGATTTTTTCGGATTGGGGCTGTTTGCGATATAGCTGATTGAGTGGTTGGAGGGTGTACCTTGGAATGATGGCGACGATTGTCTCTTCGTTTCCTGCTACGACCAAAGTCTACGATTTTCGACATGCGTCAATCATAGCGAGATTCTACAAAATTAATTTCAGTTAATCAGAAATAATTATTGCATCGTATTCTATTCATCACAAGGATGAGAAATGCAAAAAGAACCGTCGGTCACAACTCAACTGTTCTCCTAAAAAGGTATGATAAAGTTTTTTCATTATCAAACTGGTTTTATCTATATTGTATTTACAAGAAGATGTTGTCAGTACAAATATTTACTCATGAACCGCTCGTTTCGACCGCGGTTATATAGAAATCTTATTCCAACAGGAGCAGTCGCGCTAATCGATGGACGTTGCAGACATCGTCGCGATCTCGTTGCAGATCGTCACAGTGATAGGAAGAGACAGTTGACGGAGCGTTGCAACGAGAACGAAAGCCGGAGTCCGATGGAAACGCGAGGGAGTAACGACTTTACCGGTTAATGGCCGGTTTTACACAGCGTGCGTGTCACTGGCGTTCGCTATGTTCGCTATGTCCGCGTCGAACGGTTTCCCCTTGGACCTGGTGGAGTCTTCGGCGAGTTACACTGGCTACAAAGCGTCGGGCCAGCGTGAAACGACGGGACGGAATAAAATTAACGAGGATAGATTTACGAGCTCCGTTCGACGTCACCGTTTTTCAACCCCATGGGAAACCCATCGAAAAAGACGGGGCTGAAAGGAGGACGGACGAGTGTTGTCGCGGCGAACTCTGTAAATTCCGCTGGCCACGGTTACTGGGACAACGGTTAATACATAAATGGATGAAACAAGCCTGGCGCCTTAACGGTGAAGATATAATAGAATTATAATTATCCGCGTCTCGTTACGCGCCCGCCTCGACATCCCCTCTGCGTAAAAGTTTCCTTTAAACGTTGCCGCGGGCGTGCTGAAAATGCTCTTCTTCTTTTCCATTTTGTTCAGTTTTTTTTCGGGTTCCACCGCTGCGACTAAAGCAACAGTTACGATTAACTCTGCGGGCAAAAGTTGGCGCGCGTGGGTCTCCCTTTGGGAGACACATTTCATGATAACGACGCCGAGAAAAATTCAAATTTAATTCGCCCGGCGGTACGAAAATTACGCGCGGGTCGGGGTGGCTGTGTGCCGGGGTAGAAATTAATTCCGCGCGAATTCCGGTCGCGATGGGCGCGCGCGGATCTGCCGTGCCCGGCTAGCCAGGCAGGGATTATTTTTTCGTTGTCTCTCGCTCTTTTTTGTGGCCCGATACCGCCCCCGGAAACCATAGGTCGCGGCAGCGTTCGATTTTCCGGGGAAGTCGACGCACTTGCCGCATCCGGAACCAGGCAGCTCGTTCGCGAGTTGATTTTCGATTAAAATTCGTGGAACAGAGGTCTCCGATTTCGACAATCTGGGTCGCGCCGGCCGGGAGCGGCATTGTTTGTTACTGCTGCGGAATCGCGGAATCGAGATCGCAACGCGATACCGGAGGCGGGCGCGATTTACGAGTGGCGAACAAGGGACGACCGAAACACGCTCGCCAAGCCGCCGCGCCGCATTGAAATATTCTGATGCGCGCGAACAGATAGCTTGACAAATTGACGGCCCTCCGGGGTTAAAAAGGAACACGCCACGCGTAAATCGATCCCTCAGAAAAAGGATCGAGGCGGAGATGAAACGAAGTTTCTGCGATTGCGAAACGGGGACGAAGAAAGCGACCAAGTTGGACCAGAACTGGACGATTCGGTAGCCTCAGCCAGATCAAGCGAGATCGAATTTAAATTGGTGGTCTTCGATATCAGTCATGTACGACTGATGACGGGGACGAAGAAACTGTTGCGACTAGATGTGTGTGAGAACAATCAGTTGTCCAGATCTAGTTTAGACTGCTTAACTTTTTGCGATCCTACCTTGATCCAGACAATTATATAGCACGCAAGAACAATTGTAGTGTTCCTCAACTGCTCTAAATAGGTTAGTAGAGCTATCTATGAAAATCACTTTGTAGCGGATACTCTGAAGTAAAAGAGTGGGAACCTGTCAGACCACAATTGGTTAAAGATTATTCCAACAACAAAGATTTAATTTTTTCAAAAAATCGAACACAAGTAGTCCCATCATCTTCGATTCCTCTTCGTCACTCACCCTTCCGCTTCCACCCTTTGTGTTCCGTAAGCGTCGTGTCTCATCCATCGGGACGATCGAACAATTATAAAGGGCCGCAGAAGTTCCCGGTTCAAACACTGTTTTCGCAATTACGTAAACGTGAAGGGCGAGGGGAGGGGTTTGTCGCGGGAAGATGAGAGAGTACAACCTTTATTTCAAATCGGCTCGAGAGAAGGATAGCGGCAGAAGGATACAAACGGCAGCGAGGGAAGGGGGGTAAGGTGCGCGCAGGTGGCAAGGACGGTAGGTTGGCGCTCGGACAGAGAAAAGAGGAAAGTTTTGTCTTCGGTAGAAGTTCCTTTTGTCGAAGGAATCAAGAGAGCTCGTTACCGATCTGCAGCGCGGAACGATGGAAGTCACTTCGCCGAGAATCGGTCGTCTTACGGCACAGTTCGCGACAATGGAGGCGTCTGTAGCCGGGGACAAGTTTCTTCCACGCGAGTCCTCGAAGAACCAAGGCTCTGTTCCGCTCTCTGTCTACCTTGATCCCGCAATCCGCCTGTCTCTCCTTGATTCCGTGTACGGTAACTTCGTTATGGTGGCCACGATGCTCGTCGAGGCAACCGGGCTCCATCGAGCGTGGCTCTGTTGCGCTCCGTCTAGCGCGAATCCAGCAATTATTCGATCTTATTTATCCAGGAGTCGCAGGCGAGATTATTACAAAACTTTCCTCGTTCCTATGTAGCTCGAAACATAATTCGACGAGACCCGCGCTCCGGGAAGCGAACGCGACCTCGTTCTCCAAGATGCGATATACAGATTTTTAATAAAATCGGCCTTCTGTGGTATTGTTTGCGAATTGCTGGGGCACTTCGTGACATCTCTAGTAAAACACTATACAAACGGTCTACCGAGAAGAGTCAAGTATATACAACTTCTCGTAGACAAAACCGTTGAGAAAATTTGTTTTTATTTTCTCAAGGTTGCAAAAATGAGCAATTTTTGAGAAGGAGCATCAGGCAGCCTGAATTCGCGAATTATTCAGCGGTTCATAAGACGAACGCAACACGCCCCGGTCAAAAATCGCGAATTACAGGCTTGGATTTCGCGCAGTTTCGCGCTAAGTAGTTTCCCGGATCGCGTGCACGTGCGAGGATTTCTCTTGGATCGAGAAGATCACGGCCGTCTGATAATTCCTGTCCACACTGTGTCGGTGGTAAGTGCGTTCCCGCCTTTGAACTTCATGCATATGCACGACCGCCTTGTTCGGCGGTGGCCCGCGTTATCGAGCCATAAAAATGGTAATACCGGAATGGAAAACCTCGGGAATCCTGGTCGCTCTCGGTGTCGATAGCGTCCTGGTTGGCTCGCGATTACCACGGTGTCCTTTATCGCTCGCATAAATCCGAATTCCCCGTCTGAAGGGAGAGAGAACCGAAGAGAACAACCGAAACGAACGAACGAATAGCGTCGCGACGCTGCTCGCTGGACCGCGGAGACAAAGTCAATCGACTAAAACTGCACGACTCCACGGCATCAAGAAAGGGTTATTTCGAATCCTCCAGTTTCCCTCAAGTTTCCGATTCGGATCGGGTCGTTACCGCTCATCGACACTGTCCATTACGAGCCGCGCCCCACGTAATGGCGGAAAGTCTACCGACGCTGATTCCCTGGCTCGTCTGCAGCCTGTTCGGCAACTTGCCTCGGCATAAAGGAGCACGTAGAATTATACCCGGGGACGATCGCGCGACAGCGATAATTCCTGCCGTCTGAGAAGTTTAATCGAAACGTACACCCCCGCACAGCGGCACTGTCTTTACGGTATGTATGCAGCGCTGGATCTTGCGAACTGTAAGCGCGAGCGTCTGCACGCACTGCTTTAACTGCAATTTCAACCCCCTTCGCCTTCTCTCTCTCCCTCTAACCTCCTCTCTCTCTATTTCTTCGTTTCTCCCTTCTGTCTCAGCCCTGCAAGTTTTCATCCCTTATCCTTCGTGCTCGCGTTCTATCTATTATAAGACGTTAATATTATAGTAGACGTAATGTATTTACTATTAATAACTGTATACATCAGCTCGTAGTGAAAATCTTTATTTATTATCCGCTCACGACGATGTGCACACGACCAACCGTGTCGTACAACAAATTTGGACTTATTTTAAAGTTTAAGTGAGAAATTCAAGATACGTTTTTCCTCGAAATTTTTATACATTGACAAATCTCTGAAAACATTGTTACATTTTGTTCACGATGCTGTTGCTTGCAGTTTCATTCCATCACCGTATAAATTAGCAGTGAAAATACCAGCAAAATGAACGATTGAAGGGACGGTTCGTTGAAAAGTGGATCGATCTTCCAGCCAACAGACTCTGTACCGCCGCGGAATCGCTGATAGCCGCTGTTTCACCGACGTCGTCGAGACGCACAGCGTCCCGCGCTTGCTTGCCAGTTTTCCGACGATTCTTTCTCTCTGTCTTCGAGTTTTTCTTCTTTTCTTCGGCAAACTTTCCCGGCAGTCGCCGAGAACACGCTAAAACCCCGATTTCGCGAGGAAAGCTTCGCCTCGACTCGTTGGAGCTGCGGAGAGGCGTGAATTCCTACCGTACAAATGGTCCCATCGTCTCGATCTTGTATCCGCTAGCGATTTGAAATGCGGAACAGCGGCGGAGAAGTCTCGCGACGCAGCGGGGCGACGTCGTTTTCGGAGCGAGTTAAACGGAATGAAAAATTGACCCCTGGACGAGCGACGTCGCTTCTCAAAACGCTTTTCATCTTCGCCACCTCCTCCCTCTCTTTCAAGCTTACAGAATTTCCTATCGATGGTTTAGGACTCTTAAGCCTACTTCAGCCTACTTAAGTACACTTGTACACTCCATTTCTTTTTATTCGTCGTGTCTGTACACGGAATACATTAATAATTTTATTTGTTTCCACTCGTGACTATTTTCATATTCCTATGATTGCGAGATCTAAAGTGAATCTAATGTTTCTCTTTTTGAATTGAGGTAGGTGTTGAAATACATTAATACGCGTCAAGGTCACATCAAGGTCAACATGGCTTTCTTAAGCAAAATGCTACATTTTAATGGTAATCTCATCCCATTTCAACTTCAACGAGATCAAGCAGAAATGTGTAATCGTTCACTGGCCCCGATCGATCGAAAAACCACGACCTCGCAGTCCGGCAGAACGAATGCAGCTCGTTCCGAGCCAACCAACCAGAAACATTTTCGCCAAGTATTCGGGTAATCAAAGTATTAATCAAAGGGGCGGTCAGAGGAAGCGTAAAAAGCTTGCGGCCGACGTTCGTTTGACGCGTCCTTCGGTTCGCTTTAAACAGTTTACGCTGGGAGGTCTTGGCGCATGGGGTAGCAAGGCGGTAAGGTTCTGAATCGTTGAACGTTGACCATCTCGCTGGTACGGTTTCCGAGCTGGGGTAAAATCGCGTTCAAAGAGGGAAAATCAAATTTCAGTCCCCGCGCTACCGAGAGCAGTCTTGACATGATCGTTAAGAGGTTTACCGTGTTTCCAGCGGCGCGATCTCGAAGGGCTGAGCGTTTTACGTGGCCGACCGGTGTACACTTGTTACCGTGTCGTAGCCGGGGATTGGCTTTTCGACGGGGGCCGCAGGAAATTGATTTTTCGTCCCGGCCTTGTTCCCCAGACGCAGTGGAACAGCTCTGTCCGTCATGCTCTATCGCAGAAATGAATTCCCTCGCAGCAACGTAGCGACGCGACTCGAGATTTAGCGCGATAGTCGAGCCTACGGGAACCATGAAAGATATTAAGCTTTTTTCTTTTACGACAACGCCCTGCCTCGCCTCTTTTACGACGCTGCCGCCGCCGACGACGCCGACGCTGTGTTCCCTGCTGTACTCTTGCTCTCCTGCCTTCGCTTCTGCTGCTGGCTGTTGCCGCTGCTTGTCTTTACCGTAAATCCCTCAATCCCACGGGAGTCAATGGACTTTCTCGCGGGTTACGAGGTGCGGAGACCTTCCTTCCGCAGCTTCCACCGTTGAGTCTTTAAATCCCCCCTTTTTCTCTTCGCTTGTTTGTTCATCCGAGTAGTTTCCGCCAGCTCGGTGTTAAGGGAACAACTCGTAAAATCACTGCCGGGTATTGAGTTCCGATCGACGTCGATGGCTTCGCTACTCTGCTCGACCCTGCGACCTGCTGCAAGATGAAACTCCACTATGCAACACTGGACCGGTGGGTTTAACCCATTCTCGTCATTTTTAAACACTGTGAAATTATACAGTCAGTCTCATAATTGATGACACACTTCTTTTTTCTGCAAAGCTAGGAGGATTAGTTTGCTACATGTGTAATCAAATTTTGGGATCTTCATTTAGTCTGTATTACGAAAACAAAAGGTAAAAGTTGATTTCCATGTGATGAAAATTTCATCGAAATTGGTCAAGTGGTTCCCGAGGTATATGTAATTAAAAATGATGCAAATCTCCGGATAATAGCATAAAAAGGCAAAAATAGGCTGGAAATCGTGAAAAACTGTAATCTGTCCGTTTTTAAATGTTTGTAACCCGTAAACCAATTAACCAATTTCAAAGGAATTTTCAGCATGTCTACCAAACACATTTTTTTCATTTTCGAATGAAATTTCTACGATCTATTAGTTCCTTGATAATACGAAACCCGTTAAACTAAAATTGTTTCGAGCTATGTAAGAGTACGTACGTTGCCGCTGGGTACCTTCGGGTCCAATTTCTGACATTCACTCGGTCCTCAAGGCTCGATCGCATGTGTGAAACGTCCCCGAATACGACGTCGTCAAGAGAGAACGATCCGAGGCCAGTGAAACGAGGAGAATCGAGGCACTGTAGGCAAAATTGGAGGAGGATGCAAAGACACGGTTGGTTGAAGGGTGCGAGGTGTAGGCCGAGGGTAGCTGTAGGCTGACTGAAGCCGAGGGTGGCCGGGGAGCATTTCCTGCGTTATAGTGGCTGTAAATTTCATATGCGCATTCCGCCTGAGCCGCTCCGAGCTGCATACATATACATATCAGCGTGCAGTCCGACGCAGTCACAGCCGCTGGCTGGCTCGCCTCAATGAGAGTCTCCTTCCCACGAGTACTTCAATTTAAGCAGTTCCCTTGGGACCATCCCTTCGATGCCTGTCCACCCCTTTTCTTTAAGAACCGGAGAGAAAAAGTCAATTTCCAAGGAAACAACCCCGAAAAGTCTCGGAGATTTCGAATACCAAGATATGGGGTGAGATTGATAATATTTTTAAAGCAGAATCATTTGAAAAAATCATCATATACATTTTAAACTGTATACTATTATCTACTAAGACCATAAGTTTCGTTGCAAAAATTGTAAAAATATTATTGTATAGTATTTTCAGAAGAATTAAAAATTTTCACAGTAGAGAGCAAGTAGAAGGGATGGTTTATTGTTATTACTGTCGTCAATCATTATTATTGTCATCAAATTAATTAAATATACTGTTCGAAGAGACTTCGTTCTTCAACAAAACGAACAAAAATATCAATTTTCAAAACTTCCATTCCAAAAAGCCCCGCTCTAAGACGTACCTAAATAATTGGTGCGCCGGCAGCAAGCGATCCAAGCGGGTTCTCCGGCGATAATCGTAAGTTTCCGAAAACGATTCCAAGGAATACCCTTTTAAGGAAGATCCGTAAATTGGCCGTCTTAATTGGTGTATCCCCTCCTTTCGTTCTATTCTTTCTCTCTTCCGTTGACCTTACGTGCTCTTTCGCCCCCTCGATGCAGATGTTCCTCCCGTACAGCAGGTAAGAATCGCTTCGCAGGGCCACGAAGATTTATTTTCGGGGTAGGAAGGGTGCGCGACGACCCTCGGGATCTATCGACGATAGAATAGAGCGCAATTTAATCCGGCGGATTCCTACGATGCGTGACGTACGGTCGAATCGTTAATTTTTAATTCGACCGACGGCTTTTTTTTCATTTTCCCCCGTTGTTGTCCCCGGACTCATGCACATTCGGCACGCGCGAGGTTATTCTAATCCCCAGGGCGACGGAATTATTACAACGGGGGACCGTGGTCGTGGGGGTGGCGACAAAAGGATTCGGGGCCAGCTCCATAAATTAGGGGCACGAGGGTTCCGACGGGGGTGACAGTCGCTTTTTTCCTGCCGTCCCGATTGCGCTTGGCTGCTAGGAAAAGCGGAGCTCCGTCGGCCGAAAATCGATAGCTTTCGAACGGGTGCGCATAAACCAACATTTCTTTATTCTTTGATGAAAGTTCTTTAATATTTATAGCTGAAAAGAAATGTACAAAATGTGACTAGATAAAAAATTATAATTATTGGAACAAGTGATATTCAGCTAGAGCGGTTAACGAAAATGTTCAGTTGCTGTAAATGAAATCGTGCAATTACGAGATCCACTATAAAATTCGACAAATTAGGCCAAACTTTATAGTTTGAAACGAAACAAATTCCGACTCAATCCGACGAACGGTTCCGGAGATAAAAATTCAGAAGCACAGAGTGTTTTAAAATGAGCAGAAAGTTTATAAATAAATTGTAAACGAGAATATCGATGATTTAAACTACCCATAAATTCACATGTCTGATACAATTTTTAGTTTTATCAAAATCCCGAACACGACAAATATCGACGTACGATTCATAAAATTTGATTTGATATAACAGGAGCGTCTCTCTGCCGATTAAATAAAAACACCGCACGCTTAGAAAAATGTTGTACCAGCATCAAAAAAGTTGATTCTGTTGTTCACTACGATATGTCACTGATTTTTGGACACTGGATCGGATTTTCTCGCTACAGCGCGCTTGTCACGTGGTCCGCCGCGACCGAGCTGAAAACGTCGCAGTGCCCGGTGGTTATTATTTTTTTTTCGAAACAAACAAATCCGGTGTGCAGTTTCCGGCTGCGGGGACGTCGGCCGCAGTATTCCTCCGCGTTGTTTCCTCGATAGCACTCGCAGTTTACGCGCGAGGGAAACAAAGATACCGCTGCATGGAAAGCATTCTGCGCGCGGCAATTCTCTCCGCAAACCTTCCGCGCGGAAATTGGAGAGGCGCAGACGTGAACGAAGAAAAAGTCTCGAAAACCGCAAAACGCGAGAGCCGGCCCGCAGTCGAGACGATCGTAAAATTCGCGCCTCGCTTTTATAATCGATCCGGCCGGCTGTGTCTGACCGCGAGAAAAAATTTCGTGAATATTTCATCGTTCCGTGGGCCCTCGTCCTCTCCGCACACTAGGGACGAGCCCTTTTTTCCCTCGTCGAGATCCCTTATTCACGATGTCTTACCTCGTCGGCTGCACTGGGTGTCCTGTCAAACGTCTGACAAACTTTCGGTGACACGAAGAAATGATCAGAAGTTGAATTGTTTCAGGGAACCCACAGGACTTGTCAAAGTTGCTTTTTACTCGTAAATTGTTTGGAAAAATTTGATCTGGAAGCTAAACTCTACTCGGTTGTAAATTTTCTCGCTAAAATCTACTGTGGTTTATGGAATTGTTAGAGTCAATTGCACAGATTACCTATTTCATATTTAAACAATTTGTTGATCTTGTTGTACGAGGACCCACTGTATAATTCAGGATTGTACATGTGCATTATTCAAATAAAAATGTCTCCTGAATGAATGACTTTGAATCGTAAATGGCTCGGTGCTTCGTCAAAGGGAGTAACAATCTTGGTCAAAGAACAACAAATAAATCACAAATTACCACAAAAAAATATGTCTGACCTTCACGCGACCTCTAGCCTAACGAAATGCTATTTAGGCAAAATTATATGTCCATGGTGACCATTTGACTTTATTCGATACATTTGTCAGCGTGATTGATAATTTCGTATGTATTCGAGTCAATTTGAACGAGACAGCCATTATGGGGATGTCGGATGCAAATTTCATGAGGAAAAACTGCAGCTCCATTTCGCAAACAGGGTAAAGTATTTTCTTGCAGGCTGTTTTCAATCTTCCTGTGCAGACCTTTCGCCGCGGATCCATCCCGACGTTCCTTTCTTTCACCTTTATCGTCGCATCCCCTTACGAGCTTCTCCCATTTCGCGGTCTCACCCTTCGAATAGCTACCACCTAGGCCCTCCCACGCTATACCATTAGGAGTTATTATGGTTTACGGTATCCTGACGGCAGTATCGGCAACCCGGGCCCCGCATTACACTAGATCCATTCAGGATACCGAGAACGAACGGTGACTAGTATCTGTTACGCCTGTCGTTATTGCCGGCACCGAAGTATCTTTCCATCGTGACGGTAAACTATAGTCTGATGGACGTAGGCGCGCGGGCGTTTAGTGCGTGGGACCGGCTAATCAAATGGCAATCGTTCGATTGATTGCGTGAGTCGAGGAATTTATTTTGATTTTCTAAGAATTTATCTGATTGCGGCGAACCTATTGCTTTGGAGAAAGGAATTGCTTAAGGTGCAATATAATTCAAGGACATCTAGGATTTGCAACATTATTTCAGTCTGCGGGAAACTGTTAGTTTGTTGTTTCTTAAGCAAATTTGATTGAGGATTATATAATATTGTTAAATTATAAAAATGATTAAGGGACGGTATTTTATATTTGATTCCAATACTTTGCAATTGCGTGATTACCGTAAGTAATAGCTGAAGGTCTGGATCAACGTCTCGTCTCGTCGATAGTCTAGACAGTGGTAGATCCGCAAAAACTGCCGTGAAATCTCGTGAAGAGCATTCGTTTCGCCGAGACGGCCACGGTAATGACTCATGCGCAACGCCCGATTGCCGTTTAAAGTCCATACTTGTTACACGGCTCGTATAGCGCCGCGATAGCGCCTCCGCCGCTTTTCTACCGTTAATCGCGGTTTTACGTTAGTAGGGAACGACTCGCGCGAGGTAACACACGGACCGCTACTTTTCTCGGTCGTGTATGCGTCCGCCTCCTGTTCTGGACCGGTGCTGCTGCGATCGTTCGCTACCTACGTCGCCATTACCGGATAACCGGATTCGTACGGTTATGACCAGCGCTGCATATAACTCACCTCTCTACAAACTTTAAGAAACCACCCTTCTATCTCAACATGAATGAAGCAAGGAAAATGTAACCATTTTTATAATTGCCATCTCTCCAATAGTCTTACCGTAACACTGTCGCATCGTGGGGTCTGCCGAGCGACAGTTATAGTAGAGGTGCTACATTCTTTGTACTGTGATACTCTATTATAGCGTGACTGGCTCCAAGGAAGATCCCCTAGTAGTGGGGATAAAATGTTGACAGTTACGAAGAAAATAGAAATATCGGATTTCCCCCTATCCTTCCAGGGTCTCCAGCAAATTTCCGAACATAATTATGTAGAGTTTCAGGGTAATTCTAACTCGTCGGGGTTCCATCATGTCGTGGTCGTGAAAATTTCATCGACGGACCCCCGTGGCCGTCCGAGGCGGAGAAAAATAGAAAGCTTTTAACCGGCCGAACGGATCCCGAGCGTACGCGTCCATCATTAATTGAAGGACGGTCCGTTCGCGTCTCGAGCAGATTTTGACGGTTCACGGAAGCCAATTTTCGATGGGCGACGACCGCCTCTTCCGGTTTGCAAACGTCGGTCACGAGAACGTCGTTAACCAGCGTCGTATGGGACACGAGGCGTCGGGTTTTTCGCGGTATCATCGTGGCTCGTGACGACGCGCTGACCTCTCTACGAGTTGTTGACAGACGAACGCGACGATTAGAGTGGTCGGTTAAAGTACTGACAGCGAGAAGAAGCCCCGGGAGCCGAAGGCGGAAACATCGGCGGACCTCCTCGTGTGCTGTGCTCGAGATATTCACTCTTCCGAGAAACACGTTTCGTGGGCTTCCTCGTGGCCGGATTCGCTATTACAGTCTGGTAGATTCGCTCGATATTTGTTTATTCGTGTATTTGCCCCGGCTTCGGGGTTTGGTGTGTCCGATCGTAATAAATAGAACCGTAACCTTTCGTTGGCGACGTGTATTCCTGGGCATGCTAACCTTTTGTTTAATATTTTTAGCGACCTATCAAACTCGTACAGTATTCACCGCGATGGGACCCTTCTGTCGATAGAATAGAGCTTTTAGAGTCCGATATTCTCTCTCTCTCTCGCTCTTCGCGTACCGAACATGTCTTATGTAACGTTTTTTTTGTTGAACGTGTTCAAGCAAGTAGCCTCATTACAGTTTCATTTCTCATGGCTAGACTCCGGATTTTTAAGTAAAAATGGTCTGCATCAATTATAAGGACCAGAAACCAGATGGAAAGGTCTTTGATATCTTGGTACATTTAAATTATTAACCTATCTACCTTTTTGTAATTTTATCTATTCAATTTCGTCATAAATGCATAAAATCCGCATTGTAGTAATGGTCATGAACTGAAATAAATCATGTATCAAAATCATCACTTGATGACGTACCTCCAGAAATATGTTTAAAAGATTGATGACTCAGTCATAAAATTAAATATTCTAAAAGATCAACTGTGTAGTTGTAAAAGCTGAAGATTTAAATAAAACTGTAATTATCAAGTTGGACAACCACTCAGAATGTTAATTATTATTATGGTACGAAGTATTCTACACCTATATTTTGAAAAAATTCCCTGGAGTTTCCTGTACCGCCTCGCAGAGGTTGAAGATTGCGATGCTTCCGGGTTCAAGGACAATTTAAGAAAGCGAGGTCCATCGAGCACGAAATTCAACGTCGCGATACAAGATTATAGGAAATGTATAGCAACAAGCAATAGCATCGGCCCTCCACTCTTGCCATTTTCAGAGTGTACTGCCGATCTCGATAGAGGCTAAGGCTGCAGCATCCACAGACCAGGGTTGCTGGGATCGAAAACGTTACGGAAGAAATAACGACTGACATGGCGGAGATTACAGTCCACATGGGACTTCCTCCGATACACTTCCAAGTCCAAGGACACCGTTTCCGTCGAGACAGCGTCTGGAGATTCCCTTTTTATCAGTATTTACCTGCAACAGCGTCTTTCCGTTTGGTCGTTGCGGGACCGTCTGGTCTGACTGTGGCTGTAAAGTTCCCCTTATTCGGACTGTATCGTATTGCCTTAGCGAAGAATATAAGCCTTTTGCAAAAATTTTAATTTCTTGTCAATAAATGCATGAAATCTTGTTCCATTTTCTTTCAGCCATTTTCTTGAGGAGAAGGCACTGAGGAATATATTAAAGGACTAATTTAATGTATAACATCATTATAAGCTTCCCAGATTCTTGATCGATTAAATACGGCCAGATGAAGGTATATCAGTATTAAAACTTAATTTTTCATTAATTTTCAAAAGGCTTAGCGCCACTTCTACTTAAAAAACGCGATACAAAAATTATTTATCTTTGACTTACGCGGCAGGGAGCAACCAGGGATCAATCATTTTCGATCGGTGGTCACCACGCCTGTTAAATGACAAGACAATCGAACGGGTTCTTTAGAATTTTTATCGCGTACTAAGGGTGGCTCATTCGGCTCGCCCTAATAATTTCGGAACGAGCTCGATGATCGTTTCGAAGAGTGCGCCGTTCGCGAGGGCCCAATAAAAACGCCGCCATTACGCTCGCACGGCGCGGCGATCCCGCAAGAAATATTCGGGTGTGCTGTCGTAAATAAATATCGTGACTCATGGGATCGACGGCGGCGCGGCGGCCCGTGCATATTGCTCGGGCAGAAATCGCGCAACGACGAGGGCGGATCGGCTCGTAAGATTCTTACGAAATAGAATTCCGCGCGCGTTCCGCCGTTTTACGAGTCTTTATGGGACATCGGGAGAGTTTTACGCGCTCGGGCCCCGCCTTATCCGTAACAGCAAATAATTCCGCGATACCGTGCCGCGATATGCAGATCGGCGAATTACACGCATGTATCTCAGCCCCGAGCTGTAGGTACATTCTGTACATCGGGAGAATTATATCGTCCGGCCTCGGCGGATAAAGTTCGGCATGGTAAATTTTTATTCGGGACGCGACCGGCGGGAACGTTTCGCTTTTTGGGGAACGGGAACACGGTCTCGCGAAAACCAGGAGGGATCCACATGCACAGAGGGAGGGAGAGATCAACAGTCGAATCACGATCCGTTTCTTGCGCGAGTACGTTCGTCAAATCATATTACCGCATCGCTGACCCCGAACACGATAAACTCTCGTTTCGAATTCCTCGAATGAAAATATTCAGTTGCCAGCCGTTGGCCTGGTCACTTTTTACCTAGCGATGTGCTCGTGATCCTAGAAATTGTTTAGTGGGTCACGCTGCGCCACAGAGATACCGTGATTTAGCACTTTCGGGCACAGAACGCCAGCTTTTATTGCCGGAGCTTGAATCTAATGCATGTTGCAGTAGATGTTGGGAGCATTATATGTAACAGAGTTTAACGATGCTCGAATCGAATACATTTTAGAGTATTCCTGGATTTTGTTGGTGACTTCTAATACATTGTTTTGCTTATATTGGTAAAACTGCATAAAGTCCGGTAAAATGCATGTTTTAGCAGATGGTAGTAAAATGATGCACTGAAATGCAGGCTGGTAATGTTTGAATTGACTGTGTTTTAATATCACGATTTCTTGCGGATGTTCGCGGATATTTATATTTTTGATGTGTTCACGATAGTGGATCATACTGACACTTTTCGTTCCGTATTATTGGGTTGGATATAATCGGAAGGCGCCACTCAATTTTAGGAAAGTGTTAAAAACAGATGTAGTGTGTTTCTAGACGAATACGAGGTCGTTCAAGCTCAACTCTTCAAATACTTCTGTATCTTTTCTGGTTGTTATAATACTACTGTGGTTATTTCTTCAAAAAAACAAGTTACTCAGGTAACCTGTGATGAATGCCCCACCCAGTATATACAAAAATCGCCTTATTCCATTATTGGTACTTAATGGAATACACAGTAAATGTATTAAAGTAATATATTATTTATCCAGAGTATCTACGACTCCGGATATTCGTAGAAGTCCCATAACGGAAGTCAGTAGACTGCACAGACAGGAATCTGAAGCAAAGCTGTTCTGAGAAAGCAATAGGACGGCGGTGCCGATTTTACAACGGCAGTTCGTGGACAGTACGCTTCGGCGATCGACGTTTCGCTCTCGATTCGGCGAGGGCATCGACATTTCGTCGGCCAGGCGTTTTCTAGAAGGCAATCTAAATATAATGTCGTCGGTCTGATGAGCCAGTGACACGCCGTCGCGTCGTAAACGACCGGTCGAAAGCCAGAGGAGGGCCTGACGCCTTTCGAGCTGACATGGATGTGTCGGGCTAATGCGTTGTCAGATGTTACGCGTGCGAGAGAACCGTTCTCGCTCTCTCCACGTTCACGATATTTTGCGCTCACTCCGCCACGGATTAATGCCACCGATTATTGACCGAAGAAAGCCCCCGACCACACTGGAATTGATTCCCAGATAGGCATTTCCGACTCGAATCAATCGACGACAACCAGGATCGAAGCGCCGAGTTCCGATCCTGGCAGATTTATACCTGCTAGGGTAATCAGGAGGATCGACAAGACTTCCGAGCGACGTAGCTCGATGTCAACGCCTACCGGACCCGGACGCGTCATCCTCGAATAATTTGTCAACGCGTCGGTAATAATTTCACCAGCCTCCCTCCGATCGCTCCCTTAAACTGGCAATAATCGTCGGCCATTTGTCAACCACGATCTGCTCGTCCACCAACATCAGTCTACGTCTCCCCGAGAACCCGATGGCGTTTTTGCTAAGAGATTTGAAGAGCTGGAGGACACTGTGACCGTCAAATATTAAATTTTTCGGGGGGTGATGGAATGTCAATTTGTAATTGTTGGGCAAACTTCATCTTTGGTTGTTGCTGCATTGAACTGCATTCAATGTCCAACATTTTTGTAATTGCATTCAAATTAATTTTCGTCATAAATTCATATTGGGGATAAGAAGATATTTATGACAAGAATATAGTCAATCTGAATACAGAATTGCAGTAACTCGATTAATTACCCGTTAGCGTCATGTTTGAAGGGAATCGATAGCGTGTTCCGTGGCTCGGAAAAGCCGATTTCCCGGTCAGCTCCTTACAGATCGAATCACCGTGGAAGGAAGAAAAATAATGTCGGAGGAAGTCCGAGTCGGTGAAGGGCGAACCGATCCGACGTAGACGGACTCTTATATGTGATTGGCCGCGTTATTTCCGGGCCATCTCGCCCGGAGCTTCTGTCCAGCTTTTGCGCCGGCCTCGGATATCTGTACCGAGAAAATTGGAAGAGCTTCCGAAAAGAAGCTCGGGAACGGTTGCCGAATTTGCTTCGCTTCGCAGCGGACGGTTTCTTGCTCGGATTTCTTCCGGCGTATACTGTGTTTACCTCCGAGTATAATATTCTCTGTATCCTCAAAGACTCCAAAGCCCCTGGAGTTTATTCAATTCCCGATTGTTTCCCCGAAAAGGATATCCCTCTTCATTCCCACCGAGCTGTATCAATATTAATCACCACTGTCTTCTCCGGGCTACATGTCGCTGGAAGATCTCGGGATTGACGATCTCTTCATTCCCGCCAAACTGTATCAATATTAATCACTTCTGTCTCTTGTACAGTCCATATCCTTTCGCCGGACGATCTCAGGATCTTGTCCAGTTTGCCTAGCGAAATTGGACTCGTTCGTCTCATAACTCGACCGCTAACTGTTTGCCTTTATTGTCGGTCGCGTTCGCCTCCATTGGTATTCCAATCGTCTGGAACGTGATCCCCGATCGCCGCCAATGTACTCTGTATCCGAAAATTTTCGGTGTCTGCTCGAGCGACTCGGGCACAGCGGTTTCGATGGGTTCTACGCAGAATATGGACCGTGTACAGCAAATCCAGCCCAGTACCAAATAATCTAGGTATTCCTTTGACCTAGATTCCCCGGGTCGCTTTCGGGTGTCTCGGCGAGGATGTTTCTTCCGGGATTCTTCCGTACCCAGCTGTGCACGCGTATGTGTCTCTCTGCAGAGACACGTACGTCCGATCGATATGGTCGATTGGCACGCCTCGTCGAATTCCATTGTCTTCCACCGCCGTCGTCTCCGTTGTCGTCGTCGTCGTCGCGGAAAACTTTGTCCCGCGACTGTTACAATTCTCTCTTTCTTTCTCCCGTCTTGGTCGTGCAGCTTTCAACGGTGTCCGCAGTTTAGCCGGAGCTCGGCCGGAAATGTTTCGAGAATTCCCGGGATCTTTCGTGGAACGTGAATCGCGGCTTTAAGTACAAAACGTCGATAATACCCCGGAATACTCAGGCTGCCGCTCCAGTTTCTTCGACGGGGCCAAAAAGAGCAAAATCACTTCCAGGTTTCCACGGGAATGTAACCTTTTTAGGGGTGTCGGCGGTCCCTTTGCTCGCGAAGACGGTGGACTCCGATATTGGACACTTATTGTGTCTTGCACCGACCATGATCACAACAATATAAAACTATGAATTTTTGTAGACATTTCTTATCGTGTTAGAACTTGTATGATGTTCCTTATTGTTTTAGTGAATTCAATTCACTGTTGTTCGGCGCTGTTGCAATCCCCGATCCAGTCTCCATTTATTCAGCTAATAGTAAACAATAATAACTACATTCTACATTCTGGAATTATTGAAATTATACAGATTTTTCTTTAATCAATGATATATTATAATGAAAGTCAGTCAATGTCTGAATAAATTCAGGTATGTCATTTTTATAAGACAACACATGTCAGTTACTTTTAATTCCACTTGCAATTAAAGCAAGTCAATTCATAAAAGATGTGACAAACGTACAGTATATCGACGAATATTTTTATTAAACAGAAGATATTAAATATCCTTACTCTTGAATTATTAAAATTATTACGAAACAAATAAATCTCTATGCAACCATTGTCTCTCAAAATTAATAAAGAAAATTGCTGTTTTGTCAGGGGTCAAAAATTGATTCGCACTCCGGCTGCATCAGGTAACCGATGCAGTTATGCAGGCGGAAACTAGGCGACTTTCGCAGCCGGCCGCAGAGCGCGGCGGCGCTCAGATGGACAGGCGAAAAGAATTTACAAACCAAAACGACGTCGCATTCTTCGCCGGTGGAACGAAGTTTCGTTCCGCAGCGAATATTACGGAGCCGCAACTCGCGCGAGATAAAATCTCTGGTATGCCTAGCAGTTTTCGCGGCGCTCGACGAGCTTTCGTTGGCTGTTGCGGGGAGGGACGACGACGATCGATAGAGATCGCGGGCACGCGTGAAATGTGAGCTCCCCGCGACGGAATTAATTTTACGACGGGAGAGTGGCGAAACTTCGCCAACTGGTCCACGATAATTCCCCGTTGGGCAACTGCGAAAACACTATCGAGCTGTGTGTTTATTTTTTAAGACTGCGGAGAAAGCGGCCGCAGAGACAACGGGCCGCCGGAAATACGAGCACCGAGAGGAATCCCGGGATTCTAGACTACAGATCACTGCATCCCCTAAAGAGCTGACCGATTTTTGATCGTCTGGGAGCTCTGAAGAACTAGCTACCAGATGTTTCATCCTTATTTCAACATATTATTTATTGGCGAAATTTTCATAATTTTTTAAAGCCCAGTTTGCGAATTGTATGCACTTATGACAATAATGGACAAGCGATATATAAAACAAAAGAACAACTAAAAAAATTCAAGAATCTGTATTATCATCCATTTGTTAAAATTATCATGAAACAAATTCGCAGATGTTACTACGATATTTAAACGTAGTTAAAGTAGCACCTAATTTTAAAATTCCAGTTGTATTAATAAAAGTCCAGTTCCATTATCAAAATTACTTCCATTTTGAGAAAGTTCTCATAGTTAATATTCCTCTTGACACACTATGTACCTCCGACACAGAAAATGTCTATTTCATCCAGATTTCCCAAGATCCTTAATCCTCTGGCAAGCAATTAAAATCAGCATACACAGGCATCACTCTCCGAAAAAGTCTCCGGCATTTTTACACCGTCTGCTCTTTGAGAGTTTCCCGAGCCCCGTGCAAGAAGACCGGAAAAAGGAGCACGTCGCTGAACACTTTTGTCCATCGTGTGCCGCGGTCCCGATGGCCGCAGGGTAAATACGCGGGGGCTGGCTAATTCGCAGTGTTTGCTCGAAAATTCGCGCGGACTGAGCGATGTCCCGTGGACAACTACTCGGAGGAATGTTCCAGGGCGTTTACTTAAAAATTCTATTAGCGCTAGGCCCGGTCCGCGAACCCGCGAACAGTTTCCCCGTTCGGGGAGCCCCGTGTTCCGCTTTGTTTGTTTTTATTAATTAAAACGAGACTGCCCCGACGGAGAGGTGGGAAAGAGAGAGAGAGAGAGGGGTGGTGGGGGTGGTTTCGCTAGAGCGCGTCCGATCATCGGTCCGTAAGCTCGGTAAACGTTTACAGGATTTCGAGGCCGCTCGAGGAAAATTGAATTCGACGCTGCGCCAAGGTAAACCGGGAACACCTCCGTATCCGAAATAATGTGTGGAGTAAGGGGGATCGGACAAGGGGGAGGAGGAGGAACGGGGACCGGTCTGCCGAAATACAAACGATTCTATTAACTCGTTATGCGAGCCCGTCCGCGGCGAGGCAACAGGAAAGGAAAAGAGGAAAAAGCCGCGCGGAAAGCGGAAAAACTCGTAGCTACGCAGCGTGCCGATGCGGACGTGCCTTTTATTACTCTGCATGCATTTAAATACAAAGCGTCCCCCTCTCGTTTCCTCTCTCTACCCGCCTCTCTTTCTCTCGCTTTCTATTTGCCTGTCGACGGCGAGCTTACCACTTCCATGGAATTTGTCGGATGTTCCTGAAAGGAGCACAACGCGGAGCCGTTCCGTGGATGCTCTTTGTGCCACCTCTCCGCTATCCCTCTCCGGCACGCCCTCCCCACCCTGTTTCCTCCTTTTTACGCGACGTTCCGACGTTATTTTTCTATCCCCCGGGTCTTCTTTTTGTTCCAGGTGAGTATTACGACGCGGGTCCACGGCGTCCTCGTCGTTACACAGCTACACGGCTCAAAAGAAACCGACGAGCAACCAGCTAGCTTGAATATTTCCACGGCGAGAGGAAATCCTACGCGACGACGAGGATGATCCGCGTTAATAAAGATAAGAGTAACGCCACCATCCGACCGCTGGAAACGACGAAATTACGTCCGCCACGCCGACGGTCCCGGTTTCGTAGCGAGCTTCTATTTTTAATCGGCCGTGTTACCCGCCGAACGACACGCTTCGACAAGGAAACGCGATAATGGCGATTAAACCACGGGCTGTCGACCCTCGGGAGCACCTCTTGCCTAAGCCCGAGGAAATTAGACTCTAGTCGGTACACCGGAATGGCCCTGATTTTAACCAGCAATCTTTAATATCGGGTCCTTTAGCAGGGAACAAGGAAAATATGCTACGTTAAGGGATTTAATAAAGTGTTCATGCAGGGTGAAGTTTAGTCCAATTGTGTTTGAAATGTTTAAATCTTCCATTTGTGACCTTGCATGACCTCGAAGATCATTGTGTCGTATGTGAATGAATTCGTTTCGGCACATGCTTTTATGATATAAAAAGATATATTCCATTTAAAACATAGAAGGTCACCTTCATTTCTAAAAAAAATTACAGACGTTTTTTTTCCTCGATGATTCGGGCGCTCAGCTGTCCATCGACTCGAATTTCCGAGATCGATATGGTCGTTCGAGAAGAGCTCGCTCGAGCTTTAATCCGCACCGCGTCGCTTGGAGTAGACTACTATCGTCGCTCGAGCAAGCTTTCGAGAGTACGCAACCAGCTGAGCCGGAGGTTATAGTATCCGTATCCAAGGTAATTCGATTAATAAGGTGTAACAGACCGATTTCGGTGGGTAACGAGCCATGAAAAGAGCTCGGCTGGATGAGTCCTTGACTTGGACCCCTTTGACAATCGAACTTTGCGTGGCTGCTGCATGATTTTCGGTCTTGCGCCTTCGGGAAACGAGCTACACCCTGAGGAGAGTACGGATTTTTATATTTAAACGTAAATGCTCCTTTAACGAGCCCGATTGAAACATTACACATGTAAAACAGGATTAAAAAGAATTTTTAATGAAGTCTTTAAGGGTTGTTCTCACCCTTTCAATGTGAACAATGACGTCTAAAAGAAATATGTTTCCAACATTTTTGAAAGAACCATATCTTACCAAAATTTTACTAAGTACAAGATCTGAAGATGTCAGTTCAAGATCTCGCCAACAAATTTCAGCAAGAATGGCCAACTCATTCTCATCCTAACCATCTTCTCGTGCTTCCTAAATCACGACGCGGCGAGCTTACCTGTAAAACGACACTAACCAGTCGCTCTTCGTCCTCAGATCCGGCAATAAATCTCGTGGCTCCGCCATAGGATCCCATGACACAGAGTTCTGATCGGAACAGAGAATTCCAGCCGGGTCAGCAGTTCGATACGATCTCTAACGGCGGTAATAGAATCACGTAGACGTCCCGTAGTCGTCCCAGCGTACCGATCCCTGCTCGTCGTTCATAGGGTGCGTGACTCCTTGTGGTCCCCGCGTGTGCTTGGCCGAGAGAAGAGTAATGCGATCTCTTCGAACTGCTCGTAACATAGTTGACGCGGCAGGGTCAAACACGTTCGTCGTCGCCGCGGCTAATAACTGGTGAAGGCGCGATGGTAACGCGAGCTACCAGGCACAGGTACGCCGAGGCTACCTGGATCTATTTACCGGTCGCTCGCGTGTTCTCACGTACTTATCGCCCACGCCGGACCGCTACCAGATCCGCCTACCGGGTCTACCATTGCTCCCGATGTAGACGTCAGATAGCGCCTTCCTTTCGTTGACGACTCGATGAAGCCTCGGTGGACTTTGGTGAGCTAAGTGGGTACTGGGTACTCATTCTACCCTGTTGGATGAAATTACAAAAATTGCTGAGATAAGGGCCTGACTTATTTGCAGCTAGTGACACGTGCATAAGCTTCAAGATTTTTCACACTTCTGTCTGAACACGTCCGTTACCAAATGATTACCTCCAGAAAATTTAAGATTAAAATAATTTAGTTAATGAAGCTAGATTATTAATCGAAATTATACAATATTATAGTAAAAATTAATTTCTAAACTGTTATTGTATAGGATTTCCCAGTTATTCTACTAGCAAAATTTAAAATAGATTTTTCCACGAAATTTAAACTATGTATATTATCAAGGAAATAGATTGCGGTGATTTCTGTGTAAGTAATGCGATAGTATTCGATGACGCAGGAAAAGTCCGCCCCTTCGTGGAGGGAAATCCTGAAACTTCCAGCCTTTGCCTTTGCTCCCCAGCAAAACTCCCCGAAGACAGAAGATGAAACTCATTTTTTAGCTTATCGGCCTGTTCGGTTAACTCCCCCGAATCGATAAGGGAGAGTTCTAGCCTCCATATAATCGGACGTTCTTCGGCCAGCCGATAAGACGAATCCTCCCCCGGACAGGGTAGATTACCTGAGACCCAAGCTGGGAGCCTAGTCAGGCGATCTCTACGGGCCACGCAACCTCGATAACGAAAAAATTACGCTCGTGAGTCGACTGTGTCGCCTGGTTTACTCGAAAAGACTAAATAATTATTTTATAGCCTCTGGAAGTTTATCTTTACCATCACTGCTTCCCGAATAGCTACCATTTTCCCTTAACTCTTGAAACAATTACAAAAAATAACATTGCTGTTCAAAATACAATAGAAAGAGTATGGGGTGTCACTGTATGATTTTTTTAATACATTATACTATGGCGTGCATACAGTAGTATTCGAAATTCCCAGTATATAAAAGTGTGAAATTCTTCGGAGAAACTTTAAATATTAACATTTCCCTTTTTCCAGCGAAGTCTCAATTTCTTAGACAAATAAATTCCTTGATCAAACAGATACGATTCTACCTGCGTTCCACTATGGTGATACTTACGTCGTAACATGGCGGGACACTTGCTAATGGAAGACATACTAGGTCGGTATCTAGACGGCGGAGTCTCTGCCTAGAAGGTTGGTCATCGAGCGAACCGACCTCCCAACTGATAGCTCCGAGACACACTTAAGGCTTAATTGAATTCCGACCACCGGCAACTTCGAACTCCACCCTCGGACGCGCGCGCGCGCTTGCCTAAATCACATTGCCATTTACGGGCGGGGGTCGAAAGGAACGAACACAGTGGCCACTAGAATATAGGGCTTAGATCGATCAGTCGAATCGCTGCTCTCTCGGTATTCCTATAAAGAACGTCGAACACGGTTTCTTAGAGCGAGAGAGGAACTCGGCGAGGCTGACCGACGTCCTAATCGGGACGCAAACTTTCCGGACAGGAACTATGTTGTGTACTGTTACCAGATCTTCGCCTGAAATGCTATAGTGGAACTTTGGACTCGACGAATACGGTTATTTAAGTTGTGTCGAGTTCGATTTAGGTTCGCCGAACCGAGTGACTGAGTTTCGGTGTTGCCCAAGCATGATTGGGGATTGGTCGAACTATATTTTGTTCCCTCAGACTTTCGTAAAATTGGAGGTGATTTAGAAATGATCAATTGGATCGTTCAATAAATGTTCTATTGTTTTGAGGAAACACATTGTGGTATTTAAAAAATTATGGAGCAAGGTTGAAAGATGATAGTTGAAGCAGTCAGTCAGATTTGCTGCCATTCATAGCAGTTTATTTCCTAGCTTGTCATGCTTCTCAAGAGAACTGACAGGTTGCCAGCTCACAATTTTTCTAATTTATGACTTTTCATGTCCAATTTCGCCCCCTTATCTTGAAAATAGTGTACGTTGCACTCGCTTAATAAAATGTTGAAACAATTTAAACGAAACCACGAAGACTGATAGGAAAATAAACGGGGGTAGCGAACCTAATCGTCGAAAAACCGCGACTGTCGACCGAATAGCAATCTACCCGTTCCCTATCGCTCTTTGGCGAATCCATTTTTCCAAAGGCCCCCGGTCAGAAAACACGGAATCACGCCAGGCTACTCTAATCTGTTTGTATACTTTGTATCGTGGCAATCGCGGCTCTCCTTGTTGTTCCGCGAATACATTAACAGGCCCGTTTCCCGTCACGTGAGCGCCCTGGTATCGTGACAGAGGCAATTTTCTGAAATTCCTATCCCACCGTCGTCGTCGCTGCGTACGAAGATCGATGGGGGCGGCTTGTCAGACGCTACCGTTTCCCGTCTTCAGCCTCGAGGACAACCTAACGAATGATCCCGTGGCCCGACGAAAAAAAGAATTTTCGTAAATCGTCGGAAGAACGCCGGGCACTTGAATCTTTCGGGATCAAGGGATCGAGGACGAGTGTAGCTTGGAATTGGGGTGGGGAGCAACCCTTTCGGGATTCGAATGGAACAGGTTTCCATTAATGTATGATACGCAAAATTGCTGGAATTTTGTTCAATTTTATCCAATTTTTTAAATCATTTTATTCGGTCGAAATTGAAAAATATCTTAATATTACATATTGTGAATGTCAATTTTGATTTTGTTCGACTTTATCCAATTTATTTCAATAATTTTATTCCATCAGAATGTAAAAGGATTTTCATATTAAGCACAGTGAATGTCGATTTTAATCTTGCTCGACTTCATCACATCATTTTGACAATATTATTTGATTAAAATTGAAAGACATATTCATAAAATTATTGTTGATTATTCTTACATCAATTTCTATTTATTTGAAAATTCAAGAATCAGTCTTCGGAAATAGAGAATCGATTTCGGCATGCGATTGTCTTCAGATTAGTAATGCACTCGCGGATGTGCCTTGATAGAAGATGACGGACTAGTTGATGCGGACGCGTGACGAAGACGGCGAGAACGGCCCCGTCACCCATCGAATCGGCCGGCCGATTACTTATTAATTACGGCGCAACCGATCGCTCCGGAGATCCAAAGGGAGACCGGGCTTCGAAATTGGAAGTGGACGAGCTTGTTATTAGGAGATCCATTCTCGCGAGACCGTGCGATGAGTCAGCGGGATATTTCAGGGACGAGGATAGAGCCCGCTAACGACATTCCGGTCTCACGCTCGGCTACCCTTCGACGGTCTTGTCCTGTGCATCGACGGCCACTTGGTCTCGCGAACCACCACAAAACGTCGGGGAAACTTAATTAACCTGACGCCTTCGCGAACGCCGCGTAAGGAGAATCTTTTTAAGCGCTACCCTCTGCACGAGCCGTCGCGACGCTTCGCCCGTGAAACCGTAAATATTATCCTCCCTGGACTGCCGTTCACTCCCTTCCGTACTCCTTCAATTGATTTCCAGGAACACTCTAATCTATACTAAGCTATTCAAAACATCATCCATTTCAAGAAACGAGAATGCCTCCTTTTAATCATTTTAATTTGTTCAAAATGATACAAGGGTGTCTAGATACAGTGACTCCCACTATTATTCGGTCACTTAAAAAGACGATAACGTTTTGAATATTGTACTATACGATTTGAATTCTTTTTTTTGGGGAAGTTGGAGCAATTAGTTTGCTGCAACATAATCTTTTAATCCATCTCATAACTTCCCTGTTTTAATTACCAAAATGCTGTCATTCCAGGATGCCAAGTAACGCATGATAACGCAAGAATCAATTTCCTTTTTACCGGCTTCCAAGAACTATCGTCATTAACCACCACCGATTACAATAGCTTTATGCAATGAGAACTGCAAGCACACGCAACCACCGGGAACCCAGACCCAAGAATAATCCACGGCCACGCCTGCATCGCCTCAACCCCGCGACGCCTGTTTCTTCTACTCCTTTCTTCTCCCTTAACGACGTTCCCGCAGAAGGATAATACGAATCCCTGGAGATACTTCTACTTTACGATCCATCTCCTTCCCCCTCGGTATCCTCTAGGATTTCCTATCTCCGCTTCTGTTTTGCCGCGCCTCGGACACGATTGTACGTTTTTACAGTGGCACATGGTCCTGGGCTGACCAAATCATATTTCTAAATTCTTCTTCCTTCTCTATCTCCCCTCTCTATCTATCCTTTTAACCTGCACATGTTCTCTAGAGCCTTGATGAAGCTTCGGGATCATTATCTTGTTATAATGTCCGTAATGTTGATCCCCTGTCGATTAAACGAGATCCTGATGATGAAAGCACCAGGTGTTGGTGAGGAATGCTTTTGTACCTTTCAGCCTGTTCTTCTGACTGTCTTCGATATTTAGTAGATGATCAGTAGCGACAACGAGAAGTATTGTCAAATTAGAGCGTAAGAGATTAATAGGTTGCCTGCCACGTCGGCTATATGTGGAGAACACAATTCACAAATTTATTCTCAAACATAAATAAAATGTACAACAAGTTGTACGATTAAATGAGTTGGTTTTATTTTCTGTGACATTTATGAACATATCGATGTGGCGCTCAACATGTCGAACATTAAATGTTGCAAGCCAGCAATACGCTAAAATCGCAGTACAGAACTCTGAACGCCCGACCAGCTAACAGAAGGCAACGATCGTCAAGAATATCGTTCGGTGACACCGTGCTGAAAAGTACAATCAAATTAAACGAACCCGTCCTTTTTGCAGATGACATCGACGGTGACGCTTATTTGTTTGCGACGCAAAGACTGCTCCATGATATCTGCGAGTGCGACGCTAAAATTGCAGTACAGAACAATTGAGAATAGAACGCTCGAAGAGCAGACGGATCGCAAGGATCATCAACGTTCGGTGATGCCGTGCTGGAAAAGTACGTCGGAGTTAAACGGAGCCATACGTTTTACAGGTAACGGGGGTCGCGACATTTACTTGTTTGCGATGCAAAGACTGTTCCTCGGTATCTGCGAATGCAGGGCTATTCTCGGGGCGTTCCACCCGTCGTAAAGGGGGGAAATTGAAACGGGATCGGACAAACAGGATTCCGTTTAATAACAGTAAAGCCTTTCCGCCGTGGCTGGTGCCTCGAGTGTGCGGGTGGCTCCTGCGCAAGGTTTTCACACCCTTGTCGCTGCGATATCTCCCTCGTGATCATTCGCAGCGGAAAGGGCGAGGCGCTGCGCTGTAAAAGCGCGGGCAAACTGTTACGCTCCGACAGTAAACACGCCTAATCTTGGCCGAGACGAGTTTACACGGGAGCAGCTCGGGTGACAGCTACCGAGTGCCAGAGAGAAAGAGAGAGAGAGAGAGGAGAGCAGGAGATACCAGCAGCAGTCTCCGGGAGCCTGCCAACAGAAACGAGCAGCTGCTATTCTTTCCGAGGCTATTTCGTTACACGGCTCGCGCTTAGGGCCCAACAGCCTATCAAATGTTTTACGACCGCCTTTTCGGCGTTAGCTACCGGGGACAATTACGGGAAGGCGATCCCGCGACTCGTCCACCGGCAAAAACTCGATTCAGTCAAAAATTGAATGGCGAATTCCACCACGGTTTACGAGAGGAGGCGGCGCGAAATAAAAGCGCGCGATAGATTCGTGGCGGAGATAAATCGTTGACGATCCATCTTCGGCTACAGCGGTGCTGGGAACTGGGTTTTCATTACTTCAGGCTGAGGACTCGTTTGATAAAGGATCAGTCATGATTTCGTGTGTTTCTTGCAATTCTGATAGAAAATTCACCGCATCCAAGTGGCTGAGAAAGTTTTGATGGAGCTTCATGATCAGTTTAGGATCAGTTTAGAATACAGTTACCCTCCCTCCGTCACTACCATATTAGTCATGTGGGATGTGTGACGCATCCACTGCAGACGAAACACATCAAGTGGCCGTGGCGGAAGTGTGGGGATGCTCGCCGCGCCAGAAGGGGTAACGTAGAGTGGGAGACTCGTAGTAAGGCGAGCTCGTACTCCTCTCTTCTCAATAGAAAAATATAATTTCTCCTTGAAAAAGAAATTTAACATCTCCACCACAAAGTGGCTAATATGTCCCAGTGCAAACTACATTTATTTCACAGAAAATGTGCAGCGACCTGCATAGGTCTGTTCAGTCTCCCACAATGCAAAAGAACTAAAACTTTAATTGGACTGATCGAACGTGCCCTGTAAAAGATGACGTGTTAAATAATGGTCTCCCTGAAATGTCGATCTGTGTAAAATTGCTAGAATGAGGGCAGCGCAAGGCTTATCACACGAGGATCCTGCAGGAATATAGTCAGTGAATCGGCAGAGTAGACATTTCCAGTGGCTCGAAAGCCGGCGCCAATTACCGATTCGAAAATCTCGACAGCCCCTATCTCTGTTTCACCAGCTATCGAAGGAACGATCCCTTGTTAGGGGTGGCGACACCCTCGACACCGGCTCGCACACGTATCTTCGGCGACGGTGTACGGTATCCGCGAGGAGATACTCGATGCAGGCGACGATATCTCGAGGCCCCACTCGAGGATCTGCAACGTGGTGAATTCGTGGGCCAGATGCACCGCGCGGTGACAGGAGCGCGCCACCGATGCACCGGTGCACCGGCACCTATAGCGAGAGAGGGAGAGTGCAAATGCTGGCTCAGCAGGACGCGAGCTTCTCTCTTCTGGCCTCTTCGGGGTCTGTCTCTCCTCCGCTCGTCGTGTGTCGATCGCGAGAGGAAAAAACCAGGTGAAAGAAACTCAAGGAGCTGCTGCAAGATCGAGTGCATAGGTGTGGGCGGTGCAAGAAGCTCTGAAAATAAAGCTCGTCAAAGGGGAAACGAGAAGAGAACGGTAATACAGAATACCAGGGTCAGTTAAATATTAATTGGATTTTCTATCGTACAATTGCATAGTTATCTTTGTCTACGTGAAAAAGTGGGTCTTCTCAGGTATATGGGGTAAAATGGAAATATAATTTTTGGCCTATTTGCCCTATTTAGTCATATACGAAAATTCTCGAACAGAGAACAGGAAAAAATCGAACAGATGTTCAATAACCAGATACATATACTGCAATTAATTTAGATTTTTATGTTGAAAATGCTGGTTGTAAAAAATCGAAAAAATTCAGATTTCGCATAGATCTTTAAGAGCAACAGCATTCATATTTTCACAGTATCAGTGTATAGTTATAAGTATTATTCATAAATTTTTTCAAATTTTTGGTGAAGTGCGACGTGGTCATAGAAAATAAGTTCTTGATTATCATTTGCCTGAATCACTCAAAGGGACATTTCAAGTGGTAACTAATTGTAAGATCTGGAGCACTTCGTGTGCAATTGGTATTGTACTCAACATTTTGAATACATTTAGTGCAATATGTATCTTCGGCAACGGGATATGTCTCTGATCCGTTTGTCGTGTGTCGATTGCGACGCGGAAAAAACCAGGTGGAAGAAGCTGAAGAGGCTGCTGCAAGATCGAGTGTATCGTAGTGCAGCGTGGATGGGGAACAGGGGGCCGCAAGGCCGACGAGAGACAATGCGGGGCCATCGATCGATCCTACTCGAGACGTCGCGCTGCTTTTACCCCACATCCTCGTCGATACTCGATTGCGACCAATACAGTCCGCGGAATGTTTTCATCGGTGATCGAGTAATTAGCGATCGAAGAAGTTTTACCTCGATAAGCAAAGTGGGGTTATCTGCGATGATACCGGCGGACATGGAAGAGGAGAGTCGCTCGAACCGATGCGATGCGATCGAGAGTCTCGCCATTCTGTCCCCTTTTTAAACATAATTTTAGACATAATTGAACGATCTTCTCGAACGGTTCTTGACATTTCCAAGTGGATTTTGCTAGACAGCAGCGATTTTATTCAGACTAGATTGTAGGCAAGTTACCTCGGGGAAAGTTGCAATTAGTGCGATCTGTTAACCATCCTCCTCAGCATAATTGGAAATCCTGGTCATGCGTCAGCTTGGTCAAAATTGACTCGGTTTTGAAGGGATTCTTCATAGTACCTCATAGGAGTATTACTTTTTAGGGTTTGAATTGAAGGTGGAAAATAATCTATGATTTCGAATTACGATTTGATTGAAACATTGTGGAAAGATAAGTATACATACCTATGTATATATAATAAACGTAGCTATAGTCTCGGACTAGCCAGCATTAATAGAAGTATGCAAGCAAAAGTTGGAAAAGTTTCACGGGTTGTTGAAGAGCTCATTGTTCTCCAAGCTTGACACACAAATTCCTGAAAATTGAGAACCCATCTGAGACCGTGGTAAGTACGTCTACATATATGTATAATTAATGCAGACATCTTACTGCACTACATTTTGTAGAAATCAGAGTGAGGTGCATGTGAATCAGTCCACGTTACGTTAGCGACTGCAAATGCGATTTCCAGAGCCTAGGTCCTTCTGGCCACATTGGTCCTTATGGAGGATAGTGTATGTGTTTCAGGGACCGGTCGATCGGTCCTTTTTCGGAGTGGTCTGCGGGATTAGCGAGGCGTCGGTCGAGCAGGGTGTACAAATAAAACGAAGCAAGGTTTCCATTCGGAGGACGGATCGACGAGTGTGTCCAGTGTATCGGCGTAATCTATCAGGGGCCACTCTTTCTCTATTTTCCCTTTGCCCGGTTTGCCGGAGGGTTGGCGAACGAGCGGGTTCTCCTCCGATTTTCCACGAATGCGAGAGTGGATGTCCGCGTTCCGGGATATCTCCCAGCCACTTTTCGTCGAGGCCTTTGCCGAGTAGGTGTCGACGGTGGATCACTGGTTTCCCGACTGGTCAGCTACGAATTCGCTCTCTTTCTCTCTCTTTCCACCCCCCTCGAACGCTTCACCCACGATCGTCTAGACGACCCCGGAGCAATCGGAAAGGTGGAGGCGAGCATCCCACGGGATTCGACGGAGGACTTCGGGATAATCCTCGTTTCGCTTCGCCTAAGCGTCTCTCACTTATCGGACTTGTATCTCGGCTCCTTTCCGTGGACACGTCCCCCTGGACCCCTCGATAGTCCCCGGCGCATCTTTTAAAGATGCTACACGGAGATTCAGGACGCACGAAACCCTCCTCACGGAGAATTCATTTTCGGGAATCGACGCTCTAGCGCGAACTGGATTCTCGATTAATTAATTTGTTCACATAAGTAATTAACTCCTTCGACTCGAGGTTCATTTCACTTTTCAGATCGATTGCTATTGTGTGATTTCTTAAAGAATTTTATTATTGTGGTACGTATAATTCAAAAATTACTGCTCGCACGATTATTAAGGCAGAAATATTGACAATTCAATTTCTGAAGTGATACAAATTTTATAGCGATTTTGGCTAACCATCGCAGATTTTATTTTTCGTCTTTTTAGCAAATTAACACGCCGGCCAGAAATCAATTTCATGGAAAGACTATTAGATTCATAAATATTCATGAGAGAAAATAAATTCGTTAAATTCTGCTCTCGGAAGTGAAGGAATAAAATCTCAATCGTTCGTTGAATTTTATCAAATACGTTTTCAGTATACATTTAAAATTAGAACTACACGAATGGGTAAAGTGAATACGCAGAATGAATACATGAAATGAATGAATGAACTGAATACTCGAAGTAAATAGAAAAAATAATTACACAAAATGAATGGATGAACTGGATACTCAAAATAAATACACAAAATAAATACACAAAATAAGCATACAAAACAAATACACAAAATAAATACACAAAATAAGCACACAAAACAAATACGCAAAATAAATACACAATTCAAATACAATTTGAAATTAATGCACAGTATAAATATACAGAGTGAATGCACAAGATGAATACGCAAAATAGGTTCATTCAATAGTGAGACAAATTACAACAGACTCGAAGGCTAATAACACTGACCGGTTCGTCGGACGTCGCACATAAAGCAGGAAAATGTAGTCGCGAGAGCAATCGCGGATTCATACATTGCGCCAATGGAGCTCGTTGACAAAAACGCATCGGTAGCTGCTCGAATTTCAGTCGCAACGTGTGCCCGATAATTCCGAGTGTTTCAACGGCGGCTATACCAATGATCTCGACCGGCCAATTAATTCAACGACACGTCGATGTGCTCGCGGACCGGTCAGCCGAGTCGCCGATTGCTCGGCCCTTTCACCGGCTGCGGAACACCTGTTCGCGAAAGCTACGAGGACACTGTTATTATGTGGACGGTACAGTATTATATCGCGTTGCTGCTGATTAACTTTCGCTGCGATGAAATTTGGGACGACCCGTGACTGACAGAATCGTTTCTCCGGCTTATGCATGGAAATGACGAAAAACGGACCACTTATTTTTAATTAGCGACTTCCTTGATGCTCGTACAGAATCCTACTGAAATAAATGTTCCTTTCAGCTGCGGGTCTGTAGAACCTACGAAGCTTATTGTTCCCGCTCAGAGAATAGTCGACCGTACTGCAGGGAATTAATACAGAATGCACGGAGATTATATGTTCATTGATTGTGTGTTCATTATACGTTCGATTATAAGATCAAAGTGCAAACAATGAGAGTGCATGCAGATTGTGCTGTGCATAATGTAATTCTCAAAGTAGTTTTCAAAATTATCTACTGTTTAATTCAAACTATATAGCACGTACGATTCAGAAATGATTTCTGTCGTGTCGAAGACCGATTTATGGATTTATTTAGAAGATTTTTTAAATATTATTTTGAAAGTTGTTTCGAATGTAACAACTAATCATTTGATTTAATCGTTCGAAATTGAGTGATTTCATAACGATTTTGATATTATAGGTCAGAGTAGACTCGGCCACCGCTGCATACTGCAGCTCCAAAAAGAAAATGACAATTCCAGACATTCGAGATAGATCTTTCTTAACATTATTCACCTAAGATGGAATGAAAAGCCTCTAATAAGATACCGTCCCTTTTACCCAAGCTGAAAGACAAACACAATGAGCGTGCAGAACAAAGATAGTTGCGAATAGTCGCATTACAGGAGAGACGTTCTCGCGGCAAACGCGTTTGACCCGCGACGACGCGATTCCAGGGCGAGGATCATCAAGGAAGTATTAACAATCCAAACACAATTCGACTTGCGAAAGTCCCGCATCGAGCTGCGCCGTAACAAAATCCGCTAACGCATTCCAGTCGCCGCATTTCGCGCAGTTGCCCCGATAACCAGGCGAGCAAAACGCGCTCTCACGAGTCTTGGCTTGGGACGATTTTAAGCGGTTCGAGAAGTTCCTCTGAGCGAGAGCTCAGAGCTCTGTCCTCGACAGGGCGAAACAGCGGCGCTCAAGCTGGATCAGATTAGCGGGTGGATCGTCGGCGGTATCTGGCGTTACGGTTTCGCGCGACGGGAACTTCCACGCTCGCGTATTCCGCTCCAAATAGCCCGGCGTTATCAAGACGCGGCTCTCGGCCCGTTACCCAAGTCCCAAATTTTTTATTTTATAATTATTGAAATTAGGAGGTCGTTGCATTCTCCTTACCTGTGCTCGCATCTAGAGCTCGTATCTAGACTGCGGATCCTTGTATAAAATAAAAATCACTCCCCTTTCCCAAGCTGATATCTAAACTGCGCATCTTCCTGCAAAATGAAAATTTTCTGTGCTTGTTTTCGTAATTTCGAAAATATAGGGCACGAAAATGTATTTATTCTCTTAACACATCTATTGGTAATTATTTCATCATTTTTGAAAGTCAAGGTCCATGGCTAATGATTTTTTAATAGATCCTTTAATGGTATCAACGATGATGTATTGAAGACCTTCAAAATTATTCTCATGTCGAAAGCAAGTTGGAACGTCGGGAGGGCCGGTGTAAATGGTCAGAACGTGTGTAAATTGGCTCGGTGTCTGTTAACGGGTCTGGAGGACTGATACGCAAAATATTCGTGGCCCCATTAGTCTTCAAGGAGCGTCGTGCGGTTAGGCGAAAATAGGCTCGCAAGCGAGCGCGTCGGTCGATCCGATCGTTTAGCCGCGGGTACGCCGCGTGACGAGGCCCTCGTTAGTTCCGGAGAATTCGTCTTTCTTCCGAGCAATTACCGAACCCCGTAGGAACGCGCGGGTTGCTACAAAGCCAGCTTGCTTCATTCCCGGAGATAAATCAACGAGCTTGCGTGCCTTTCGATTGTCTTTTCGGTTTTGCGCTCTCTGAAAACCGAGCTGTTTCGACAATAGTGTTGTGAGACTCGATCTTTGAACGTGAATCTGTTCGTAGGATATAGTTTCTTGATCTTGTAGATTTACGGCCACTTCGTTAAAGATTTTGTCATCTGGAGATGAATTTAGACTTGGATGCTGAGCACGGTTGGGCCCCTCAAACGCTTGCTTCTCCCACCAACCTTCGTAGCTACTCGCGATAGGCGAAGCCTGTCCCTTCTCCATGGCAACTGCGCTTACTGGAGAGGACAGTGGGCGCTATAGTGGGGACAGTTTTGTCTCAATTGAACATTTTAAAAATTCCCCGATAAGAATAAAAGCAACACATAAAGAATCTTTCAGCATGTACTTTTTGAATGCATACAATACGAACCTACATGCAGCAGTTACAACTCAAAATCGCTTTAGAGCTCAAATATCAGAAAATTCTCGTTCCCAAAATCTCAACCTCAATATTCTTCTGTCATATATTCCTGCAACTCCATTCTGAGGGAAATTGTTGACCATTTTACGGATTTACGACCGTCACCGGTTTCAAAAGAAAAATCGCATATTTAAAACATGCGACTAGCCATTAAGTGATTGACGCTACGAGAGAGAACGCGTTCTTGATTCATTCTTTATTCCATCCCAGAACAGGTCATCGGAATTCAAAATTCCTCGGCCTCCTTTCGAAAGCGTACGACGCGCGATGTTCCGGCGAGGGCATATGGATCGCGATTCCGAGCCCGTTATTGGCCGAATCGTACGAGAATTCAATATTCTCGTGGTTCCCATTGAAACTGCTCGCCGTATCGAAAGTTCCTCGCATAAATTCCGGAAGCTCGTCTGCGGGGAAAGAAACTCCGACGGAACATCGACAGCCAATCATTACGTCTGTCGACGGTCCACGACTGCGCTCCTCGATTGATTGGTTAAGGCTATGTCAGTGGGTAAATGTTCTCAGTGTTTGTTATCGAGTGACGCGGAACAGTGACATGATTCCCAGTCAAATCTATTTCGGCTTACTTGTGGATTCGGATTGCTGTCCCATATTCGACACTTTCGGTTCCACGACTCTCGACGCACCCCTGTTTAGATAGTGCACAATTAATTGATTCTGGATAATTTTGTTGAGAGATTGCACCTCCGGAAATAATCTCTATGTATTTACTTGTTTCCGCGGATTAATTGCGAATCCGTGAATTAATGCTAGAGTCCAAATAATTTAGACAAGATTACTCGTTGCTTTGATCTCGAGCACGATTAGTTGAGTATTTGTAATTGATTCGGTTTCAGTATGTACGTATATTTGTGCTCAAACACTCGACAAATAAGTGAATAAACAAATTATTAAATCTGTACAAAGACACGCGCTCAAGAAAAATATTACGGAAATATCTGTACGAGAAGATTAGATTAAGTGCAAGGGTCCACGTTTCAAAAATGAATCTTTTAAATGAATAATTAAATTATTCCTGTCAGAACATTTCTCATTTCGCCAGGCACATAAAATACAGAAAGGCATAGCTGTATGCAGTTTTCGACCCAACCTGAACTGGTTGGATTGTGATTTGCTTCGTGACCAGGCTCGTAAGAAATACTTTATCGTTAATAATTTTCTAACGGGAAAAGAAATTATGCATTCATCGCGGGAGTAATTTTACTGTTCAGCTTGAATATTCATAAGCGCAAAGTGGTATTTCGCTTCAATCGATGCGAACTAAACAATATTTATGTTTAATAAATTCTGTCCCAAGATCTCTCCCTGAGCTCGACCCGATTTTTCAAAACAAAGATCCTGTAATAGCAATTATAATTTATGTGCGGGGCAGAGCTTGACACATAAGAGAAATAATTAGAACAGCCAGGTTAGCATAAGCGTAGCCGAAGAAAAGCCGATAACAGGAAAGTAAAATAGCGTGAACCAATTAAATAAGTGAACTAAATAATCTGCTGATAAACACAGTAGACAAAGAGTAAACAAATTTTATGGAAGGAAATAGTAAGAATAATTTGTCCTTAAAAGATGCAGAAATAGAACTAACAAATAAAATTGCGGAAGAACAGTGTGTGCTCTTGCAGAAGAACGTTTATTTATCGTGTTAGTAAATTACCAAAAAAATAAACCATTCAAGAGAACAGCACACACATTTTAGAAATAGACGCAGTGAAGCACAGGAATAAACAAATCTCGCAAACAAATATAGTAATAATATTTCTTTCTCAATGCACACTGCTAAAGAAAAGCAGCAGCCGCAAATGCAATCGTAAAAACAACGCTTTGCAAGCAAACGCTGTTTGCCGCGTAAAGCGGCGATTAAAAAAGAAGAGGACAGTTTCCGCGTTTCACGAACAACAAATGGCAGAAAATATTGCGGAGCGGTCGGGTACAAATGCTCCGAAACTTCTAAAAGAAAAAGTAACTGGAGAGTTCGCGAGAGAAGAGACCGAGGAAGAGGCTTTCACGTCGAGTCTTCGGTTTCTTCTGCTCGTGCCTTGTCGCGGAATCGTTTCGAGCCTCTTTGTTCGCGATGCTGGTCGATCGTTTAGGTATCGATGGATCAGTAGTTTGGCGGAAGGCACGTTAAATTTATCGGGACGCAGATAGCGTGTCGCTTGGCCGCTGAAAAACGGCTTTCCAATAATTTCCCGCGGTCCCGTGAAACGTTGCCAGCTAACATCCGCGCGTCACGCGACCAAACTGCACACTGTAGTTTTGCGGGGGCGTGCATACGTTGACGCGCGACTCGCCCGTGGATCGTAAAACACCGACGGACCCGCAACAAGGGAACCCGGTGCTTACCCGGCGTCGCTTTCAATAATTCCGCCACGACGACCGGGCTGTAAAACAGCCAAGCGAAAATCGGTGAAATCGGCCGTGATATCGCCGATACACTTCGCTCGTTTGTACCCAGAAATTTGCAAGCACCGTGCACTTCCGACGGACCCGAAGCTCCACGCTGAAATTGAACGTCGGTCGGTCTGCCTCTTTAGGAATTATAGACTTGGGACCGTATCGCGACACTTATCGCGGCACGTACCAGTTTCTGCAACAATTGAATACTTGGTCGCGCGGTGGGGATGGTGGTTAGGTCGGAGTGCATTGGGTGGGGGAACCACGCGAGTGTTGACACAGATTGGTGTAATAAGGTGTTGTGGGTTTCGCAATACTTCTAGATTTGCACTGAGAGGTTAATATAAATTATTACTTGACTTTATATATCAAAATTATTTTTATTATTTTCCTATCAGATATGGACAAATTCAATGACCACATCCCCAAAAAATTGCATGCAGATCGGTCCATTGCTGTTCCATATTCGAAGCACTTTTGCCCAGTGGGAGGGGCGAATGGGCGAATGGGTGAATGGGCGGCGTCAGAGCGCGTGGTGGGGCAGCCAAGTCCACCTCGGAGCTCCGGGAGCGATTTGAGGGGCTATTAGTGCGATCGGGCCGCATAAACGGAATCGATTACGGTGGATTCGGTGCGTGGAAAGTTTCGGTGCTGGAAAAGCTCTAGTCGCAGGGAAACGCCGAGTCTGCAGCCGGCGGGTCAGCGAAGCCTCGTCAAACCGGCGAACTTGTTCAGAACTTTTGACACCGCAGTTCAACTCGGCCGGACCTTGACTCGACGAGCTCGTGTGGAGGAGGTTTTGCGGGGCTCTTCTGGAAAATTGGGTTGGCTCGGGACCGAGAGAGTTCCCGACTCGAGTGCATCCTCTCCCTCTTGATTCCTATTCGATCTGTGGAGCGTCTGACGCGGCGACTAACTGCGCGCACTGGCAGCCCCTGCCTTCGGGACTGGATTAATGTCAAACCGTGCGCGAGCCAGTGTCTATGCACTTTGGACGGCTGCCTGCATTTGGATGCATATCGATGGAAATGTCGATCATCGTCGATCGTCGTCCCCGTCGCCGTCGTCTGGCTCGTTCCAAGTTCCGAGCAGCTTTACCGGCTTCACGTCGACTCACGTTGACGTTCCTACCAACACAGCCTGAAAATTATTCAAAAGGAAATTCGAGCTTTCTCCGGGCCAGCCAAGTTCGAGCCCCGCGGCCCTCTAAATAATTCCCGACAGTGTCGTTTAACACTTTCCGCAACCGCTCGATTATTTCGTGGCTTCGATGTCAGGATCGCGTTATCGGATTCCGAGCGATCCGGATATGCGTTCCGGTTATATAAAAAGCGATATCGACAGATGCAACTCGATTACCGGCCCGTTGCGCTTCCATCCGCTTAGAAGACTCTAACTGCACCTAGTTTCTTCTGATAATACCCTTTGCCGGAACGAATAGTTTTATAATTAATAAGGTTGAGAGCGTCCAGTGTAGATGCGTGCTGTGGTTAGCATAGCGTGAAACAACGAGGCTAGAATCGATGAACTGTCGGTATAAGCAATTCAGAAAGAGCAAACGCGATCGTTGCACTCGAGCCGATGCGACAGCTTGACTGATTTTAGAGCCGGTATTTCCGGAATGTTTCGCTCCGAGTTAAGTTTATATTGCCAATCATTTATTCATTCTGCTTTATTGACATGTTTCGTGGACTCGTGTACCTTGGACTTCGTCACTTTTTATAGGTTCTATCGCGTCTTGAATAGGTAAATGCTATAGTTAGGACCGAGTGACGTCACCAGTCTACAGTGTAGTCTATCCCAGATCGAGGTGATTTTTGACGTTGGAGAAAGTTTTGAGTGATTGGGGTAGCCGGACGGCGCGACTCGTGCTAGTTACTGCAAGGAATTAAAAGTTTGGAGGGTCCTATTAATTTCTACATTTTCAAAAGTCAATAGCGAAGGTGATTTTCCTCTGATGACGTCTGCGGCATTTTCCCGCATAAAAAAACGTTTGTGCCCAGAACCCATTGGGACAAGCAATATATCCGCAATGTCTCCTCACCGATTCAGTGCATTACAGTCGACACAATGATAATAACGAATCGTTCGAGTTAGGAGTTGCGCGCTCCGCGTCACCGAGAATCGGATCGTTTTTTACTCGGTGGAAATTCCTCCCCACGTTCCCGCGGGCAATGATAATTTAAATAAATTGTCCTCCGACGTCCCGCGGTTTCGGCGGGCCCTCTCCGCCCCCGTACGCGTAATTATTCTTCGGGAGGAACGGGCGCCGCGGTCGAACGGCAAATCGAGCGGCGATGTAATTACATAATGTAACGTTCCGTCGCGTTAACGTCGCATTGAGACCCATCGAGCCGTGACATTACTCGCGAGCGACGAGTCGGACGACCTAACCTTTTATTTTTATTTTTTTTCTGTCCCTCCTCCTCCTCCTCTTCCTCTCGTTTGCGTCTCGTCGACCTTCCCCCGAGCGCGCGCTACCTCGCGAAACAATTTTCTGTTCCGCATGTGTGCTTATTCCGCGGGGCCCCACCCGGATAATTTCATGCGCGATTAAGCGCTTTATTAATCGGCGGATAAATTCGGCAACAGCTCGGGACCGGTCCACACGGCGAAATATTGATGCGGTGACGATCGATATCGGGCAATCGAGTCGGCCGTCTGTTAGCGGTTAAGGGGAACGTAGGTTCGGGAGTCCCCGTTGGGACCGGTTACCGGTGATGTATCAAATTATTGTCAAAACGGTAATATTATTCCCGCGCTAACGACTATCGATGGATTACCGACAACTATTAACAGGGCGGCCGATACCGTTTGATATTAAGCGTTGTTCCCACCTGACGAATCGGAAAAGAATACAATTTTTCAGCCTTAGTAATAAACCTCACTTGGAGGCTCTAAGTTTAAATAAAAGAATAGTTACATATTGTTATAAATTGATATCATTAAATTCTTTCAATCTCTCTACTGTCTCAAATTTCGATTATTTAATTTTGTTATAAATGCACACAAGCAGTCTAGTGATTAGTTCGTAGGCTTTAACAAAATTCACGATGATCCTATCTCCAGAGTCTAGGAAGTAAAGTGCTCAATGATAATATCCTATTTTATGAAAATTAGAGTAAGGTAAAAATTCTTTCCCTCAGTGATACTAATTCAGATACTAATTCTAGTTTATATGTACAGGTCTAATATTTACAATCCTATAAATACCTTCTGCATTTCTACAAATGGATATGTATCCGCTGTGTATAACAGTGTCATGAGAATTGATACTACTGGCTAAGTAAGGAACTGTGACATCAGTGTATGAATAATGATCGAGATAGATTTAGAAAATGTGTGGTAGAAGATCATAGATTGGTATATATATCACCCACCAATGTCTAGGCATGGCTTCACTTTCACATCGTGCTTAAATATGTTGTTTGAAAAAATAGTTGTAATTGCTCTGCGAAATTTTAATTTTCTAAAACTCGACATCATAAAATGTCTAGAAAAGCATAGCATAATTTTTATCGTGTTTGAAACATAATTTTGGTATACTATTCCATAGAAATCTGTATTTGCGTAAAAATTTGCACTGGTACAAACACCGAAACACCATTTTCAGCCGACTATGCCCCAGTGACGATTTCACAGTTTACAATAGTTCTGTAGGAAAATACTTCGCACACATATTTTTCGGCTTCAATGATCCGTATCCGGAGGGCACAAACAACCACAATGTTGGGGATGGAAAACATATTTCTCTGAATATTTTTAAAAAACCATTTACTACAGAAAACAATTGTTCCTGCAAAAATCGCATAATTTCCAATCACATGCGAAGTTACTTTTTCATGAAATGAAAGTCCGTTGTTGAATACTACAGAGTTTTAGTGGGAACCATTTTTGTTGGAACGGATGGTTTTTGAAATAGAGAAGTATTTTTCATCCCCAACTTTGAAGGCTTTTTTCACCCGGCAGATAGGAATCCGTAGAGAGAAAAATATACGTGGAATACTCTTCCAAAATCTACCTCGCACTTCCCATTGAAGCTCTTCCCTTATCGCGTGAAACAAAAGCTGTGTTAAGCAACGAAAAATCAGATGAACAAAGCATGTCTTGCATTTAGGTGTAACTCGTTCACTATAAACAAAATTCAACAATTTTCCACAAGAATTTGAAGTGTTACCGTTCTACAGATAATTTTTACAATTATAAAAGTATCTTCATAGTATGTAGCTTTAGTAAAATTTTAGGAAACATCTGAAATATACAGAAACACTTTTACAACTTCAGAGACTGTAGAATGGAAATACTGCATCACTTTAATTCATAGAATAATTACTGGGTTAAAGGAAGACAATTACAATAAAAATAAAAATTCAGGGAAATAGCAATCAAAATAGCCAAAACATAAAGTTTAATGAATAGAAATTCTATAAATCAGTTTGATTCAACAAGCAGTTCCAGCATTAAAAAACAATGGCGATAAAAATTAGGAGAAACCATTAAAAAATGACGAGCTAAAATTTACGGAAATCCTTGTACACGTTCGCAAGCTGTAGAATAAAGAGCCTACAAATCATTTCGACCCGCCGATGAACGCATCGTTGAAAACCGACAATTGCGACAGAAATTGCGGAAAATCTGCTAAGAAATATTAGTTAAAATTCGAGAAAAAAATCATCCGGTTCCGGCAATGGAACCCTGTTCATCAAATCGCCACAGGCTTGTAGATCATGACCGACAGATACTCGGTTTCCAGCGGAAACGAGCGGTCGGAACGGTTATAAACTCGGGGTCCTCGAGCGGCAGATGTATCTGCGCAACAAGAGCGTCGTTGCCGTTATTTATCCGCGACTTTTCTGCATGCGTATGAGATTTGCGATCTTCATAAATCCGAGATGGAACAACATGCAGTGGCGGAGAGTCGTACATATACACGCGTCGGTATCTGGTGTCGATAAAAATATCCCGGATATCCGAAAGGCGGGTACGATCGATTCGAAGCGGGTACAACGGTGTTGTCGTCTCTTTCGGTGATTCCGGTGGCGGCTGAAGAAGGGATTTTCCATCGGCAAAGCGAGAAATAAGAACAGGCTATGGGAACGCATCGGTTACGGTGCAGTATACCGGAAATGGCGCGATTCGATATATCGACCGAAGACAATGGGAGTACCCGCGGAAAGATGGTCGTACCTCAGGAAGAAAGTTTTCTGCGAATATCTCGGAAACTTGTAATGTCCGCCAAAAACGAAACTCATATTCGTATTCAGCACGTTGGAACAAATAAAATGACGTATAATAGATGCCAAGAGCTTGGGAGAACAATTGTAAGGTTCGGCCAAATATTGCATCACCCTCAACTTTGTGATAATTTTATGATTATCAGCAGAAAACTCAACTTTTGTAGTGTCCGTGAGGTTCCATGTGTACAACTAGTAAACCCATTAATATTTCTACAAAAATCATAGTGTTCTTATAGAAATTTCATCCACCGTGTAAAACTATGTACATAACTGAGAAAGAAGAACCCGGCCGTGATAGAGTATGTAGTATGTTGGCTATCGAGCGGAGCGAGAATAATGCAACGACACGACGCGCAGGACACGGATTCCGGTGGCGGGCTATGGGGGTGGTTGCAGCGGATGAACGGGGGTGGAGGCCGAAGGGAAAGAGAATAGAAACGTTTCTTCGTTGCGCATTATCATAGAGATGGCGGGAAAACTCTGCTGGGAAATAATAAAAAAGAATTAGAATGGGTGCCAAGTGCATTTCCATAATTCGATGACGGGACGGAAAAGAGAGAACACGCCGACTGCAGCCGGGTATTGCAGTCTTCCCGGTGGATGGGGGTAACGATGAATAATGCTCCCGGCCTCGAGGAACTCGCCTGGTTGTCCCCGGCAAACATCGAGTCCCGTCGAATCTCGCTACAACCGCCTCCACCCACGCGACTCGCCGGTTATTGATAAACCGAACGCGAATGTTTGCGAATCGAACGAATGTACTCCAAGTCGCAGTGGAGGAACTGTGCTCCATCGTCCGTGAACGCTCTATTTGCGATGCTCTTAACACATATTTTTCGGGCTCCGGTCAGCTGATGTCGGAAATGCGACCTGTTAAGAAGTCAGCTAGTCTAATCGGAAATGCAGATTTCCGAACTCCGTACAGTATCTAACTCCAACTGAATCTATCTATTAGACATATAGACCTAATCATTTTCCTCACCATGCAATTCTATACAAGTGGCTGCTTTTGGTGATGAAAAGAATGCTCCTGAAAAGGGGCGGGGCTAGTAAATTCTAGATAGTGGTGGGGACGCTATACTCACCACAATTGAAGCTCAACACAGTAGCTAGCTCCAACTGAATCTATCTGTCATGCTTTTGTAGATTGATCATTTTCTTCATCACGCAACTCTGTATATAATAGGTAGCTGCCTTTAATCAATAAGAAGGATACTTGCTACAAGAGGCGAGGCTATTAGACTCGAAATAGTATTGGAGGGATGTTTAACTTTTCTGTTCGTTTACAGAACTGTCTCTTGGATGTTCTCATTTCTCCAGAAAGCAAACTATTATTTCCCGCGAAAAAATGAGAACAGTATCAGTGACAGCAATGCGCTATGAAATATGGCCGATCATTTGCGCCTCGTGAAACAGAGAGAAACTGGGACAAACAGGTGAGAATTCCCGGGAAATAGGAAGGATGGTTCTAGCTGAGAGTCGAGGAAATTAGATATCAAGGACAAAATGATCCGGCGTGGGCCACATCCTTTCTTCGTAGCCGGAGCTCGATTGCGTCTCCGGTTACCCTACTGGAAACCGCATCCGATGTGGTAGCTGGATCGAGGATTGATCTCGGAACGATTTCTCGCCGCAGTTCCACGGAATTGCTCGGAGTCAAGTGGAGCTTTGAAATGGAAAAAGACGTAGTCAGCTGCTTAAACTTTTAACTTCCAGGATTTTCCATCTTGATGTATCTCCTTACAATTACTAATGTTTGGAACGTGTTATAAATGAAATATTGCATTGTATAAATTATAAATAATAAATTATAAATAATAAATTATAAATATTGTTACTCTTAATTTTTATAAATGGAATTGTATGCTGAGGAAAATGGTCAAGAATACAAAAGTGTCAGAGATGAGGTTAATTAGGATACTGTTTTAAGTCTGAAAGTGTGCTGGGGTAGGATCTGCGGTTCTGATTGGTGGCCAGCGCCCCCACCACTGTCTAGAACAAATCGCTCCGCCCTATCCACAAGTACTCCCTTCAACGACCAAATAGCGACCACTTCTACAAATGGATGTATGACGAAGAAAACGATCGGCCACACAAAAGCATCGAAGATGAAGTTAATTGAACTCGGAAAAGCACCTCCAGACCCCGCTATGCAGTTTCTCACGTCTCCACAATAGACATCGGCAGAGAGACCTCCCTGTACTCATGTCTGCCAGCGAATTCCTCAGTCGAGGCTGACAAATCCGGCCTGGTGGCGTACCCGGTATGCCTCGCGACATTTTTGCCAGGCCGTGGACTGGCTCGTGTTCGAGCACGGTAGCAAGAATCCCGGCGCATTCCGCGGGGGCCGCGTCTCTCCATATTTAGCGGGCCGGTAGCCGGGGAAAACCGACAGTTCCCTCACGGTGCAATTATAAGGCACGTTTTAATCGCGATCGAGATGCATCCTCGATGAGCTAACGGTGAACAGTCGGTTTAGAGGGGACCTCGTTGGATAAGCCTAGGCCGTCTTCGCGGAAGTGGCTCGTTACGATTTTTATGCGACCCGGGCCGCGGAGATGGATTTTTTATGGGGACGCCGGGCTGCGTACAGAACGCGGGCTTCCTTTATGGAATATCCGTGGAGGAAGGTTATGGGACTCCGCGGTGCTTAACGAGCTCCGGCCACAGGCCTCGTATACGTAGCAGAGTCGCGGATCCTCCTCGGCTCCTTCTTCTTTTTGGCATACTCTTTCCTGGTTCGATCGTCCACTCTCTCCCCGGAGTTAGCTGGACCCCTCGGTTACCAGGCGTACACGCTACTTGTGCCGGCATTCTTAATGCTAAAAGCCGGGCCGCGCGTATACCTCGCATAATACACGGCGCAACAGTGTCCAATACGCTTCCGCGTGCAGTAGCTATTAAATGACTGGTTACACGGACCGATAGGCGTGCCAAGATCGCTTCCTGGAGGCATAGCAGCTAACTCGCCTGGGCCGCTCTTGAATTTTGTACCGTTTGGTTGTCGCGTGGTTGCGATGTCAATAAAGCAAACCACCCACAAATCCATACATATTACCATAAAAAATAATATCTATAATAAATGATCAGCAGCATCCAGAGGACATTTTACGATTTTCTAGCCAGGGTATGCATATATTAGATTAATCTGAGTTGGGTGACCACCTGGAATCACTTGGGGTTGCTCCTATATCTGGGTATATTACATCCTTAGCTACTAACCCTTTTGTTATGGCAGCGGTGACCGAAAGCACTCTGCTGCAGAGTATTAACATCTGCCACTTATGTTATGTAAATTATCGGTTTCTTGCTCGACTTATCTTGAATTAATGTGAGGACAAACATATGTTCAAATGACGAAATACTATGTGTAGTCATGACGGTTCTGTATAGTTCGCACAACCAGTGTGATTAAATAATGCGAAACTTTAAGAGGTGGTTATTGTTGAGGACAAATCAGATTGTGAGATCGAGAGTTCAAAGATGATATAACACTTATTCCTCTATGATGCATGGTCCGAACTTGTCAGCGTAAAAGCACACAAACTTCCTGTCCGACGCGCGTATCTCAACTGAACCGCAGGAACAGAAGCCTTCTGCACAATTCGATCCAATAACCGCCGCAAATTCTTGCAAACACGAGACCCGATAGTTCCCGAATTAGATTCCAATCTGCAATCACCGTGTTCGGCGGCTGGAGTCGCGGCGGGAAATTTTCCCTTCTCGTTATCGCGAGCCCCACTGTATCCGATATTTCGTCGATGGTCCCCGCCGATTAGTCGTGCATAATTCAAAGTATATCCGAAATAATTCGAGTCGTGGTCGGTGGTCAGCCGTCGGGGGGCTGGGGTCAGCTAGTGGTAGCAGCAACAGCGAGCAGAGCCCGGGGCTTCTATTTATTGAATAATTGGTTACGTGACCGGATACGCGAACGCCGGCCCCGAGAATCAGAGATGTTCCCGAGGGAGCAGAAGTAGTAACCGGGAATTCGGCTGGTTTCACTTCGGGTTCCGCCGAGTTCCACCGGGTTCCCCGGCGGCGTATCTTCGCGTGGCATCAGGAGGAAGCATTTCCGAATCTCGAAAGCGAGTTGAGGCCTCCTAGGTCCGACGGTGTCGAAGATCCTCGAGCTCTTTCGTTCCCCGGCAGAGGAACGTGCCGATTTTATCTGAGAAGACTCCTTTCATCCCTTTCGGTCGGCCATTCGGATCACGTATATTCGACGGCAGTCTCTCGGTTAACGGCTCGACTCGCTCTCTAGCTTGCTTGCTACCTTGCTTTCTCGCTCGCTAGCTGGTTTCATCGGCTACCTTCAACCTTACACCCCCGCCTTTCGCTATTTACCCCACCGAACGACGGAGATCCTGTAGATTATATTCGAGGAGAGACCGACTCGGCCGTGTGTCGACTAACCGATATACGCGAAGGGTGGAACCTTGACCCGACAACCCTTCAGTCGATGGATCACCCTCGATCGAGGATAAATGTCTTGGCACGCTTCTGCTACCTTGCTCCTTCTTTCTAAGGTGCATTCTGATGCCTTATTAACGCATTGTCTACCATGCTATAATAAAGGTGACACAATTGCGTCTGCATAGGTGTCTCCATCTGCAATTAAAAAGGTAAAGCTAAAATTGGATTGCGGAATCCAAAAGTTGGAAGCAACTCTGCAGTTTCAGTCTTTTCATTACAGGAAGAATGGCGAGTGTTAGAGTATTTCTTCATAAAATCGGTTTCTCCCACGGATATAAAAGGGATTACGTAAAACTGGTCTCAAAGAGCTTTACAGGTACCTAGAAGACGTAAGAAGCCGACGACAAACCTGGAATACGCAAAGAGACGATATTTCCTAGCACCGACTGTAACCCCGACCAGAAGCTGATTGTTAGCGTCGTCACGACAAACTGTTTGTAGATACGGAAGACGAGCCGGATCAAAGGAGCCAGGCGTCTCGGGAACGAGCACGCCGTTCGGGATCGATTCTTTTGATGTTGACCGGCTGCGAACGGAAGCTTGGCATCGTGACGACAACCGCGTCCCTCGCGCATAAAATGGCAGTCTGCTGTTCGTCTGCTATGCGATGTTAACAGGCGGCACGCGTCCGCATCCTACTCGAGTCCCGATGTGTTTTCGGAGCACCACGGTGTCGCGTGTCGTCGAAAAGCGAAACGAATCGGGTTACACGGTCAACGGTTGACGGGAAAGCTGTAACTGACTCGAAAAGTCAACATTTTCATGGTACATCTCCAATTTGGTCGGACCCATGATCGTTCTTGGCTTAACTCCTGACATCTCGAAGTAGCATAATATGCTAAATGCATAGAGAATACAGTGTATACAAAAGACTACATTTTCTCTAATTTTGTGCTTTTCAGTCAATATCAAATATTTGGTATAATTCAGGTGACACTAAATGGAATTTCAAGTCTGTCTGTTCATTTTCTTTTGCGTGTGCTGTAAGTGTTGTGTCACCAAATGACAACAGCAGAGCCACTTTTAATATCAATTTCAAGATTTGTGTATACCAGTTCGTATTTCTTCAGTAACTTCTTCGAGTTCTGTTCATTGAAGAAGAAATTTCGTTTCATAGGTTCCAAGGTACCATTTCCTTTAGAAACGTCAGCTGGAAAGCAGACAAGGATCTGAATGAATAACAACGTTATAATTTTTCTGTTAAACCCTAGAAATTATGGAGAATAATCGATTGAACGAGCATAAACCTTGTTCGTGCCCATAGAGGCGCAGCGGAGCCATTTCGCCAGCGAAAAATTCGTGTGGAAATTGATTTGGCAATCGTCGTCCTGGGTAATTGGACAAATCGAAATCTAGGGGTTGCACGGGGCAGGCCAACGTGCATAATGCTGCACATGTGCGCCAGTGTCCGCTCGTATTTGCGACGGACAATGTGCTGAGAGAGAGAGCATTTAGGAGGCAACGTATGGCCGGTGCAGGCCGGAGATCAGGTGGATCGACAATGGTGCCGTGGGGGCCTTGGTGCCCGGGGGTTTCAGGGAGGCTCCTAGAGCCTGGGGACATATGCTGCGGATTTTTATGGAGGCTCTCTCTCACCCCCCTGGTTGTCGCTGGAACATCCCCCTTCAGTACGAGCGCGTGTGCCAGGCTCCTCTGGCCATTGTGCCCGCACAATTCGTGTCGAGACGCGGGATCATCAGCGCTCATTGTCACCGACTAATCGAATCTGGCACCGAGCGAATCGCCGACACGAATCACTCGATCGTGTCCGGGGGATGCGCATCATCGAGTGCAACGGCGTAAACGAAATGCATCGGCGCGACATCCCGTCGCAACAGACTGCGCAAACATTTTTCTGTTTTATCAGGCTGTGTCCACTGTGTCTAGGAACACGTTTAAACCTTCGTGGTCCAATGCGTGCACTTTTATTTAAGATGCAGCATCAAAAGTTGCTCGTTGTTGCTTCAGTGTGAACACAGCTTAACGATTGTATTGTTGTTCTCGATGAGTTCCCATTACTCTCTAATTGAAGCAATATCTACCCCCGTTCTGTAAACAAATGTTCCAGAAAAAATGCATTGTTACCCATCATGAAACATCGCTCGACTATATAAAAGGGGATATTACAAATCTCCATTAAATGCGAGATATCGGTTCACATAACAACTAACCAAATGGATAATCGTTTATCCTTCTACATCGTTATATCAGCAATAAATCTGTGAAGGATACAAAACAATGGAAAGTACATATTTTGGTAATTCTTCAAATTCCGAAATTTCCCAACATATTCTTTAAATGTTGAAGAATTGAGAAATGCAAAAAAAATTTTCCAAAGATCTAGACCGGATGCTCTACTTAAACGCGTTCCTCGCGGATACCGGAGTTTCGAAACGCACCGAGCCCGACAGTTCGGCCGTTAAGTGGCCGTAATGATTAAACATGGAATGCGATTGAACGAATCGAGCTGCGGATATTCGTTTTTCCCTTCTTCCCCTAGCCGTTTCGCGAAGGCTCGCAAAATTGCTACTGATGTTGCTCCGCTCCGATATGAGAGCATCGGGAAATATTGGCCACGATCGCGCGACGAAATATTGAATCGGCTGGTTTTTCCATAGCGCAAAGCGCAGCGCAGCGTACTGGAGCGCAGCGCAGCGGTTTTAATTATCTCCGCGTTCCCGCGTTATGAGCAGACGCGATTCCGGTTGCAAGCTGGAACGACAGCGTGCACCATTCCCTGGAACGGGCGAGAGGGGAAACAGATGTCCTTTCGCACATTAACATGCATGGCCGTGCCGGACCGATACCCTACTCGATCAATTGGCATAATTAATTGCTGACTGCTGCGGGGTGGTGAGGCCGGCGGAAACTGAACGAGCTGCGATCATTCCGCTACGAACGAGCCTAACTCTGGCTAACCCACTTAGGGGAACACGATCTATGACCGGAGGGCCACCGTTTGCTACCCTCAATCCTTTTTTCGTGGACAGTATGAATTTTAATCCCGGGCGCCACTTGTGCTCTTTAGAATTCTCAACTCTAACGTGCATGCTATATCAGATGTTGTTTGTGCTAACAATGATTCCTCCTTGATGAATTTGACGTTTGTTAAACGTTAACAATAAACCACTCGGATTTTGATTTTGCAATTATTAAAGTTAAAAAGATGCTTCAACAGGAAATTATTGTTCACATTTCTTTATTCAAGTGTCAATTATAATAAAAATTGCACAGAATCTAAATCACTATTACAAAAATGTACTACTCTCTTGGAAGGGATGATTCCTGAGGTTATTTAATGTAACTTTTCTCTTCGCGTAATTGTGCCCCGTAGCTTTGTTAAAGAGTTATCAACGAAAAACACGGACCAATCGCAGTGCGGCTACTGCGGATGGATTCCGGCTCGACCAACGCCAATACCACGCTCAGCGGGGTGCACGCTCTGATTGGTCCTTGTTTTTCGTTAATAACTCCGTAACGAAGTCTCGGAGAACATTTTCGTAATGGTTAACTTCAAATGTCCTCAGGAATCGCCCCCTTCGAGGAAATACATTTTTGGGACTGTATAAATTTTGTGGACACGCAGTAATTTCTAAGATTTTCATCGAAAGGTGATTAGACCAGACACCAACGACGCAATGGAGGGAACCGGAGGCGGAAAAAGAGCTCGGAAGCAATTTGTAAGCGCAATGCTTCCCTCAGACATTGGCCCACGCTACGTCCCAGCCAAGTATCGTTTCGACAGCTGGATCTCCTCGCTCGTCAGGGGAAGCACTCACCCCGAGAACATTACTCGCACATGCCGCGTGGGCTGCGCCACCTGCAGCCGCCGCGGAAATCACGTCCCGGTCGATCATTTGAATAATTGATCGGCCATTCAAAATTGCCAGAACACGCGCTCGTTGATTCTCCTTAATGTTCCCGTTCCGATTGCGGTCGACGGCTTCCGCCTACCTTCCGAGTGCATCCGGATACTTATACGTTTGCTCGCACTACTACAGCATCTTTCAAACCTGACTCTCTTATATTTACCTGTACATCAGTTTACAAATTTTATATTATTGCGAGCTTCACTAGGTGCACCACAGTCATGGGTGTTCTAATATTTATTATTCTTTACTGTGTGCTTCTTGGAACTGCTCATTTCGATTTGAAAATTTTTAGGTAAGGGAAGAAGTCAATTACTATTACTAATAATGTAAATATTTTTCTTCTCCAAGAATATAATTTTATAAACTGCCGTCAATATATAAAAATCAATTATTCCAACGATATTAAACGCCTCAAATAACTATTTTTAGAGGACTTTAGAGGAATGTCTTGAAACTGTTCTACCATGCCCTTAAAAAAATTGCACCAGTAATTCAATCAGCAACTTCGATAAAAAAGAATCATATTAAACTCGAACAACTGGGAAACAAAGTGCAAATTGCAATTTCTAAATTTCTCGCCATACCTCGTTATAAAGTTGATGCAAAGAAACATAGTGCCGCGATCCACTTCTTAATACATGATAGTAGAACCATCGGTCTCCTTTTCTTTTTTTCACGAAGTACATATTTCACGAAAGGTATGAGAACAAGGCGACGAGTTGCTCTCTTGTGAAATTTTTAACGAGCCACGCCGGCGAAAAGTTGGATTATAGGTAACCGAGCGAAGACAATGATTAATGGGCCGGTGGAATCGATGAGCGGAATATTAATAGTAACGCGAATCCGCATTGCGGTCGGGGGCGGAAACTTTTTCCAACGCATCCCGACAAAAGAACGTCGCGGCGGGAAGAAGTTTTCTTCCTGGCTGGGTTTCATTGCTGTCAGCGTCGTCGTCGTCGTTGCCGCCGCCGTCGCGCGATTTTAATCGGACTCGTGGCACGATCGATTTGTCGGAGGATCCTGTGTGAGTGGAGGCGAAACTTTCTTTCGTCAACCCGTTCAGAATGGATCCGTTATATCTGGCGACTCGAGTATTGTTGGAGCTGATTCACATTCTTCGCTGATTACGGCAGAGGTTTAGTTGAGACTTGGACTTGCGTATTTCAATGCGAAAAATCTCGTCCTGAATCACACCTTTGAGAGAGGAGATTTATCATTGTGTACATAAAACTTTTATTGTAAAAAGTTTGACATGGATATTTCTTAATTTTCTTTCCAAGGGTGTCTTTAATTCATGTATGAAGTTTTTTAAAAATATTAAGGTTTAAAGATTAATTGGAAGGCTAGTAACGAGTAGAGAAGACACTGGCTAAAGAATTGGGTTCACCGAAAGTCAATCGAAAGCAATAAATTCCACAAGATAAAAATGGGAATATGCTCCGTCCACGGAAAGATAAATTACAAGATAAGATAATGCCGAATTTCAAGCAGCAATGGCGAACAAGAATACGCCATTTCAACAAGATTCGGTGGCGGGAGGAGGTCCGCCCAGAATACGGGAGTTGAAGCGCGAATTATGCTCATCCACAGCGAATAACGCTGACTAATAGCGAAAACCGGCACCGAAACGAGGGTAATTGGCCCAGATCCGTGGTGAGGAGCCGCGACCTCGTTCCCCACGCGTGAAAAGAAACACAAATGCACCTGTACGGGCGTGTCTCGGACAGGTACACTGCTCGTTTCCGGGGAAGTTTATTCCAGGCCGGTCCGGTGACGTGGGTGGCTTGAATCCGGAAAACCAGGACGGCCGCTCTTTCTCCCGGCTTTCCGGAAATATCTGCACGCTGAAGGTCTCCGATGACCGATGCATTATGACGTCGGTGCCTCGCTCGTAGAATATTCAATCGCGCCGGGACGTCATAGGCGCCGCATTCGTCACGGCTTATGATGTACTGGATCGATATCGCGCACGGGTCGTTGAACAAAAGTGCTTCCAGGAGTGTTCACGCGACGTCGAGACGCGGCCTCAATGTGAACGCTCGAACGATCACGAGACGCTACAGAGCATCAAATATATTCAAATCACGACTACGAATAAGTTTAACCCCGAAAATGCACGATTGGAGTTAGATAATCTGAGAAATGTGAGATATAATCATCTTTGAGGCTTTGTGCCATGATCTCCCTGTAAGATAGCGCTGTCACAATCTTTCTACCATCGCGTTACTACGTTTAACATCTTGGAGCACTAGATTTGAAACAGCAGCAAATTAACAAAATATATCCAGCCAATGTCACGAATTCGAGCCAGAAATGGTAAATCCAATTTTCCTCTGTAAAGTCGCGCTACAATACAGCAGAAAATTGTGTTTCCCGAAGAAACTTTACTACTTGAGAATTTTTCTGGAAGCTTCAAGATCTCGGAAGCTTCGCTGTAGAGTTACCGAGAAGTTCAAGATTTGAAACAATTGGAAGTCGTGTGGCCATAAACTGGGGGCACAGTCGGGTACAGAAGTATGTGATTCAGAGGACACGATTGGACGGTCCGTAGTCTTTCGAAGAGAGTCAGTCCCGCGTTTCTAATCAGCGAACTGGAAATACGGATGAAAGGTCGGACAATCGTAGCCGGGAGGTGGATCGCGATGCGCAAGGATGGGCCTGACGAAGCGAGCAATTTTAATGTCCTTAAGCCGAGATCAAAGGGAGATTCTCCCTGTCCCCCTCCCTCTCTGATGACAAAGTAGATGGCCAGAGTCGGGTAACGAGATTCCGGCGATCTGTCCGTCGCGCCGCGGCCTTCGCTCGAAAAGTATTCGCCGAGCGGGCCGGGGGCAAAACACCGTCGAACACGAAGGTTAAACGCGAGCCCTGAAGGGAGAAACGACTGCCAACCGGAGCGAGCAAGATCTTATCCGGGGGATGAAGGATGATAGCTAGTGGCCTAATAAGTTACTCCTGTGATGTGGAGACGGGCGAAGACTAGAAAACGAAAAGCTCTAGCTGTAGGAGCATTGATTGCCCCGCGGGGCATTGGTGTGGCTTCAGAGCAAAGAAACCAACGCCTACTCAGGGCAATTTGTATAGAGATGTTAAGATTGTGGTTTTCACAGGTAGATGTTTAGTCCTATACGGTACTACTTTGGCATCATAAAGATTGAGAGCTAAGAAGCCACACCCCCTTTGAGTAATTTATCTAAGGGCAACTAGATTGAAGTCTTCAGAACTATATTTTTGAGAAATACAGAATTGTTAACTAGGTATGGATACATTTTACACAGATTTTCCTATAAGGAAATTTCCCTAGTGCCAAAAAACGAGGTACTCTTCTGACTGCATTGAAATTGAGAGCTACGAAACCACGCCCACTATAGCTCTTAACATACAGAGAGCTTGATTATAGTCTTCTGGGCGAGATCTTAGAGAATGTACGGTTCTTAGCTTGATATGGGTACAGATTAACCTATGAAACACTCCTCAGAATCCATGGAAATTGACAGCCAAGAAAGCACGCCTATTTATAGCACTTAACATAGAGGGAAGTAAATTGTAGTCTCAGGACTAGATTTTTAGCGAATGCTGGGTTCTTAGTTTCATCTTTTTTCTTAGGAACTAATACAAATTCAACAAATTGATGTTGTTACGTTGTGTACCGAAATAGATCTTTCTGTGTGCTTATCGTTATTATGTTGGTAACTTTCTGAATATCTTGCATGTTGAATTGTACCTGCTTGTTTCCCTTATTAGGTTGTGTGCATACTTATTATTAGACTGTGGAATTTTATGCAAATGTACATTGTGAAAAAAATTGCTTACCATTTTGCTTCTTTCCCATTTGACCCTGAGACCTGATTTTTCTCATAGTTTGAGGAATATTGAAACAGGTAACTTTTATCGGTCGTATATTAAATTGTCGCGCGTCGCGTTGATTCGGCGACGATGGAAGAACAATACAGCGCGACAGATATTGTGGGCAGCGGCGATTCGGCGGATTAAGGGCGCGAGTGCAGAGGCGTAGCTTGTCACTGGGTTAGCAAAGTGTTCCCCGATGCCTCACGCTCGCAGCGTAGCGCGCGTTCCGTTTATTTGCACGGGACTCGAAACAAACAAACAGTAGAACCGGGACGACGCGATACATTCGCGCGACACGTCGCGCACCGTATTTAGATATCGTTAGAACAAGTTGTCCAGGACTAGTTCCCGGATCCACGTAGGTGGCCCGTGCACAGTGGCTCCACTGAACAGTCCCGGAGTAGTTTCTAGCCGCTCGACTCGCACTGACTCAGCAGATAGTGAAAGAGAGAGGAACAGAGACTCGACAAAGTCCCTTTTGTCCATGGTTTTGTCCGTTCATCGCCGGATTCCCGGAATCCTCGAGGAAATCTTCGAGCATCCTCGTACGGACGCTAAAACGTTTCCTCAAATTTGGAAGCTTCCACTAATCACGGCTCGAAAGCATGCTACGCAAACACCGGTCAAGTGCTTCCAAAGTTGCGTCATCGCACCACCCAAATCGTTTTCGCTGGCCCCGAAATGCTACTATTGCATACCCTTTCTGGGAAATGTTAGAAAAGAAGAGGCTGGAAACAGGTGAGCCACCCGGGTGGCCTAAATTAGCGCAGTCATTATCAATTCTACTATAAAACCCCGTTCTTCCGGCTCTCCACGTTCGAGCACCCGGAAAACGCCCGGCGATTAGGCTCGAAAGTCAGGAGAGGCTTAAAACGCCCTTCCCGGACAAATCGTCCAAATATACGTGACTTTCATGATTTTTCCCCGGGGGAAAACGACGAGGAAAGTTTGCGAGATTCATTATACTGCGAATTTGGGACACGGAAAATACATGTAATCCTCGAATAACACGGTTAATTCGTTCCGTGTTGTTCGGAACGTTTTACGAGGCTCGTAATTAGAACTCATGCACAAATGCGATGTGTCTTGTGAAAAATGATCCTTTGAAGCTGAAAAGTGTGCAATTGAATCGTTATTTAAATTTTCGTGCGATTCGAGCTCTAATTCCATTGGCTTCGGTAATACGCGGTGTCACGACTAATAAAATTCTTGAAGCTTCTATGAATGATAGTAAACCACTTAGGAGGCTGGTGAATCAAAGTATTAACAAATCACGATACAGTGTACCATCTTATAGGCAGTTCCTGGGGGCAGAGAGCACTTCCAAAGAGATTAGCCCGGTAGAGAATCCGCCGTTTAGGCAAGCGGGTCAGGGGTTGGTTCTTCGGGGGTTTGCGAGACAAAGAACGCAGGGGGTGGGGTGCGATGAAACGGGGGCAGATTTTGAAAGGCGCCGGGTAGGTCGGAGAGAGAGTGGCTCTGACCTCGTGCAATTTCTATTGTCGAATCGTTGGGGACCGCTCGTAGAAAGAATCTCCAAGAACGGGAAACAAAAGGGGACGACCGAGGGGGCGGGAAAAGGGGGTCGCAAAAGCGGAGAAGGAAGCGCGCAAAGAGTCCCGGCTCTTGGCAGTTAAGACGAGCCAACTTTTCTGCGGCTTTCGATTGTTTTTCCGCGCCGAACGCGCCGCTGCTAAGCCAATAAAACGTCGTCGTCTGGTCCAAGAGCTGGGGGCTGGCCCGTAGCAAGTATAAAACCGTGAAGAAAGGCCGGCTAATCCTTGGCCACCGACGAGCTGGACATTGTCCCCGATTCTACGGTCGCAGATTCTACTCAGCGGAAAACGCAGCTCCGCCGACGACCGAGACGAAACGGAACGGAACGGACACCGCAACCGGCCATTATCGCCGCTGGAAGAAACGCGAGATCGAGCCATTGTTCGATCGTCGATCACCGACACCCCCGTAGAGTGATTGATCGACCATTGGAGACCCTGCTGGATTTGCCAGAGTTTTTCTGGAGCCGTGATTTTGGTTTCGTTATGCTCAGCTGCGACGATCGATTTGCTCGTCCTTCTACTGGATCGATGAAACATTGCGATTCTTCAGTGTAGGATTTTTGTCAGACATTTTTGTTAATTCTGATTCTCAGATGGTATTTTATACCTTCTGTTAGATCACAGAATATGTTCGATAAAGCAGGTTTGGATACTGAAATCTTTAAAAAAAAAATTACACAGCATCTGAATAAATTCAATTTTACCAATCTCATGAGATAAAACGCACTTTCTGTTCTCGCTAATTTGAGCGTTAATAATGGATATCGAACGCTTCACGAGTACGAGAAGATCCTGAACATACGAAACAAGACTACATCCGCTTCTCTATTTTAATCGAACGAATACCTAAAATTGTGAAACGAAGCGCCGGCAGTCTACTACCGGCTGACGAAATTCTATGCACATCGAGCAGGAGATTTTCCGTGGAAGAGGTCGAGGAATTTTGGGTAGCAGCTACGAGCGGCAGCCTTTAATTAAATATTCTTGTCAATCGATCGGCTGGCAAAGTTCTTGTCGGAAAGGTCAGATTCAATTCTGAACTTCCATCGATACCGCAGCGGGCGCGTTCTAGCTCTCGACAATAGTTGATTGCGGATTCATGAATCGCGACGTAAAGTTCATCGACAATACCGGGGGGTTACGTATTTCGCGGGTCGTTCGCAAGTTCCTCCGATGCAAAATGAATGCGCGGTTAAGTTCGCAGCCGGGCGTAGTCGCGCGACTAGGTCTCCCGAAATAAAGTCGGATGGGAAACATCGGGATACGCCGATTTCTGCGAGAATGACAGCGACGCTATTTCGGGCGGCCTTCATTCGGCCACATAATCGATTGACAACCCCGTGGGAGTACGTTTAGCATCCCCAGGATCCGCCTACAAGGTGTACCGAGGACCGATGCATCGACGTCTCATCGTTTATTTAACTGTGACCTCGCGGTGCCTTAAAGACACACGAACCAACCGAGGAGTGATTGATTCTCCCGGGTTCGCGTGTCTCGCGGTTTTCGGCCGAGGTAATCGAGAGCTATTTGTGGACTCTGGATGCGTCTCCTGGGTGCTCAATCCGTTTCCATACAGCATCCTCTTTCGAAACCTTCTCCACAAAGTTCCTTCTTCGAACCGTAATCGATTAGTCCTCGCGGAGCAGAGGCTTTCGATTTTGTTGCAGCTAGGTCTCGTAGTCGATCTTTACGTGTCGATCTTTTCTAGATTCGTTTTCTCTATATTTTCAAAATAGCCCCTACGCGTCATACATGCATTATTGCATTTTACACGTGAAGAACGTGTTTCCTTATAGTTTCATGTCTTTGGATTCGGTTCCAAACTTATTGCTAGAGGTAGTATATGTAAGTTACAAGATAAACTGCATCACTTGTGTGCCTGCATTTCAGTACCGTCAATGTGCATCAGGTGGAACAGATTTTGTGGACAGTTTTACATGTGCATCACTTAAGCCATCGTCTATAGTCCATACGGTGTGACAGCAATCACAGCAGCAGAGTAGCTATGGAATCGCGTCACAGTCAGCAGAAAATCATTCTAGCCCGGATCGAACAGTTGCGAATTAATTACCGAAATCAGCCGGAGTGGGGGTGTCGTATCCACATCCGTGGACATCTGGCGGATTTCGCAAACCGCCCGCGGGCCAGAGGCTGGTTTTTTAAGCCTGTTGGGCTATCGCTGACGGATGTTCGGAATAATGGCGTCGGGCTGCAGCCTTCGCGAAGTACATTTGCCCGCGACACGACCGCGGCGTGTCGCGTTCTGCGGCCAGCGGCCGGGCCCTATCCGGCATTGTTCCTGTCCTCGTACGTCGTCAAAGCTTGTCAGCTTAATTATAGGCTGGCATCGCGGACGGGCGATGTTCTGTCGCGCGACACGCGGCCCTCGTCGCGTACGCTAGCATCATTACGCGACGATCTGCGATTGACGTGCAGGTCCCGCGGTCTCTCCCTCGAATCTACGGGGTGTCATGGGAATGATGGCACCATGGTCAAAGGGGTTATTCTAGATGACAAAATGATTCGAAGATGGGGAATAGGATGTTTTCGTTTCGGGGTTTATTTTCGAGAAAATTGATGGTTTAATCTCGAACATTCATTTCTTTGCTGCCCAAATAATGTGTCTTGCAAAGAAACAGGAGTTGCACAGTCATTTACGTATTTTCTTAATAATTGTAAGAAGTTATGAATAATTATGAGGAATTAAATTTTTAATATTGAAGATAAGTAAGGGTACAATTGAATGAATGCATGCTCAAAAAACAATTCAATGTTTCTACGGTTGTACTACCATTCGAGGGGCACCGTGTATGTCTCTCACTCTTTCCCTCCACCTCCCGCTCCCTGTCCGTCTATCTGTGTGGCGATGAGCATCGCGTCCCCGTCAAAACGCTTATTATTATTACGATTATTAGGAGAGCGCGACGGCCGAATTAATCAGCCGTCATCGTACGCGCGATTCAATCGCTCTGTTCGTGACCCTTGACTCGCGGAATCGCTCGGTCATTCGTCAGTCTGCTCGTCATCGTACACGTATCTCGATCCAGGCCCTCCATTATCATGATTATTGTTATTGCGGTCGGGTAAATAAATCCTGTTCACGATGGCTCGTGCATTGACTCGCGTCATTCTAAATGGGGGAGATAATGATTTTCTTAATTTTAGTAAATTCTTCTGCTAAATCCGTACCAACGTGCGAATTACTAAATGTTAATACTACAAACACTACTAAAAAAAATAAAACATCTAACGAATAAAACGATATCTGCTTTACAATTGCATCAAGTTGTTAATCCGCAATAACGAATAAACGAAACGCTGCGATTACCTGGAAGTGTCTACAATCTTGACAACATCCCGAGTCTTCAATCAAGACAGATATCGCAATCATTGGTTACAGTCGTACATTCCGCAATCAGACGCAAGATGAGGTACTAGCAGCAAACAATTCGCAAACTGCTCGCAATCCCGTTAAAGACACACCATTAGAATAATGATGCCGCAAACCTCGTCGCAATGTGCAACCATTACGCCGTCCGATTAACTCTCCATCACATTTACAGCGATAAACGCAACTACATATAAATCACCAGCCAAGATCGTACATTTAATTCCAATTTAAACCACACGCGCACAAGCACAACCCTATCCTCCACAAACATTTGCCATGTTGCCCCCAGCTTCCAAAGACCTCGGGAAGCAAACCGTCTCAAACACGAGTCCGCTCGAGAGACTTAAAAACCGTGGAAAGTTGTAGCGTTTAAGATAAAGTGTAAAAGTAAAAAGGGAATGGCAAGTTGTTCCATCGGGAAGTTTCGGATCGGAAAGTTCCGAGGTCGACCGCCTGATCCGCTAATTAGCGGATCGTCGGAGATCTTAGCGGCGCGCAAAACTGTGCAAAAGAGGAGAAGAGCGAAACTATGGGGGCGATCCGGGGGTGGAATGGGGCCAGGGGGGTGGATTGGATAGTCGGAGAACGAAGGTGACAGGGCGACAGCTCCAGGACGAGATATCTCGCGCCGGCAGCATCTCCTATTCAGCCGTGAAGACTCGCGGAAGCGGGTATAGTGAGCTCGCGGCGTGCTCGTGATTCAGAATGCCTACACGACAGCCAGGAGAAGGGGTCGGAGGGGATGTCGAGGAGAGTGCAAAACGTTTCCCTCCAGTTTTAACCCATCTCCGAGGGTATATTTAGCCAACAGTGTCAACGGCGAGCGGGGCGCGGTGTGCTAGTCCGCCTGGCCCCGCTTTGGGAGACAACTCGCGACTTGTTCGCCGACGATAGCAGAGGCGAACACGGACTCTCGAGGATGCTTTTGATTCTCGTTACCGTTTACGTCGACCCACCGAGGATCCACCCACACCACACCCCGCCTGTGTTAATTTGATCGCGCTTGTTTGAGCCGGCTCGCGAGCTCCGCCGAACGCGAACGATGCTCCGTTGTTGTGCGATGAGACACTCTAACGAATCCCGGGACGTTTCGGATAGGAGGAGAATCAGAGGCACGATTGTTGTTATTAATTTGTCAGAGACGATGTTGTGCGAGGTAAAAATAACTTGATACGGGGAATGGGAGTCTCTGGGTGATGTGTCTTGGGTAAATGAGGGTGGGGGTCTAGGAACGTATAGTGGGATTCTGATGAGACTGTTTGGATGATCTGGAGATTTTCGGCGCTGTGATTCATGGATGTTGGTTTAGTGGACGTTGTCCTATTTACTTGAATGAGTTGTGTGAGACATTTCTATTTTTATGATAGAATTAAGTCTTGGGTAACTTTATAGCTGTTTTGTCCTTCATGTATAGCTCATTAAAAGTTCTATTTATCTGGAGGACCTGTATGGAGAGTTTCTACATTTTATTCTGGAATTCACCGTTGATACTTTCTAGTGTCTTTCAATAAGCAGAACGCCCCGATGAAATCTCGTCGCCTATCGTGTTCGATCGGGCCAGCGAGTAGGAGGAAAAAGAAGCGTGCTGTTATCGCGTTCCCGGACACGCTATTACTTAATAGATCGTCCAGCTGACACTCCGGCAGCGGATACGTTTACAAATCGACCCGTCGCCGGGAACAACGGTAATACATTATTCCTGATTCCCCGGCGACTGTCGTCGATCCCGTGGCGCCCACGCAAATAGTAACGCGCCGAACCGGCTGTTACAACGTTCATTACTAAATTGTACGACACGTTTAGGAGAGCCGCGTGCTCGCGTCCACCACGCGCGACACCACGAGGACTTGCCAGCCTCCGAAATAGCCCAGCGATCATATTCCCTCTCTTTCTTCTTCTTCTTTCTCTCTCTCTCTCTCTTTTTCCGGGAGAAGGAACGCGTGGTTGGCAGAAAAATCTTCGCTACACGACACGGAGATCGTCGAAGATCGATCGGCCAGCCTGCTCGAAGTCCGAAGCGGACCGGTCCCGGAATAAACAGCAATATTGTGCTAAAAAAGTTGGACGGGAACGCATGTAACGAGAAGTTATTCGAGGCAATCGTTCCGAACATGTCTGTAACTAACTCTGACATGGCCGCGACAGCTGGACAGCCGTGTAACCAGTCGTCTTCTCGTTTCCACGTATCGTCATCGATCTTCCGCGGAGATCGCGACGTTCCACAGCACCCCTCTCTTTCTCTCCCCCTTTATCTCTATCTCTCTCTCTCTCTTTTTCCCTCTCCTCGAGGGCATTGGAATCGGTGAAATCGCAGCTATGTTGCCTCTGACTCCGGTGATTTACTGACTGCGTGCAGTAAATCAGTAGTCACCGGATTAAAAGCGACTCGTGTGTCACTTTCTGGGAAATGTTGCCTCGATAACGCGACTCCTCGATAACTGTTCCAACGATCTTATCGCGGGCACAGAATGCAGAATCGAATTCACTGTGTCGCGACTCCACGCGAATAGTCGCTGACACCTCCGGCTTGGACGGGGTCGCACGAAGCTGAACTTCGTGGACGTTAAAATCCTCGGACAATTCCTCCCGTTATTATCAACAGTGAACTTACTGGTCAATTGATCTGGTAGTAGATTTTTCTAGTAGTAGTAATTATTTTTAGGAAGATGCTTTAACAGCTAGTTTAAAAACTTGGTTAAGTAGTCCCAGGAATCAGGAAATAGCTAAAGATTAGATGAATTAAATTTCTTTTCAAAAATTACTTATAAACCAATGTACTCCTGTGTGTATGACAAAAAGAATAGGATCAATTGATTTATAGCAAAAACTAACAGTTGCGTGTGTGAGAAGCTGTTTGAAATAATCGTGGCTAAGAAGCCGATCGACGGTAAAGGTGATCGATTAGGCGTGAAATAACCGCGGAAAAAGTCCCTTTTGGAAAATCTTTTTCGCGCGCGTTAGAAAAAATCGCGCGATCCGTTTGAACGCCGCCCAGGATAAAACGGGCAAGTTTTCCCTCGGAAAACGCGACGAGTATTCACTCTCGGACGAGTTTGCTCTCGAGATTACCCATACATCGTTTCGCGCTGATCTCGGCGTTCATAAATCTACTTTGAGCGCGGTGAGCGTCGCGGAGAGAGGAACGTGCCTCGCGGTAATTTCGTTCCGGGAACATCGTCGCGAACTGAGACGTCTCGCGTCACGACGCCCGAGAGCTGCCAAGCTTTCCACGGAAAGGAAACCTCTCCTTCTAACAGAGACGTCCCGATACGGTTTGTCGGAAACCGTGAAAATGGCCACGTTTACGACCCGCGCTCGACGTGCGGACGTTTTCTTCCTCTTTGCTGAGCCGCGACGGTTCCGGCGACTTTACACTCGTCAATCCGACGATTATCCGACAACTGGCTGACGATTACACTCGCCTTTGCATCTGGCACATCTGCGGTGGAGTTCTATTCGGTTGGAGGATCGTGTGTTGCCAAGAAACATTTTTGTAGGCAGAAACGAAATCGAATGGTGTCTTTTCGACAAATTTTGAAAAGATCAATATAAATGTAGATAAATGTATGTATTACACATGCCTTTGTCCTTATATATACCGACATTTTCATCGCGTTATCTAATTGTAAATAACCTAAGCCATTTACTAATCGTAACGACTTCTCTGGTCATTTCTAATCGAGACTGAGCTGTAGAAATGAGGATAAAGATTAACTGAAGAGACCAAAACTCCAGAGTAAAGTTCATCGGAGTGAATACTTCTTTAGTCAAAGTAAATAGAAAGTTATTTCCGCCCTGAAGTCGTGACGCATGTGTTAAATTTGATCCACTCAATTTTCTTCTAAATGCATAAAATCCACAGTTTCTGCTTCAGTTAAGTGGTACACAAATGTTCCAGACTTTGTATGAATACTTTGTCAGCGATCATGCAAAGAAGCGACGCGGTAGCGGGGATTCTTCAGGTTTCTCACGGCGGATTAAATGATCGGCGATATCGTCGCTGTCGTGTTGCCATCCGCAAGGCCATTATACATCTCGCAGCGTCTATCCGCGTCACAGTCAGGCAAAGCTCGCACGTTTCTCTCGCGAATCGCGTGGCGCATCTTGCCACGGGCCGGGACATAAATCAATGCTCTGTTCGTTTAACGCCTCGTCGTTCCGCCAGGAGGTACGGGACGACGAGTCTTGACGTCTCAAGGATGGCTCGTCGACTCGGCGCCGTTCCTCGCTCAGCACCGCGCCGTATTGCTCCGCATATCGGCGTCGAGGCGAACATCCCGTTATCGCGTCTACGCGTTATCACCAATTGTAAACCATGTCAACGGCGAACGCGATGAGACAGGATGATAGGGTGCCGCGGCAATCCCGGCGAACGATAATTTTCAGCTTTTCCAGTGGTTCCGTGGGCCGGGTACGAGATAATCGGTATAGGCAGCCCGTCGTTCCTCGAGACGTCAGACGGCAAGCACACGGGCTCCGGGAACCTATCGCCCACTCGGATAACTCAATCGCCAGGTGAATGGGTGATTCACGATCCAATCTGCACGGCAAACGCGATCCAATTCCTACCCGATAAAAATTCGAAAGCTCCCGGAAAAATACACACGACGCGATTGATTCACGAGTCGTTCTCGCTGGATCATTCTAGGTTCCCGACTTCGTTTGCAATGCCAAAACACAGAGCTACACTTCTTACCTCTAACGAAATTGATCCCGAAACCGGAATATCCAATGCATACATAGGTTAACGGACAGCCCAATAATGAACAACTCTTAAGAAATAATAGTAAGAAGTTCTAGGGCCCAGAGATTCTTGGGTCTAGCAAAAATCGTTCCAAATTTCAATTTTGTCACGCAAAAGGAAGAACATAAAGTCACGGTCGGAATGCGTAGCGTCACGGCGCTAACCTAACCGGAAGGAGCGTTGATTTATGAACGGCAGCGAGTCGCAGCGGTGCGACGAGAGCCTGTACACAAGTCTCATCTAATCGCAACAATACCAGTTCTCTACTGGCAGCGTGTACACCATTGTGGGATGACAAACGCCGCCGGTGGGAGACGTCGAACAGAACGGTCGTCCACCGAAACGGAATCATTAATCCTTCTAATTGCCACTCGGGGAGTCGGCCGCGTGTTTTTCTTCGCGGTTCCGCACGGCCTACCGGCTTCTTTCTTCGCTTCCGTCTGCTGTTTCTGGCCCGGACCTCTACCTAACCCACAACGCCAACGACCCATCGCGACGGATAGAACCTACCAATGGGAAGGGAACCAAAACACAAACCATGGTTTCTTTCGCCTCGATCGTATAGGGAGAGAGAGAGATAGAAGCTCCAGGGGTGGGGGATATATACCCGCAGCTTGGTAACACATTCGGTCGACAGATGTCGGATTGTTTATTTGATTAGCACGGCCATTAATCAGGAGCCCCGGTGCCACCCCGAAGCGGAGGTGCGTCCTATTAACGAGCTATAGGAGAGAATGCTCTTTCTCTTATTAGTTCTGCGTGCCGGGATCTCCAGACCCGACAGATATGAATGCAGTTTTTGCAGTATTTCGGGCTCTCTGCACGATTATACCGGGTGACGGTAAATTCACTGATCGAACTTCTGTGGCAAGCATTTGTTGAAGATGGGAGAGGACTATAGAGTACACAATTATATGCATTTCTATTAATTATTGGCTTACTAGGAGACTGCCATATTTTATACAAAATAAAAATTACACCAGTATTTCTTCTCCTAACAATCTTAATAAGTTGAAAAGAACAATGTTCGTCAATTCTTCTAATTCTAATGTATTTTGTGGAACTTCATTAGTTTTCGTCGTAAATGCACAACATTCAAATTGAAATTAAAGAGGCAGGCTGTTTTCACTTTCATGAAAATGATAGCGAATAAGAAATAAGTCCTATAAGCATTGTTCGTTTTCATTTTCAATTAATATTTAACCCAATACTGTAGTCAAAGTATGATATGAAACCTCAAATTTCTCACCAGACTGTTCATTATTCTTTCGCCCCACTGCTTCGTGAAGTCGAGAATCAGAGAGGATTTCTGACAGCAAGAATCCAAGAGATTCCCCTAGTCGAGGCATCGCTAATAGCATTCCATTAGCCGCGAAATGTAAACAATCGCTTGATCGGGTTCGACGCACGAATTCAGTCGTCCAAAGGCAACGTTTCCTTAGACGCGCGGGGGGGGGGGGGGGGTTGATGCTGATGTTGAAAACAGAGGCGGCGCGCGTGACTCGTTAAACGACGGCCACTATATTTACACGACCTGAGTCTCGGCCGGCCACCGCAAGATTCGACCGCAAACGAATTCGATTCGTGCTGCGCGTCGTTGCCGTGCATACCCAACGAGAGAGCGACCGAAAAAATTCGAAGTCCCCGCGTACGGGGAACGGAAAATTGTGTCGGAAAATTCGAGTGAATTTAGGTGGAATCCGGAGAACGTCACGCTCGGAAAAACCGGGGACAGGGGATACTGTTGGTGACAATTGACTAGACACGAGGAACAGAGTGGTTAATGAGTCAATTTGGTTATCAATATCTTGCTCTTAGACTTTCGAGGAATATTTCAAGACCGACTCGATCAATTGGCTTCAAGCTTCGTGTGCAGCTTCATTATACTTACATCTACAGTCAGTGTAATAATCAAAAAATAAAAAAATCTGTGAAAGAATGGCAGTATTTCAAAAATTGTATCATCTATTAGTAGAGTACTGACTATCTTTTTTCTTTTGTTAGACTTTCGGAGGTCATAAAACAAAGACAGAAAATTGCGTCAACTGCAGCGGCAGGTATGCTAAAGGTACACAGCAAGTTCTAAGGCAATCGGTCGAGCAGATCTTGAGATACTATACCCCCAATTTGATAAACATGGTTGCACGAAAGGTGCAACTCAACTGCTGTTCAAGTAACTATAGCGTCGTCAATTTTGGAGATTTGGAGCAACGCTTCCAGGGGCACGTTTTTTAAAGTCCATTGTTCGATTGAAGCTTGGAAAATCGATTTCGTCAGAGTTCTAGATTAGAATACCCCGTTCAGGCTGGAAACCTCCCCTCTAGCGACCCCGACCGAGCAGAGGACGAGGCAAGGAGGGAAGAAGACTGGTTCTGTGTCTGAGGCTTATATATCTGCCGGAACTAATTGTCCCATAATTCACTCTGTCCGGTAGCAGCATTGCTCTCTGCTTATCCACAACCGCCGTTTCTTCTTTCTTCTTCTACTTTTGCCCTTTCGCTCATCCCCCTCGTGTACGCAGCAGGCATTTGGCTTCTGCATGCGCGGTGTCCTCTTTTATAGCGGAAACGCGTACGCGGCCGCGATTGTCTCTATTTCCTGCTGGTTGTCGTCCAGAGTCTAGACTGTAGAGTACAGAGTCTGCGACATGTGTTCGTGGAAACATTCTGGCTGAAGAGGCGGAAAAATCGGAACGTCCGTTTCTGAAGCACAGAATCCTCGAAATAAAAAATGTAGCTGAGCTCTTAGATAATCTAAAGTTAAACAATCGACATATCCATCCAAAATAGACATTAGAAACAGCATTGTGTTGCTCCTGTGTTATTCTCATTTCAGAGCAACCAGTTTTATTCTCATCTTTCTACATATAGTAGAATGTCATAAGTGGGCGTGCCTTCGTTGATCCAAATTTCAACCAAGTCAGGACCGTGTCCTATAGGGCGCACTCTATTTAATCTATCCTTTGACATATAACACTATCAAGATTTAGAGAAAGATCTAAGAGCTTGATCTACTCTAAGAAAATGCAACATATGGCATTCGGGTCTCCGTCACATCAGTGTTGACCCTAAATAGATAAACTCTAAAAACAAGGGGGACCATATTGCTGTAAAATCGATCCAGAGACTGCTGTCTTTTGCCTCTGATGTATTAAATAGTTTCTATTCTCTTGATTGTTTCGTGTTTTCTAAGGGTGGCCATAAAAGAGCGAAATGATTAATAATGTGGGCAGGGCCAATCGACTTCGAGGATCACGATGAACCTTGCTGATCCGGGAGCCTAGTTTAAGCGGCAGTCAGAGGGACCAGTTCGAGGCGAAAAATAAATGTAGTTGGCCCTGGTTGAACGGGCAACTTTCTCACGAATCGCAACCGTTTCGTCGGCGCAACGTTTACTCCCCCGTCGCGACTGACCATTCCGCTCGGATGTACCGGGCAATGGATTTACCGTAACTTTCGCGTCCCTTCGGAAACGTTATCACGACCCGTTACTTCCGTGAACCTGTCCAGACGGTCCGGTGCTAATGCACTTTTGCGGCTAACTGTAACACACGTGGTTCTTGCTTATCCAGAATAGCACTTTCTCTTCCTCCGAGAGAGCTCCGCTGCTGCCCCCTCCCCCCGACCCAGCCAATTGTAAGGGAAGTGTTCCAGCTTTTTCCGCAGCCGGCCCGCCTCGAGCTCTTTCTCCCATTCCGCAATCCGACATCCTCCTCGGACCAATCGATCGATCAGCTTACTCCGCCGATTGACCAATCTGTTTGCCTTCGTTGATTCATCAATCCGCGCGCAACCCTCCGCTGCACACCGAGAGTGGATGGAATGCGGCAAGCAAAAACCATGCTTCCCGACCATGAAGAGAGCAATGATCTAGATTAGATCACCCTCGCGAGCACTACCTTTCGAGTTTGAAATTTACCTCTTTTTTTCTCTCCCTCCTTCCTTCTCCTTCCTCTGCTTTCGCTCGGATGGACGCGTCGCCGTGGCCTGCTCGCTCAACGAGCGTCACGCGATTCGATAAGGAACACCCAATTCACGGAATTTACACGCCAGCGATACAAGATTTTAATCTTCACTGCTCTTAAACGTATACTTCAACGCACAGCTACATCATGGTGTTTATGAACCTTTAAAATCCTTGTATTCCAGTCCACCCACCCAACGACTGCTTTAATCACAATTATTTATGAACTTCCCTACCTAGTTCCCCTTTTCGTTGACCATTATTACTTTCTCAGTTTTTCTCTTGGAGTTAGCACAATTGTATAGAACTAATGTAGTATTTGCAGAGTTTCTTCAGAAGGCTCTCGATCAAATAATAACATTAGATTGAAAGGTATTCTCAACAAAAAATTTTTAATGAAATCTCCCATTTGCTCATAAAAATCTGCGTCTGACCAGGGTGATCAACTCTTAAATGCCGCCATTGAATAAAACGACGCAGAGTGTCCTAGTGAATAGAAGATTGCAGTTGTGAGAGTTCGTCGAACGGTTCGAACTTGGTCCCCGGAAGCTTGTGAATCGCGAGTCGCGATTGATCCTCGGACAGGGATTAAACGCGTGTCTTTACCAAGTTGCAGTCTTGTCGGCTTGAAGTACCTGCTCGAGTTTTCGCGAAGTTACGTCGCGACAGGGTCCACCGATGGACAGAGAAGACCGGTCCAGAAGTGGACACGTCGGATAGATACTCATCGTTCATCCACAGTGTATGAATAACGTAGAAGTTTGCTTAGCGGTGCGGGGCAGGCGGGCAGAATAGGGGAAGGGCAGAGAGGGGCAGAGGCCGCGTAACCCTCATACATAAGTAAGGGAGGGAAAAGAGCCTCGGTTTGCGCCGACAGTATTTTCTGCGGGGTGAGCCGGCCAGACACCCCTATTCTTCGTGAGCGAACTTAGAACCCCGTCGCCCGTGAAAATACGAACCACGGCCCAGAGGCTGCGGTCGTTCCTCAACGAGCTACCGCCGAGAACCATCCATGAGAACCACCACGCAACCTATTCGTTTCTAGACCCGCCGTTCCGCGACGAAAACTGTGCCTCACAGGCCACCGAGGAGGAAAGAAAGTTGGACAGGCTGCGCTGCAAATTCTCGCGAATTGCATCAGGGGTGGCAAACACCTTTGCGATTCGCCCCGTAGACGGGCGATTTTATGTATGCACTTAGGTTCGAAATTAGTGGACTTCAATTTTTTCTGCACGAATGATAAAAAAATAAATTAATTGTTTTCTAACTTCCATCCTCCGTTTTTCATCCCTTGACGTCAAAGTTAATTTTTCTCTCTGCAGAGTGGGCGACAAAAAGAAGAATTATACAGGTTTTCTCGGGTACCAGATCGTGCTAAAAGCATATAAAACCGACGTGTATCATTTGTTTCGATTTCCACCATCAGTTTCATCCCTAATTGTCGGTGTTCGTGCTCCAGCGCCGCAGTTTCACCAGTGACGGATTAGAGTACGGTACTTCGGGTCTGGTCTAAGATTTCGTCTGGGAAGTTTCGGAGGTAAATGGATTTGGGAATCATCTCGGCGAGTTAAGGGGAATTTCTAGACCGAAGCATAATATTTTAGGCTAACCTTGGAATTTTTAGAGCTTCCACAGTGCTGTTTTAAGGATTACTTAACTCTGCAAATAACAAAGTGGGAACGGTACAAGTTTCTATTTCTTGCGTCCATTATGATCCGGGGGTACAAACGTTTTATCTAAATCCTAATTTGGTAGTAGTCACCTTTCCACACAAGACGCATATTTCTATACAGTAAACGCCCCATTACTGTCCGGTGGGGCACGATCACTGTTCAGTGCCTACCCACTCCACTGCTCGTCTGTCCTTCTCTATGTTCGGCTCTTTATTGAAGTCTCGCTCGGCGCGGTCGGCGCGGTAGACACAGTCATAAATCAAAAATAGTGTCCGGGTACGATCACTGCCCGTGCAGAACACGGCTGTTGGACAGTAAAGGGGCATTTACTGTATACGGTTCGGGAAGGATCGAAAACACGTTTCACTCGTCCGCCGGACGAAAGTCGAGTTCAAGGGACAAAGTTGAGAACAAACGATGCAAGTGTACGAAGTACGACCCCTCTGCGGACAGGGGCTCCGGTGAAACTCTCGAACGGGCAGACGGACACGAGAGGCGCGGAGCGAACATTAATCCCATTGTCTTCCTTCAAAGGTGACTGGCGAGAATGGCGCGCGGGTCTTCTTTTCCGTGGAACGAAGACGTACACGCGCATCACGATGAATATACGCGCGCGTTGCACCATGGACGAAAGAACATAGTACATACGTCCAGGCTCTGAAGGGCTAGCGTTCGCATTCCTTGCGCGTTCAACGCAGGACAACAATGGCCAACGAACGAGCTCTTCGATCCAGGAAAATGAGGGGAACCTGCTGTTCATTCGTGTTTAAAATATTTTCTTCTGAACCAAGAATGCCAGTAATTTTTATTTTTATTCTTCGACCCTCCGCTCGAGCGAAAAAAGGACTTCTTGATTGTACGTTCCGAAATCGAAGCAGGACAAATTTTTTGGCAGCATTTCTGCTTTTATTCAGTTTGTTAGACAAGTGGCTCAATTGAAGAAAAATTATGGTATTTCAAAGATGTTTTGCTATTTTATCGTCTTTATTTGGCAAGTACATTGACATTTTTAATAAACGATTGTTGAACTCTCCCTAAGAGGATATACTTTATTCTTAAGAGTATGTGGAGACGTAGCAGAAGGAACGTCACGGAATTGCTAGCAGGACTATCAACAACGCGCAACAAGCCAGTCCATCAGCACGTCTTGACTTCTCGTCAACGTTTCCACATAATTTCTTCGAGGTTCAAGGCGATCTGTGTAATAACTCGCGTACGAGGAGCCAACATCTGACACTTCGCGCGACGAGAAGCAGGGAAGCGTTCCCCGAGGACCAAGACAATGGGATTAATGTTTGGCCCAGTGATCCGCGCAGTTTCCGGGCCGAGTAGCTATCGAGTCGTCCGTGACTCTTGTGAACTTACCCTGACGAAGGACCTGCGTGAATCCGGGATTGGTTTGCAGATATTTCCTGAAGTACTGTAACTGTTTTATAGGAAAATACTTTGCACTAATTGCAATGAGAATTGATGACACGCGTGGTCCTTCGAGCACCAGTTTTTGGTGGATGTGCATAGTGATCTCCGAAACACTTAAAGCACACTTCTCACTACACAAATTACCAAATACGATTAAAAAATTTGGAATTGACAAAAATGGCGATTGAATAATAATATTTGAAATATTTTTAAAAAATGTTACGAAGCACTCGCATACCTCTCTTAACAGAAATGATGACCAAAGTCTATAGAAAAATTTAGGAACGATAAAAATGATGGTGGAAAGACTCGAAAAGGAAAAAGTGAGTGACTACCATGTTCCTTGTCCTCTATATCAGCAGTGTCCGCCAAAAAAGTTAATAGCGGCGGAATCGCCGGTTCGTTGCCAGAAAAGCGGCGCGAACTTTCCCGTTGTGATGGAAACGTCGCGGGCGTTATTTATAGAGAAATACAGTTCCGAAACGTGAACGCACATTCGGGCAACGCAAGAATAATATCTTGATTTATTTCGACGACGTGATGAAATAGTCTGTAACCGGGAGGCTGGCGAGTGGCGGGCGGCAAAGAAGAAACGAAAAGAAAAATAGAGGAGCAGCACTGCCCGGGGAAAATCCTCGACGCTTTCCACGCGGCGCGGCGCGCGGAGCCTCGAACTTTTCCTCGAACGAAGAACGATGGTAAAATCGAACGCAGCGACGTGTAATTCGCGGCGGAAATTTCGTCGGAAAGTTTCGACTCGGTTGGCTGGCCTGTAATGCGGATTAAAAGTAAAGTGGCTGCTTAAAAACGCCCGGGAACGAACCGACCGCGTTGACTCGGCATCGGAGAGCCTCGGACGTTTCTTTTCGCACGCGAATTCCTTCGGCTGTGGATCTTTGTGCGAAATAAAAATTGTTTGCGTCTGCCGTCAGAAACAGGAGCCACTTAGTCTTCCTTCCCTCAACCCTCCAATGTACGAGTCGAAAGTACTCAATCTTTTGTTTACATTTCTTTTAAAAACTCGGAAATGTTTCATACATAATACGATTGTTGTTGTAATCTATAAAATTTGAAGAAAAAATTTATTGAGGAATTCCAAGATCGTTGCCTTCAAGGTCACTTAAAGGTCATCTTTGATCGCTTAAACTCATATACTTTTAACTTCATAGTGTAGTAGGTCAAAACTGTGGTATACTATGACCTTCAAATGACCTTTAGACGTTTCTAATGAATCAGTCGGTGCGCTTCAACAAGCACCACACAAGCAGAAACAAATTCTGCTGAGACTGTAAATCGTTCATTTTTATCCTGCAAACGTTTCCCCGTACCTTAAAAAAAACGTTCAACTGCAACACACAATATCTAGAGTGAGCAGTCTGCAAGATACAGAAGCAAACACGTTCCCCACCCCCATAGGTTAGTAGTTTCCGCTCGAGCGATGTGAGACGATCGCCGCGAAGAAAATACAGCTGGAATATTCCTGTAAGAACTGCTTCCCGTGTTTCATCACAATCGGTCGGATGTCACTTGAGTATTTAGAGAAGCGTGGTTATTTCCAATCGGGTCTTTCTCGTTCCCCGGACGGGAAAAGCGAACTGCTTTCCACCTGGCCGACGCGGTGTATCTTTTCTTCGTTACGAGGGGAACAACTCCATTCGGCGATCTGGAATCGAGGAAACGTAGCCGATACACAGCGGAGCGAAGACGATCGACCGGCTCGTCAAAGGAGAGAAACTGGCTGGCGTCGCTTAGGAGGAACTAAAAACAGAAGATCTCGAGGAAGACACAACAGAGAGACGTTGTATCGGTCTGCGGAGCAGTCTTTGCCAATGAGGGATCCTTTCATGGTCGACGGGACGCGACGGCAGATTTAAAGATGCACAAGGAACGAGGAAGGAGAGAGCGAGAGAGTGAGAGCAAGAGAGAGAAGAGAGAAAGCCTCCTGTCCTTTCCGGCAGGCTTTGTCCTGGGACTTTCTTTTTCTCTCCCGGATCTGTCGCCGCTTCCCCGACCAGAGGAAACTACCAGGGGATATTTCCTTGGGAATAACAGGCGCGGAAAAGTTCGTTCAGGCATAACCGGGGACGAGCGATTAATCGAGTTATTCCTTCGCGATTTTCAGCCGGTCGTCGTCGTCGTCCCGGATTTCGACGGGAGCTCAGACCTGGTAACGGCGACGAGTCCCACGGCATTATTCGAGCCAATCGCTCGACAAAGACGGGAAAAAAATGTGAACGTATGCCTGCTCGATAGACCGAGGCTGGCTCACGGAGAAAGCTCCTTATCAGGGAGAGAAAGAGGAACTTGTTCGCGCCCCGATAACTTTGCAACTCTAATCCCAGGCTCCGCTAAACCCATCGTTCTCCCGCGATTCTCCTTGCTGCTTCGAATGCTACCGAACCGTTGATATCAATATTTTGAAATAGACTGCGCAATCCTACCGGACGAGAAAAATGTGGGATCAGGACATTCAGGACCCCCCCCCAGACTAAATACGCACGGAGTTTAGGAGGAGTTGGAGGGTTCTGTGGGTGTGCGCGTTAGCTGATCAGCTACCACCAGCGGTTCCTTTTCCCTGAAATCCTACAGAAGTTATAGTGAAAACCAAAGCTGTGATTCAATTCGAAGAGTGTGCGAGGAAGAACGCTCCACTTGAGAAAATGCTAATCTCAACTTTTTTAGAATTCTGAAATTAGCGGATGATTACGTATCATGAAGCAGTATGGAGTGCAGTAATGGTTGATTTGACGAGCTTTCATAGAAATATTGAGGCAATTTATTTAACAATTACGGGTTCCTTGGTGTATAAGAGGTCCTAAATTGAGGGATGATGGCGCATCGTGAAGCGCAAACAGGGTCCCGGTGTTCTTCTATCGTTAATTAGCGTTCGGAACGGAGCGGCAGCCATTATCCAGTTTCTAAACCTCGGAAGTTCGATGAAGCCGGTTCTTTTGTTCGGCCACGTCCGCGAGGAAGCTAGTCGCGGCCATCCGTCGTGCTTTAAGAGATCCTCCCTCACGTCAGAGAATCGTCGTTCGGGCATGACGTGGCTGCCATAGTTCCTAACGAGTACTCGAAAGTTCCCGGTAGCTCGCAGGCTGGAATATTAGAGAGAACGTTAGTTAATTCACCGCAGTCTGCGGGCTGTTCGCAAGCCACGCTTGACAGGAGCGTGTGAGAGTTGGGCACACAAGTCAACACGAGAGGCCGTGTTTAGTTGTCACGTGGCTCCGGGCCATGTCTATCTCGCAGTCAGTGACCCCGAGTGGCCGGACAACTTCGTCTTCTTCGGAGAACAAACGATGCTCAGCTACCATTGCCATGATCGCTGTCGGGTGGCTCGCGATTCCTACCGAACAACGCTATGACGCTCGATTCCGTCCGCGAATCTTGAATGGGGCATCAATCCTGCCGATCCAGTGCTTGTCGAACTTCTTGTGAAATGTTTGGGCGCTGCACTGAGCTCCCTCTTCAGGGTTTGTGTCAGGAAGCGAGGATTTACATTTTTCGAACTGTAGCAATTCACTTCGTGAACCAAGTTTCACAGAAATATCATACAGGGTTATCAAATGATTTTTTTAATCTGGACCAAACGGCTTGAATTTTTTTGAGATGTTAGAAGGATTAATAGCTTTTTTTAAATTGCTACTGGCTACAATTGCAGCAAAAAACGTGTAGGTCGTGATTTTTAAGATTTCTATCTAAAAGATAATATAAACAGCAAAATTCTTTGTTTTTTGAATAAAGAATCCAGCTACATAATCTTCTCCACACATTTTTCCATTTTTACGATACATTCGTTAATTAAAAATCACCCTCCTCCATTCCCCTCTTATCCACCTACTTCTTTCCTCATCCCTTATTTTACGTAACTCGTTTTCCACCACCCTCGACCATTTAACTAGTTTCCTTTTTCCCTTCTTTCTAGCACTTTTACTCTCGCACAATCTCCTCCTTTCACGCCATAATCCTTTAACAGATGCTTTAGAGCTCCCCCATCGTTACTACGGATTTCACATATTCTTTCACTATCTTCCATCCGATATCTATTACATTTCTCCAGATCTTGTGCGTCTTAGCCGAGTAACTCCGTTATTTATAAATCGACATATCCAATCACTTAATGCAATTTATGGGAAGTATGAAGAATAGAGATTTAGGTGTGCTTGATAAACATATGATACATCCGTATTAATTCATGTGACCAGAACAAATATTCTATGCTGGTTTTTCATGAAGTTACAATACTTTTAACTGAAGTAAAACTGAAGGAAATTGTTTAATGAATTTAGTGATTGTTTAATTTGCTAGTGTATTTAAACCTGGCAGATTCTCTCTACCTTTTCCTCTGGTTCCTCTCTCCCTAACATCCATCCAGAAACACCCACGCCCCCAAGATCAAAATCTCCAAATTTATAGTCTTCGGGCCCACTTAATTAATTGCAGACCATTTCTTTCTGTTCCAGGTGAGTCAGGCAGCCACACGAAACAGTCGCACGTCCGAGAAGTCCGCCGATCAGGATTGCCCATCGATAAAGTGTCCGGACCAAAGCGAAAACGACGGCATACAAGAGTGGGAGGGAGGGAGAGAACGCGTTAAATTCGCGGTGGCCGATCAAACGTCTATCGGCGTACGTAACACACCGGAGCCGGGTTATTAATTGACCGGACGGTCGTGGAACGCGATCAGCCGGTCGATAGGGGGAAACGGAGCGTGTAATTATTCCGATCGTCGATTCCACGGCGATTCGTGCAGGCCGCTGCTGGTCTGCGGGCCTTGTCTAATAAAGACGCGTGACGTCTCTCCACCCCGGGATCCCTCGGCCAAACGTCTTTATTTTTGGGGAAACGGCGCGCCATGTGGCAAACCGGTTGCCCCCGGTCCGTTCGGCCCACCATAAAGACATTAACACGCGAAACCCGTAATTACCCGGGCCCTGGAGGAACGAGCCCGAAGGTACCCGACCGAGTGCGACACCGATACCCGCCACTTTCACGCTGATAAAAAGCATCGGTCGCTCGCGTGTCCCATTCGAGGCAGGGGTGTGTCTATTATCAACGCTCACGCAACGCGTATTTATTAAGAGCGTACTTTCGACATCCCCGTCCGCCCTCGCACTCCTTCCCGGCTCGGTTTTCCTCGAAATGCAAACGATACATCGATACCGAAACGAGGGAAACGTTCCGTGCCGCCTCGAAAACCGCTCGAACTCTCCCTTTTTCGTTTTATTCGCCACGGGAACGGGCTCGCGTGCGTACACGAGCACACACCAGCATCGAGAGTAATTAAGTGATTATCTCATCCGGAGTAGACACGTCGCCCGTTGCACATCGCGTTCCAATTGCGGACGAAGGCCAATAAGAGCCGCGCTTTTTGTTCCGCTCGTTCTCTCCACCGTGCAATCGACCTACGCACTCCTGCTTTGCTACCCGCCAGCCTTGTGTCTTTCTCTTTTGTCTTCTTTCTGCCTGTTTCCTGCTCCTGCCGCCCGCCCGGTTCCCTGCCACTTTCTATTGTTTTGCTTTCTTGCTTTCTGCGGGATGAGATTCAACTCGAACGGTGACCATGTAGTGTACGGATCCGTGGCAGTGCGAGAGCGTTTCGAAGATGTGTTTTGATTATGTTGGTAGTTTGATGACGGTTTTGGATGTAGGAATGTTTTTTGATTATGAGTTTTTTATTTAATCGTTGTAAATAGAGGACGATAATGAGTCTTCCTGATATATCGTGTGTTTTCATTGCGTGAAGACGATAATGGAAATGGAACGCAAATGAACATTTAAGTACTTGTATTTGCTTGTTGCTTTTTATGGTAATATTTACCGTAGAGAATTGTAATTTAAATTACAAATGAAACTGTGGGCGCGATTATCCACGTGAATGGCAAAACACATTATTGAACGATTTCAAACTGGATTTGCAAAATGTGAATGCGCCAATCTCTTTAAATCGTAAAATAAATCATATTTCTCTCATGAATGTTTAAACTACAAAATAAATTTAGAGGTACATTTTTAAAAGGAATTTTTTCCTCTTTCTCCTTGGAAGCTATTGAAGACGAAGGACATAGCACTGTAACTTAACATGCTCACAGGCAAAGGTAACTGAATGTTGCGCTTCTGTCACTGAGTAGTGTATGCTCTCTATTTTCCGCGTCATTCGTGTTTCTTTCCAACCAGATCTCTCACGGATTCTAACTCTGTTCTCCCCTCTCGGGTGAAGAAGAGATAACGCCCGCGTAACGGATTACAACGGACAAAGAAATATTATTTCTGACGCGGGGAACGTCCACGCCGGAATTCCAATTACCGGTGCCCGGTATTATTTTGTCGGGCTATCGCGCGCGTTTTGGACGGCCGCTGGGGAGATACTCGAGTTATTCCTTCGGCGGATGGAACCAGCTCGAAGACTCCTTTCGTTGGGGAATTAATATTCGCGGACCGCTGTTACTCACTGCAAATAGCTTCCAATGAAGAATTATGCAATCTGGTACATTACTACGTTGCCCATATTACAGAAATAAATAAAAGTCAATTTTTCTTGCCGGTTTTTAGAACGTTGGCTAGCTTATTTGGAGACATTTAAGCTAATTGGAACAATTATTGAGTGCCATCCCATTCAATATGCGAGATATAGAGACTTGCTCCATGTCGATTTCTGAATGAAATTTTTATATTGTGGGAATGATAATAATTTATACTTTTAGTGCAGTGTGTCGTTCTTCTTCCATTTTCTTAGAGTTAATTCTTTGCACTCCTTTATCGAGTGTGACTCGACATCGGAAAAAGAAGAATGTAAATAAAACGGGGTTTTATATGTATTTGGTTCTTCCTTCACTTATTTAATTTCTTATTTTTTTTAGTTAAGAACAAATATAAGTTCCACAAATATAAATTACAACAAAGTTTGAGAACTATATTTAATATAATTATAATAATTATAATTTAAATAAAACGCTTAAAATAGTAAGAAGTTGTTGGCAATAAAATTGAAAAATAATTTGTAGTGCTAAGCGTTAATGCCTGATTTAAAGTGTTTCTTTTTGTTAATTGCGATGAAGCTAAAAATTCTTGTATGAGTGAATCCAAAAAACTCGAAACCCGATTTGCGTCCCAAGACCTCTATCGAAAGCATTTTGCATTCAGGACCCGATATCAGCTGATTCAGCCAAGCCATCGGCGTGTTACGCTGTTCCTTTTGAGGTAGACAAAGAAAACACAGGTTTTCACTTCGATTGTGGGTTACGCAGCGTAGAGTGTATCTCCTGTCGAAACCGCTCGGAGCGTCTCGCCGTGCATTTCAGCCGCGATACAGCGCGTTTAAGGCACAATAGGCCGGACAGAGTCCCTCGAGGATCCCATTAAAATTTTTCTGGGGCAACGACGCCTCGTCATCGGACAGAAAAGATCGGAAAGAGAAAGAGAAGAGGAGGCTTGTACTCGCCTCCGTATCTCGATCATCTCGCTTCCGAGATATAACCTCTCCGCCTATACGCGCTACCGATCCAGCCGATCGAAGATAGAGTCCGACAAATTACATGGTCGGGGCTAGGTGTCGGCTACAACTTCGACGATAATGTCATTATCGCGTTACCGAAACCCGTCAAATGCACCCTGCTACGAACGCGTTGAACCATGAATTTTCCTGCAAACTTCTTGTCAGCTTGTTTCAACCCTTCTATGGGTTCATAGTTCATAGTGAGCTGGACACAAATTCATATCTCTCTGTTAATTATACAATATTAACCCTTTGGGATCGTATTAAAATATTTTATATGTATAAACTTAATTAGGCATTTTCGCTTCTTAAAATATTTTATATGTATAAACTTAAGAAGCGAAAATGCCTAATTACACTTAAACACAATTTGTAAAATATTATTTCGAATTCTACGTATCTCCAAAGCTTGTCGACTTAATATTTATAATACAAGATCAGTATGGTTCTTTGCTGTGGTGGCTGAGAGCAGACATACGACTGGAACGGTAAATAAGCTTTGGTGGCTGAGAGTAGACATACGATCGCAAAGGGTTAACTTTCATAATATGTTCTTCAGAGATATTTACGAATTTTAGTTTTTCTATATTTAGAGTTAAAATTTATTAATAATAATTAAAACAGATTGCGATAAACATCTCAAAATTTTTTTTAATGAACATTGGGTACTTTGATATTCATATTTCAATTTGAGGTTAGAATGGACCAAATTTGTGTTCGCTTCGGGACCCGAACATGTTCCGATTAGTTCCAGACTGTTTTATGGAAATGGCCCACTGTGCTTCTGGTGGAATAAGCGCGTTACCGCTCGGGAACACTCGCATTCGCTCCGGGACTCGATTTTTCCTAGAGAAATCGGAGCGGCCCCCGGAGAACGCTCCTCGCCGAAGCAGATTTGAACGCGATACACCTGCCGGAAAAACGAGGATGCTTGCGGATCTATCCATGCGGAAACGCGCAGGTCCTTTAAGCACACCTGTCTAGGTGGGCCGCGATAACACCGTCGGGAAATTTGATTTCCAAGCGACGCCGTCTTTCTATACGCAACCATCTCGCCGTGGAACGAGCACTGTGCTTCCACCGCGACCAGACGAATTTTTCTAAGCTGTTCTCGCTTCTACGGCGAATTGCGTTTTGCGGGAACGGAACACTGATACTCTCAGGCGGTTATTCGAATCGAAAATAATGCAGCTTGAACAAGTTTTGCGAAGAATGTTTAGCAATTTTTGCCCAAACGTTGAAGCAAATTGGAATTGTGCTGGTATTTTACTTTGAAGTTTGGTTTATTCATTTTTTAACATATTTTGTTCACAAGTATATAGTTGATGGTGCGCATTTTCAATTTTATATAACAATGAACAATGGTGTGGTTCACTGTACATTTCAGAATACATGCATTCTGTATAAAACGTGAATGAAAGTAAATAATATCTGAAAATAAGAGCACTAACGTAAAGAATAAAATTATTATCCCTTTGCGGTCGTATGTCTACTCTCAGCCACCAAAGATACCACACGACGAAGAACTATGAAATATAATTTTTACATAAAATTAAAACATATTATTGTGTTACATGTATCTAAAGTTTAAAAAAGAATTGATAAATTTTGTTTTTCCTTCATAATCTTGCATATTATGTATTATTGTTCGCCCAACGAAAATTAATTCCGACCAGCATAAACTTAATACGACCTCAAAGGGTTAATATTAAGGTTAAAGAATAAAACCGCTAAGAAGAGTACCGCTAACACATACTTGCAACTCATAACACCTGAACGTGCCAACTAAAAAACCAGCCCCCCCCCCCCCCCCCGTTCGATAAAGAAGTCGCTCACCTTACGTTCGATGAATGTATCCTGCGGATCGATGATGGCGTAAAAACAGAAAATACAGTGTTCTGAACATGGCGGGCACAGGATGTTTACGACAGTCTACTTTCTCGGCCGTTAATCGTAGCTTCCGAGAGCAACCGAGTGGATTTCCAGGGCGAGTGGTGCGTGTAATAAACGAGTGGAGACGGAAACGGGCCGATCGGCGCGAAAGAAGTGAACGATAGAAGGAAACACGAGGCGCGTGGAACATCCTGGAAACAGCGAATCTGATCGATTAAATCTGCTGGACAATTAATCGACCGGTGCGTTCGGCTGAGTGATCAACGTTGCCCTTCCGACGTGGAGCATCCTTCCTGAAAGGAGTCGACGTATCGGCGTGAACTTCCTTCCGATAGCAGCAGCTCGGGCCCAGATGCGACGAGATCCCGAACCGAGAGAGCGGCCGCACGTCCATCGGTGATCATCAGAGAGAGAGACAGAAATTGAGAGGATGTGCCGGAGGCTGTGGGAGAGAGAGACGAAACAAGATGGCCAGAAAGAGAAGCGATTTTGCCACCTGCGTCAAGGTGGGAGAAAACATTTGAGAGAAAAGGGGATTGAGGGTGCGGAAACGAGTGAGGAACCTATTTTGTCTCTTGCGTGAGAGTGGAAAAGCAGATTCAAGAGAAAGAGAGACAAAGGATGTGAGAAGAGACAGAGATGAAGGGTGCCAGAAAGAGAAGTAATGATTTTGTCTCTTGAGTAAGAGTGGAAGAGAAGATTTGAATTGAACAGAGAAAAGAAGAATAAGAATGAGTAAGAGCATGTGAGAGAAAGAGTGAATCTCACCTCAAGAGTCTCACCTTTCTTATGTAAAAATGAAAGAGAAGATTCCAGTAAAAGAGAGGAAACGAATCTGAAGAAATCTTTTTTCTCCTTCAACAGAGAAAAGTAGAAATCCATAAAGATTAGTACCAATTGTGTCTCCTACCTGTATGAATGTAAGACAGAAGATTTCAATAAAAGCAGGAAAAGCAGAAACCCAGAAAGAGCTGAATTTATTTTGCTTGCTGTATGAATGTGAAACGGACGATCTGAATAAAAGCGAGAGAAGTAGAAACCCAGAAAGAGTAGAATTTATTTGATCTCCTGTATGAATGTGAAACAGAAGATTCCATGCAGTAACAATGAGAGAAGTAGAAACCCGGAAAGAGTAGAACCAATTTTGGCTCCACGTGAAAGTGAAAGAGCATACGAGAGACCGAGAGGAAAGTGAGGAAGAGGAACAGAAAGCGAGGAGGCCACAAAGAGGAGAAGCGAAGGAGGAACAGAGATAGAAAATCAAGAGGAAAGCAATGAGCAGAATCGAAGAGGGGAAAGAGGAACAGAGAGAGAGAGAGGGGGGGGGGGGAGAGCCGAGCCGGTACGCCCGCCATATGTCACGAGGTCCTTACGTAGGTATCCTGGATGTATCTTATCTTCCGCTTATGACCGCGAGCGTAATCCGAGCGGAAGACAAACGCGCACGAAATAAAATCCGGACCGGTTCCAGCGAGACTTCCTATACTACCCCCTTTTATTTCTCGACCTGGCGAACGAGGAAACGTTCACGGCCTTTAGGACGCGACACGTCTTGAATTATGCGAAGTGACGACACTCGGACGAATTTCCAAATCGAGCGATGTAGCTATCATGCTGCCAGAAGTCGTCTTTTTACGTCCTGAAAGAGGAAACAGAATTTGAACAGTGTAATTATTTTTCGGAGTGAGACGCGTCACTGTTGAACAGACAGAATTATGAATTGTGATTAAACGCTGAACTCGTTTCAAATTCCTCGAATTCTTCTACTCTGTTGAACGTTGTACAAAATCGCTCGCAGTAAATTAACAAAGATCCATAGATTGATTGTATCAAGTAGTAGGTACAAGAATAAATAGTTTACTCTCCGTCTCCCACCCTAATCGATTGCACCCCTACAGCATTTCGCTGAAGCAGCGAAGCCCGGGAAAGCTGGATTCGAGGAAGATAGCGTATTATACCCCTCGGCGGACGATTAACACGATTCTTTATCCAGGCTTCATTACTATCATTAATCGCGCCAGTTCATCCCTCACCATAATTATGTAATTTGTTCGAGAAGGCGTGACAAGAACGCATCGCGGCAGATCGTACCTCGACGCGTCGTCGCATGTTTGCACGCGATCAGCTTCGATCGACTGCCATTATTAACGAAAGTTGGCCCGCGAGGAGATTCTGATCGACCCCGGGATAAACGAACGAGAGAGACGAAGATAGATAGAGAGAGAGAGAGAGAGAGAGAGAGAGAGAGAATGGTACGTGCGTGGAACTAGTGCCCCGGAACCGGTTACACCGATCCGAGACAGTTCCCTACGATCTTTCCGACCCCTAAATCTGTGGCCGCGATAGCGAGCAGCCTCGTGGAATACGAAAACGTCGGGTCAAACTCGTAGTAGGGGGGAGAGGGGGCCGTTACGGGGTTACGACACTTTTCCGACCCGTTCCCCCCGTTGGTACCCGTGGCCCGGAAATCAAAAAGACCGACCGTTGTCTTTCCCTCGAGTCGCCTAACGAGGACAGGATGTTATCGGTGCATCTGATTAGCATGAACAAGGGCCACGGTCCGGCCCGTTGTCCTATGGACGAAATTTGTGCCAGCGACACCTGTTCGTGCCGAGCCACCGGGTTCACGGGACCCGCTCCTCTTTCCGACCCGCCGAAACCAAGAGTAATTGGAGCCTCGAGGAATTCCAGCAGGAAGAGTACCGTCCACGAGCAATTTCACTTCCTGGCGAATTCCTGTGAGCATCAGGAAGGATGTTGCGCTACTCACACATTTACAATTTCGTGGGTCATGTATAGAGTATGAGAAAATTATGTGAGAAGTTCATTCATTGGGCTCGATTAATGACAAGAAGTTTTATAAGCGGGATGCGGATTTTTATGTATAATAATAATGGTAATACCTAAATGCCCAAGAGTATCCAGCAGAGTCCACAACCACCTACTAATACCTAGAACCATCCTGTAACAAATGCTACAGTTCAGCATCGAATATTATCTCTCAATAGTATCAAGTATCACGGTCAATGATCAAAGCAGCATTTCAGCAAGTCGATCTCAATTACCACATCTCCGATTCTCTATAACCGATCAGCTGATTCTTTCTACCCCTCGGAGCGACTTAGGGTCGGTCCAAGATATTAGAGAGGATCGCGATAAAGGGAATTGCCCGGTACATTCAGAGATCCTGCTGAATAACGCGGCGATTGGCGAGGAGCCTAACCAGCGACCTTCGGGTTCCCGGTGTCCTCGGAAGAATCCTCGAGGACACCGACGACGAGCATGGTCGCACGTGTAGAACGCGGACTCTCGCTCTTCCTCGCTCGCCCCTTGCTCGCCAATGACCAGGAAGAAAATTAGAAATATCTGACCAGCAGGAACTCGGGGGAACGTGCTTCCCGGTCGACTCGTGGCATTATCGTTGCTCGTGTGTGTACCCGGCTGGTCGCAGCAGCAGTCCGCACGTTCGAAACCCTCGAGAGAAACAGAGAACGCAAACGAAGAAGCAGCGGGACATAGGAATATCCCGGCCCCTCTCTCTCGTATATACATTCGTACTCGCACGTGCGCCAGAAACGGCGACGTCGATACCTTTTATTATTTTTCTTTCTCTCTTTCATATATTTTTTACGCTGTCTGCCACCGCGCGTCTACCCCCGTCGTGTTCGACGATCGTTCCTGCGGTTCGGCACCGCGGTATGATTTAATTAAACACGCCGGTGCCGGCGAAATTAGCAATTACCGGCGGCAGCGGCGCCGACTGCTCGTCGCGGTCCCAGTCGTCCTCTTCGGCTGCTATTCGTCGCGGGACGCTGCGATTTGCTCGTCAATTTGGAATCGCAGCCTCCTTCGATTCGGATAGTCTCTGTGCCGAACCTCGAGCCCGCGTAATGGAACTGCGAACGTTTTTATCCGATGTTTTTACTCCTGTCTTGAAATGGTTCGAAGAGCTCGAAAAATGAATCGCAGAAAATTAATACAAACTTCGTATGATTTTGTATGGATAGACAATTTTACAAAGAAAAATTTGAAGAAGAATCTTTAACAATCATGTTAACCCCTTGCCCTACGATTTATTTTACGGGTTCAGTGATTAGAATTTCTTGCAGATCGTAATTTCCTAAAAAAGGAGAAAATTGATACAAATTGTATGCCTATTTGTTCTCGAATAACTGTATATGAGCAAAACCAAAATAGAATTTTATCTCGGTTTAAAAGAAATTATTAACATACATTTTTACCAGAATCTGTTCAGAATCTTCATCAGGAGTCAGACGCGATATTATAAGGCAAGGGGTTAATCATTAATATGGTGATCCTCAGTCTATTTCTGTAACAATTTCTGTCCACAAGACCCTATAAGTTTCTGATAATACCTACAGCTGTCTGTAGAAGAAGTACCTACATGTTCTATCACCTACATGCAGTATTTACAGCTACCTAGACGTACCTAGAAGTCTTTGCTGGTACCTAGGACTGCCTACAGGTATCTAGATGTTTCTAGTAGTAACTAGGGCTGCCTAGAATTATTTACAAGTCCCTGATAGAACTTGGGGCTGTCTACAAGATCCTATAAGTCCCTGGTAGTATTTAAGGCTGTCTAGAAGTATTTAGATGTTCCTAGTAGTACCTAGGGCTGCCAAGACGTACCTACAAGCCCTTGGTACAAGATTGGGCCCCCGTTGGCAGCCTCTGCACAAAACGGACGGTGTTGAATCTTCTTGAAGAGGATTACCACCGAAACGATCGCGGCAGTGACCTCGGCTGCAGAACAAGAAGGAACAGCTCATTTAGTAGCAGAATTTATAATTACTCGTCAAACGCGGCCGTGTCGAGGACTATGGGCGGGGAGGGGGCGTGCACGAGGTTCGGTGTTATTTTAAACGTGAACAAAGCTGCCGCTCGGATTTCCGCGGCTGCTCCGGGTAATGAGTAGGATGAGTAGGATTTCTCGACCTGAAAATGACGGATCCATTGTTTGCGCGGTGGCGTCGTCTGTGGCGCGCGCGCGCCGGATACAACAAAACCCGGGACCACTTTTGTCGGTGTTGTTGGCCTGGAATAACGGTGGGTCGGGGAAAAAAACACAACAACAAACGAAGAGCATGCGACAAAATGTACACGGTAGAACAGAGGGATCACGGCCTCGAGATTATAGGTATCGGATTCGACGGCACCGAAAACGAGCCACGCTCTCGGTATTGGCTGGTGTGATTGGACACAAGAGAGGGACCACCGATCGCTGGCCTTCCCTCTCGAAAGAGTGATCGAGGTTATGCGGGATAATAACGGTCGTAAAAAATAATGGGGTCCGAGGTGAATCCTCGAACCGGACCGGGTAATACTCCTCGGATGTAATGACACCGAATTTATGGGCCAGGTGCGCCAATCCGCCGAGATTTTAGAGACCAGCGCCCGAGCCGCCACAAAGACCGAATGAAGATGTATCAATGATTGGAGGCTGACCGCCCTTTGCTCATTAGTAGACTGCCGATGCTTATGCAATCCTTAATTTTTCTAGGCAAATTTTAAGAAAGTGAAAACAAATAAAATATTATTTTCAGTAGCCTTTATAAGTCTGATATAAATAAAAATCGTATTAAATTCTGTAGAATTTTATGTTCTATCATTTTTTGAAAATTCTCAGAAGCCATAAATGCATAAAGATCCGCAGTCTACTCATTAGTATCGATTCAGATTTTGTCCACTTCCGACGAAAATTGGTAGGCGAAATATGCAGACTTACAAATTTTCAATGGAGAGATTAATAATTCGTTTCCTGCCTGGTTGAACGGCCGTAATTGTTTAATCATTAATCAGAGTGAACAGTTTGCTCGACCTTTGTGAATTGTTCGTTGCAATAATTGCTAATTTTTACGCATTCTCTGAAGCAACAATAGCTTACAATAACACAGCCATTTATTCGTCGAGGGGAGTTCATAATGAATTTTTTATTTCACGTTTTATACCCGAGGTATGGAGGTCCAAATGATTTTTTTGGTGAATATTTTATACTCCTATAAATTTGTTAATTTCTTTATTCCTCTTTGATTGTGCTATATTGTTGCGTTCTTTTTAATAATTTATTCTTCATGTTGGAATTTATAAGTCTGTAAACATACTCTGGAGCGAATTATTTATATTCCACTAGCAAAATATAAAACAGCGAGCAAAAAGGAACTTTCGCAACAAAATTCTGAAGTGCAAAGCAGCTTTTGGAACACAAGTCTGAAGCAAAGGACAGTGAAACATCACTTTAGGAACCCCTGACCATTTTCCCTCGCATGCAAAGGTCAATTCCCGTCAAAGGCTGGCCGGCAGAGATCGACCTAGAATTTCGAAAGAGATACTGAGGTCATTCCAGGTCGTGAGAAGCCGAAATATTAATGAGGGTTTCAGAAAAACAGAGAACGGACGCAGCAGACAGTTGGTCGCCTAAGAAGAATATGTCGATGTGTGCCAGAAGATTTCCAAAAAATCGAGTCTGGATTCGTTCAGGAATTTATCTCCTCGCCGGAAGAGGACACCGATAACTCTGTTGGAATCAAACCGATCTGGTCTTTACCCCATGAAAAAAAATTCCCTCTCTTGGAAGCTTTGAGGAAGTTGTATTTATTATGGCGGAGAAGGGGGAGCCGTAATCCTTTCATAAATAACAGAATATTTACGTAAGGTTTCCGGGAAGGTGAATGGGACGGCGCGTTTCAGATTACGGCTGGCTACCAGGGTCACGACGACGACGACGAACCGCCGCGTTCTCCTACCCTTCGACAAGTCCGTCTTCTTTCGTCCTTCGTACCCAACGCGAGCGTCTTCTCCTAGCGACCAGTATATTATGCGTATGCGTATAAGGTATATTATGCGACGCTACGTCCACGCATACGAGACCTTTTACCGGGTTTACCGTGGCATAAAGCTCCCGTTTGAACGGCCGGCAGCTTCTTCAGCGATTCTGACGTGGGGAGCCCTCGCGAATTTCTGTGAAATTTGCCACGGCGATATCCGCAATATTTGCCCGTCCGTTTCTACCATAAATAGAACCATAATTCTAGCTTTGCGTGACATTGTTTTTATCGTTATTGTTATTGTGCTGTCACAGCTGTCAATGGAAGTAATATAACGGAAAGCTGAAGTGCAGTTGGTTCTTCTGAAAATCGGAACTAATGTTACGCTAAAGATGAAATTCATTAAGGTGGACAACGCGAGAGACTTGAAATTTTTTGTCTCCGGGTTTGTTGCCGTGGAACCCTTTTCCGCAGGAGCAATTACGTAAAATGTTGCGATTATGGAAATGCGGACTATTCCGCGCCGCTTTATCCAAATTTTACACGTGGTTCTCTCGCAACAATTATCATTAGAGACCCCCATCATTCTGCTAAATTGTATCACCTACCCACTGTTTTACGTAATTAATTGTACCGGATGAATGAACAGCAACAAGATCAAAACTAAGATAGATGTTTCTAATATTGTTACAGAATCAGTCAAATATCATTCACTACCCGAAAATGAGTCTCAATTCCCAAGCCGCAAAGAAAATTACATTTCAGAAGTTCCTATTACGTCCGCGCTCCCATCAACGCCATGAACACCTCGTAACAACCATGGTTTGGTCCCGGCTCCTCGACTTAGTGACAGCTCGATGTCTATTAGACCGTAGCGAGGCACGAGGTGCTCGTTTTCATAAACCCGCTATTCATCGCCGGGCACGAGGACTCCTCAATTAAGTTGGATCAGCGGGACGGACGATCAACATAGGGGTTCCTGCGTGGCTCCCATCTCCTCTGTCATGAAATTTCCCGGCGACCCAGCTCCTTGGTTCTCCGGGACGCTAATAGAGAGACAGACACTGGGATCATCGTCTGAGAAGATCGACCGATTAAACGGAGTGCAAATGAGATCTGCGTGTGCGTTTCAGCTTGTGGTTAGTTGAAGTCATCGTCGGCAGATACATTGTTGCCCTTTGGGTTCTATTCAGTGAAGTATCTGCGTTCTTTGTCGCACCTTCGCTTCCAGCCAATTGCATCCTAGTCTTCTTCTACACGTTCACGTGATGAGAACCTAAATCTCCCGGAGTATCCCCAGAATGACGGACAACCCATAAATGGAGAGGCGAAACCCGATCCAGCCTGATAATTATGCTAGTCCTAGTAGGTGTTGAGGGTCATAAGCCGCCGCGGTGCATCCTCGAAATTGGCCGGGATTATTCGCATATCCCGTAGGTTCTGGCGAAATAAATAACTTCATCAGTCGAAATATTGGGCCAGCACAACGTCCTGCTCCGCGAGGATCCGAGTCCTCTTGCTAGTTGGTTAACGAGAAAACTCGGGGCATAAAACCGATATAAAATGCAGTCGGAGTCAGCGAAACTAGCGAGTTGGAACAAGATAGCAGAGATAGAAGATTAGACAATTATAGGGATCGAACTCGAGTGCTATAACAGCGCAAGCTCTAAAACAGTAGCTCTTAACCTTTTTGAAGCTAGGGAACACTTGATTATATGAAAAATTTGCGGAACAACAAAATTAATGATCCAAAAAACAAACAAAAACATCCCGCGTAGAAATAAATATATTTTAGAAAATGTATTATTAAATATATCTAATATATTTCGCGGAACACTTGCAAAAAGCTCGCGGAACATCGGTTAAGAACCACTGCTCTAAAATGATAATTTTTGATTCTCTAGAAGGCTTCGTACATGAAGATCTGCTTGAAGACAATGTAAAATAAAATTGCTGAATGAAGATTTGAATCTAACCATGCTATCACAAAATCGTCAAAAGCATCAAGATTAAGTGATGAACCTTACATACCTACTAGATCGTCAAAGACGATCGTTGCAGCCGGTTGCATTGGACCGTGATCATCATCGTAAACGAAAGAATCTAGACCCAGGACTGGAATATCCGTGTAGGATTCTGGAAATTACGACGCCGGCCGATCCAGCTTCCGGCCGCGAATTCCCGACGGACTCCATCGCGAGATCGATAGACCCATAAACGGTAACGCTGCGGTGGATTAAAAGCTCGTTTGCCAGGGAACTATGGGGACAGGTCCAGGGCTAACGCAGTCCTCGAGAGTCGTTCGGGAGAATCCGTGAGGGGCTAGAGAGAGGGGAAGAGGAGACTGCGCGAAGGTGACGATACCGGCGGCGAAGCAGAAAGGCAGCCAGGACTCAAGCTGAGAGCATAATGAGCGGCCGGCGAGAGTAATGAAGACCGTTCAATCCGTTCTCGGTGCCGCGCGCTATCTCCCCAAAGAGCGTACCCTCGCTACCTTCCCTCGATCCCGCCCGCTAATCCGTTTAATCTCGAGATAATTAATGACTATAACACCTCTGAGGGGCTAGACCACCTTGGACGGCCCAAAAATAATATCTGGCGCCTTCAGAATTTTTTTCCCGGGAATATGAAAGACTCTAGCGGAAACTCCTCATTGGAGGTTCATTATGTGGACATTACAGAGAATGAATATGAATTATCTGTGGAGGTAGTAGTCTGGAATTTTTTTTGCGAGCAAAACGAAGCCTTTAATTGAAAACTTCTGATTGCGTCATTATGTGAACTTACATTATGTAACACTTACAGCTAACTATATTTTGATTTTTTCCTTGTCGCAAAAATTTGTGAACACCACTGAAACATCAACCAGAATATACAAAATAGTTCGACAATAGAATGTTTCCTAATTTCCCCATAAAAAAGTCGCAAAGTTGAAATACTCTCCCTTGGTAGCAGACGTCTCGAGCGGACGTTCGCGTCGCATTGTTTGTTATCGTATCCAAAGCTGTCCTAGTTTGTCCATCGGATGTCGGACGAGAGAATAACAGACTGTCGTCCTGCAAGTCAATGTTCCAGGTGTTTTGCACGCTTTCTCCGCGTGAAAGGGACGGTAATGGAGGCCTGGCAGGAAGCTGTTGGCTTCGCTGCGTTTGCACAGGATTTTCGAAAGCGTCGGCTTTATCCTCATGTAGGGCCGCGTTTACATCGGTGTATTGGAACGTATTTGTAGACCCTATCCTAAACGCAGGCGTTGTTTGAGCAGACTTTGCGGGTCGGTCTTTCACGATGAATTTCGGTGTATGCAAATAAGGTGTGGGCCGCGAGATACCTCAGCCCACCGGATACCTCGAAGCCCTACGGGAGTAGCATGGTCGCGATCCTGGATCCCTGAAGCCGTTTATTACCCGAACTTCGAAGGTGTAACGCTCTCGTATATGCATTAAACCGCGATAGCGATCACTTTCGGCGGATAACGCGCGCGATCGGTCTCTCCGCGTTTTTAAACTCCCGGACCGAGCGATCCCTCTGCCTCGCCTCCTCTGTCTCTTTCTCGGTTATCAAAATGCAAATCGAAAAAACGTCGAGAGCGAAATGCACGCGGAAACGTATCGAATCCCTCTCCCTACAAGTAACGGTGGTTTTCAGGAGATTGGGATGCGGCAGTAAAGCCGAGCACAATATGCCATCGACTTAATACGAATCGGGGAGATCCGAAAGATGGGGACGCGAGGAAAAAATTTAGAACCCAACCATTATACCGGCCCTGTAATATTTCAACGATCCGTTCCGCGAATATTGTCGCAGACTTTCGGTCTAATGGAACCGTAACGAAACGGTCAATGCGATTTATTACGCGAAATGCAATCTAGAAGTTAATAATAAAAAAAATGATAAATAAAAATAAAAGAAATAAATAAAAAAAGATTAGGTCACTTGCAAATCAGTGAAGATATTCAAGGAATTCAAAAATACTCTGTTCATTTCAACCCATTAAAATTATTAAGAAAAGTAATAATATCGACGCAATCAATACAGACCATTTTTATTTTGCATAAAAATTCACAGTCTAATTATAACAGATGCTGTTAACTCATTTCCGGTATAAGCAAAAATTTTATACAATGTAGTGTCATTTTTATCTTATCTAGAACTTAATGAAAAAATTTAAGAATGTCAATATATAGGTATTTTATTTCCAGTCTATTCATATTGTTCAAGAAGGAATGGACTTTCTCATTGGTTTTTATCTATTATCTGAACAGTCATGCCTCTACACAAATATGAGCATCGCAGGTTCTGCCTTCAGTCTGTTTATTAATGAAGTATTTATAAATAATGCTCCACATGGTGACGATCTATTAACGGACACCAAAATAACCGTCCCCGAGTTAAACACGAAAAACCACAAAAGAATAATTATAGAATAGTGCATTGCATGGGGTAAGATGGGGTACAACTGTTTACACATGTCACAGATATAAGTAACGTCTTCGTCATAGTCATCACCGTTGGCACATGGACGCGGGTATAACCCCGACATTCTAAATAGCTAATTCATCCTTCTGTCGACTTGGGGAAGATACGTCCACACAAAATACATTCAGCGACGTCACCGTCTTCCTTTCAAGGATCTTCAGTCCTTTCATGACGAGAAGCTCTTTTGTTTCTTATTATTTTGCTGGAGGCTCGGTTTTTCTTCCTGGGGAAATTGCCTGTTATTTGTACTAGGAATTACTGTTTGAGACATTGTCCTTTCTGGATCCCTGATGAATGGTAACTAACTCAATGGTGACGTCATTGAGCTCATTTCTGAGTAAGCGTGCAATTAAAAATTATCTAATACATCTGACTCGTGATGTTCTGTATATTTCGTGTACTGTAGACTGTTTATTTGAAGTTTAAAAAATAGTATAATAAACAATCGTTACTTTGGAAGATAGAACATTGTTGCCACTCATAAAAGAGACAAGATATTTTTACGTAAACTTGTGAAATAATGAACAAATTGTACAATATACCACGGGAGAGATTCATCAAGATTTGGAAATATCGCCTTGAATCTCGCCTTGGAGTACTAACTGCTGACGTAGATCTATTGAAACAATAAAAGACAAATACGAAGACACTAGAACCAACATTTATGCTCACAGATTAACGAATAAGATAGGAAGATTAATGACAATGTAAATAGGTCAGAGTCTACCTTGTAATTAAATCTAGCCTTCGGACTTAACAACTTGTCTGAAATCGTGGCATTGCGTAAGTCTTCCCTACAAAATGAAACGAAAAAATAATCATAAATAGCAGAAATACAAAGGATTCAACCTGCTACGAAATTGCGAAGGTCCAAATAGTTCTAATCACAGAAAATCCTAGGAAAGAGGTTAGGAGGATCCAGAGGCTCAAGCCGAACGTGTTCTGGGTTCACCGGCGTGTTGACCAAGTTATTTATAAACGGAGCCAATGTACACGAAAAAGGATATAACGTTCCGAAAGGAGTTTAAGTCGAGGGGCACACACTCAGGTCGAGAGACAGAGAGCGGTGGAATCGGGGTCCGGAGATGGGGCCCGGCATACCTGACCTCCAATTATCCCCGCATCTCAACCAACTGTTGGATGGTCTGCCTCCCACCATCGTTTTTCGGCCTTGGCAGGGGTCTCTGCTACGGCGCAGAGATAATTCAGATATCATCCCTTCGATTCTCGCTTGGGATCGAGCCGTCTTGGATCGAGAGGGTGCCTGGGGGGCTCGCGTGCCAACTGACGTCTCCCAAAGCGGTCCAGATTATAAACTGCCGATCGTGCGACCAACCCCTGGACAGAAACAAGGATGCCAGACGCAGGAGAACGCCAGGTGGCTGTAGATAGAGAGAGAAACAGAGAGATAGAACGCGTGAGAGTGGATACGGCCGAGAGATAGAGAGATTTTTGAAGTGAAACAGGGAATTTCGAGGCGGACAGGAGAGGCGAAAGAGAGATAAGCCTCTGGACCAGGAGAGCTCTCTTTTTCCTCTCTCTCTCTCTCTCTCTCTCTCTCTCTCTCTCTCTCTCTTTCTCTCACTTCCTCTCGGGAGACTTGCAGCACGTCGAGCACCGGTGCCATGCCGGGGGATTAAAGCGTTTAAGAGCGCCGATTCTGCTCACGACGAGGCGAGAAGCCTCGCGCGGAACCCGGATCGATCTTCTGGGATTTCTCGTCTCGTGCGTGCCAGCCGATGTCCTCGATCGTTCAACCAACAGCAAAACTAGCTGCGAGCACCGAGTGGACGTCGGGCTTCTTCACGGCCGACTGAGCCACGGCGAGGAGCTTTGCCGAGATTTCCACGATCGCATGTACATACCTTCTTCTCGAGATGCTCGACTCGCCACCATCTACTCCATTTCGGAGAGAATCCACGGGATTCGGACACAGAGAAGTGGGTGGTGGCAAGGGTTCGGCACTTTAAGACAGTGCTCGTCGAGAAGGGAGAAGAGTAGATAGACGTGGATCAAGGTATTAATGTTTTTAAAGCTGTTGACAATTTCTTGGGTAGCATTTTGACTGGCATGCAAGTATGGCAAAATGTAGTTTGTTTAACAAAATGGGCACTCGAAAGTCAAAATTGATTGTAGACATCAGTATTTGGACTTTCTAGGCGCTAAATTGATGTCCCTGTTCCATTCCTTACACTCTATGGCTCTAAGGCCTACAGCAAACTCACTTTTGATTCTCTAGTTTCACTAGTTTCTCCATAAAAAAATCGCAAAATTGTAATCCTCTGTTAATAGATGAAGACAACGAACGAATTTGCGAACCGAGTTGTTGCATTTTTAGAGCGCCTTCAGCAGCCTCACTTGCGGATTAAAGTTTCGGTCAGAGGGTGCAGCGTTTTCTGAGCAGCCTAAAGTTGCGAATCCTTCTTTTTTATCGCGCTGTATAGCGGGCGGAAGAGCAAATTTCCGCACTGCGTAAACGTCGATCAACAGGGAACTCGTTTAAACGAGAATTTAGTGGTTTGTTAACTTTCTAAATAACGCGTGCCAGACGTTGAACGGGAACCGGGGGTGGTTTGGCGAGCGCAGTGGCGGACGGCGCGACGGCGGCGGCAGGCGTGTAAGAACGATGGTCCAATTAAGGATGTGCTGCCGGTTACTTTCGGTTAATCCGCGAGGAGTGGGATCCCCGGGGAGCTACGGAACTCTCAACTTCTAGAAAACTTCCGAGTTTCATCGGCCCCGCGGAACTCTTCCGTTTCTACGGCTCCAGGGCCACGAATTACCCAGACCGTTTCCGCGTGTGTACTCTGCGAATATTTTCGCTGCGTTCCTCGGTGTTTAATTAAACGTTCCGCCATTAATTGTTCCCGCGTCGATCTTCGATCCACCGTCTCTCTCTCTCTGCCCGCCTGAACTCCCGTGTACATTTATTTAAATTGATTTCCTCCGAGAAACAGAACCATCGCTTACCTGAACGAATCTTATCGGATACCATACTTCTATATATCCTCGTTGTTCATGGTTGTACAACGGTTAAACGATTTTTCAAGCTCGCTTCTTTATGGGATCGCAAGGCTATCGATGTCTCTTTCTGCTTTAAATGGACCGTAGCTTATCCGAGCAAGACTTAACAAAGATGGCATACTTGGTCTTAATATTCTCATTATTCATGGCTGTGCAACGATTAAATGATTTTTCAAGCTCGTTTCTTTATGAGATTTCACTTGGAGATATTTCTGAAAATTTTGAAATAAATTCATTAAAACATGGATGTTATTCGTGGACGTTCGTGAATGTTATTCGTAAACTTCAAAGATGATTATAAGGACGTGGAAAATCGGGCAGGAATTTTTGTAATCGTTCAATAGGTCTTTCACTCTCAGCCCAGATTTCTTATAAAAAAAATCTGAAATAATTCTAAGGCGCCCACTGCAGCCTCTAATTAAACCGTGCAGCACTAAAAATGAAATTTCAACCAAAGGTTCTGAGGAAGCAGGAATTTGTGCGAAACTTGACCCAGCCTGCTGACAAAGGATTCATTCTTGCCAGAAGGTCGCAGATTTTTATTGTGCAGCCACTGGACGTCACCAGGGAGAGTCGGGATGCGTTTCCACCAATTTTCCAGGGAGCTGTGTCGAATGGTTGCGATTCTTGCACGGTCGACCGTCGATTAGGCCTCCGTAACAGCATGTCCATGACGAACCTCTGCCAGGTCGATCGGGTACGGAAGTGTTGCCACCCGAGGAGTCGAGTAAGCGTGTCGAACTCGCGGGTAGCATGCGTACCCATGATTTCCGCCTGTCTCGGAATCCGGTCGCATTGTTCTCGCTCAGCTGGCACCCCACCGCGGTACTGATCGCGTCTTGAAAGCTCTCCAAGACGTCCCTGGGTCTCCGAGCGATGGATTTATGAATTTACGGTCACCCTAGTCCACGGGGGGCTAATTGGTGGCAGCGTGAAGCAAACTGCCTCGTCCAGGACTCGGCTTCAAAGCAGAACAAAAGCGAATCCTTGCTCTCGAGCACGCGCGCACCGTTTCGTACGTCTCATGAAAAACCAACGATCCCGATCATCGTCGTAATTTCCTAGCCGTCGTTAAGACCGGGCCCCGATACTCTGCACACCTGAGACCCACGGGGATCATCGTAGACCCGTAACGACTCGTGATTATCATTCATTAAATATTTCCAGTTGGAACTGTGCCGCCTTCGGGCTCGAACGGGCTCGATCGGCCCGAGGCGCGTTTCTAATTGCTGGCCATGGTAGTTTCACCTATTACGTTGACCTATAAATTCCATGCCGATTCCGTGAGAGAGTTAATAGATTTTATTTTTAATGGAATTGAATTATGGCTGCCGGTCGCTGTTCTGGGTGATGGAGATTCGCCGGGATATTTTGGCGACTTTCGATTACTTGATTTATAACGACAAAATGATAACCATCCATGGTTGAAGGAAGGTTTGAAAAGGATCGCTTTAGTCAATTACGGTATCCTCCGTTCACGAATTAGATTCTGAATAAATTTCTGGTATAGACATTTAGAGTTTTGATCTCATCAAACATTTTTAAAAATTTCTCCATTTCCGGTTGAAAAGCCAAAAATGCTCGAAGTGTACAAAATCCACAATCTAGCTGTAAAAACAGCTATCCTTTTCTCATTATTAGAAACAAAAATTTTTTGCTGTATTAAGAACTCTATTGTGTTCGAGGGAGGATGTGTATAAAACATATTAATCTATTTTGAAAACTTTCTTAAATCGAATTGGAGGGCGACGAGTATACGAACTGAATAAAACCGACGATCGCCGTCGACAAAGGCGATCGAATGGCAAGTTAGCAAACATCCGAGCAGAGTTACGAGTCAACCCAGTCCACAAACGGAGCTTAATAAATCACCGTTGTAAAGAACCGCGGCCGCGAACCTCGAATTAGCATCGATTTCGTTGGACGGATGGTTCGCTCGAAGGGAAGCCTTTCGTCGGATCGTAGCCCGGTTGTAATTTATGCGCTCGGAATTAAAAGGAACCGGAGTCCCGTTAAACAGGGATCGATAACGACTTATGTACACGTTGTCCGTCGATCGTTTTCTACGCGTCGGTAATAAAAGTGGTAAAAGCTGTGCCGTGTTTTCCCCGTACTCTTCGGGAACCGAGCCCCGGGTCTCGAGCTCTCTTCGTGGCCGTTGTACGGAAAACTCTGAGAAAAAAAGAGAAGGAGGCGGTCGGACCTTTTTCTAGGTTGCAACGCCTAGAATTTACATGTCGAGATAAGCTAATGAGACGTCTAACGGTTGGAACTGAACATGCCAGAAGTCTCCATTTCACGAAACTCTCGGCCATTCGAGCGGCGATAGCGACGCCCGTCGAAAACCGACGTTATCGGCCATTCCCGGCCACTTTTTGCTTATTCACCTGCCCCGGGGCGGCTTTTAAACTTACCTGATGTAAAAACGCCTTCTCTAAACGCCCGATCGAAATTCCGGATCCCCGACGAAATTAATTGAACGATTCGACCCGGGAAATTGAATTCGCGCGATTGTTCACCCGCGATTCGTTCGTTTCTTGCACGGTTGTCGAATTTCGTACTGTCTCTACATAATTGAGTTTGGGATTAATCTGAGGAATTTCTCAACATTGATTACTGGAGATCAGATTACAGTAAAACCTTGATCTAAGAAAACGGGAACTGTACGATCTAAGAAAATCGAATGTCCCCTATGTTGTGCTGTATGCGGAGCGTACCTCCCGAAGGGCCAAGAAGTTTGAGGTACCAAGATAGACGAGGTGTTAGCGGTTTTGTGAAAAATTGAAAAAAATTCTATGGACAAAGAAGATTGAATTTTTCAGAGATAGCCACAAAGTAAAAAGCACCCTGTAATAAATAAGTCCCTCATTAATCATTAACTCCTTGAGCCCCCGCACGCTCTTACTCTTTCATCGACTACTTTACCGCAGCACAAAATATCATTGCGCCATGAAAAGAAACTTCCTGAACGTCATTTATGACGTAAAAGTTCCTTTTACAACTCCAATATTTACGATTTGCCTGGAGGTACATAAACGTATCTAAAAACAGCAGCAAAAGATAAAAATTATCTTACACAGTAATAATCACTGATGAATCTCAACTGGAATCTCACGTGGCAAAATGATAGAGAAAGGCCGAAAAGTCATTGACGGCATTGGGTCATTGAAGAGTGAAAACTGTAAAACAGATGAAATGTAAAATATTGATTTCATGTGTGAAAATTTAGCGCAAATAACAGATTGACTGCAAATTAATTACATTAAAATTGATGATTTCGTACACGATTTGTATTGTATTGTTCAATATTATTTTTCAATTTGGGAATGTAATCGAGGAAAATAACGTCACCAATTTGTGAGTATAAAGGGACACAATATTATGATTTATGTATATATGCTTTGCAAATATAAAATGCGGTTTCGAAACCTGCGTTTTCGTGATAAATGCAAATTCTACGAACTTTTTGTGGAACAGGACTATTTGTTCAATATGAAATTCAAAAAGCACCGTTTGCACTGTGTTACGTGAAACTAAACCGTGCGAAGAGGAATTGAATTTTTTATCAAAACGTGTAAAATCAAAATGTAAAAAATTCTGTGCAAAAACACGATTGGTTGAATTACAAAAAAGCGTTCTTTCAACTTTTTAACGATACAGTAAAGGCGGCCTGTGTCATTAAAAACTCTTTACAAATATGTCTAGTATACTTTAAAAAGAACATTTTTAAAGCTTGATCCTGTTGTTTAAAAGTTTCACAATATTGTCATTTTCTTAAGACACTTCATTAATCAGTCACTAGGAAGCAGATTCTTTTGTATTTCTCACCGAGAAAAATGTGTATAAAGATGTCGACAAATTCCAAAGAAATCGCCCGATCCAGACGACAGGTCGATCTATGAATCCTGGGTGGATCCATGGCGATCGGGAACCACCGCGTTCAAACATTGCGGCGCGTCTGCGCCTGGGTGCCGAGGCCCAGCTGATTTATGGTCCAAAAAGAAATTACGAACGTAGGTGGACGATGATTTATCGTCCGGGAATAAATTGCTTATACGTATGCCTGGCAGGGGTCGTCAATCCGTGGCGGACGGCGGCGCGAAGGTAGCCGGGAGGAGGAGACAGCTCACGATCCCCGATAAACCTGAACCCGGAAAAATCTGGCGGATTTATACAAACAGCCGCGAGGCGGTCGCTGGAGGATATTCGTTCGGCCGGGACGGTAATTCGAGGCTGGATAGAGTGACGCGACGCAACGCGATGCAACGAGACGGCCACGGCTGTTTCATTTGGTTGCAAAGTTCACCATTTTCCGTCAATTACGGTAGCCTGGGGAACGGTGGGTAATTGAGCGGGCGGGCCGGATGTTGACAGAGTATTTTCATGAACATCGTGTCGAACCGTGCGCGGGGATAGACGGGGGACGTTCCTCGAGATCGTTCGTTTAGTCGCATGACAATTTCGAACGGGACCATGAAACGCACTCTCCGCTAATGAAAATTTGTCATTTCCCGTCTATTAGCGTATCTATTACCGCAACCGGGGACGGCCCGCGCGCGATACCTACATCTGCAATATCGTTGCTCGTGTTTGCGCTCGGTCTAACCAGTCGCGTTATGATTGCCTACGGATCTCTCAGACGCCGAAGAGAGAACGACCCTCGTATCCGCCACCTGGTGTACGGTTTGCGACCAGCATCCGATCGTTAACCGACTTCTGCGTTCCCAGGATTAATCCCGAAAGACGGCCGAATAAGCTGGCCCTCTGGCGTGTCTTCATCCCCTAATTAGATCCCGATTAAATCCTACGCGAACGCCAAGTTCATCGCGACTTACCTCGTTCCCCTACGTTTCTAGAATACCTTAGTATTATATAAGCTTCTATGTTTGGATCCGTGGTCCACCAGCAGCTGATCATGGGGTCTGCGGCGAAGTTCTACCTTGGCGTCTATGGGGCGACGAGATAGGCAAATCCTAGCTGATATTGTTTGCTGAGCTGCGTTTAATAGTTCTTCTGTTGATCTTCAAGAATGGGGTATGGCTTGGGATTCGGGGAGGAGTACGTTCGACCATCTTACTGAACTCAGCTTTTAAGATTGTAACTCTGACGTGGAATTTTCTGAATTAGCATCGACGTGGACTTTTTCTAAGCCTATTGTGATCTTCTATCAAAAGGAGGAAAAAGAAAAATAATGTAAACAAATTAACATTAGTTTGATGTCGTTTATGCGCAGTGGTATTAAGTGAGCGACAGCCTAACAAGTAAAGGAAGAGCAGGATGAAAGAAAGCTGTGTAAAACAAACATTGACCTACAGGTATATTTCGCTGCGGCCAGTTTCGCGTGTTGTCCACTCCGGGATCGGATCGGAAATTACTGGAATTTTGTCGCGGCGTTCATCGGGCAGCGTTATCGAGCGACAAGCGCCTCGACTAAGTGCACGCATCCTCCGGCCGTGGATGGTATTGCGGGCACACCAGCATCGTGGCCCCGATTACGAACGCGGAGGCAAAACGAGAGAGGGATCGATGGTGGCCGCCGGAGCCGCGAGCTTTTAAATAAACATGAGAGGCCGCTCGTCGAAAGTCACGAGCCTTGTCCGTGGAGTTTCGACCGCGAACCAGGCTGCGAGGATGAGAGCCCGGAGATCGTGCGAGATCGTGTAAAGACGATAACGGGGACACCGATAAGATTAAACGACGTGGATACAAAGAGCCGAGTGTGTCCGTTGCGCCTTGTCCCCCGAGCGCTGCCACGATTCTCCCTGACAGTGTTCGATCTTCAAAGGCGGCGCTCGGGACCCTGTCCATCGGTCAACGAAAGTTAGAGGCGGGTTCCGACGACACCGACCAGAGTACCAGAGAACCGGCGCATTAAAATATTGGGACTGTAAACACGACCAACGCGCGCGTGTCCCTTCTTCTCGAGTCGAGACAATAAAATTGGTATTAATGGACCCACGAGAGGGACGCTCGCGCGTTAATTCGAGCCAGTCATTTTCGGCGCGGTCCCTTTAACCCGTTAAGGGCGACCATCACCGGCGGCCACCAGCTGGCGACCACTGTCTTCTCACAACTCGTTCCCAGCGGGCTCTTTAGAACCTATTCGGCATGCATAATTTCTTCGAATCTAATGAGCCGATTTTTTCAGCCATTTCTCCCCGCTGGTGCTTTGACGCTTGTGGTTAACAATCGTGCGAAGTATCTCTGTGCATTCATGCTTGTCTTCCTTCTTTTTTTGTCATTTTGCCCATGAAAATAATACAGTTATTTGAACCTGCATTGTTATTTGTCCGCTGCATTCTGCTCACACAACGGGGATTGGCGCATAAGAAAATATATGGGTCCATTTAAAAAATCAAAGTTGACCTTCGGAAGTCCTAGACGCGTCCATTGTGTGTACATTCTTGTTCGCATTGTCCGCTCCAGACAAAATACAATAGAACCTCGGTTATCCTTGGTTAACCTTCCATCCCCGATGGATAGAGGGCTGCATCCCGATCTGATGCCCTTTTCCCTGAGAATGTAGGCGGTGGTTTTCGAGCCGGTTCGTTGATCGAAGCGATCAAAGCCGTTGGCGTCGAGTGCCGGATCGGAATCAACGCGCCGGTTAAGAGTTTTAAACGCGAGCAAATATGACTTCGGAGCGGCCAGACCTTGTCCGTGGATCCCATCCGCGCCGCGCGGCTAGAGGATTGCGCAGTCTGTTTGCCAGGGATGATGCATCGTTCGACAAACAGCGGTAATCTTCATCGGGTTTTCGGGCGTCAGAAGTTTGTTTAACCTTCCTCGAAAACATGCGGGAGATAGCCGGTGTATCTAGCCGGGCAAATAGACCGAGGAACTTGTATCTCCGCGGAGGAGCGGCACTTCGGGATAAAACGCGCGATAACCACCGAGAATTGTAAAGTTCGTTACTCTTCGACCGGTGATAAAACGCTAATACCCTCCGCTGATATTACAAGCCAAACAAGCCGAACAACAAAACTGCGTCTTCGAAGAATAGCGTTCAGGTATGCGCCTATAGGACCCATGGAAACCTAAGGATCAAGGATTTACCTTTATATGCTCACCTGTCCACAAATATATTCGGCTACAAATTCCGGCTAAATGTTTACGTGTTTCCTGTCCGAGTCACGAGAAATCCTTTTGTGTCTGTTATTTGGGCCTTTCCGTACCAAAACAGCTTAGGGGATATTCAGTTCGTCGATTAGAAAATACTTATGATGAGATAGAGTAAGAATCTCAAAATTTAGGGGAGTAGGACCAGAAAAAATGTACTCGAAAAATGGGGACCTCCCTATTATCCAAAGGTCAACAAGATAGTGCACTAATCATGTCTTTCGGGACAATTATACAAACAGAAATTCTTCTTCACAACGCAGCACAGTCTTCGAAATAGAGGTGACCAGCGAAAGAGACCTAGAATCCAAAGGGTGGGTCTGCGAAGAGGAAGGGTCCACTGCGACCGGAGCCGAAGTCCAAACACCTCGGCCGTCTATGACGTTTCTGGGTCCCCGGTCGCCGCGGCCACTTCCTCACGGAATGCATTAACGCCTTTCCGTCTCGAACCCGTCGACGAGGATCCACTCGCCGTCGCGACAACCTCCCGTAGGATGTTTAGCAAACACTCGGAAAATTCGCTGCATCACCTTTCGGGTCGGCTTGGAGCGCTTCCAGAAAAGCTGTCGCCGGTAGGCGCCGGCGTCCGTCGACGAATAATCTGTGCGATCGCGTTTCTCTCAACCCCTTTGCATTCTTTTATTTTTGACGATCGGTGTGTCTGCGGTCTCCCGTTCGTGCCGTGTGGCTCAATATCACGGCTCATACAATATAACCACAATGGACCGCATTTTCGGACTGCGAACCTGTTCCTGCAGGACCTCGGGTCTCGTTTGAAGTCCACCGACGCGCTTCCCTTCGCGATCTGACGATTCGGACGCGGACGAAAAGAATTTCTAAATACTCGTTCGCGGTATTTGCGGGTATCCGCCGGTAGTCCACGCTCTGGGTCTCGAAATACGGTGGTCTGGAAGCGGCACGCTGGGAAAAGGGTGCGGAAGGGTTTTTGGGAACGGGGGTGCGACCAAAGAGAGAGGAGCGACTGCTTCAGGAGAGAGATAGATAGAGAAGAGAGACAGAAATGGAGTGAGAGAAGGGAATGGTTTGGAAGGGAGGAGGGAACAAGCGACGGGACCTTCTCTCACGGGGCGCCTGCAATCCGATCCTCAAAGCCCATCGGGTAAATACACCCACGCTACCAGGCGGGGGAAGGAACGTTTAATTAATTCCATCCAGTGCGCCGCTACGGCTGTAGAACATAGCCGGCAATTCCGACTGCATTTTCGCGATGCATGCGCCTTGTTGCGTTTATGCGCGTAGGAGTGCGTCGCTACGGCTAAGTGTTTGCCCAGTGGCACAAAGCGGACCGCCGCTCGTGGCTACGCTCCGATCCGCGGAAACGGTTCATATTCGAGATGATTGACCGAGTGTAGTGCGTCCGGCTTGCTGTTCATGCGGTCGATGGATCAGCAAGACGACGGAACCTGCCGGCTATCTTTGACATTGTCGAGGCATAGGCATTGATATTGGCTAGGCCCTAATACCGGTTCGGTTGTCAAATGTTTGTCGAACCTGCTTTTGATTGGGAGCGGTTCCTTAGATCTGTGTTGCGGTCATTTCCACAGAGAAATTAGTCACGGTGACTGAATCACAATTTTCGGTAAAATGAGGTCGAAATAATTCAGTCGATAGAGCCGGAAATGAAAATTTTGTTGTACTTGTTATTCCTTCAACCCTTCTGCATTTTTTGAACACTAATCAAATGTTATTCGTTAGAATCTACTACACTTAAAAATTAATTTTTAGATTTAGTCAAAGGCCATCCATAAGGAAACGTGTTATTGATCGATGTGCAAGTTCATACTTTGATAAAAACAAGATATATGTTTTTAATGACAAACCTTATACGACTATAAATCTGTTTTCTTAGGTTGCAAGAAGCAAACAGTGATAGAAAAATGGGAATCTGTCTGGAAAAGTCGGCACAAAATAAAGAGGGCGCCACCTAACAGACCAGGTGTGTGGGACTCTACGGCGGGGGAAATTCGGTTCAACTCTCGCGCATGATATTGAACTCGTTAACGTGCCTTTGTCTAGTGTAATTGTGTCTAATTAGTACACTGCAGATATTATACCATTGTGGCAGAAATTTGCAAAGCTCTGTATTGTCACGTATTGAAGGGAGCATGATAGAGTTGCCATTTGACCGAACCTAATAGAAATCTTAGTGGAGCACACAAATTATTGTCGCTAATCATCAAATGATAAATATTCTATTTAAATAGTATGTTTTAAGAGGAAAAGAATTGATATACAAGAATTTGGACGCAACTTGAAAGTTTCTATTCTCTGAATTTTATTGTAGAGTTGTACCGTTTAGAAAAGAATTGGTCGCGTAACAGTCTATCGCGTGTCCGCGAGACCACCTGTAATCAGATTACACTTCCAGTCCCAGTTCCCGTATCTTGTCGTTCGCAATCGCAGGACCGCACAGCTAGTACTCGCGACCCATATCCCACCCACGAGTTCCGTTGCTTTTTCACGCTGCGCAACGTTCCCGATCTCGTCGCGACGATAAAGAGATGGATGTTCCGTTACGTACCGCCGCCACGCTCTAATCCAGTTTCCTGTGCACGCGCAACGAAACCGGATAACAGTCAACCGCATGTTCACACTGCGCGAAGCACGCGAGTCTTAAACATAATCGTGTCGCATTATTCTCTCGCTAATTTGCTCGAGAATCCTCAATCGGGCTCTCAATTGCAACAGATACTTCAACATGAAACATAGAAACTTCGTTTTACATACACTTTACATTAGAATACTCATCGGGGATCATTGTTATGAGAAAGGGTGCAAAATTTATTTGTCCCTAAAATCACTGTTGGAGCAACACACTCCTTTGTGAATTATAATTGCATTCTATTTTAGAATATTCCATTGCAAAGAATCGCTACAAACGCCACTATAATCGCGAAACTGCTCCGCAATTCTCAGGCTATCGATCGCTGTTTGAAAAGTCACGCTAACAATAAGAGAAAGGGTGCGAACTTTACTTGTCTCCCGAATCACTGTAGGAATAATAGACTCGATGGAAATCACAGTTGCACCCTCTTTTAGGAACTTTGATGCCCGACAACAAAGACGAACGTCACTATTTTATAAGCTGTCTCCTAAATTCTTAAACTATCGATCGCTCTTTGAAAGGGGCATGGAAGTAACGGGTGCAAAGTTGTTTCCATAATTATAGTAGAAGTGACACACACCCCTGTAAGTCAATTGCCCTCTCTTTCGGTCTCTTTCATCAGAACCGACAGCTGCAAACATCGCTATTTCGCAAACCTGCTCTACCGTCCTCAGACTATAGCATAATCTCTTCAAAGCAAGGGGTGCAAACTTATCAACAAATTCCTCGCGGAATACGACTCGGTGCAGACAGGAAGAGCAACTAAACCCGTCACCGGCTCGAAGATGTTATCGATCGCCAAAAAAGCGCGCGGAGGGTGGAACTTTATTTGTCTGCGGAATCCGCATACGAGCATCGCGCAGACTGGCAGTAACAAAGTCGCAACCCCCGTTAAGCGGTCGCAACGGCAGAGACAACGGTAGCGAGCGTGACTTCTCGCGACGACTTTGTCTCTGGCATCCCCCGCGGAATTACCCCGTCACGGCGAGTCCTGTCATTCAAGCGACTAGCATTGTGCCAGCCCGTCGACACGAAACACCCCGGGTAAGTCCTCTCCGGGACGTTGGAGGGCACCATGGCCTCTCTGAACCTGGCCATTTTCTCTCTCTCTTTCTCTCATTCACCCTCCAATCGGGCGTTTCTTTTTTCTCCCGAACCACCCGAGTCACCGTGTTCACGCTCTAAGACGGTGTCGTCCTTTTCTATTTCTCTCTCTAGCAGCACGCGTCCCCTACTCCTTCACGAATCCCACTCTCTTTCTCTCACCCCTCGTGAAAGAAGTCTGTGCTCGCACTGCTCGCGTATACCCACGAAGAAAGGCGACTGGCGGGAGAGAGGTGGGGAACTCTAGCGCAGCGAACGTCGGAGAGGGGATGACTCGCGCGCGAGAGAGGGGATAGCTGGCAACGTGATAGAGAACCTAAGGGAGGGCACGAGGTGGGGGTAGAGACGAAACGGAGCCTCGGAGCGGTCGGGCGAAAGCGGTGAGCAACAGTGTGCCGCGCGCCGCCGACAAGTAAGCGTTGTCACTTAGGTTCTCGGGGGTGCGAACGACCGCGTGCCACCTTGTGATCGAGGGACACATCCTCTCCGAGACAGTACAACGTTGTTTCGTCCTTGTGTCCTTCTGGATGTCCATCCGGGCCAGGCTTTATTCGTGCTCGCGACCGGTGCGCAAGTGCTGGAGCATTCGAGATATACATGAGACACACGAAATTCGGAGTGGTTTGAAATAGCTGTTCGTCGGATCAGTGAGGTTTCCGCGGGGTGTAAACCGTGATAAGTGATCGACAGTGCGATTACAAGTGCAACCACGCGACTCTCCGAGCAACCCTCTTGGATTACCGTGCTCGTGAGACAACGCATGGCTCGATCTCGGCTCGTCATCAAGATCCTCCGAGGGAGGATCGAGCGACAACACTGGCCGATCGACGCTGATCGTGATCTCGCCTAAACGCACGCTGCAGTGAACGCAAGTGACCAGGATCCGTTTCATATAGATTATCGTAGTTCTCACTGTGATATATACGAGTGGTGTGCTTCGGGAGCGTCCACGAGGGAAATGCGCTGCTAGCAGACCGGCAAGGTGTCGCCCGAATTCTTGAGGTAGGCGACTTCGCTAATTGTCTGCTGAATCTCCACAGCCTAGCGGGATCGCGCGATGTTTGCGCCGGGAATGGTGTCTTTGGAGTGGAGCTACCCTTCTGAGGGTAAAGTTGCTTTTTGGAGCGCCAAAGCTCTCGCCGGTGGGCTCACTCGTCTTTTAATCGTACACAGGCTAGGCACAGAAGGCATTGTTCGACTACGCTGACAACAAGGAAGGTGTTTGCGCGGTGCCTTGTTGTGTCGTTGATAACACCCCTTCGCTCAAGCTATCTCCTGGCAAAGTAACTTTGCACCGTCTTCTCTGCTGTATGTGCAGAGTTACTTTTTAATCAGTTTGCTGGGGGTAGGAGACATTGACCCCGCTGATCATTTTTCTCCTAATACACATTTCTGCAACGTTGATTGCATATCTCGTGAAACGTGAATCCAAAATGCAGACTAGGAGTAGGAGACATTGACATTGCAAAAATTTTTATTTTGGAATTGGATATATTTTTGGCTTTTCTACTTCCTTGGTGATTGTTCGAAGTGATTGCAATCTTCTGAGTGACTCCAACATTCAGACGTATCCTAGGGATAGCGAATGTTGATTACACAATTTTTTCTCTTAGGACATAATCCTCAGTGTATATCAATTTAATCGTTTAGAGGGATTTCTATTTCCTCACTGATTGTTCAAGGTGTCTTGAATGTTGATTTCCACCTCAAATAGTGTTACTTCGGAACGCCGATGTCTTCCACATGTAGGTGACATTGACTCTGCAAATAATTTTTTTCGTGGAACATACCGCCAAGTGCTCAACAATTTAATCGTTTATTTCCTATGTAATTTTCGTTCTGGAACACGTTTCTAAGGTCCATCAATTGAACCGTTTTTCTACTTCCTCGACGATTGGTTGAAGTGTCTGCAACTCTGATTGCAATCGGTGAAAGTGTTGTTTCGAGACGCAGACGTCTGCGTGACAATCGCACGGTGATTTTCCGCAGTGGTGCGTTTTAATTCTTTTAGCATTAAATAGTGCGACGGGGGTGGATGAAAGTGGAAATTAGCGTGTGTGCGCGTACACCGCGGACACGTGGGGTCCGGATATATCTCCTTTCGGCACATGGTGTGCGCGCGGTCCCGCGAGATTTTTCCGCGAAAGAGGATTATCCTGGATACGATCCTGGAAACCGGCTGTTCCGCCGGATATGATTCCGATCGTAAAAGTGGAAAGTGACCGGGGCCGGTATCGATTTTGGATTTGCACCGTCGGGATCGACTCGCCTCGAAAATCTGTGTCCACGCGGAACAGCGAAATTCCTTTGTGGCCGTAGAAATTTTTCGAGTGAATATTTCGGAAGGTATCGGCTCTCTCTCGGTGTATAAAAAGGGTATACGGTTGTCTGTCTCTGTGTATGTGCGTGTGGTTGAACGAACGTCGCTCGAACCTGTCGCGGCGCAAGAGTCTTTTCGGTTGTGCTACGTCGCCGGATTCACGGTGCAGGGATTTTTCCGTGGTTAGCGTAATGCGATAGCTCGGCCGCGTCCGGATCCAATTCACCAGCGCGAGAAACGAGACCGGAGCGGAGACGAGAGGAATTCCGCGTGCGTCGCGTCGGGGAAACGTGGAACTTAACGCGCCGGGCAAACAAATAAAGCATCTCCGATGGGAATTGAAAAGAGTCTCGACGTCCTCTCTCTCTTCTTTCTCTCTCTTCGTTCTCTCCGCTCGCGAGGATCGATACCCGCGGCGGGTCGCGAGAAGCGTCGCGAGATTAACGCGCCGGAATACACATGCAATCGCGGATACGTGTTTTCCTTTTCGCGAGTTATCGCCCGGCTTACCGAGGTTCGTTCACCTGTTGGATAATTTCCACCGAATCGCCGCGATGCTCTCGATTGCCCACGGTAATCGAGGATTTCCATCGCGGTAATTAAGAGTGCTTCCGGGCCCGGATTGATCCGGAACACCGATCCACCACCGTGATTTTTCCTGCGGGAAGCAGTACGCTATCTGGTAAACAGTGCTTTCAGCGATGCTTCACGTGACTAAAATTGTGAACGAACGGTTGCAATTTTATTGAGCACTGAAATCGGGAAATTTATTGGTGGAAGAATTTCTTGTGTAATAGTTAGATGACACACACAATGTCGTATCCTGATTTCAGAAATTAATTTTTATTGTGATGTACTTGAACGAACCAATATACATATTATAACTTCGTAGAATCTTTTAGAGAAGCGAAGAAATGTCAATAAAGTGTCGATTTTAATTGAGTGACAATATTGTATTTTCTTGAGAAATTCATTTCATACTTAACGGCAACAAATTATACAAATTACACAATGCAGCTGAACTGGTTGGAAATTTGATTGACCAAATTATTATAATTAGGGTAAAAATTTTTGGTGCGGTCTGTTCAGTACGTGTTCAGCAATTATCGCAAAAACGAAGGAATGTCTGTAATTTTCATTATAAAGGCGAATATTGTAAAATTAATTACGAAAAATTAACGTCCCCCGAAGTCTGTAGTCAGCATTCCACATCAACGACGAAATTAATGAAGATCAAGTGTATTTGTGTATTCTACATTGACATTATAATAAAGTCTAAAAACTTTCGTCGTCATAAAACGTACAGTTTCCATAGAGAAAAATGTTGTCTCTCATTTGACAGGAAATTATCCTCGAGCGATTCTCCGTTTCGCGAGACCGGGTTTCCATTTGCGAAATTACGAGTTGAATGGCGTATCGCGCGATACTTCTCGCGTCGAGATATTTCCGGATCGATTTAAAGAAGTTCGGCGAGAGGAGAACCGTCCTCCATACTGTCGCGGGGGGATAAAATTAGAAATAATCTCGAGACCACCGCGAACTCGGTAGCCCGGTGGCGAGCCAGTGTGCACGCCTGTCGCTGACAGTTATTAGAAACTTATGGGCGGAGAGTTTCCACGGTGAAAATTCGTGGTCCCGCAGTATAGTTCGTTTTCTGCTCGGGACGCGCGGGCACCGTTTATTTTCACGGCGTTCGCGCGCTCCCTGAAAATACCCGAACTGTTTATCCATTTTTTCGTAGACGCGACAAAGTAGCAATACCCTTTTCCCTCAACGATACTGTCCGAAATGGTTCCGACGAAAAAAATAAAAAAAAACACAAAACTGGGAGGCGAGCAAAAAAAAGAAGGAAAAATCGCTCGCAACGATTGATACTCGACGCTCTGGAACAATTTCGCCCGGCAAAGGTCGCGATCAAATACGAAGTTCGAATGACGAGGTGCCCGCCGGAGCTACTATTGTAGCTGAAACGAATCGGTCCGAGTTCGAATTTCCAAAATGGTTCGCTCTGAAGTGACAGGATCTGAAATTGACCGATCGAAATAGTGGCCCCCGTTACTGCTCGAATGAAAATTTTATACCGTTCGATTCAAGCGACAATTTTTACTGTGGTTCGAATTCACGAGACGAAACTCGTGACGCGTCGGTTCGCGGATTATGCTTGATACGCGGTCGCCTTGGCTGCGCCCTTGGCAGTGAATAGTGCCCGGAAACGGCGACAGATGGAGGCACGTCGTGGCCAGGACCTCGCGAGAATCGACTTTGCGTTTCGTTCTACGATTTCTCCTGGTGTATATTTTCCTCGAATTCTTTGTGAAATACCAACAGTAATTACTGGACAAATATTAATTGTTTTTTAATGACGTTCTAACGACATTCCAATTTAATACATATTTTGCTGGTTCTTTGAAATTAGTCTAGAATTCTAGAATCTTGCTTGCCAGGATACAAGTCTATTTTCTAAAAATTGTAAAGTTTGTTACGTAATATTATACTTGTAAGCATTAATAATATTATTTGTTAGTGAGGTAATATATTTCACTTAATATTTCTTGAGAGCTCTTTCTTCGTTCTCAATACAACACAAAATGTCCACCCCTTCAAACAACACGTCATCACCAATTAGCGAAAGAAACTAGCTCTCATCATCCCCGAATGTGTTAATCACCCCATTTTCCATCTGGTTTTCCGTCCCCAATTTTCGTAAACATGTCTCGAGCAGGATTTCTGAAGTTCCGAAATCCTAACCCCTCGCGATGACTGTGAAGTTTACGCGTTCCCGGAACGGTATCAACCGCAGGGACGTCTCATTTCGATTCGAGTGAAGCCGCGGCCATTAAAAGAGGAGGACGCTAATCACCGGGAAGTTAACGACCGATAAACCGGCGGTTCCAGCTACTGAACAGAAACGCGGATCGTAAACTCGTTTGTAACAGAATCGCGTCGCTCCGGGGGTTGCGGGTGGGCGTTCGCAGCGGGTAAAACGCAACATCTAGACGGCCCGACACCTGCCTCCGAATACCTGACTCTCGAAGTCGTTTCCGTGGCGCGGAGGGTCTCGGTTTAATAAAGCACCGGTGAGAAACGTGGAACACGTGCGTGCAAAAGTTCTCCCGATGGAATACGCCGGGGGTGTATGGTGGGTGGGAACGAAAGGAGGCAGGAAGAAAGTTACGAGGGTGGTTGCGTGGGTGGAGAGAAAGAGAGGGAGGGGGGAACAGAGAGCGGTGTTTTCGGCGACTCCGCGTTACGTTCCCTTTCGTCGCGATCCCTCCGGGCAAGCGGTGTATACGATCGACGAGTTCTCCGACCGAAATTATTATACCGATCTACGGGAAATCGAGATACAAGGCCTGCAGCTTGCAATATCGGTAACGGGGCCAACGGGATTTAACGGGGCGGCGAAATTCCTCGCAAGTGGCTCGGCGTATTCGCTCGTTCGCCCGGTAAACTGGGATATTGGAAAATAGAGTGAACTTATGTCAGAATGGGAAACGGTTCCGCCCGTTGCTGGGAACGGCCGAGGCTTTCCAACCCCTAAAGGCACCGACCTCTAAATTCGCTGCGAAAAGCCGGAGAATTAAACGATTCTCGCGCGACGACGACGAGGACCACCGGGGCCAGCAGCTCGCTCGCGACTCCAGAAAACGAAACCGGCGGTGTTGCCGTGTGCGAATGGCCCTTGTCAAATTGTGCTGCCGCTGCCGGCGAGAAAGAGAGCCGGGGAAAGAGGGTACGAACTTTGTTTCTATGGCTGGACGGAGAGTTTTGCGACAGTTTCGAAAACCCCTGCTCTCTCCTCTCCACTGCCAACCCCATCCACCACCTCTGCACCAGTACCGGACCGGTTCAACTTTTGTTCGCCGCGGCGTCCGGCGATTGTCACAGCTCGTGACGAGAGTATCGATGTTGCCCGAGGGGGATGATCCTGCGAGATTGCCGGCTGCCATTCTAACCCCGATCGTTCCTCTGTCTCCTCCGTATGTCTACAAACACTCTGTTCGTTGTATCATTGGTGGAATCGATGCCAACTCGTCACAGGACAAATATTTAGAGAGCACTCGGCTGCGCAACGACTGGCGGCGACTGCGATTAATGCGTTTTATAAATTTGTCCGGGGACACATCGGCGCCCGATCGCGATCGATCGGAAATCGTTGTCGGCTTCCCAGTTCGGTTACCGTCTCCGGGGACCCGGGCAAATGTAATTGAAAGATCGCGTATCAATCATTTTTAGTGCGCACGGCGATCGGTCAACCGCCACAGAAAATGTGAGGGAAGGGCTCCTGTAAAGTTGAACCCTTAAAATTTTCTATGATGCATTTCTACATGAAAAAAAATCTCTACATTAAAAAAGAGTATCAAAGACTTCAAACGCTTATAAAGGGAGCAAACAATGTCCCATCAAAATATGACCTGGAATCAATTCCTTCGACGTAAAATCGATTTTTACCATTTACGAACATTGGATCGTAAGTCGTAAGTAAAAATGCTTTCGTAGAACGTAAACAGAGAGTTTTATTCAGAGACACGCTAGCTCAAGGTTGCCAAAGAAAACATATCGGACGTTTGTTATGATAAGGAAGGTTTTGGTCTGTTTGCATCTATGAGGTCTGTTGATATTACCTGGCAAGATTTGGTTTGTGTTGACAATCTCGAGCTAACGTGCTCCTGAATAAAATACTTTGTTTACATTCTACGAAGACATTTTCACTTACGACATCCAGTGTTTGCAAATGATAAAAATCGATGTTACTAATTCCCTTGGTAAGTACTAGCTATTGAAGCTTGGATATTTTTTTTTAATCCTGTATATTCGTATTAGTACATTTATATCAGTATTTTGCTAAATACATTCATTACATTCAGGTCGTTTACATATTCGTTCTCCTCTAACTCTATTTCGATGGTAAATACATTTCTTCCACTTAAAAATTTAAGTTTATCAAAATATGTTTCACACTCGTGCATACTTGAATGTTCAGAATTTTGCAGTCAAGCAAATTTGACTCTCGAGCAGCTGCTTCGTTCAATTTATGCATTAATCTCGAGGTGAACGTCATGTCTCGTCGAAATTCAACTTCCATATTAAATCGATCGGCCGTTTTTGGCGAAAATCGCACAGCCCGATAAGTCCGGAGTCAATCGAAGCGTGGTTCGTATCCGAAAATCCGTGTCAACGTTCGCTAAATCCTTGGGACACGCCGTGGCCGGTAATTCCCGGCGACGAGCAGACAGTTACAAACGCAAGAATTAAATCACCGCACCGTTCGAACCTCGTCACTCCGACAAGTCCGTTTCGCTATTGGCTTTATTTACGACGCGTATCCTCGATCGTTACACCGGAAAATTATAGCGCGTGGGCGGCCCGCGTATTTTCCGATGCTCGCAGATTTACGGATCGTTAAGCCCCGCGAATTTACAGGTTTCTTAGTGGCCGCTGTGTGTTCGCCGCTTTATTATTATTCAACGCGCCCACGCCGCTCGGAACCTTGGTGAACAAAACGAACGTGTTCGAGAGAGGGGCAGAGCTCGATCCTCGAGTCGTCAATTGCGATACGTCAAAACGTCAAAGTTAGAAATCGTTTAATGGAATGTTCCTCGGAACTGAAAAATCGGTCCCCGGAAATTTGAGGATGATCTTGAAGATTGAAACGGAAGCGTCGAAGACTCGATCGGCTCCGCACAGAGGAATCCGATAAAAAATTGCCGGGATGAGTTCGAAATAGCAGTTTCACCGATTTGACGGGGTTACAAAGAAACGTACGGTTTTCCTGGGTGTGCGCGGAAATGTTCTTTTTCTTCGGTGGAAAACGAACGTCGGAATGGAACGGGAAAGAGAAAGAGAGAAGCGAAAAATGTTGAACGTGTTCGTTGAGCTTTTCATTCTTGTTTTTGAACATTTGTTTGCGAAAATACAAGTTTGCAGAACTTTATCTGGTTACGTGTACGATGAACAATTTCGTACAACCTTTATTGAGGATTGCTTTTTGTTGTATGTAATCATTGCGTTCTAGGATATCTAGACTTTTCCTATAAAACCTAAACATGTGCACCTATTAGTTGATCTCTTTTAAGAATAAGATTAATTACTTGCTATTTATGTTGGAAATGTTGCGAAAATTAAAACACGTTACGTTTTGACATTTCAGAATATTTTTAATGAAAGACAAAATAAAGAAAACAAAGAAAGAAGCTCCAGAACATCCACGTCCCTCTTCAAAAATTGACGGGATGAGTTAGAAATAGCAGTTACGCCGATTGGACGTCGCGAGGGTTGCGGGGACGTTCAGGGAAACGGTTTTCCCGGGTGTGTGGCGAAAATGTTCTTTTTCTTCGTCGGAAAACGAACGAATGGGACGATAAAGAGAAAGAAAAAGCGGAAGAGAGATAGTAAAAAAAGTGCGTCAGGCGGCACGCATCGGTCGCGGTGCGACGTGCAGCTCCGGGGGATCTTGGGAAATGTTACGAGCAGGAGATCACCCTCCGGAGAATATCGCCGGGCTCGAAGGTTATTTCTGGATCGCGAAAACTTTTAATAGCTTTCTGATAGCTTATTGGTCGGCCTTATAAATAATTTCATATCTCGCATCCTACCGGCGGACTGTCTCCTCCTTTTTCTTCGAGTCCCTATCCACCTTCCACCCTCGCATTGTAGGTGGTGTCGCCGACGCGGCGTACTCCCCGTGGAGGCCACCGTGCTCGAAAGGTAGCGCAATGGGGACGGGAAAGTTTCTTCCATCCGGCAGGAATTATTACCATTATTATTTATTAGACGGGACAAACTGCGCGGCATGTGGGAGTATCGACTGCAATCGTGACGAGCCGAGAGAAAATAGTGAAATACAATCGCGTGGCCACCGCACTTCCGGAAAGAATGTTGTCCGCAGAGCCTTTATTGTGGAATAAACTTTTAGCTTTGGTTTTTCCAAACCCCCTACTTTATACGATTAGTCATACCATTAAACAAATTATCGATGCTTTGGGCAGGACGCTCGCCACTCCCATTGGCTGACTTCCAAACGATGCTTGTCGCTTTTACCATTCATAGGTCTTTGTTGCATTCCGAGGATGCAATTAATCATTGTCTTTGGACATGTTACAATTGTTTCAATCGTTTTTCTGTAACTGATGTTAATTAGTTAAATTTTGACGTAGCTCGTGGCAATATGGTGATCTAGTCACGAATCAGATGAGAAGATCGTTGCACCTTCATTGAGGGTTGTTTTTGTTGTATCGAATATGTAAAAATATAAATTTGTAGAAATTATTGGGAGTGGCTTTTTGCTGTGACCAACCATTTCATGCCAAGTATGTATAAAATTGTTGAGTACAAGAATGTAATAACAAAGCTACATACAGTAGAACCTCGATCATCTGAGTGTCATGTGTCTGACATCCTTATTGTCTGAATGCCTTCCACGAGTAAATAATTCAGTGAAAGGACCCCTGTAAACCACGACTTATACGATTTCTAAGTCCATACATTCTACATTGTACAACTTAGTGAGAATTTAGTCAGCTATTGAAGCTTGAAACTAAACTGTTCTATTATGCATACATCTATGCTCCTCTGATTTATACATACAACCGAGGTTCTGTAGTGTAGTTTTCCTTTATTCTCGCCACGAGAAATATTCAGCTATATAGGTACAAGAGAATCCCTCTTCATTTCGCCAGTTATAAAACAATACCAGAAAATTTACTATTATCACTACTGATCACTCTGGCGACCCTCTAGCTGCCGGCGGCGAGACCGCGTGTGCGGCGGGCGTATCAACGCAAAAAGTAATTTTTCAATCCTGATGAATAAATGCAGCGAACGTGAGAGGGTTAAAAGCAACATAATCTGCGCGTCGTGTCGCGTCGCGCCGTTCCCACATTTAATAAACAACCGGGTCCATAAGCGAACCGTGGAAACGTCGAATCGACGGGGCCGGGATTTCGCGTTGATCGCGAACAACCGAGCTCTCGCATGTGGGGGTTGCCGCGAGCATTCGGCCGCGGAATTATGAAACCCGCCGGTGTCTCTAATTAAAACCAAGTCGCGGCCGATTCGAAATCAAACGAGAGTTTACGCGCGGAGGGCTGGCCGCCGTTATTGCGCGAAATAATCTGGATCCCCCGGCGCCCTTCACTCGACCCTACGTTTCGCAAAATGCCACCCTTCCCGCGCCCTTGCGTCCACCTATAAATAACGTCTCTTACGCACGTTGGAGCAATTTTCTCGCGGAGATACCCGCCGGAAACGATCCTAGCTGCATGCATAATCGTAATGAGTCTCGGGGTCCCAGTCTCGAAATTTTCGACCGAAATAATTGCGCGTCCGCGCCGCAGACCCTTATCAGATGCGAAAAATTTTCGCTGGCCCCTTCGTGCACCTAAATGCGTACCGTCGCCAATAATTCTCTTTGAATTATCAATGCCTTGCCTGTTTCGCTGCTTACTAGAATCGTGTATTCTTCGGGGGTGCAAATTCTCGGGGGTTGTAAATCCCTGAGGGGTGAAGGGGAACCTTTTTAAAAACGCATAGCGGTGGACTTCTTCGTGCGTGATTTATTCATGTTAATGGCTGGGGAAGCGGACAGATTTAATTTCTGGCTTCCGGTGAAACGCGGTATACGTATTGACTGAATATTCCTTAACATTTTACGCGCTAGTTGTGCGTATGGTTGTGCTGTATGGTCGGACGGTGGTAGAATAAAAAGGCTGTGAATGAAAGCTGATAGTCACACCAAGTTTTTCTAACAGCGGGCTTGAAATCAACATATTAACTGTAACTATAACTATACATACGATACACAACAGTATCAGCGTCCAGCAAGTAGCGCTATAAATTATTGAAAACTTTCAGAGCTGTCGTCCTCAGTTACGAAAGACTCCGGAAAGTAACATTCAAAGATTTGTTAGTGTCTTCTGCACTTTCAGCGACGACTAATCGTGAAAAATGCTGTTCCAAAACATGTTCCTACCGGTAGCCCCGAGACTGTGAGCTGAATGGACAAACAGGAGAAATTCCGCTCTCCGAGGCTGGGCATTTAATCTCGTTGGCTCAATTAATAGTGTCCAGGTCCGCCAGCAGTCTGTCCCCATTAATAACCATAAAATCATAATAACAGCAGCCGGTGTTCACTCGATAATTACGCGGACGTCAGCGCGAACCGGCCGATCCGACAGGTTGTCCTCGGCGTTTATCGGCAATTTCAGCGACACCGGTCGTCGAGGGAGACGCCTGTTTCGCGTCGTCGTCCTCTTGGTCGTTGTCTCCTCTTGGAAGGTTTCATCCGCAGCCCCGTTTCGCGGCGCGTTAAAACCGGCACCGGAGAGCCGTTTGATTCGGTGTGGTCCGACGAGTTGAGGCCGGTAATCGACGATCCTCGCATAAACGAGCCGCGAAGAGGTGGGAAAGAAGAGACCGGGTGAAAGGAATCGCTATAGCTTCAACGCCGCCGGCTCCACAGCCACGGGAAGATTAACATAGAGATGAGGACGCCTTGAGTCTTTTTCGCGTGAGTTATGTTCCCGGTGTGCACGAGCCTCACTCCCTCGCCATTGCCGTCTTATCTGGCCCGACAAAATGGAGAATTTTCAGTTTCTGCAAATTTGCGAATGTCCCCTCGACTTTGGAATCGTCTTCTTCGTCTTCGTCTTCTTCATCGTCCAGTTCGAATTTGACTTCGTTCTTCGTCTTCCACTTTTCGCTGCGATTGCTTATTGGTTAGACAGTTAGTAGAGAATCGCCACTTTCGGTCCATTTTGACGTGGCAGTTTCTCGAACAGCGCGCGACGAAGCCTGTTCTCCATCGTGCAGCGAGAACACGGTTTTGGGGGCCTGGCTCGCGATCGCGTTCGTTACCGGGCTCTTGTTTTTCCAGGGTTAATTGGGGCCTTTCATTAGGAGCGTCGCGCGTCCGCGAGAGAAAAGGCTCGCCCCAGCGGAACGGCATGACACTCGGCAATTGGGGCAGAGACACGCGAGGCTCCTCGAGCGATTTCACGGGGCGCGGATCGCCCGGAGCCACAGAGGATTCACTATGGTCGAGAACGTTTCAAAGAGGTAACAAACGAACGAACGAAAATGGATCCGCTCTTGGCGTGGGTCGGTAACGTGCAACGATCGCGAGGACAGAAATTGATGACCGGTGGACACACACCGGCCGGCCCGTCCCGTCCTGGCTCGGAGAAAGCGGACAAATTGAGAGCGATGTGGGTGGAGGACGCCGTTCGAAAGAAAACGCCGCGATATTTCATAATCCCGTGGATGCAGGCCAGTCGACGCGACCAGGAAATAGCCATTGAACCGATAAACCCCGGGAGTGGCGAGAACGTTTGCGAACAGCAATAATCATCTTCGTGACAAGGATCGGCCGCAGCTACCGACGCGTGCGTCCGTCCAGTTTGTATCACTTAAACAGAGATAGGACTCGGACAGAGCTGACGCCTGGATAATGCGATGTGCGCGCGCCCCAAGCTCATTCTCCGCTCGTTCTCCGCTCGTTCTGCACTCGTGGACCGCGCGCAACCCACACGCGAATTACCTGTCCACAGGTAACACGGACACGCGCTGCCACGCGTAACGAGCCAGTCGATAGACTGATCGTAAATATTGACCTCGATTTTTCCACTTGTTTTTATCATTTCTATCTGTCACTTGAACCATTGTGTATATTTCTATTTTGAATTCGCAGGAGTCAGGTTGGACATCAAAGGCTTAACCATGAGAGTTAAAGATAATTTACTACTTGTCCTATGTGTCTCAATTTGTCTACTCACGATTCGCGAGATTGGAGATTTTTTATCTTTAGCCTTGGCCAATTTCTTAAATAGTTCTATTCTTCTAGTCGCAATTCGCAAAATTCAGGTAGAAGATGAAAAGGTGTGGACCACGAGGTTTCGAAATAATTCGGTTTTTGTGTTGAGCAAAGGGGTGGAAAACGATCCTAACAGCAACAGCGAATGGAACAGCGAACGCATCGCGGAGCATAATCATGCGGGTGCAATGAGACAGTTTCCGATCCATTTTATTTCATTATCCGGCCACCATTCGCTCGTTTTCGAACAAGAGACGGTCTCTCCGAGAGAGCGAAAAGCTCTCTTTGGTCGGGAATTATTCATACGTCATTTCGAGCAGGGAAATGTTCGGCGTTTCGTCTCTTTTCCGTGCTTTGGCTCGCTAATGACCGTATTTGCGCAATTACCGTGACACGGTTACGGGTCCCCGTTTCCACGGAAAGCTGCGAACGATATTAGCGACGGCTGGGACTGGCCGCGAGTCTGCGATTGTTCGTCGGAAACGGGGCCGACGTCGACGTCTAATAATGCATTTCGTCTCAAGGTCTATCCGTTCCATCGAGCATCGCGCTTCCATCGAAGATTCAATTCCACTTCTAAAACTGATAGATACTCCGTCGAAACACCGGCGCTGACGTTAATAATAATAATTAATGGCCGAACTTCGGGACGTCGGAATCGCGAACATCTCGAGACTCTCTCGAAATTAATCTCGAGACTCTCTCTCTCTCGAAATTAATCTCATCTAATTTCGACCCACGAATGACTTTGTCTCCTCTTTAGCGAAAAGTTAGAGGCGATATTTCGAGGATGGGCGCCGGCCGATGGACGGCGGGGAAATTTGCTTTTTTAAAACGATTAGCCGAACGTTTCGAGCGCCAACGGCCCCGAAACTGGATTAACGCAATTTCCGTGGCGTTCCGAGGTTGGTTCGAGCTAATCTGATTACTTAACGTCAGAACCCGACAAGAGCGATTCGCGGAACAGCTAAGTTTCCCGCGGGATTAAAACGAGTTAATTTAAAGTTTCCCGCTGGCGTGGCGGCGCCGCGGGTCGAGGGTGTCGTGCGGGACGTTCGCGAAGATTTTTCTGTTGCCGGGCTAAACATCCCCGTGATCAAACATCCCCGGCTTCGCCGGGGCCACTTTTAATCTTATAAGAGTCGCTTCAAAGGTGCCGCGATTTCAATGAAGTTTCAGTGGAGTCTGCATCTTTATACAAATACACCGTTAGATTAGATATCCCGACGATGTCGGTGGATTGCAAAAAATATTTCCCGTCGTTCTATCTGTACAAATTTAATCACATTTTTCTACCCAAGCTTCTGATTAATTATAGAATGTCTAGATTATAGAATATCATAACATTCAGCATTTTCGTAGTTTTCAATTTCAGCTCGTGTCACATTCGGACATTTCTAGAACGTTTTAGATAGATTCATTCGTCGTCGTAAAGGGATGTTAGCCATGGAATATGTAGAGGTTATTCCTTTCATAAAATATTAAATTTCATTTGAAAGCGTGCATTATAAAGGCATGTTCTAAATTTAGAATTGTCACACTTAATTTCAGGTTATTGCTTTTGGACATTTTCAGAACGATTTTGTCAAATTTATTCGTTAAGTAGTAACCCTTTCATAAAGTTGTACATTTAATTATGAAAACACGTATGACGCTGCTACTCGAGACACATTTCGTGAGAAAACTGTGTCAACTACATTCACAAAGATGCATCCTCTCTGTAGCACCGTTTATTAGGTGATTGATGGCCTGAAATTTATCACTCCCATTATCACTCCGCACAAACTGCGACAATCGTTTTCCGGACACGGATCTCTCAGCACGCGCTCCCTCCTTTTGTTTTCTGGCGTCCTATTTCGATTACGTCGGCTTCCCAGTCTCGAACAGAGTCGTTCGCCGACCGATTTCTCGGACGAAACGGCGCGTCTCGCAAGCGCATTAAAACGGATCCGACCGACCATAAATACCAGCTACGACGACATTCGTTTCAGAGGATACGACGCGACGGTCGTCATGAATTTCGGGGCTCGCGACAGCGAGCCGAGAGGGACGTTATGAAATTTCCTGCAACCCGTTTCGTGAAAACTCACCCCTTCACACCTCGCCTTCCCGCGTCCAGTTCTCCGTTCTTTTTCCCCAGTCTGCCGTTACCGCGCGAATGTACACGCGTTCGCAGCGACGAGAGGTTTCAACGACAACGACACGTAGCCTCGCGCGGATTTTCGTAATGAAATTACCGGATGTGTGACGCGGCACGGCCACCAGACCGCTCACTCTCCTACGCGATCTTACGCTTGACGCCAACACCTCGGAAAGTCCTGTGTTTCGTGGTTTCGAGGGAATCGCGGGGGCGTTGCAGTCATTACGATTCTTTACACCGATTCGAAAGCGCTCGCTGTAAAGGTGACTCGGAGATTAAACGGCCTTCGGATCGGGACGTTGCCATTTTTGGTCCTCTTGCATTTTCAAGCGCCTTGAACATTCGAAAATATACAGGAGGTCGTCGACTCCATAGTTCAAGCCGACAAAATAAATCGAAAAAAAGTTTCACTGATTTCTATCTCCAAAAAACCCGAACATACGGCATAAGATACGAGTAATAATCGCGGCGAGTTTCATTTCAACAGTCCGGGTATTTTTCTGGCAAAAAATTCGAGAAGAACAACCGCGCATTCTGGTTATCGAAAAAACGGGCGGGCGGTCCACAAAAGAAGAACGGTTTCATCCATCGGTCGGGAATTAATTAACGAAATCTTGTTCGAAGGGGTTCTCTATTATCTATTTTTCGACTAGTTCTCTCGGCCAGCAGAACAGAGCAGAGCAGAGCAGCGTCAAATTTTTCCCGGTGCAATCCTCTTATCGTCGCGCGACGCGCACTGATTTATAATGGCGCTTAATTAATGGAATAATTATGGTCGCGTAATATCACGCGCGGTTTTTCGGTGTTTCTCATTATTCACCGGCTCTCCCGCGGTCGGTTCGCGAGATACGGCAGATACGGGAGAGACGCGGCTGATTAGGCGAAATTTCATTTGGCTGCCGGCTGCGTCACGATAAAGCCTCGTTCGTGGTTTTCTAAGCCACGGCAACATTAGCTGTATTTATTACCCGGCGCGTTTCCGCGCGAGCCGAGCGCGTATACCGGCCTCAAAAACGAACGTGATTTTTTTGGTAGGGCCCGCCGGGTCTCGGGCACACAATTTCATTAGAGACGACGTTCCCGACTTTCCTGCGTGTCCCCGACGCATCAGTTCTAATTCTCGAGTTTTCGACCGCACTATTTCGAGCCAACGGGAGCTTGTCGCCGCTCGCAGATGCGACCGCCGCGAGATTTATCGCGCAGAATCGTACCCGCGCGCTTCCAATTAACTCCCGAGTAATTCCTGACCGGGTCTGACTGCTTTACGAGGGCCGCGCGCTTCCTGGTGCATCGCGAAACAATGCCCGGTGGGTTGGCGCTGCATGATTCACGGTGCATCTTCGATCCGAGTATCGGACCGATTTGGATTCGAGACTTTTTCCTTGCAAATTTTTCCCGATTTTTTTCGCATTCCTTCAACGTCAATATCACGTATTTTTCTAGACTGAATGTGAGGTTCGAAATGTTTGAAAATGCAGCGAGTACGCGTCTGATCATGAACAACCAATTCTACTTCCTGCATATACAATACTTTAGCACCCAACGGATCATTAAAGTCGATTTTCTCGAAAACAGCTTCGAACAAAAGATATTTATTCCGTATTTTTGACTTATGTTCTCATGTTCTACCTGAATTGGAGGAAATTGCAGTGCGACAAATATTTATTTTTATTTAGGTTGAAAATAACACAACACGTTTCTTCTGTTTTAAATTACACCAGATTATTTTAGTCGTAAGTGCATAAAATCTGCAGTCTAGTTATCATGAAGCTAATCAAATAGAAGTTATCATAAAATCCGCAGTGATGAAGGAGAGCGATTTTCAGTGTGAATTGGATCGAAATCACGCGAACTGAAGATTCGGCCGAATGAAAGGGGTTGGGAGCAGAACAGAAACGTGGAAGGGTTCGCAGCGGAGTTGGAAAAGATCGGCCTCGCCAAGGAACTGAACGGAAGCGGAGGGCTGCATTTATTAAACTGAGCTCGGATGTGTTTCTGCTCTCCTCCCTCGATTTCATCCACCCACGTGCCACTTTTCTTCCCTTTTCCCTATCCCATTTCTAGTCCCCTCTCGCTACTGCGTGTGTTCGCGCTTAGCGTAAAATAGTAGCTCGATACCCTCTCTTCGTCACCTCTCGCTCCTCTTTCCTACTGTTTCCCTTCTCGGTCTTCATTCCCTCGAACTTGTTCCATCTCCGACGCCTCGGAATCCCTTGGACGACAACGACGGCGTTGGGAGGCTGTCCAACCCATGCGAACTTTGCTTTCACTAAAATTCCCTGTGACGGACCCGGGTGTTTGTTCGATGAGAGTTCGCCGATGTCTTTCGACTTTCCATCGGGAGCAGATGAAAACTCGTAACAATACGTTCTAACTTGCCAGCCGAGCCGAGCGCTCCGTGTGGCGCGCGGCGAGTTTAATCTTCGAACGGAAGACTTCGACGTGGGAGACCGGCTGCGGGTCGCTCGTGACCCGCTTTGTGCTTCTTGTTGCTCGGTACATACCAGGTTCATTGAGATAGAAATTCTGGGACGAACTTATCATTGCGGAGTTCCTGCGCTTGTGACGGAAATGAGTAAATGAAATAAGTGACAGTAAAAATACATCAATATTAAATTATAACTTATTTATATAACTTTTCTAACATCGAGCCATTATCATTATGGTTATCATTTGATATCATTTTGTTTCTTTTATTTTCTCTGTCATTAAATATCCTTATTGCTACTTATTGTTATTACGATATTAAAAGTGTTATCGTTCTTTTAAAAGTGGCCGAATATTACTGTAAGTGACCGTACATATCTCAAGTGTTATGATTCCAGTAAAAATCGGCAAGCCCGATCCATTCCGTTGCATCCGATCAACAATGTGTTAGCCCTCGGAGGACAAATGCTTTTGTCGATTTCATGATTAGATCCATAACCCGCAGAATCCAATAAGGAGCGAGCGAAAAGAGCAAAATCCTTGTTCCCAACGGCGAAGAACAACCATCTATCAGAGCCCTACAAGTCGGCGCAGTAGAATGAGACCAAACGGTGCCAGAAATCTCGTTACCGCGACCGAAGGGGAACGGCGGTGGGTTCTGTGAGTGCCGCAAAGGAGAAAACATAGGGGGACGCAGGAAACGGAAGGAACCAACGAGGGGTCATCGTTCAGATAAACTCGTTAGCGGAGCGGGTATCGTCCAGGGAAAACAGCGAGCGGTCCGGTCGAGTTCGCGAATAACGTAGACGGAGAGCTTGGCGACGCTTAAAAAAATTGCACGAGACCGAGAAAGTTCGTGGCCCGGGGTTAAATTGATAACGGGGCAGGGATCCCTGCGGCATGGCGTGGCTCTGCTAGAGAGTGGATTTCGCCGGCTAATTAAGAGATACGCGTCTGGTAGGCGGCCATTAGGAGTCGGATGACGACGGTGTGGAGAGCACCCTGACACCGGTCGTGTCCCGTAAACGAGGCTAAACGGTCGGTTTTTCGACGCGCCACACATCGCGGGTGTCTCGTTAGCATAGGGAGCACCTTCGGGGTCGAGCGGAGTCGTTCCTGTCGCCGCGGTGTGGCGAAACCGCTTGGAAACGATCCACGGTAGTCGGTATGCTAATACAGGGGACTTAATTACAGTCTCATAATGAATCAGTCACGCCAACGGTTCGTCTACGTCCTATCGAGGGGAGGAGGGGAACACACGATTGTATTCCCTTGATTAATTGTTCTGTCCTCTCCGCGGAACCCCGACAGCGTCCTCCTCGACGAGGATCCGTCGCGTGTATCCTCTACCGACGGAATAGACGATCCGCCGATACCGGGGCACAAGCTATTCGTCATTCCACGAGATATTTCGGTGATCCATTTTGTTCGTCTCCGACCGCTCCTTCAACCAACGGTTTTGACTCTGGGAGGCTCGCGGCAATTTCTAGGAAGCTGTCTTAACCCAACCCTTTCATTACTTCTGGTGTGTTTATTTATAGTTCATTTTAACATGGGCCTAATAACTGCGCGAAGTCATTGGCGACCAGACTGTAGCGTAAAACGAGTCATATAAACCAGTGGGTTTGAATAAAAAGGAAAATGGATGTCATGTTGCCATTTTTAAGGAGCGTGCGATCTCAAAGCGTATCGCCAGACTTCCCGACGTTTCCCTCGATCCGCGGAGGCGTTCGCGAGCAACGCGAATTATTCACGTTGTCGGAAAGGCCTGAAAAAATGCATGCCGCGAATCGGGGGCTGCTCGCGTAAACCGGGGGAATAAATTATGGGGGCGGCGGCCGGGAGGCAGATAAAGCTTCTTCCCCATTGCCGATTAATAGTTCTGTCAATAAGATTAATCGAGCGTTGATTTTCCGTGTGGTTTTCAGCACGCTGAGGTGGAGGATGGAGGAGCTGGAGACGTTGGAGAGCACGGAGTGCCCTGAGTGCCCCGGCCCACCCCCGGAGTTCCGGTTGCCGCCACCACCCCGGCCACCCTTCCTCACCGACGGCACCTTTTGCTCGGAGGAACCCCTCACCGAGATCGAAGATTGCGTCGCCATCCCGGTGAGTTCGATTCTCCATTATTTCCGCGATTTTTCGAAACCGGATGCCACTGTGATACACCAAACGTTGCCGACGACGACACGAATGGTGGAAAAACTTTTCAACCCCTGCTTCCCGTCGAAACTTGCGAAATTAGTCAACGCCATCCGTGAATCGGCTTTGCTTGAATATTCAATCGATCGTTTGTTAATTCCCGATCGAACTTCGGTTACTAATCTTCGTCTCGATCTCTACGCGGATTACAACGGCTTGCAACTTGCGAACTTGTAAGTCTCTGTCCTCCATGTAATATTCTGCAATGGGCGGGTATGGTCACGATGAAATGCATTTGTTAACGCGTTCATCAATATAATGATACAGTTGTCAAAAGATTTATTAAAAATTATTTCAAAGCGACAGCCAGCGATAGGCAAGCCTGTAGAGTTAATGAAACCGAATCACGGCGCGAAATCGAGACGGCTCGAGTAAAATAAAAATGCCCGATCCTACGATGGAACAGGTGGCACAGAAGAAGAGCTAGGAAAGAGAGAAACCATGACGCGGCTCCACGGCTGCCCGATTCATATCGGAGGATTTTACAGCGGGATAAATTCCGGGCGCTCCCTTATCCGGCGCCAGCGAATTGAATCGGGAGCTCGCCGGACAAAAACGATTCCCGCGTCTCCGTTAATCTTCGCGTTGCTTCTTCTATGGCCGAGAGGATGGTTGCCTAACAAAGCATTATACCCGGAATCTTGGCTCGATCTTCGAGACGCTCTCGTGGTACGGCCTGAACAGCGCAGGGGGTTGGAACTAACCGCAATCCGCGAGAGACCGCGTTCGGAGATTCGGGGGCCGATTCTATAACTATTTCTCCCTCGTTCGATGTGATCTATGGGCTTAGTGGGTTGTAGGTGGAGGGTAAGGAAAGAATTCCAATTAAAGTTGGCCAGCACCGATGCTGGCCCACGAAGCCTCGCGTGCTTCCAAACTTTCGAATAAGTTGCTCGCCGCCGACGCGACAAAACCTTTGAAATTCTCCGCGGATTCCGTGACACCGAAAGGCTTCATTTCTCCTCGTTACGCTTCGATAAATCGCGGCCAACGATTAATCCCCAGGTCTTCGGTTGTTCCAACCGTTGTCGCGCTTCTTCTAACGATGGGACATTCCTCGATAACAAAAGTCGTGAGCTTTAAGCCCTTGGAAACTCGTTCCCTCGGATATCGTTTCCACCAATAGCGAAATATTGGCAGCTGGGGACATTTTTGGAGCGAAATGTGCAGCTTTCTCCACTGAGAGTTGATTTTAGAGGTCAACAATCTTTTTTTATTGCAGCGCACTCTATTTTGTAAAAAGTGCAAAACTCAATCGTTCTCTTGAAAAATTATGGTGAAGTTTAATCATTATCAAACTGAGTTTAATTATATTATATTTTCATTCCTCAGTCAGATGGAGTTTATATAGCGTGCCGTTCACGAAGCCTTTGAAAATTATTTATAACTCGACCCGTAGCTGGTAACATAAGAAGAAGACCATGTTAATCTAAAGAAAACATCTGAAGAAGACGAATAAATATTTTCCTACTCTTCGACGTTACTGTAACAAAATCTGTCTGAAAAAAATGATTTGGAGCTTGCCAAGGTAATCCAACCCGTTAATTGACCAACTGTGTCTCATTCTCGCGTGCCGGCCCCGTTCCAGCGATTTTTAGCGTACTCGAGTGAAAATGTCCCCAACTTTAGGATCGACGTGTTCTGGCATTCGTCCCATCCGCGCTTGAAAATTCCATTTATGGGAAGGATCGCTAGGTAGGATTAGTGCACGGTTTATCGTGGAGCAAATCGACGGGAGGTACGGAACGGTGCAAAAAGCGAGTAACAAGCATAGAAGAGGGATCATCGGGACTGACGTTAAAAGCGGGCCCGGCCGCGAAGAATAATCATGGCACTAGCTGCTGTTGGATCTGGAAAGAAACGCAAAAAGGGGAGACAAGCTTCTAGCGTGTAAGCCTACACGAAGACCGTGTTTCTGTTATTGTCTCTAGTTAGTCGCTTAAAAACCCGTATTTACAAGTGACAGGCGCCATCAGTCCGACGACGACGACGACGACGACGCCGGCGCTTTTTCATCGTGCTCGAGGTAAAAACGGGACTGGCCTATTAATAGAGAACACGTGTCTCTTCGTCGTCCCGTGAACCCCGGGACCCATTATCGCCCGGCGATTTTACATCATTACGCGTAATTGGAGAATCTCGCCGACCCCGAGATTTATCTTCCGTTTCGTTTCGATTAAACGAGCGGGATGTTCCGTGGGAACGGGATCGGCGCGGCGGCCGGATCTCTAAAAATGGCGCGGGCGCGCGAAAATAACGGCACAACGACACGACGATCCCCAGTCGCCGATGAGAATAATTTATACATCGGACGCTCTACAAAGAGCTGCGCGCAGAATGGGGGCGGGACGGGGGTGTAGGAAGGTGATTTTACAGGAAATCGCTTTAATCGCAGTTTCCTCGTAATACACCCGTTATTTGCAGCACCGTTTATAATTTCTAATTTCGAGCCCGGCCGTGTTATATTAAATCACTTTAATATCGAGCAGTGTCTCGCAGCGAGCGAGAGTTTAATCTAAAATAATTATTTTGCGCGGGAGGCGCTCAGGTCGAGCCGGCCCCGGCTGGTTACAGCGCCACGAGACACCCATACACACACACCCGCAAAACACCAACCTCCGCGACACCCACATTGTACGCTATGCGCGTGAATATCTCTCTCTCTCTCTCTCTCTCTCTCTCTCTCTCTCTCTCCACCGCGCGCACATGCAAATCCCGCGACTTTCGAAAGGAGAGACCCGCCGACGGTTTTTGCGCCCCCTCGTCTAGCTTTACAGGGCGTTAAACGCATCGGGCGCCCTTAATTGAATTCTCCGACACCCCGAACACCACCCCTGCTCATCCGACGCAGCAGTAACTACCGAAATTGCAGTAAACATTTTGTCCATCCTCCGGCATTCCTTGACCGAGATGTTTCTGTAGCAGCCCCTTCGAGAGGTATTTCCTTTGCCACCCTTCCTTTTTTCGCCATTATCGATCTTCAAACGCGTTCTTGGGGGTACGTAGACTCTCATTCTTTCAGCGTCTTCTGCTTCTACTGAAAAATCATGTCTTCACGTTTGAACGACCTCAAATTTCAAGGTCAAAAGATAAACAATTTTTTTATTGTATCGTATTCTATTCATCACAAGGGTGAAAAGTGCAACAGGAACGACCGGTCAAAACGCAATCGACCTCTTAAAAAATTATGATTGTAAATAAATTGGAAACCTGGTGTACCTACAAGAAATTGTTCAAATACCGTAGGCTGCAGGTTTTGGGTGTTCGTGTAAAATGTGCATAATAAATTCATACTTTGAAGTGCATTTGAAGTTTAACTTCTGATCAGTCGTTTTGCACTACATCCAACCGCTGCGCTTCCCTCTTTAAGCAGAAATCGCCGTGGCCACGGATTAAAGTTCACAACTCCGGCAAACATTTCCGCTGGCCAAAGAAAAACATCAAACCACCGGGTCTTTATTCAGTGGCATTTTCCGTAGACGCGCAAACATCCGCAGTCTACTTACGGCTGCGCAGACAAAACGTCTGTCAAGAACGCGCGGAAGAGCTGTCCTCTCTGGTTGCCCTTTGATTTTCGAGTCGCGCGGATCCATCAGCTCGAAGCACTCGGCCGTGTCTCTTTCTCCTGATTTACAAAGTGATTTGCAAAGTTTGTTTTCGTGAAGCGCAAGAGGGGTTGTTTCTATCCGGGGTAAGAGAGAAGAGAGAGAAGAGGGGGTTCAAGCATCCCGGAGAAGTTCCGTTGAGAAAGAACTGGAGAGAAGCCAGCGTGGAAGAGTCTCCGGGCAAAGAATCGTTCCATCTCCGACGTGGAAAAAGCTTTGGGGGCGCGAGGCAAGGGAGCGGAAGAATTAAACAGTGGGTTGGGAACAGGGACGGGGAAGCGAGCCGGATGATAGTAATTAAAAAGCAGCAGGAGAACACAGTCCGCGTAAGTTGTTTCGAGTTTATTAGAGGACGATACAGTCGCGCGATATTTATTAAACCACCCTCTCTCGTGCTCATCGCCGCGCCGTTGCTTCGCAACCCCCTCGAGGCTGTGCCCGCAGGTTGTCGCGATCGTTTCCGAGCGAACCGGTACCCGGGGTTAATTTCTTCGGCGATATTTATCACCAGAAATCCCGTCTCCTGGATCTCGGTGACGGGGGTGAAACTCGAGCCGAGTCTCGCACGCGAACAACCACCCCCAAGTCGCCGTCGCCGTGAAAGTTTAAATTAAGTCTCCGGGTATAATGCGACGACCGCGGCCAATCGGACGAGTTTCGCTATGAATTATGGGTCGAGTCAGATTGCAGCGAGGTTGGAAAGTGTGGAGGAGCTAGAAGAGAAGGTGAGGGGTCGCTCGACGGCTATCGAACGAAAAGGAAACTGGAATTGGAGGTCGCGGTGAAATCGGATTCCTCCGGAGTCGCTTCTCTTTCCTCTTCCTTCTTCTGGGGTGGGAAAGGGGTGAAACGGAGAAAGGGCGAGAACGGGAAGAAGTCCTTGCTGATAGCGTTTTTGCGTCGGCGGATGGTGCGGGGTGGGGCGAGTCTCTTTATTACGCCTGGGAATCCGCTTTGTTTCTGCCGACGACGAGAGGGCGAGGGAAAAGCCCCTGGAAGGGGCCGAGGGAAAGCGAGAAAAAGGACGCGAAGAAAGATGAGCAGAGGGAAAAGAATGCTGTTCCCCTAGGCAGAAGTTTGCGCGGCTCGCGGCGGCGAGGCACCGAGAACTAAAAAGTGAACCGGCCTGGAAAATGGGAAGAAAAAGGGGGTAGTTATTCCCGGAGAGTTTCGCGGCGGTCGCGTGCACGCGGATTCGTTCTCTTTCTGTTTCTTTCTTTCTCTCGCTTTGTTGTATCGTTGCAGCCACGGTTAATTACAGCACCGGGCCGGAATTGGTTTCGTTTATCGGCGCGGCTCGATGGAACGTATCGTCATTTCGAGCGGCCAGATAGCAAATCGATGGCAGACGTCGACGTCCTCCTCCTGGATATCGACAGAGGACCCTCGTCCGGATTATCTCGGGCCGATTGTGTCTCTTCTCTTTCGTCGATAGCCCGGATTTCCTGGCTGTCTGCTCGGGGACCGGAGGCCGGTTTGCCTATCGACAATAACCGGTACGCCTAGTTCCTGCGATTCCATAGCCAATCCCGTGTAGACCGAATTTGTCGGCACTCGCCGAGGGACTGCCACTGTTGCGATTTGCTAATATCGCCGACTCGAGCGCGAAAGACGAACGAAAAATTCGATGACACCATTTGTAATAATCATCCATTTCTATCTTAACTGCTATATCAGGGTCTATCATGACTAGATCTGATTTTGTGCTTGTACAATGTATGAAGAATAGAAATATGGAAAATTAAATTTTGGTTGTACTCTTAATTGGAAATTAAATTTCGAAAAATTAAACAATGTAAGTACCGTGTGTGCTTCGATTCACGAGTGACTCCATTGTACCAGTTAGAGGTTAAATCGACACTGTTTGTCTTGTGACTCGATTGTTCTCCAAAGCAAGAACTCTGTCGGCAGCTCGTGTACCGATATCGTGCCCGCCCTGAAAATAGCTACAGGAAAAATCGGAAAATTATACCGAAATGAGTTCAAGGTTTACGGCGGTACAGAGCTCGTAGAAACCGCGAAATCCTTTGATCCAACCGAAGGTCCTCGGGTGTCTCGCAGCCGTCTCTCGTCCCAAGACTCTGTCATGCCACGGGAATAAAACGGCGCACGAGCTCGGGCGGACAGTTGCCCGCTTTGTTCCCGCGTACGAAGCACCGATTTATTCCGCTCGTTCCGCAAGCGCCGCGTAATATCTTTCCGGTTCGCGTGCGCCGCGGATTCTTCAACGTCCTTCTTTCCCGCTTTTTAAATCCGATCTCCCGTTCCACGGTTTACCGGCCAGCGACAAGCCTGTGCCCGCGATATCTGCTTTGTCCCGCGGACCGCAATTAAACCTCGCGAACTCTATTAACAACGAGGGAAACGCGTTGCTCGACACGCGACGTTGATTTAAATATTACACACTCGCTACGCGGCTGCCTGCCTCACAAACAGCTAATTTTTCTTGCTTCAGCATGATGGGACTTTAATCATGTCCGCGAAAATGTCGCGTGTCCTCGCTCGACGTCCACTTTGTCCGATCTTTGCGGTGAGATTGTGGCGAGTCGCTTAAATGTTCCGGCTTTTCAACGACCATAACCGTTGGCTATGTATATGTCATTCAGTACTTGTCATTCAGTACTTGATTTACTATTTCTAGTGCACAGGAGTTTCTTGTAAAGTATTTTCTTACTGATGCACCCTTTAACAATCATTCAGAGCTTTTCGAAAACAAGAATTTTTCCACTGGCCAGAAGATTATCCTGTTTCATTTTATAAATTCGAGGAACATCCGACCAACGAGCGTGGAGCAGCATTGAGTAAAATGTCCTGACGCTTGCGTCACCGTTTGCGCAACAAAAATGCGCAGGCACCGGAAAAGTGCGAACAATAGTGAACTAAGTTGCCGGGGAGTTAAAGTTCGCCAACTAATAAAGACGTTACAGCCGCAGTTACAACTGCAGCGAAAGTATCGAGTTCTCGCGACAAGCCAGCTGCGCGGGTCGTTAAATCGACGTCCGGCGAGCGTCCCGCGGATTAGAGTCGATATTAAATCGCAACTACGCTGTGATTCAGCCGAGCATAATCGGCGCGTACGCGACCGACTCGTAAGCGCGTAAAGTACAGGTCTGAAACGTCCGGTATGCACATTTATGTGTGTTTCTACTCGTGGGCCAACGTGGAGCTGCGCGGAGCGGAGTGGCAAATGCATTAACTTTCCCCGGCAGAACGCGTTAAATCATTCGCGTCGCGCATAACGGCGCATGCCGCGCGTCTATGCAACAACCGGTGCTTTATCGGCTGGCATAAATCAGCGACTAATCCGCCGCTTTCGCGGCCTACCGTTATCGGTCTCCTTGCCGCGGCCAGAGGCGCGCGATTTTACGCGAATAGCTGCCTGTAATAAAGTGGGCGGCAACGGAGCGTGAAGAGCGCCGCGGAGAAAGAGCGACAGGTGTTTAGGTGTTTCGATTGGTAGGCTTACTTAACCGAGCCAATCGGAAACCGTCGCGAACACGACCGGTCTGAACTGAGTTTGTCAATTCTTGTTTTATTTTTGAAGTGGAGATTGAGATTTAAGAAACATTATTAAGATGAAGCAAACTTTCGGGATCATTTAAAAAAGAGAATCAACTCACCAGGCAAATGATTGCCGAGATAAAAATTCCTCAGTGAGTCTGTTTTTATGAAAGACAAATACCGTTCGAAGGATCGTGATTTGGAAATACCGGGAAATTGTAATTCTATGTGTGATCACAAGTCGGCATAAAATGAAGTGTCAGTTTTATGCATAAGAAGATCAACAGAAGCAACGAAGTTATATTTTCCACGGCATCAACCTCGCTCAGTTGTACCCACCGAATTTCACCCCTGTATAATCCACATTACCGCCGCAATTTCCATCCTCCGGTTATAGGGTTGCACAAAGGTGCAATTTCGACACGGTTTATAGACCCCGCAATGCTTGCTCAAACCCTTAAAAACGCCGCGCGGCGTGAATATAAAATCCAACGATAGCTTAATCTGGAAGATACGCCTATGGTTTCGAACGCTGGACGTAAGTCGCCGGTTAATCCGGTATATATCGCTGTGCTGTGTTAGGGGTCTTATTCTTTCGTACCGGGTAGCAGAAAGGGACGTCGGGTAACCCTTAGCCGAGATATCTCCACGGCTGATACTGTGTCCGGGTCGTTAGCGCCATTATTATGCCCGCGAATAACCGCGTTCCGCCCAGTGTTCACGGGTTTTACTTCGGCATAAAGCCGGCCAATAACCGTTCCGTCGTAATAAGATCGTCCCATGGCCGCCCTTTGAAGGACGCGATAAATGGACCGAGAGTGCAACCATGCTAGAATCCCTCTACCAGGCGAATAGACAGACGATCGTTGCCCACTTCGGGACAATAAATCCCCGAGGCTGGAGTTCTCCTCGTTAGCTCCGAGATCTAGAGACTCTCGAGAGCCAAGACTCTTGAGAAGTATTTAGTCTATGGTGGCCGATACACAGGACCCTGTGAGAGTCCGGGAGAGATCATCCACAGCGACAAATTATAATTAGACTCGAGAAGAGGTCCGACAGAAGCCAGACGCCGCAAAGAGGTCCTGCTTAGACTCCCAACACCGATGCAGACGACGATGCAGGCATGTTTACATGACCAGATCCGTGGAAACCGGAACGTGGAAACTTTCTCGACTTTGTGAACGCTGCGCCGGCCCCGCTCGCGTGAGAATGTCTTCGAGAAAGAGGATCGGGACTTCTGTTTCTGGGATTTGTGGTTAAAGATTACGTCGCCAGGTAGCTAAACACTTGAAAAAAGTGTCCTGTTTGCTTAAAATGGTCTAGGCTTATGTAGGAGAAGACATTGATTACGACCAACGTAGTATCCCTAAAAACAACAAAGTTGAAGTGGTCGAACGCGACCTACTACATGTACCGTGCGAGAGTAAGTAGTAGAGGAGTGGGGGTAGCGCTGCCGTGATTGGCCGTTCGCCGGTTAGCCGCCGCTTACTTACATCGGCGAGCAATCCGGTATCGCAGTTTGCTCAGGTTGGATCGAGATTGGCGTCGAAATTTCGTAGACAAGCTCGTTTCGCAAGTCCATAATTTAGCAGAAAATAACGGGCTACACGGGACGCTAGTTGTCGGAGCGACAGAATTTGCGGTCAACGACGGAATTCCGTCGGCAACGGCGGATGCTGGAGGGGAACCAAGGGGGAGTGGGGGTTAGAGTACCCAGCCCTCGGAGGATCGCCGGTCGTCCAAATGTTGACGAGGTTTACGGTTTCTCTCGTTCCGCGCGACGAGTTACGTGGCCGAGGCGGGTAGCTAGCGCCGAGGCGGCAGTGTTTACGCGTATCCGGAATAATCAAGGGCTGGTCGGGGATCGTAACGAGGGTGTAGCGAAACCGCAGCCGCCGCTGCTAAGCCGAGCGCTCTTGGGGGGCGAGGAGCGCGTTCGCGCGGGCCAAACGACCCTCCTCCGCAACCTTCGCAACGTCCTCCATCCCTGGACCGTCGTTAGTCGCTGCCGACCGGGTCATGCGGCAAAAATTTGCGGTTCCGTACCCTACAGCCACTGCGACAGCCTTTTCGCTCGATCCGATTACCGTCACTCATAATTGAACGGGAGCGCCGAGTTTACACGGCCCTGTAATTTTATTAAGACGACCCTGGATAGCCACGAGAATTTCGGGGAGGACCTAGCCATTTTGATAGTCTTTAGGCGGATATTTCACGGGGTAAATTCCAGTAATATGCCATTCACGGCCACCAGTCAATTTTCTAATTGTTATATTGGATATAAATCTTGTTAAATGAAATATAATGTTCAATCACACTGGACAAAGGACGGCGAAAGGTTGACTATCTGGCTGCTTGTAGAAGAAAATATTTTTAGGAAAGAATATCTCCGGAGGTGGCAGGAAAGCATTTTGTTGTAGCTATTTCTCCCCAGTAACTCCGGGCAACAATAAGAAATTCGCAGTAATTAAATTTCGTCCAGATTCGCGAGCATCTCGGCGGTGCTTCGTGTCTGAAGGGTGCGTTCCCGTGCTTCCGGCTGGAAAATTAAGACGACTCCCGGCACTTTTGTTTCTCGATATTGTTCTATCCGGCGAGCGCCCTTCGCCACCGGCCAATCAAAGAGGGTGCGTTTCCGGCCAATATCGAATCTCGGGCTGATTCTGTGCGAGGGTGTGTGGGACTTCCATCTCCGTGGAGAACCGCTCGGAGGGAGGAGAGGCTCGTCGAGAGAAAGAGGGAAGACCCGAGGAATCTAACTTCGTAAATGGCCTACACCCTCGAGCTTTTCCTTTCCGTTCGTCGTCGCAACGTCGCGTCGTCGCGAGTCCCAGTCATCCGGGATTTCCAGGAATTAGCAGGGATACAGAGCCGGCTCGTTAGTCATTAAAGTTCGCGCAAGTGTTCATTAAGAGTTAATGATACCATTAGACGTTATTCGGGGGCCGGCATCGTTAACGATGCACTCGAAATACGCGACGAGCATAGGCGTGCGCGCTGAAAGTCGGGAGTGTCGAGCCCGTAATCAAAGAATCCGCCTCCGAGGAAAAGGGTAATCGTTTCGGGGGCGAGGATCCGCACAATTTCAAGACTCGGATAGCCGAGTCGCGTTCCTCGAATGCCATTATTTCCCCGAGGAGAAAAGATTCAACGCGACACGATTGCTTTCGTGATTCCTAGACGCGACCAGATTCAACGGATTCCCGTGCTCGTCGCCCGGCTTCCCGGAGCCTTTTATCCAGCCCGGAATGCGTTTCACTTCGTTTGGCAGGTTTTGACGGCAAACCGTTCCTCCCGGTTTCACTCGGGACTCCTTTCCCTTTCGTTGGCCCCTCCCCGTTTTTATCGAATGCCGCGATTAAGCGACACGCGTCGCGACGAATTCCTGCCCGCGCGGAAACCTCTCTTTGACCGACTTCATTGTTTTCGATCCGACCATTCTTCTTCTTCCACTCCCCCTTTCCAATCTACCCGCCCCCTTCTTACCCTTCGCTCATTATTATTCGGCTTCTTGCCTTGCCCCCTCGCTCTCTGTGTTTCCGCCGCCCATCGTTTCCTGCTACGGACGCAATCTGCGTTTTTGCGCGCGCCCGAGTTATTAGAGTATGGGTTATTAATTACGCCGGGGTTAATTGGCTCCTGCGAGACGACCACCGAAAGCAGCCGAGTGCGCCGGACTCCACCTCGGAGCAGCGTCTCTCTCTTCCTTTAATTTTCTGCTCTGCCTTGTCGGAGGCGACCTTGAGCTCGGAACCGGGCTTCGTGGGAAGAGTGGCCGAAAATCGTTTGCAAAACTAATTATCTCGTTCGGGGCTGCTGGCTCCGCAGCGACGGGAGGAATCCGAATATTTATTAAAATTGACCTGCCGAGATTTGACCTCGTTCCAAATTATATTTGCGAGGAACGCGCATTTATGACGACTTTTATCTGTTCATACTGCGGTAAAGTGTCTTTAAAAATGTTTGATGGGTATCTTTTTACGTGCACGATTGTCTTCTATAGAGGGGTGGAATCCTGATCTCAGGGGTGAAACATGTTTGATCAATAGACTGCGGATTTTATGCGTTCATGGCAACGATGAATTGGTCGAATACGAAACTGTAGACCTTACAAGAATCGATCATACTTTTCAATATAAGATCACATTAAAAAATTGTAAACAACAACTTTCAGTATTTTCCCTGTAATACCGACCAATTGTTTAAACTAATTGTAACTTCTGAAAATAATCCAAATCGTATGGTTCAATGTTAAAAATGTTATCGTCCTTTTAAAAGTGGCCGAATAGAACTGTGAGCGGCTGTATGAAATATTGAAGAAGCACGTACCCTAACAAAGTTTCAACGCCGAGTAAGAAGGAGCCGCGACAGTCGCGTGCATAATATCGCGAGAACGTGGCGGACTTCTGAAGGACGGCTTGTATATTTTATAGAATTAAGAGGGAACGCTTGGCTCGCGGCGAAGTGATATCCAATTCCCGGTAAACGAAGGTAGACAAGCGAAAACAACGGGGAACGGCGACGAAAAGTGGATACGGTCGAGCTTTGTTCCGAATTCTCGGAAGTTTCGGTTCACGGTCGAGCGTGGAGGTACAAGTTCCTCCGTGACGCGCGGAGGAGACTAACGAGGGTCGGTCGCGGCTTCGACGAACGTTATTTGTCCCGCACAACTTCCCTGTAAATCAGGGGACCTGGCCAATTTCCCCCGCGGAAATAAAAGAAGCCTGCTCTCATTGGCCCGCAATTAATTGCGAGTCGGTGGAACGATCCCGTTCCGTGCGAGGCGCGATAAAGCTGTGCGCACAATTCCAGCTTTCGCAAAATTCAGGTTCCACTCTGCGTCGCACCTGCGATTTCCCTCGAATCGCGAGGCCGCGATCTTTAATACCGCGGAACGTCAAACTGGGAGGGCTGCGGGTTTAAAGTTGAATGCCGCTGATATTCATCCGAGCTCTGTTTCTGCTAGCTGCTTGCCTCTGCGGCTGACAAATCAGAAAATTGCACCGAAATTCATTTTTTTCGTGTCCGGTAGAAATGTGGATTTTGTGTTCTGACTTCTGTTGATTGTGGTCGTTCTCTGCTAGAAATGCAGCTGGTGCAGGAGATTGCGTTTGTGTGCTGTTTCTGCAGATTTTCAGAGATGTGTTAATATATTCACAATACTTTGTTTAGGATGCTTTCCTTAGAAAACATATCATAGTAGAAGAATAAATTTTGCAGAAAGTCTAAAAACATTAAAATACACGGTACATTCGACATAGTGGAACTACACGATCTAAGAGACAGCACGGGCCCGATAGTTTTTCTCGGGTCAAAACTGTATGGTGATAAATTATATAGTGATAAAGCAAGTTCTGAAATAAAAGAAAGAAAACACTACTGACGCAAAGGGCTAAGATTCTTTGGCGTGACAAAGCGTCTACCGACTTCTGTCAATCTTGCTAGATTCCCGAGCCGTCGCGGGTGGTTTCGGTTGTCTTCAGCGTCTCAGACGGGCCCCAGACAGGCGTTGGGTGCCCGTGCCGCGGTTTTCCGCGGGAAAAACCGCGCCTGCTCGGTTTCCCAGAAATTAATGCCGCTTCGAACTCCGTAAACGAGGCTACTTCGGAACTCGGCCGGCGTTCTGCCAGGCTGAACGCGCGACCGCGTCATCCATTCTCGGCTCGACGCGTTTCCTCGAGGGAAAGCGAGAGTTCTCTCCTCTCCTCTCGCTGGCAAAAGGGGTTGGTTGGCTGCCGAGAGCAAGCGAGACTGGAAGGAAGCGGACGAGGGCAGCGCGATTAGCGGGAAAGCTTGCTTGTTCTCGAGCTTTTCCGAAGGGGAAGCCCCGGGACCGCAAGAGGGATCCTGAATCCTGTTTCACGGGTATTTCGTCTTGGATCGTCCTTGAACCTAAATCGCCATTTCCTCGAACTTCTCCGGAGAAAGAGGAAGAGAGTGGGTGAGCGTCTTTGAACGGCGACGACTGGCCAATAAATCGCCCTTTACTTCTCGAAAGCGTTCTTTATCTTATTTTTCTAGCCTCAGGATTGTCGGGTTGTTTTTCGCATAAATCCCTCCACGGAAAAACACCGGGATCGCGAGCGGAAGATTGAAAAATATTGGGAGCGCAGATCGCTTAACTCCTTCGTCTATGATTTATTTGCGACCTGGATTGCAAGAATTACTGGCTCGCTAATCGTTTTCTAACAGGGAAGAAATCATGCTTTGGACATCCATGTTTGCTTTAATAATTCAATATCCATTGAAGGAAGATTTAACGCTCTAACGTAACGAACTTTTTAGTCTGTGAAATAATATTTCCTTTATTCTGGATCTTGTAATATAATACCAGGAAATGGGAGTTTATTTTCTAGGTGCACAAAAATTTATCTTAGTCTGTACTTCATGAATTCGTTGATTATTTATGAACACAACCAAAGGACATTGTATGTTTCAAGATGATCTCCATTATTTTCTGTGGATTTATTCCTTATCTTACAAGTAATTAATGATTCTCCGATATGATGGGAACCGGATTGGAATTTGTAACGAAGTTACAATTCGTCATTTGTGACAGCCATGAATTAATTTATACTAATCCTCGGGCTTAAAATTATCTTTCATCGTGTAAGAGAGGTTCCGAGGTTTTAGAAGATATGTCAACGTGAAAGTGGATAAGTGCTATAAAAGTAAGCTAAATCCAAGAACAATACTTTCGCAACAACGGGAAGTGGTGTAAAAATATTCCCACCGAAAAGAAAGAAAAATGTCCCCGGGTCAACCCTCTGCAAATTACATCGAAGCAACGAGCACTATGTTAAAGGTAGGGGTGTGCAGAGGATGGAGCACCCCTTTCGACCGAGCCACGAAGCTGCCACGATGTCCGCCGGACCTAGATTAAAGGGAGAATGTATACATTCGAAGAGAATCGCTCCCCTGCTCGGCCTAACGATCCCATCGGCGGCCTCTCGAATATCACACGGAAGGCCTCGTGTTTAACGTCGAACTCACCCCTGAATTCGTCGCGGCCTGTGAAAAACGAAGATCCGACAGAGCCACCGTCTCCTTCCTCGGATTACTTCATTATCGGGTGCCGCCCACGACCCTGCGCCGACGGAAAAAAATTCTAATCCGCCGACAACGACGGGAATTTCTGCTCCTCTGTATTCGATTCTTCTCGTTGGACACGCGAGATTCTCCTGTCTAAGGGTAGACAGAAATCTGTCGATGCGCGCACCGTTTCGGGCTACAAACGCTTTTCCACGGTCTTCTTCAGATTTCAATTCACAGATCAATTAGCTAATTTTCATGAATTTTTTCTGACGACTGCGATTTGTAGTTTGTAAGCTATCGGAGCAGGAATTCTGAGAGAACAACACAGTCCTGGTTGTGATAAATACAAATTGCCATTGATTTAAAATTTTCAATGAAGACTAAGACAGTTATTTACTTCGGAGTAAATGTACCGTTGCAACAGCTCTTAAGATGAACGCTAATGCCACGGATCCCTGGCATCTTCCGCAGCGATATTATTCCGCGCGGCGATTCCGGTAATTTACCACCTGGCTAACCCGAATTTCGGTACCCGAAGACATGCTAATTCCCGTTTGCTTTAGACACGGTCGAAATCACGGAGCGAGTCTCGCGTCAGCGAACAAGCGCGTGATTCTCGTTTAGATCAATAATAATCGCGCAGTGCGATTCGCGGAAGGGGTTGGTCGGAGGGATCCATATTGACAGAGGTAATACACCGTTTATTGGGTCAGTGGATCGTGATCGAGGACCACTCAACGAGTATCTAGCTCGGAGTTTCAGCACTCCAAGACAAACGAATTCTCTTTCTCTCTCTCTCTCTCTCTCTCTCTCTCGTTCTATCTGTCTCCACCCGCGCGATACATCGGTTGCAGGGTGTATTTGCGGGCGGCCGCCGCGAAAGGGTTGCCGAACGGAAAGGGAGCTGGAAAATTACGTGTTGCGTGTAACGAACGTTAAAGCCGGTAACATTGTTCACGGGGGATTAAAGCTAAAACCACCGGGATCCCCTTTTCCAAGGGGCGAGGCATTGCGGGCCGCTCCTTCTCTTCCTCCGAGTGCGCTTCCTTCTCGAAACGGACCGGATCGATTTCCAAGGGGGTGAACCGCGTTCCCTTCTCTCTTTTTCTTCTGTACCTCCTGCACCTCCTGCACCTCCTGCACCTCTCGTGTTCCCGGCTCACGGGTATCTCGCAGATAAATTTCCACAATGAATGGAGCCAGCAGAGATTGACGTTGAAACGATGAATCAGCGTGCGCGGGATTTAAATAATGGCCACCTGGGCAGAGTGACGAGAGAAGGAGCCGGAGGACGGGCCGAAAATGATGACAATGTGTGCCGGATCACGACCTATGCCACCAAACGTGTCCCCGGACCTCTGGCTAGGTGTACAAATTAATTCCATGTCATTGCAAAATAAATGTTGCCGTCCGCCCGCGGGAATCGTACGTTTCTCAGGTTTTCAGTTGGTTATACTTTCTGACGACTTTCGACCATTTCTAAAATTTAAAATTTGAAAATGGTAAGTAGTCCAGAAATGGGACAAATGATTAATTTCAAACTTGCAATGGTATCCTGGGGTTTCTGACGACCCCCACAAAAGTTCTAATTTTCGTAACCGTATTGCTCCAATTGCAAATATTTCAAGATTTTTCATGTAAAAAATTTTTTTTCTGGTGTAATTGATTCATGAAAGAAGGATCGAATTAATTTCTACGAGAAGATCAAAGAGAATTGCCGCGAAGATCACACGATTCTTTCATGATACTCGACAATCAGAAGCATCGCGAGGATGAAAGAGGATCGCCAGGTTGGGCCCTTAATCCTCGATTCGGGGGCGTATCATGCGCAAGGCTAGAAATGAAATAGGGTTCCCGATAAAAGGGAAATTGGAACTTTCCCAAGCGGTGGGTACCGCGTCGGTGGGCGTCTATCTTTCGTGAAGAAGCTAAGGCAGCCGTAAAAAAGCGCTCGCCCTTTTGCCTGCCCTTTGTGCCCCAGGCTGAGAATTGCTGAAAGTGTTGATCTTGATTCGTATTACAACCTGTATATGTATATTGTACAATTCTTCGGAACTGTAATGCCTGTAGTTGTAGATATAGAACCCTTTAAATCTGCAACGACTGAGTTGTAGCCCTTAGAAATGTCCCTCCATTTTTATGACACTATCAAATGTAGATTATACTGTATTTCGATGTTGATATACAATTCTTCCAATCTGTAATGCGAATAAAACCATTATTATTTGAATTTGACACCCTTGTTGTTAAAACTCTCAGATAACGGAACAAAATTTATGTTTGAAATTTCGACGTTGGAGATCGAGAGCAGTTCGAAGAAATCCGCTAATGGATCAAATTTGTGCCCCTCAAGATCAACTGATCACCGAACCATTCCGGAAGTGAATTACATGCACCCCGAAGTGCGGTGACCTGATTCGAAAGCGCGGCTCTAATGTAACTCAATCTTCGCGATGAAAAATCAATGGAACGTCGCCTACTTCATAAAATATCCAAACTCGCCGAAGTCTCAGTCCGCGAACACAGCGAGTTTAGTTTGCAAGTCTCGAAACCGGAATGTCGAACTCAGTACGCTCGTCTTTCGGTTCTGGTTCTCCAACCAGCAGACGAGAAATTAACCCAGAGAAGGGATAGCGAGCACGCGTTTCCGCGAAGATTTCCATTTCCTGGCAAATAATATGGTTCAATTTGCAGACTGCGCGCATTCTTCTCTGTATCCCCACCTTCCGTGTAACCTCGTTTCGTTAGGGACCGAAAGAGAAAGACGGAAAGAAGATGTACTGTCGAATAGAGTGCTACGGGAGAGAGAGAGAGAGAGAGAGAGAAGGACTTTGCATAGGGAAGGTTCATTTGTCTTCGATTCCCGGAACGCACCTGGGAATAGAAGCTTACCGCTCGTTATAGGGCTTACCGATACGGAAAGCCAGGCCATGCACGCAACCATGGTCGTTTCCGGTAACTTTGTGGAAGGGAGGGGCAGGGAGAGTGCTTTGACGAGACTGCTAATCGAAACGCGGCCGAAGGTGTACACGAGCCACGCCATGCCTCGTTCCCAGTCGCGAATTTACCCTTTCTCGCTTTATTCCGTCAGGTTCGAGCCAAATTCTTGCGATTTTACCCCGTTACATTTGTATGGATGTTTCCAGATAGTGGAAACACCTTGCATATTACAATCTGAAATTCTAGAGCACGTACCATAATTTCTTTTACGACTTTTATCATAACGGACAGTGAACCAAACACTAACAAACACTAGCATGTAATTATTTAGGCAAATTTTCGACCAGCTCGATACGAAACTGCACGCCAATGGCGGCGGAAGGGTGCGCAGGAGCGGTTTTAAGGCGGAATAAGTTAATTCTTTCAGGGACCCAGATTTGTTTCCACGGGCGCGCAAATATTACTCGAAATAAACCGGAGGAATATTAATGCCGCTCGCCGGCTGATTTTTTCTCCGGCCAGTGGTTGACGTGCGGGATAACGAGTTTTTTTTCGAAACGAAATTTTCATCCCCGTGTCTTCTACGCTGGCGGCTTCGTTGACGCAGAATTCAATCTTTCCGGAGCATTTTTCAAGCTGCCCCGAAATCTCGGTCGAATAATATTTTTCCCCGACGACGAGGATTTCTCCCCGCCCCGCCCCCTCTCGCTCTAGTCACCCTCCTCCTCCCGTGATAGAGGGGTTGCTGCCGAAATTCGCGGACGAAAACATGGCCGGGCTTCTTTTGAAAAAGTTTACGCGGTCAAAGAATGGGGAACGGTTATCACGCGAATCGTCGTTTCGACGTCGGAATGCCGAAGTTCGTCGCGCTGACGATTCCCTTCGTGCGCTACTTCGTACGAAATTTATGAAGCGTGGTGGGATTCGTGGGAAAAAGGACCAGCACCGCCGCGATAACCGATATGGGGGAGGAGAACGGACCCATGAGGGCTCCGAGCCGATAACCTATCGAATTTTCTGTTCTGCACGGAACGCCGGAGAAAGGAATTTGTCCAATCTATGGAACACCCGATCATCCCCTAAGTCGCGTTCATTTCCCTGGCCTGGCTGCACCCTAGACAAAAATCATTCGTACCTTTGCCAAAACTTGCCAAACTTAAAATATTTTTCCCGCTGTCTTTTGGTTAATGCATATTTTATTTACATGAACAGAAAAATTTCCATCTATTATATGTCTACTTAAGTATTAGACTTGAGTTTTTTTGAGATGTTAGAAGGATCAATATACTAGGTGATTTACAAAAAAGTAATAGTCCTGGTTTTTAACTTTTTCGTCCAAAACATGTTCCACGATCGAGCAGCGTCCGCATAGTGGGACCGCGGTCGATCGTGTCGGCGTCTAAGGGTAGGTTTCGCAGAAAGGCGAGCGTACAGGAAATTTTCATTCTCGTCGCGATAACGCCGTGAAAACGAAAAGCTGGCAGAGCGTGACGCGATATACAGGGACGCGAGTGGACCGCAGGCGAGACAGATAAAGCCAGGGTGGAGAAGGGAAAGGAAGAGAGGAGAGGAGAAGAGAAGAGGGTGTAGCAAAGGGGTTGCGTTCTACCCGCGAAAGGCGTTCATCGAAGCGGGACCGCATTCGTTCCGTTTCGAATATCAAAAACAATTCGCCCGTGGGGCGCGGGCGCACGTGTCCAGAACTAGAAGGGTTGACGGTTCCACGTCGGCGACGAGAGATAGGGTGAGTGGATATTAGGCGGGATATCCGACGGGGATGACGGGAGAGAACCGTTCCGAATGAGACGGGTAGCAACGCGATATTAAAGCACGTCCGGAATGTTGCTCTTCGTGTCGTTAAACACTCGTACATAGTATCTCGCGTCTTGTACCCCCGTCCTTCTGTGTCTCACCCCCCCGTCTCTCTCTGTTCGACCCCGCGGCCTTCATCCCCCTGCGTTATTGCGCCGTTTCGTTTGGAGGGGCGAAAGATATTATACGGCTCGAATTGCCGGTACGCTGTTCGCAATAATGCGACCGGGTCTAATGGCCGGGGAGCGATAACGTTCAAATCCGATGTGTTTCTCGATCTTAATCGAGACATATCAGTTCCACGGCAACAAGTTCCCTCGTTTACGGAAAGTTCGAGCGATCTCCTCGTAATCGTTCGACACCGTTCCGCGCGCGTTTCCTTAATTCGTTCGATAACAAACCAAATTTCGAAGAATTTCTTTCGGATGTGATCCTCGAGAGGAGCGATCGGATCGAACAAGGACACTTCCGCGATCGTAAAACCGTCGTCTTCGACAGTCGAATTCCATTAGCCGACGAATGATTTACGACACTCATCGACGCCCCGATATTAAAGCGCGCCCGGAATGTTGATGCCCGCGTCATTAAACGCTTCTCCGACGTAATCTCCGTCATTTGCCACCCTCGCGGTTTCTGGGCCTCCGAACGATTCCTCCTCCGACGGAAATGGCGCCGGGAAATAACATTGTGCCCGAATTCGATGTCGATGCCTTCCGGGAATTAATTCGGTGACTGCCGCGTCGTAAAAATTTTATAAAATCAAACTGATATTTTTTTAACCTGTTGCGATTCCCCAGGAGCGATCATTTTTGTACACCTTCCTGATATAGGAAAGTATGCTAATCCATTCAGACATACATACTAAACCATGCAGCAATGAACGTGTTAAGTGACCCCTCAGCTTCATTCTCCATCATGCAAGCAGAATGAAATTTTTTAAACTGCTCCTCGATCCCTGCTAAAGCAGTGATTCCGATTCGAATGCGACCGAAGGCGGAAGGGCGTGGAGCCTCGCCCTTGCGCGGGATTCCATTAGGCGCATCAAATATTTATGAACTGCTGAGAGAAAACAGCGACAATAAAACGCGCGTGTTGTTTTAGCCGGTCGCGAGGAAAGGAAAGCGTGGAGGAGAGCATGTACACGGATTTCACGCGTCCTCTGCTGCCGTTCGGCTTCCTCTCGACGCGACAAGGATAAAAATCTAGGGGAACGAAGGGTAAAGGAGGGCCAGGACTGGCAAATAAACAAGAGCTGCTTCGGAGACCTCGTCCTTTCGTTCAGGAGGATGAAAAGCGTTTCCTCCCGACAACCTGAACGACGAATCACTCGCGACTGTCGTTTTGTTCCTCCTCGACGATCTTCCCTCCACCCCGCTAATCCTTCGGTCGCCCTCTTCCGAATCGGAACGGAATCCCCTCCACTCGGATCCAATTCCGATATTATCCATAATAAATAAACCCGGGAGCGCTGTCTCATATCGATCGGGAACGAGCGAATTGTTGCAAAAGATCGACGGGGGTTGCAGATCTTCGGGGGTTGCAGATCTTCGGGGATTGCAGATCGTCAGACATTCGAAATCGTTAGTGATTCCTCGAGACCCGCAGCATTTTTTCCGCGAGTCATGACAGCCGAAAGTCCCGGACAAACAATCCCCCCCCCCCCCCGTAAATTACTCGTCGAAACGCAAAGGGGTTGGTGGGCGGAGGTTCGGAAGGGAACGAAGCACCGATCGAACAATAGGAATGACCGCGGCGCGTTTTCCACGGGATGAAAGGAACGATCGATGTCGAACGGTGATTGGAAAACAATAAAGAAGAGGCGGAATGGAAAAATAACCGGGAAATATTTACTCGATAAATAGCCGGCCAGTCGAAGCGAAACAACAGGGCCACTGACTCCCGACTGGTTCGTCGATCGGCTACCGTATCCAAGGATCGTTGATTTGAAAGCCGGTAGTCTGGAGCTTTTATAGATGCTCTAGCTTGCTACAAAAGATTTTTCTCTGTAGCGTCACGCGACTTGCGAATCGATTCGAGAAAGTAAGAAACGATGGAACACACTTTTGTTTAAAGGTGCGTTTATGTTGCGGTGATCAATAAACTGTGGATCTTTATGTAACATAAAAATTGGAATTCTTCTTTTAATAATTTTAATAAGTGTCGAGGTTTCATATGAAGTTGTTAATTCCGGCGTCATGGAATGTATTTTGCTTTTTCTTGTCTTGTCGCGCGACAACGTTCGGAACGCCGATGTTATCGCCGTGCGATGTTCAATTAGAGCATAAGCTGAGGGTGTAGCTGCAACAGAGAAAAGGGTATACCGTGTAGGGCAGATCAGAGTGCTGTTACGTCTGCACGGTACAACAGAATTGAACGTCACGGGGCGGCGGGGTGGGTGTAGAGCAGAGGAAAAAAGGAAACACGGGAGCGACGCATCACGGATTCGGCGGGGTTACGCTGGCCAGAATCGCCGGTCTAACGAGACGATTTTCAATGGGACAATTTTCGTGGTACGCGAGGCTACAAACGCACAACGGCAAACGTGCCGATCGTGACCCTCTGGGACAGGAATCGGATGCGATGCGACGCGGGGCTCCGGGCACGCTCGTTCAGCCTCGTAACGAATCGTTACGAGGCGGACACGTAAACTCTTGGCTGCGTGATGGCGTAACGCATGCAAATTCCTGAACAAATGCGTAATTAGCGTGTCCCGGTCCCGGGCGGAGACGTGTTCCGCCGGACAGGAGAGAAGAGAAACCGGGGCCGGGAGAGTTGTTAAATCAACGAGACGATTTTCGATCGACCGATCCGCCGAACCCGAACTCATACCGAAACCCGTTGCCTCGCCATTGTCGCGGACGTGCGGTTCATGCTAATGTTACCCCCGGCCAAATCGAATGTTTTACAAGGCTCATGCATGTTCATACGCGTTTTTGACGGACGGGAATAAGTTACGTCCTCGATATGCGCATATTTATTTTCGCCCCGTCGACGTTTCCGCGTACCGCGTACGATTTCGACGAAGAAACTAAATCTGTGTACGGTTCGTTCTCCAGACTATACTTGAAAGAGACTCTATACCTTCCTGCAAACCGTTGTTCTTTCATGAACCATGGGGACCTCGTTATGCCAGCGACTATAGAGGAAGTCACGACCCTAATGGCGAAATTGCGAGGACTCGGTAAACGATCGGAATAAATCGATCACGATAGCATGGCGAGTTATGGAAAATTAAACGATCCTGACGACGGACGATCCCACAAAGCGAATATTCTACGAGTGTCTTGGCGCAATTCATTCTCCACTGTATGGGCTTTACTTTCTTCGATTTTATCAATTTTATTTTAGTGATATACTTTATTACTTCTCCACTCATTTTTGCCCTGAATGTACAAAATCCATGTTCGTGATCAGAGGAACCGTCAAGCCTGAAGTCGCCATCTTCGCGAGCGGATTTCGCACGATCCCGCGACAGTTTCGGGAACAGGGACTTATCCGAAGGGGTCGAGGATCCATTAATAACGGGAATCAAGTGAAATTCAGGTCGGCCGCTGAATCACTCGCATGATAAACGAGGGAAAGCTTTTTGGGAAGTGGCGAGCGTTTTAGGCGTCGGCGGGAGGATACGTCATGGGCGAGAGGGGGTGACATTAAAATATACATTACACGGATGGCGAACGGTTATTTATGCCCGGAACGGACCACGCTTTTCGAATCCACGGTATCCGTTCCGCGCGCGGACACCCCCTTCCGCACTCCTGCGACCGATCCGATACACGGCGAACATAATATCCGCACGGTCACCGCGCGGCGCGCGAGATCGCATTACACGATATCGATTCCACGGGGTCGACCAGTGCAGAGACAGACGATCCCGCCCCTTTTCTCCGGTGACCCCTCCGCAAACCCCCGAACCCACCAGGCCCCCTTCTTCGGGCCAGGCTTCATTAACCGAGGCACGCTAATTAATCGAGACACGCCGCCCGCGGAATCAAGATGCTACCAAACCGTACCGAACCGAGCCGAGCCGTTTGTGCTCCGAGACCCGAAACTACCGATGGAAATGAAACCACCAGTGGCGCCTTTGCGTCGCCGAACGATCTGATAGCCAACGGGCTACCTGCAATGCACGACTGCGAACGATAGCTCTTTGCATCCGATCCACTCTTTGATTTCGGCTGAACTGATCCCTGGTATGCTCCCACACACTTTTCTTTCTTCCTTTGCCTCGATTGGCAGCGATTACTGTTGTAGACATCATTTAGGAGGTGTCAAACGCCAACTCAAAGAAGAGGATGCACGAGGTTAGGGTTGTCAGACTGATTCGCTAGCTGGTCGTGAGGTGTTGGTATCATGCGGAGATCGTAAGTTGTTGACCATCTACAAACTAGGTGTAGTATCTTCTATTCATTTAAAAGATGAGACTCCCTGGAGGGCATTAGGTAGAGCTAGCAGCATAGACCTCTTGGCCCTGTGCCATTTGTAGGCCCTCGGCAAGTTACGGCCTCTGCAGGGTACATGTTCTGCACTGTGGGTCATTCCTGCTTCTTTCATTTGGTCCTTTTGGTAGCAGCATTCCTACCACTCGTTTAGGGAGATTCATCTGCATCTTAATAGCAAATGCTATATTGTAAATTGGTTGTAGGGTTTTCTCATAATCCTTATTAAATCTCTCTTGCCACAAGTGCATAAAATGCGCTGCCTGGACACGAACAAAAACAATCACAAAATCGGAAAGGACTGCTTCAAACAAAAGTTCCTTCAATCCAATTGGACCAGTCTGCCAGTATCTCTGAGCAAGTACACCTAAAAAATTGACGAGTAAAGGTGACCCAGCCGATCATAAGTTCCATCGAACGAGGTATCTGCTACAGAGAACCCTAACTCCGAAGATCAGTATCTCGCAGCAGAGGTAAGAGACTCGTCGTATCTTCGATGGATGCCTTGGAGTCAGCCAGCGCAAATTAAATGTACGGTGCAGCAACGTGCTCGTTCGGCCCCGAAACCCGTTTTACTGCACTGCATTCGGGGCAGTCATAAACCCAGGGCTGTAAAGCTTTGCGACTATCCCCGACTTTCGCGAACTCTCCCAGCGGTAATTGTCGCTAGGCGTATACGCAGCACAGACGTTCGCCTAAACGCGTACCCCGGGTGATCCGCTAAGTTCCTTTCGAAGATCCAGTAGCGGGGCTGCGCGCCGCGCGCACGAGCCAACTAATTATAAAATACTGCGAGGCATCCGTTTAACGGTGTGTTTTACCTCCGAATTACACGCGAGCTAGTTGCCCGAGCACGTGTGCAAACGGCGCTCGGAACACACTGAGACACACGGGACGCGCGCGTCCTTCAAACGGAAACGAGCCCACTAGGGCTTGCCCTGTATCGTTTCTTCGTCGTCATTAAAAAATGGTACCAAGGAAAACAATTTTCTAAATTAAATTTATCTCTTCAAGATTTGTGTATCGAATTGAAATGAAAAATTTCTGAAAGCTGAGTGCGATCAATTAATTCTTCATCTTCAGTTAAGAGGTTAAAGGATGTCTGAGAACTTTTCTTTGGAAATTGACTATAACATTCTGTTAATAAATCTTGTTAATAAAATTTGAAGCAACATTTCCGGCTAACTTTTGCGAAGAATATACCACAGGGATTTCTCCCGCATGCGATTTCCGGTGACAGGAAAACGAAGCCTCGCCCCAGATAAGACCGGGACGCGTTTTGTCCGCGGGGGTGGACTGTGTGCGGATAACGCGGACTCGGTCAGTCTGCCAGCTGAAACTCGATAGGAGTTTCGAGAGCAGAACCAGTCGATCCATAAACAATACCGCGATGCTATCGTTGTTGGACGTTGCTCCGCACGGCCGTGAGGGAATCCTCCGGAGCGAGCGAGCGATCGATCGATCGGCACGCGTATCGCGCCCATACGCCGAGCCACCTTTCGATTAATTGGTATATAGTTTCCCGATTTCAGACCGCGCTGCATGTAGCCGCTCGTAAACCGATCGACCAGCGCTGCGTAATTTTCTTTATGGCCTCGGCGGTATGCTCTCCCGTGGTCTAAGACGGGCAAAGTTGATTAGGCTTTAGCGAGCTTCTCGACCGTCGATGGAACACCCTCGAGACTATTAACCCTTCGAAGATGGACATTTCCGGGAACTTTATGGCCGCTCAGATTCAGTCCGATCGTTACTGAGATACTTCTCTGAATAGATTTCTCGATTTCCTTCTTTTAGGTACGTTGTATCTTCTACCGGACGTAAAAGAAACGATTTCCTTCCGGAATTTCTTCCAATTGTACACAAGTCCCAGAATAGGCAACGCAGTAGACGCAACAAACGATATTTTTATTAATGATTTATTTTGGCGTGTTTAAATTATAAAAATTATCGTAGGGCATGATCGAATAAATCTTTTAAATCAAATATATAATAAAAATAACAAAAAATTAGTGTGAAAAAAATAACAAAAGATTAGTGTGAAAATATAAAATCAATGTTAAACTACTTGTTTCATGAAATAGCCCTATAGGTGGCTCGCAGCCTCGATGCTCAACAGACATGAAGAGTCTGAAAACAGAGTAACTCTTCGACAATTTAGCTGAAGATAAAGCCACGAAGAGTTAAGCAATCGTCAAACCACGGCTCCCGCGAAGTCGGCGTATCATCGCCGTTTTATTTCCTAGGGAACGCCTCGTTATCAGAGGAGCAGAGGCGGAAGAGTAACGAAGTTAATCGTCGATATTCGGGAACGAGCGTACCATGACTCATTTTCCCAAGGATCCCGTGGACGGGATGAGATCATCGGGGACCACCCTCGTGTCTCATCCCCGAGCCAGGTCGCGTATCCAGCTTCCAGAGCCCCTCCCCCTCCGTTCCAGCTCTCGCGATACACAATTCCATCCGGAATTTACGGTCGTTATTGCTTGCCGGCGGAGCCACGCGTTCAGCTATCCTCCAGGATTCCATTAATTGGATCTGGAGTCGGGTTACGGGTTTCTGTTCCCGTTGATGCTGAATCAGAGCAGTCGTAAGTACTGGCGTGCAGCTTTGCAGAAACGTATGGTTTCCCTCGCGCGGCGAATATCACGGTACCCCCGCAACCGATATCAGCGAAACTTGCTATCCGTGAGACAGTAACAACGCGGAACGGCCATTGTTCCCCGAGTTGTTCATTACTCCTGTCCTCTTCGCGCCAGCTCATAATTATTTCCTTGGCCTCTCTTTCCTATGGCCGACACTTTGTAAACGAATACTCGAGAGTCGACCCCCTTCTGCAACCTCTTGCCTGTCAATCTGCAACGACACTTCCGTGTCGATTTATACTAGGTGCTCCAGTTAATTGTTTTCCAGCTGCAACGACGCGAGCAATATTTCCTATGACGTCTACACGGTGCCCATTGACGGGCAGAAAGGAAGGGAAACGTTGTCATGATTTGTTGTAATTTTTTAGGGATTTTATTATTTCTTTATGCAGTGTAACTTTCAAATTTCTGAATAAAATCTTTGGTAAACTGTCGTTGATACTGCAAACACGAAATATGTTTAACAAAATGCTTCCTTTTCCCTTTCTTTTGTCTACACTCGACCGAAAGGGAAATTCTCGTTTTCGCAGACGGTAGATGTTAGATTTTCCGGGTGGAACGGACGCTGGTAGGTCGTTCCCACGCTCAATCTTCGATCGCAGGTGCCTTCTTGTCTCCCGTGTCCACCGTCTGAAATCCTCCGTTTCTCGAGAGGGAGAGAGAGAGAGAGAGAGACTTCGTCCTTCGTCCCTGCCGACGGCTAGCCGCAGACTCGCGGTTTTATCGAACAGAGGACGTCGGCTCCCTGCGGAGTTGCGTCGGTTTCCGGGCAAAAGGAGCAGGAATTTCGCCGGGCAAGAAAAGGTCCCTGACCTTTTCTCTCCTCCTAACTGCAGCGCCTCTGAAACAACCTCGATATTCCCCGGCCTTGAAAAGAATCGTTTAGTCCGAACAACCATCAATGTCGCTTATCGTTCACCGCTGGTGGCGAAAATCTGCGCTCCGGGCGAGGAAGGGACCATGCATCATTGGCGGTTGCCTTTATTTACCGAATTCCTCTCGGAACTGGGGTGGAAAAACGCGAGTTAGAACGAAGGATCCGAGCCAGAAAGGAATTCTCTCTGTGGCCGGGACGCTAAGCTCTCGGCTGAATCCATTAGCTGATGCCATTAATATCCCGGTAATGATGAGCGATGAGCTAGCGCGAGATGGAACGGCATCGCGGGGAGCAAGACAAGTCGCGTCCCTAAGTGCAAAAGGGGGGGTTGGGGGAGTGATAGTTCCTCATGGGGGACCCACGAGCTCAGGGAGCCCGCGATCCCATCGAACCTCGCACACCAACATCCGCGAGACCTTTGATAAATGCTGCTTCACTTGGCCCATCGCCAAACAACACGCAGCACAATATTCCGTCCCGCTTCTCTATTCTGCTTGCGCGACCGCGCCGACTTATCGATGTAATCAAATCGCCAACGGTACGGGCCGCTTTCTACGGACTAACAATCCACCACATAAAGGCAAATTTATTTGCTAAACCGTGGGTGCAACGTGTTCGAAATAGCTACCTCACTGTGGTCCTCTGTACCTCGGTAGCTTGCGGATTCGAAGACAGAATTTTCGATTTCCAGCACGATAGAGTTCGATATGCTAACCAACCAACGAGTTTTGGAAATGTCGTTTCAGTTAATAGTCAATGAATGGCGTCATAATGGTGCACAGTATGATCTTGAAATGATCTTGCGCCCTAAAGTTGTCCAATTATGTCAATCTTTGAGATTGAATAATCCTATGAAGACCAATTCAGAAAATGTAGTCTTGGAGGACGAGTGGCACCATGGTAGTGTATAGTATGCCCTTCAAATGACCTAGGACCGTAAAATTGTTTACAGTAAGATTTAATCCTGCGAGTACAATTTTGCTAAGAAGTGTCCCACCCGGTTTTCATAACGAGAGCGAGATGAGAATGCACCGTTGCGTCTCGGGATCGACGGGTTTGGCTGGCGCGCAGCCAGGCGACAGAATACCCATCGACCGACTATAATGCTCGCGGACGGGCTTATCGATACGCATTAAATCGGAGGTCCCAAAGCGCGTCGTCGTCGCCGGTTTCGCACCTCCAGGTAAATGAGTCTCTTGCTCACAATGCGTCGTCGATCGATCTCCAGCGACAATGGCCACCGACGGAGATGACGACGGCGGAGGAAGTTTCTCCGACAACCGGGGATCCTTCGCACCGAAATCACTTTCCCTTTTCGCAGGCGCGACACGTAACCTCGCCCTCCCTCGCTTTTTTTGGTCTGGGTCTGGGTGCTCTTTTTCAGAGGAGGACGCGTGACGAACCGTTCTCCGAGGCTGATGCTCGCGTGCATGAGTCCTCGCGACAAATCCTGCGTGAAGCTCTTGACGTGAATTTCGAAGGGGTTCCATTCTTGTCTGATCCGCGAGCTTCTCTACAGTTGATGCAGGAAGTTTGATAAATGAAGGATGGAGATGTAATCCAAACGGACTCTGTCAGTTTGCGATGGTGTCATATAATTTAATGGCTTTGCTGGTCACTTCTCTCTATGCCCTTGTGGATCAGTCTGGCAATCTTCATCGAGCTGCAGATATTTCAACGCGTGCTGTTGACTACATATAATTTAGTAGAAGTACCCAAAAATGGAACCAGACTAAATTGGGAAAGGTTTTGTTAATCAACCAACTTTGATTTCCATTTCCTTCGTAGTAGCTCCTTGCTGCGTCAATATAACGATTCTAACAATCTCTGTTAGAATCTAACGATTCTGCAATCTCTTAATTACACGCTGGAAATCATTTTCTTCGAATTAGTTTCTTCTCGTGAAGCGTCTGTTGCGACTCAACGCGAAGTTCTTCTACAGCATGTGTGTGTATCAACGCGTTCTACAGTATTGCTCTTTGAACTCCGATTTCACTTTTGGAGACAAGAAGCTACAAGGAATAGTCATGCCAAAGCAGTTGAATCTTTGCAATTTGAAGCAAAATTTCATGTTCATCCTTTGCTTCCTCAAGCCGAATGACAAATCGCAGCGCCACGAACACGGGTCTATTAAATTGTTTGTAACACATATTGAGACATTCACAGCACGTTGAGATGAGTTAAATTACATGCCATTACCGGGTTTGAAATATTTGTATTGGATATTATCGAGGTATCGATTTATGGTTTAAAAGTCATCAGTCCTGTTTAATTGTATTTTTATTAATGGGATATATGGATTTTGGTTAATAGTACCAGTTTGAGCGTGTCACAGTCGAATTATAGATAAATTTTCGCGTTAACAGGATGTCAAATTTAGTCCAATTTAGGACGTAAAATGTTAATGCAACATTTGCTGAAACGGTGCACGGAGGTTAACAAAATTAACGTTGGTGATTTAACTTTCATATGAACGACAACTCTGTTAGCACGATATTGTAATAGCAGTCATTGTTATTGCAGTGTTATTGCAACGGATTACGTAGAATTATTAAGGGACCACGATGAAACAATTTGCTACAGCCAACATGTTTGCAATCTATTCAAATATTCCAATATTTATAAATGCGCTGAAAAGCTGTATTGCAACTTCTGCCAAGATATGCTAATTATAACAGGTTGTTGTTGATGCATCGATTAATCTTGACAGAACTACTTGATGTCAGTGCATTGATCGCAACTACCGTTGCAATTCGTATTCGTCGAACGTATGCTACGCATCCGCTCTGAGCCTCCAATAACAGATGCAACGACTAGACTGCACATTTTCTTGTGCTATATTTCATAAAAACTACTTAAACAAGTCGTTATTTTCGTTCGTTAAGTATGTCGAGGAGTCTAAATATAAACTGAGAAGCTAATCAAATATTCATTTATTTTTTAGTATTCCACGGATTTGCATAATTGCATAAAATCCGCGGTTTAGTAATTTGCATGCGAGCTGCGAATCCGTATGCAGATTTGCGTTTTTTTCAGACTATTATTACTGTGTCGCTCTTATTATGCAGTCCTTAAAGCTTCATTTAGAAAACACTTGCTGGCTGATGATGTATAAAATAATTCAATTGTCGGAAACGAGTGTTAATGAAAGAGTTGACAACATGAATTCACCGTGAAAAATTCGTGTCTTGATTTTATCACAAAGTGTATCCATTTCGACAAGAATTAATTATGACACATTTGTATATTCATTCTATGAAAGAAATTGTCCACGAGCAATTTTCATGATCCTCTTTAGATAGTAAGAATTGTGTAAAAAACAAATGTTTTATGGTTAATTTTTTTGTATTATAAAAGTCTGTATTCCGCTGATCTGCATAACAATTACCACGAAACGCAAAAAGACCTGCTGAAACTAATAATAATTCCGGAGCCACAGATGAGTCTGACAAAACTTCTTTTTTGTTCCAGATGATCGATGCCTCCTACCACACGAACCCATCGTTGCAGAGCACCGCCCTGATCATCACCTGCGCGGTGGTGTTGCTGCTAATGGCGGCGATCGTCTCCGTCGTCTTCTGGAAGTGAGTACAGCTTTGATTCCCTCTTTGACGAATAAACAGTAAACTCGTTCCAGCAGCTCGGATATAAGCGAACATAGTAAACGTCGTCGCGTGTAGAACAGTTCAGGGTCGTCGGTTCAGCGGCGTCACCCCCACAGCAATAAAGACTAGGTTTCATTCCGGCTGGACGTCATAAGGTGTTCGGGTCTTAGGGTCGCTAAGGTTGTAACCATATTTCAGAAGTTCGAGTGCCTATCCACGTGGAGGGTTCCTCGAGCAAAAGGGAGGAAAAAGGACGATCGAATAGGGCTGAATATTCGCGATTCGCCATTCCAGCGGTCACTAAATTAGCTGAAAATTGGAGGTTCGGCGTCGACCCATTCGACTACCGTTTGCGTATGAAAATTATCGTCCTTTCTCCTCCGGCAATCTCCGTTGAAACTGTATGAAGTATTCACCGGGTATATGAGGTCGGAAGAATCGAGACAGGAAGCGGGTGTCATTGTCATTGTCATTCCGGGCAGCGCTAAATTAGCCGTGAATAGGCCAATGCGGAAGCTAAGGCCTGTCTGGCACCGGCCGCTCTAGACACCAGCTCTATAATCTATTGTGCCTCCGTGGAATCCTCCCGAGTGTACCCCGAGAATATATACGTGTGCCGGGACACGCAGGGCCTATAAATTCTCGCGGGGGTCCTAATGAACTTTATTTCTCTCGGCCAGACGCCGTACCAAAGAACCTCCAGAAAACTTTCTTTCAACGAGGAAACCCGCGTTCCGGGATCGAACACGGGACAACGGCAGTTGTATTAGGTTGGTGACATAAAGTCTTGTTAAATATTCATTCGTAATTGTTTCTCGCACTTAGGGCCAAGTACATTTAAATTATTCTCCATGGATGATTTTCTATGATAGTTGATAATAAATATTTCTAATGAGAACGTGATAACACAATAGAGGATAATATCATGCATCTTCTAGCAACTGCAATAATTATATGTCCTAAAGAGACACGGGGTCTGCTGAAGGGTTGACGAAGGGGAAAGGATTTAGAGCCCGTTCAACTGCCTAGATCGTCTAAAAATCGCGTCTTTGAGGAAACAAGGAGGCGTCGAGACGTCGTTACGCGCCGACTAGCAAGAACAGCGGTGTGCTGATAATCTCCGGACACGGTAGAGCTGGTCTCTCTCCCGCTTTTGTAACCGCGTAAGCAAGTTGCCCGTGGATCCTTGCGAGATCGAGCCCCGTACAGGGAAGAAATATGCATCCAGCGAGATACGTGTGGCCCCGAAAATTTACGCGGCCCCAGCGTTCGCCCCATTCGGACATTGTCTCAGACTGCTTTACGCGCTGCGACTCCGTAAAAAGTGAGATACAATGGCGGAAAGGAGGGTTTCTGGAGCCGACCGAGCCGCCTACGTTAAATAGAAAACGGATTTTCCTATTCGGCGAATAATTCACCAGCAGGCCGCCTTTCGCGAGAAATCTTAATGTTTCCGCGAAAGGCAAGACCGCAGCACTGCGTTTCCTTCTTTGCATCGCGTTTTGGCTTACGATAACGATACATTCTTGCTTTATTATCTCATGAATCGATAGAGAACCAGCAAAACGGTTAAAACATGTAAGAGCCTCAGAAATTGTTGTACAGGGTGTAAAGAAGCTATTCAAATTAACCTAGATCTTGAATTTCAAGATCAATTTTGTTTTATTGCGTCTTATTCTAATCGTCAGAAGGGTAGAAAGTATAAAAGGAACCACATGGGTCAAAACGCAATCGTTCTCTTAAAAAATTATAGCGGAATTTTTTCATTATTAAACTGATTTTGATAAGGATCAGCACGAATGTTAAATCGTGTACGAGTCTCAGAAATTGTTTGATATAATTTCCTAGGATAATGCTTCATCTGATTTTGCTTAATAGCATAATCGCTCGAGTGCCTCGAGCCTTTGTGAAAATCTGTGATGCCACGGTGCTTCTGTATTTAATTAATTAATGCTTTGAATTAGCTACAGCGCTTGCGACAACACATGTTTCAATTTAGTACACGTTCCACAGGCTGTCGCCGATCTGGCGGTACAAGCCACAGCGAGGTAAACCTACATGATAACATAAGCCGAAAAGAAAGAATAATGTTTTTCGATCGAGGCTTCTCGTTTTCGAAAAAAAATGAGTTTGAAAAACTTGAAAAAAAAGTCAGACTCGTTATAAACACTTGAAACAGAACCAGTTTGACTCGACTGACTGATGGATAGACTACGTCGACTTTTCCCAAAAAAGAAAGAAATCACCGTATAGTGAACTGCAGCATCTCACGTGCAGAACGACGACGCGACGTCGTTTCCGAGGCGTTATAAAGATCTCGGGGACTCATTTGTCGCCGGTGCGCAGATGATTGCTCTCGGGCGCATTATTAACCGTGCGCGGATACGAGAAAGCCATTAGCGTTGATGCGGCTGCAGACGGCCGTTACAGCGAAAGACACGGTTGTTCTCCGGCGCGGCGCGAAGAGATTCAAGTCGGTGCTCGGTGGTAGGACGACAGGACGCGACGTTTACCGCCTCGGCGAACGAGTCGGGGAACAGCCGAGGGAATGAGATGCCACCCACAAAGTCCGGGAAGAACTTGAAGCAGAGCGTCGTCGTAGCGAGCACTCGAGAGGTTCAGAGTCGCTCGCACGCCTGTGGGCCACGATAATGGCTGGCTATTACGATAAACTGAAAAAAAGCGGCGGGCTAGACGCTGTTGTACAAACAGCCTCGGACCACGGTTCCCCGTCCAAACAAATTATTCGTCGATCGTGCGAGCGAGAGATCGCCGATGGGGGAAGTCGAGGGCAGGTTGCACGTGCAGGAATGTTTCACGTTCGAGATGTCAGAGGGGAGGGAAGTCGCGAGGTGTCGGTACAACAGCCACGCTTGAGATGTTACCGAGAACCAGCGATAATGACTGGCTATTACGATAACCAGGCGAAAAAGAGCGCCACGGATATACAAGCTCGACATTGTCGCGATCCGCGAGACCTCGAGAGTCTCGCTAAAGATACCACACGATCCTCGATCCTCAATGCGGCCCTCTGTCCGATCCAAAATCGTCTTGGCCCGCTGCCGATCCTAAGGAGACGGTTCATCGATCGTAACATCATCGGCCGTCGCGACCTTTTGCCAACGTGCTCGCGAGATTACGATGCCCGATGCCAGACCTATCCTCGGAAACAAATATCGCCGGCGAATAATCGAACGATCGTATAGTATTTCTTCTGTAACGTCCTTTGACTCGGCGAGACGCTCGAGAACATTGGGGGCTGTCTCGTCTGCATTGGCTAGAGCTGATATTGCGATTTATAGACTGGGGAAAAGTACAGTACATATTATTTTCTGGGAACGTTCGCTACTCTAAAAGTTATTGGCGGAGGTTCAATTTTGCGAAACCTCTCATGCCCCTTACGGTGAATTTTGCTTCACCTATTTCCAGTTTTCAGATGCAAAGTAAACATTGTTTCCATCAATTGTAAGAAACAGGAATCAAATAACAAATCGAACTTTTCAAGTTCCGTACTGAGAGTCTACATTAGAAGAGCTCTTTTATGAAGATCTATCTCCTAAAATAGAAGTATAAGCAAAGAATATTTCAAATACATTCAGCCGTATATGCACACATAGAAGATAGGATTGGAGACAGGGATCAAAAATTTTATAAATCTCCCAACAGTAGAAGGATTGTTGAAGATGGTTCACAATAAAAATTTTATAAATCCCCTAACAGTAGAAGGAATGTTGGAAATGGTTCAATAAAAATGTTATAAACCTCCTAACAGTAAAAATAATTTCCCAGCAAAGTTTTTATAGAATGATGTAGGAAATGTCTACATTTGCACGAAAATCCACAATCGAATTATGAGCTGGTTTACCCGAAAGCGTTGAACGTTTCCAACCACAAGCTCGATTTAATTCGATTCGAAGCTCGATCGCAGGGCATCGTGAGGAACCTTTCAACAAGGTCCGGTTATTTTTCGAGTTTTTCAAAGCGAAAGCGGTTGGTCAGCACGTTTCCTGATCGAGATCCCCTGCGCCTTTAATCACGATCTTGGACACCCCGTACGAGCGTGTACGAGCGTATACGGGCACGTACACGCGAGCGGAACGCGGCGCTGGTTCGTGTCCCGAGCAAACGCGGAGAACCAACACGGCCGCGCGTAGTTTGTATGCTAATCACAGCCGTGTTCTCCCATCTCCGCGTCCTCTCGTCCTCGTTCCATCCGCGCGATACAACGTTCTCCTCTCTTCGACCTCCCTTGTCCCCGGCTCTGTCTCCCTCTGTCGTTGTATCCGACGCGTTCCCTCTTACCCGGTCCTCTTTCTACCCGGCTCGATGCGATTTCCTGCCCCGACGCCGCGCCGTCGTCGTCACAGTTCCAGCCAATTCGCGATAATTCGACGCCGTTTCGAGCAACGGCCACGCGAACGGGACGCGATTCGTCCGTTCCGTTCCCCCTTCTTCGCAACAGACCTCATTCCTACCGGGAGATCATTGTAATCGAGAGCTGCGACAAATTGTAAGTGGACTTAACGCGCCGCTTTATACCTCTACCGCCTCTTCAGCTGCTACAGCACCACCCCAGATTCTCTTTTCTTTTTTATAGCTCGAGGTGAGCGAACTACCCCAAATTTCATCATTTTATTTATTGCGTATGGGATGGTTCACCGAATTGCGGGGTCAGAGACCTATTCCAGTTTTTGAGACATTTTGTTTAACCCTTTATAGAATCGGTTCGATGTACCAACGTCGTCCCTGAAGGGTTGACACCTCATAGGTTTCTTGCAATTGATGCAGGAAATGTTTCTTTCTGATGGGCAGTCTAGTCATAACGAATCTCATCCTCGAACTACTCTCATGTATTACACTTTGTCGCCATCATCGTTTCAAACCGTGACGACTTCAATCCTAAAGACCATTTCGAACGAGCATTCCTGATTGTAACTCTCTTAATCCATTTCATTGAAAAACCAAAGATTGCCCTTCGTTACCTACACATAGTTTGAAGGTACATTCCGTAGATTCATTTTAATCAAAATCATCCCACCGCCATCGAGGGTTAGACGGGAAGCCAAAGAAGCGGCGAAAAAGAAAAATCGGCAACACGATTTCAAGACGCGTTTGAACTCGTCCCTTCTTTCCACCCTGAAAAGGGAAGTTTTAAAATACGGAAAAACCGAGCAGATCCGGTTGCAAACGAAAGAAGCTGTTGGCAGCGAGTCTGGGTAGCCGAGCAAAGATCCCGCAGCCCTTATTTAACCGGCGGGGCTCCGACGCTACAGGCGATGCCTCTTCGCCTAATCTAACCTATATTTTTCTCCGTTTCGCCTCGCAGCCGACTATCAGCTTGTTCCCTCATTCACCGATAGCTATCCCGGTGTGTTCCGAAGCCTCGTCTAGACGATGGCTTGTATTGCTCCCATTTCCACGGCGGCGCTCTGAATGCCGGTGCGAGAGAGAGAGTTAGAGAGAGAGAAAGAGACAGAGAGAAAGAGAAAGAGACAGAGAGAGGGGGTTGCGCGGAAAACCGCGGACAACGTGTCTGGGAGCGTGCGGATGAAAACACCGGCGGGCTCAATATCGGCGAACATTAAAGCTGATCCGATACTTTGCGCGGCCCAAATTGAATCCGCCGACGACGACGCGATGGAGTGCACGTCCCTGTAACGCTCTCTCTCTCTCTCTCTCTCTCTCTCTCTCTCTCTCTCTCTCTCTCTCTCTCTCTCTCTCTCTCTCTCTCATTCCTCTGTCTCTGTGTCAGAAGTGTGTCGCACTCGAGAAGCGATCGATCAGCCTCTCGAATCTCAACGGCGTTAACCGGAATCCGGAGAAAGCTCCCGGGAAACCAGAAATTCATTTCCTCGTTCTTCCACGTCGGCTTAATTCGCCTTTTTACCCATTGCATTTTCGAGCCTGCAAGACTTGGTACAATTCAAAGGTCCAGATGCAGCAGGAAGTAATTTTAGGGGATGATGCTTTCTGGCTTCATCTCCGCGAAATCCATGAATTTATTTAAGAAACAGTCATACCGAGCAAAAATCGAGTTTAACTAGCGTCGTTTCGCGCTGTGGAAGGGCATGGTTGCACCGTCGTATGTACTCGTTAATTCGAAGGTTCGAATGTGCAGAGAAGCGCGAGATTCGCGGGGGCAATAACGATAAACGCCAAATACTCGGGAGGAACGGCGCGCACCGGAAGAAACAGAAACGAAACAGGGCAAAAAGGAGGGCGACTCTCCGGGAAACGGTCCGTTCGACGATATTTTCCAGTTGCGCGGTGGATAGCATTACTTACGTTCCACTTGCCGCGGCACAGATTCCAGACGATGTAAACGGGGAAACAAGGAATTGCCAGCGGGGGAGGAAACGCGAACGGGCCTGGGATCGCTAGTCCGCCGGTCCGTTTCCTCTTCCTTTTTCCCTTCTGTATTTCCCTCCACCTTTCTGGTCTGCACTTTGTCTCCGTAAGCCACATTCGGGTCACCGGCGCAACGGGGATGCTTTAACGATCTGCATTGCATGAGCACTTCCCTTCTGCGTCTCTTTCTATCTCCTTCTCTCGCGTTCTGTAGAAGAGGGAGAGCCTCTATCTTGCTCTTTCCGGGATGGGACGCTGTTCTAGCTGCTCTCGTCTTCTTGAGTCTCCTCGCGCGGACCATCCCTCCTATACACCCCCGCGACGTCGTCACAGTTTCGGATTGCACACGACGGTTGACAAACAAACCCCCCGTTGTTTTGCACGGCAAACAAGCGGTTACGGAATCCCTTTCCATCCACCGTCTCGTGCGCCGCCAGCCTTCATTCTAAGGAAATCCGATTACCGGGCGTCGAGCAGTCATTGACCATTTCCTGAGAATTTCTTTCGCAGACGATACGGCTCCGGTAACGAGGTGCATTAAGGTGGCTGTTTATTTGACTATGCGATGTGTGGGTCACTTCATTCTGAAAGCATAAAGTGTGCAGGTTCGAGTGGAACATGTTTTAAGCGTTGCGGTGTGAACGTTTAAGAAGAAAAGTCCCAGACATTCATTTTCAGAGCGGTGCAGCCAAATTTCGTATAAAATGTTCTCTTGTGATGTTATCATCATTTGTACGTCATTTATAATACGTAAAGAATAAGGGATGAATAATCGATCTTGAGACATGCTTTAGAATCTGCACAGTATACAGAAGGGTGAATGCGTTAAAAATAATACATCGATGTTCTTAAATTCTCAGTATTTCTCCAGCTTCAAGCTTCACCCACCCACTTCTGTATAATAAATGTATAAAATCCTCAGTCTAATTATTATGCAGCCGGGGGCTTTCATAAAATGTGGCACAGAGTAATAAACAGTAATAATGTTCAACTAAAGTAACACACAAACAGCAGAAAGCCAGAACATGAATAAAAATTATCTCCTGCATAAACAAACGAAGGTTCGTCCAGAAAAAGAAGATAAGCTAGTTCCGACAATGTACCTCGTAAAAAGACACTAACCCAAAGAGTACGACCAAACAATGGGACAAAAATCAGAGGAAGTTAAAAAACCGGTTAATTAATTTTCGCACCGGAGCATCAAAGGAAACGAAGATTCCGCCAACCGAAGTGTAGGTCTCGGGACCATCTGTTCTTCAGCACGTGGTACTGAAGAACAGTTGTTCCAGACGACCCGAAGGACACCGAGGTCACCAGGACGTGGTCTGGGGTGTCGCAAGCTGCGGTAAAAAATCTATTTGCCTCGGGGAATCCCCGGGGCTGTGGGACGAGTGTGCGGGGGCAAGTTGGCAGCTTGCGAGAGTATACACACACACGTACATACAAAGAGAGAGAAAGAGAGAGAGACCGTACAATGACTAGCAATTATGTAGAGTGGCGGACGTCTGGGTTGAGCCGGTGCACTCGGTGCACTCGTCTTCTTCGTCGACGCGGTCGTCCTGCTCGTCGACGGCGAATGGCGTCGTTGCAGTCATTGCTTGTTAACGCTGCGCCCCGGGTGTCTCCGCCTCCTTTCCCTCTCGTACCTCACTACGAGTGAGAGAGAAAGATAGAGAGATTCCTGGAGACATTGGTAGGAAGTGCACGCGCAAGAAAATCGCGAGATGCACTTACGGATATTACCGTGGTACGCAGCCGCTGCAAGAAGCAGCTGAAACAGCCTCGGTGTCAGAGTTCTGGGACAGGGAATTAAATCTGTCGCGAGTACTTGCGCCTGGATCGCGACATTTTTCCCTGGTAATTAGCTGGATGAGGATCATTTTCTCCCGAACGTCGTCGATCGTAAAAACGGGTCGGCCACTCGAGGGCGTTGAACAGGGCGCGAAATTAAAATCCGAAATAGAGCCGGTTAAGGAGAGTCTCGAGAGAGAGGGAACGGTTTACTCACACCGGGATGACGCTGTGAGGATCCTCTTCGGAAAGAGGAGAGAGAGGGAGGGAGAGAGGAGATCGTCGTCGACGTTAGATCGAAGGACGAATGATAATTAAGGGAAGACAAAAAAGTCCTCAAAGCCGGTCCCTTTTTCCTCATATTTACCCGGGGAATTAGTTCTCGGCCGGTTTCGATCACACTTCAAACACACCGGCCTCTCCTCCTCGTAGCTACCCGGCGTGCACCACCTTTCATTCGGTATTCGTTCCCCGGGTTCCACAGGGACTCGAAGGTTTTTTCACTTACGTGGGGTTTGTTTGGAGCCCGACGACGACGTGTCCTACCCTGCTAGTAATCAAGGGTCCATTGTGTCCCGTTCTCCGGGAGCCATTAGACACCGCGGACAGTCGCACCGGAAGCGCATACGTGCAGTTGCACCTCGTGTGTCCATCGTTGGATAATTTCGGGGACGTGGCTCTCTTCCCTCGCTCGGTGTTCAGAGAGGGATGAACGCACTATACCGCACCGCCACTGCTCCGGTATACGGAGCAGTGAATCATGCTCGTTGTTTCTGTATACGTAGCAGCAGATACCGAGAGGGGAAACGGTAGTCTATGGGTAATTTAACCCGTGGCAGCTCTGAATGGGTTATAATTGGTGATGACAGGCCGTCAGGAGAGAGGCAGCGTTCAACGGGACGAGAGAGTGTCGCTCTAGAGGATGGCGGCTGCTGCTGCTACTACCGCTGTGCCCGGGTTAGACGTCGCAGACGTCGGAGACACCCGCCAGATTTCTCTCTGTACGTGTGGGTGACGATTCAGCCGACTGACGCCGAAAGTTGCGATCCTTGAATGGCTTGTCAGTCTTTAGGCGCTATCCGACTACGAACATAATCGCTTCCGACGCCTTCGAGACGATTCCTTTCGGCCTTTCTTCTGCCAAGTTTAGATTGCTCGCTCTGCCGTTTCTTGACCCCGGGTTCGGCTCCAGATCCCAGCTACTGAGGCTGTTGTCCAAGTGCGTCCTCATACTTCTAAATCATATAGAATATGATTTGTTGTACAAATTAGCACATATTAATACATCTTTGATCAGAACGTTCTCCTGACTAGTTCGGTTATATGAACGTCTAGTTGCAGTTTTACTTATGTACACAGTACAAATTGATTCTTACGTTAATGATGCCTGTAACACGAATAGAGACGAATTCAACATTTAGAACATACAGGTTACAAACACGAAACAAAATGAATAATTTCCTTTCCCCTACACCGTCCATCCTCTAAAGCGTCGTCCTCGGACTCAGACCCAGCCCCTGTCATCTATGCTTACGTCAGGGTACGCTGATTCGTCGCGAAAGCGTACGTCCCGAGAACAGGTTCATTCAACGCGAATTCACAACTTCGCGGGACGCCACGTGACATTCAGGGAATCAGGAGAAGGTCTGTCCGACAGTTTCCCGTGAATCAAGGGGACAAGCTAGCCATCCAGGCAGCTAGGCAGCCATCCAGCCAGGCAGCCAGCTCTCGGTGGAAGCGGTGCGGTTCGATTCAATTACAACAGCGCCGGCCTAATTCGTGCAAAGCTGGTTTTGCGGGCCACCTATGACGGTGTACCACGGCACCAGATCCTGTTCCCGAAATGACGCACCTTATACCATCTGCTCGAGGCTCGGTGCACCGTGCATTCCCGACTCTGTCTCTCGCTCTCTGTAACCGTAGCCCTGTTCTACCACTCGGATGCTCCTCCATGGTGGTTCCGCGCGTAGACATAATTCCGTTCCCGCGGTGATATATATGCGAGCGTAGCCCGCGAAAGCGGACAGCGATTCTCAACCCAGTTTCATGCAAAAGATCACTAGGCAAATGCTTTGAAACTTTTGGAGCAAGTTGGTCAATGCAGTGCGAGATTGTTTACCATATGATACTGTTCTCAATTGATTGATGCGATCTTGGTTTCCAAAGTTGAACACTATGTTCTCTGAATTAAGTACTGTGCGATAACGGATAGAAGAGTTCACTGAGAACCGCTGACACGAGGGACAGCAGCAACCTCCGCCGTCATTCTAATCCCATTCCATCGCAGCCTCGCAGCCGGGAGTATTACCCTAACTGCCTATAATTACGTCATAGTCATTGTCTCCGCGCGTGCATCCCCGTTGAATGCCACAGAAGCAGTCCCAACCAACGAGAGCCCCAGCGTCGACCCTTTAGCCTTTCGATTCCGCCTCTGGTTAGCGAGGGGGCAGCTTGCGTGTCTGCTCGCGGGTCTGCTCATGGGTCTGCTCATGGGTCTGCTCGCTCGTGAACGCTCTGACGCTCGCCTCCCGGTTATCATCCCGATGCGGCGTGGCGTCCATTCTCGTCGAGACGAAACACGCTCGTCTCCGCACCGTTCCGCACCGCTCCGTACCGCTCCGGCCCGTCTCGGCAAGCGTTTCGTATAGCCCGCACACCTGCAATCCTCGCGGCCCCAGTTAGTCTCGCGGTCTCATTCAGCGCCGGTGCTCGTCTCGTTACGTTTTCATCCGCGTTGTACCCGGCGGATTCGCGCGTCGCGGACGGTCGTTCACCCGTCGGCTCTTTGTGCCCGACTTTCACCGCTGGTAATTGGGAAAGAAAATCGTCGAGACAACCCACGGAAAAACGAGTCGAGCACCACCCGAGAGAAAGAATCAGCTAGCTACCTACCTAGCTAGCTACCGACTTCTTCCGACGAGAAAGTCGCACAGCGACCCAGATACCGGGATATCCAGACATCAAAATAAGAAAACGAGGCGCTCTCGCAGTTACGAGCCGGCTCACGGAAATTATGGAGGAATACGACGTGTCACCGCAACGGTAACGGATACCCCTGTTACGCTTATCCTTCCGGAATGGATTCACGTTTCCCCCAGCCGGTAATCCGAAAGTGAGCACCCTTCCCCAGTTTCCCGGTGCATCATCGTCCGTCGAAATCCCACCGGGTGGCCTCTACACCGAATGGGTAAAACGATTCCATTCGCATGACCCTGTGTCTCGGTTACCTACGCGAATTAATTAACACCGTGTACCTTGCCTGGGGACGGCTAGTCGCGCGAAGATACAACCATTGCGCCGTGGATACGCCCGCCACTCGATCGGCTGATCCATATTCATACGCGCCGCGTCCGGCGTAAGAGCGGGATCGATCACTGTGTGCCGACGTGGCTAACCTCGCGGTATTATTTTGCTGCTGACCCGGCTTCACGGATGACGTATTACTTTATTTTTGTACAAAGAGATTGCAGTTGATAGGTGGACTCAATAGTAGAAATACTGGGGAAACACTGTTTTACGACTTTTTGAATTTATTAAACACGAATAACATAGATAGTTCTAGTAGATCTTAGCAAGGGATTAGAAATTATTTAGTTAGTGTTATACTTTAGCAAAGACTTTCCATTAACACAGGAGGCGTTGTCATTATTTTCTACAACCCCAGTGCATCGTTATGTTGCAGAAGAAAAGAACCCAATTTAATATCCCATCCTCAAGGATCTTGATAGAAGATAAAAATATACGAATCTAAACACAACCTATCTGCAAAGTAGTCATACAAAGCGCCCGAGCATGGTGTATCGGGGTCATCGCGTCGTGTGATCGAGAAAGCGGTTGCATCGTTGCACCTGCGACTGGTTGCAATCCGTTCGTATGCATATCCGGACGGAGTGCAGAGAGTCGGTTAATACACAGAGCGAGGATCCTCGCGCGATAATGTAAGCCGGTGCACGCGTAGTCCTCGATTAGTCGGCGCACGCAAGGACTCGCCGAGCTGGTCTAATGCGACGTTACGCCAGTTATGCTATGTCGAGTATGCGAACCACACTCAGGGGAACGCCGAGAGAGAGAGAGAGAGAGAGAGCCCAAGAGGGCGGATCTTCCCTCGGACCGCAGAGTCTGTCCTGCGGACGAGGAGCCGCTGCATATCGGCCGGCCCGCCGACGCGCAATTGCATTTCGCGAATTATTGGCGTATCGCCGGCAATTTCGCCTCTGTTCTCTGCGGCCCGAGTTCTGGATTCATGGCTGCCGGCGGATGTCTGTCGGCGGATCGCGACGCCACCGTCTTCCGGAAGCCACGAATTCCTTCGGTTATCGACTGCCATCGCTATGGTAGTACATGCAACCACCAGAGTATTGGACCGGCAAGGATGGGCCAGCAGTCGCGACCGATGGGAATCCCGATGGAATGGCCTACAGAACGATTCCAGAGCCTATCCGCCTTGGCACAACTTTCACGTAGTGCGCTGATTTCTGACAATCGAATGTATTGGGTGCATCGTTTTCTTTGATATAATGTTTGTGCGAGGATGATGCTGGATCTGGAACCTCTCGTTTGCTATGTCCATGAGATTGACGATTATGTAGTCTATTCAGCATTTTCAGCTACCCTTACACTGCGTTAACTTGACTGGAAGGGATGCCTTAGTACGTACTAGGGATACTTGATCCCTGTGAGGGAGACGTTAATTTTCTTAGCATGACACGGATATTCAAAGACACATCCTTGGGGATCAGTTCCTCAAAGCAGAATATTTTCCATTGCAGTTGACCTTTAACGACCTTGAATGACATTGAGTCGTAGGTCACTGTACGCGTCTGAGAACGCCTAGAAAAGTATATCGTTATAATTTAAAAAACAGAATTGTCCTTCATGTCCTCTACGAAAAAGCTATCCAATCTCCTGAAAAATGGCGACGGGTCCCGGAATATCTTTAATAAACTGTCGGATTGATTCGATCGAGGTGGGCACGAGAGGCGGTCGGTTAACAGCAATTACCGTGGCCAGAAGCCTTCGTAAATTCCCATTAGTCGCGCGCGTATTTGCCGCGACCGCAGCAACGCGACAAATGGAAATTTGACGGGAGTAGTTCTTTGGCGAGTTACCGGTTGAATTAATGCTCCGAGGCTGGCTCCGAATAGAATTCGATTACACCGATAATTACAGCTCATTGGCAGTGATTGCGGAATGGGAATAGTCGGTGTCGGTCGCGTTGTTCGCGCATCGAACCGACCATTAAAACCGTTGCCCTCTCTCGTCTTTTGTGTCGAGCCAGTTTCCCCAGGTTGGAGAGAACAACATTGCAAACCCAAGCGGGAGATCTGCGCGCAAAAAAGGACGTCACCGACCGAAGAAACCGAGAGGACAAGCAAGCGAGAGAGAGATGGAGGAAAAAGACGACGGGGAGAGAGAGTTCGCAAAATTTCATAAACAGAATTATGCTGACTACTCGTGGAACCGAGGCGAGATAGGAGGGAAAATCGAATTCAGACTCGGTTGAACCCTCTCGAGGAGACTCTTGCCCGATCTTGTTAATGCTCTGTTCGCCGTCTTCCCTGTTTCTCGAAAAAATAGAGATCTCGCACTTTGTTCGCTCGACTTTTGCCCTTTTATCCGCCGAACTAATTGCAAGTTGGCAACCATAGCTGAGAATGCTGCTAACGTTTAACTGTTGAGTGGGTTCGTCATATTGTTCATCCGAGATTGCTTGAATTGGAATCCAATTCAGATCATTCGAAGAGAACTCCATAACCATTTTTAACACAATAAATTCCTTTTACCTCCACGAATTCTTATAGACTGTGGACTTATATGTAAAATAAAAATTGTCTCGTGCCTTAATTGTTTTAATTGATTGAAAACAATGCGACACTATTTTTAAATTTTAACAATTTTTTGAATTCACTTCATTCAATCTATACATTTTTGGCAAGTGCAAAACATTCGCAGTTCAATAGCAACAAACAATTGTTCCAAGTGTCTTAACGTTCAACAATGTCAAGTGTACACCCTTATACCGATGCTAACACAGCGAGTCTCTGCGCAAACATGAATTTTTATGAACCAATCTTGAATCAAGCATCAGGTTCCAAGTAAAATATCTTAAACCGTTGAACAAGATAATAATTTAGGGGTGTTCTTCGGAAGACGATTGTCCCGGCGCGGGACAGAGTCGATTCCCTGAAATATAACCGAGTGTCATCCGAGATAATGCGAGAGAGTCTCCTAAGCGGCAGGCGTCTCGAAAGACCTGTTTCGCGTCCTCGAGAACCTCGCAAAGGTAAAAATGCTCCCCCGTAGGAGTTTAAGAGGCGAGCCGCGGGTGATGGCTGATGCTCGCGAACCTCTTAATCTCGTCCTCGCTTAATTATTCCCTCGCGTAGCAATAATGAGAAGCCTGGCAGCGTACCTGACCCCGTTTCAAAGGAGATCGTCATTTAGAACGGTGGCTGTAGCGAAGGGCGAGCCAGCGACAGGGAAGAAAACCAGGTGGAGGGTGGAAAGGGGGATCATTTAATGGTGATTTAGCTCTCCAGCGAGCCTAACATCCCCCGTTACGGTCTATTTAGTAATCTCGAGGCAAAAGTACGTCAACGACGCGCGAACGGCTAGACACTGGTCCTCCTCCAGTTAGGTGAATTCATTTAACGAATTTACACCCGCAGAATGAAACGCAAAGGGCCCGGACGACAAGAATTTCTTATCGACTGTTATTGTTGAAGCGGTGTTCTTTCGCAGATGCATGTCGCCTCTAACTAAAATTATTAGTTTTTATAACACGAAAATTCTGAAAAAATTAATTTGCACCTGGTTCTGTAAAGTTTTCCACAGTGTCTTCAGCATTCTCATGGAGAGTATCTCTTGTAGAATTTCCACCCGGGTGGCCTCGACCCTTCCCGAAGCGGTCTGGCGACGAAAAATTCTAATTAAGCGATAAGCCCGATAAAAAAAGGACCGGCGGCTACTGTCTTGAATTACGTGAAGGCTGGGGTAGTTCGGAAAGCGCGCGAATTAATTTTCCCCGCAAATAATCCTTGCGTAGGAAATTGGTTGGGTCGTCTGGCCGGTCCCCTCGGTGGTCTTTGTTTCTCGCGATCTGGGGAATCGATCGTCCGCGGTGTGTCTCGCGAGAAGGAGGGTCCAGTCGACCGTCTGCTTCGATAAAATAAAACGGATATTAAAACTGGCGGCAGCTAATTTCCTCGTCTTGCCGCGGCATAATACCGGCGGCTCCTTTCCGTCCGATTTTTCTCGCCGGCTTTTATCGGCCCGCTATGCCATCCATCGAACGAACGCCTTCTGAATATTCAGCGAACGCTGGGGAAAGAACCGCGAGCTTCGGGAATGGCCAGGCAAAGAGAGAGCGGAGAAGAGTGGGTGAGAGAGAGAGAGGGAGAGAGAGAGAGAGGGAGGGGATGGAGAGACGATCGAGAGCCGGGCAAATCGAATTCGAGGCTCGAACCTGACGAGTGACAGGCCGCTGAACGTACGCTGCAGATGCGATTAAAGTCTGCCGGGACGTCAACGTGATGCTCCTGAAATGCGGATTCCCTTCCAGCGAACCGGTCGACCCTTGACCCAGATTCGCGCAGACGCGCAGATTGAATCGCTCTTGGTGAATATCGAGGTCCTCGTGGTTGATGGCTGGAGTTTTTATTAATTTTCGATCCGGGAAAATTCTCATTGGAGACCGTGATTGAAAAAACCGTCTAGCAGCGAAAAGAAATCGGAAGAGACTGTCGGAGATCGTCGAGGAATTTTTATCTCCATCGATCGTCTCACGAGAGAGAGATTTGCCCTTGAAATTGCAGCTATTTCGCCCGGAAATCCCTTTATTTGCGAGCAGAATCTCTCTCTCTCTCTCTGGATCGAGAAAGGAGTGTCAGCGGTTAGGGAAAGCCAAAAAGGAAACGATCCACTCATCCGAGCGTAATCTCCGTTCCCCGGGGACGCGAGAGCCGCGCGTTATCCTTCGAAATCGGAGGATGATGCTCGTTCGGGACACGTAAACGGTAATCGGACACCGAAGGATGTACCAAGCCAGACGCAACGACACCCGATACTACGTCCACATAATATTGGCGATGCTTTTAGCCGCGACAAACAGTGACCTCTTGCCCCGTGCTTCTCGATCATCCCCCGCGATGAGGAATCCTGGCGTTTTCTTCGCGAGGAGAAGCTGGGCGAGTCGATCCTGGGTGTCCGTGTCAGTGACCGATCAAGGATATCGCTTGGGAATCGGGGAAAATCCTACGAGCGGTTGATGGTGTCTCGATCAATTTTTTGGGATGATCTTAGGCTGGTTCAGGGTTGGGATTGAGATGTCTTCGAGAGGTTTATAATTGAATTATGAGACCAATATAACGATCAGTGTGGCTCTGGAAAATATTATATTATTATATTATATTATATTATATATTAATTATATTATATTATATTATATATGCTTCAAGAAACAATTGAGTAACAAGAGAAAATATATCAGGAACACGAAGCTATTAATGGTAAGAGGATATACAGATATACACAACATCTGGCATCGTCTGAAACAACCTCGCGTTACGCACACAGTCTGCAAACTGTACTTGAAAATGCAGAGTACAAACTGTGGTTGGGATGGAACTCTTCACGCAGACAGAACAATATAATTCATAAGCTACCAGACAGAACACTAGCGCAAGCGAGGTACAAGAAGACGTGTGCTTGATAGACGTTGCTGAAGCAAGTTATTTCAAAATGATACAGAACGAAGAATAGATGTTCCATCGAAGAAAGACTTGTACCTGTACCTAATATATTAAAAATGAGAACATACTGGCAACTGCTCAGAAGGGAATTAACCCCAGCAACAGAGGAAGGCACTGCCAGTAAGATCCCCTAACTGTCCCAAGTAAGAAGCAGCTTATGATAAACAATGGAAGCGATTGGAAGAGCGAGGGGCAAAGAAGGAGACCCATCTCTCCAGCGAGAAGCCAGCAGCCGATGAGGTCCAAAGTCAGGTGGAACAACGTTAACGTCTGCCGTCAAAGGCTGCCGGGCTTGGTCTACGCGTCCATCTTCCGGTAATGCACAACGGGCTCCGTTGTCCCAAGTGGGAACCACTCGAGGGACATTGTACAACTCCGTGAGATCGTACGTCGGCCCCGACGTGACTATGCACACCTTCCACGGGGCTCGCAGCCACCTTTGAGGTCATTACGTTGCTTGCTTTCATCGTGTTTCGAACTTCACTGGAGGCGAAGGCTCAGTCGGACGGCTGGTTAATCAAGCTCCGTTTCACTTACCAACCCCGGGACCACTTGCCTATCTCTCTCCCTCTCTTGCTCGCCCTCTGTCTCTCCGGTTCTGCTGGAGTCTATTCCCGTCTGGAAACTCTCTCGCGACTGGTCCAGCGACTTGGCCGCAGAGTGCAGCGTCTTCGACGGTCCTCATCCGCGATCCTGCCGCCGCGCTGGTATCGGATTAGTCACGGCCGAGTAGGTTCGTTGCTCGCGCCAGTCGGAGATTAGGTGTCCCTTCGCCGATTGGATCGCCGATAAAACGGATTAGCCCGGGGGACAAGGAACCGGTCACGGATATTCGACTCGGAAACGAGACCGTGCTAATTTCCAGTCGGTCGGATAAACTCGCGTCCTACTACGATATCCTTCGCGCTTATCTCATCGCAGCCTCAAGATTAATAGCCTCTCTCTTCGGCTCGCGAAAATTGAAACCGCGGAATTTTGGGACTGTGGAAGATTCAACATTTAATGAAAATATCTGCGATGACTCGAGGGGTAATAGTTTGCTCTTTCGATGAATAATCACTACAATTTTCAGGATAGCAATGTATCAAAATTCTCTATGTTTCATCCGCATATGTTGTTTACCTCATTAGGAAAAAATTTCCAAAGTGCACTTTCGAAGTAACGAAGAATGGCGGTCGTGAATATCGACCTAAAGTTACTCGCAAAGTCCCCAGAGCAATAAAAGAACGATCCCCGTTTTTCAGCCTCTCCGCCAACAGGCAAGTGTGTTTGTCCGGTCGGCCGCCAGCTCATTAGGTAAATCCGAAAAAAGGAAGGTAAACTGCGCCGAGGAGCGGGCTCGCGCCCAAATTTATTCGTAAAGTTTCGCAATTTAAATATCCGCGGTGTTTCAATCAAGCGGCGCCGCGGCACGTGCGCACACCTACGCGCCTATATACAACGGCTGAGATTACTTTCCGCCCTTAGACTTTCATCGGCTCCAACCAACACCACCCCTCGAAACCAACTCTCTCTCTCTCTCTCTCTCTTTCTCGCCGAAGTATCGGCCAGAGATTTTCGTGTGGACGCGTTAAGCCGTTAAATATTAAGCAGCGTCGCGATCCGCCCACCCTTACCGAACTTCCAACTCTCAACAGCTTTCCAACTCGTGTCCTGTCGAGCAAACGCTTCGGGACCCTTAATTAGAATGTATTCGTTCGATTCAAAGAGCGCTATGATTCTTTGCTTTGATTCTGGGCACGTTTTAGGAATTCTTCTGGTTCTACCAAAAAACGTATCTTTGTGAAAATTTATAGACGTGATTACTGAATTTTTATGTATCATTACCACTAGTCCGCGGAATTTTATATATCTATGAAAAATGTGTCCTGAACCTGACACCATTCGAGGAAAGTAATCTGCTACTTCGTTAAATAATGACTACAGTTTTCACAATAGGAATGTGTAAAAAATCATGAACATTGTCCAAGTATGTGTAAACAAGTCTGTAAAGGTTCACATGTGTATTTTGTTTATTTCATTAGAGGAAAATTCCCATAGCATACCCTTGAAACATGACAAAGAGTGTCTGATAGTTCGCAAGGGACATTCTGTTTTCCGATGGTGTTTGCTTCCGGTTTCTCCGGCGAGGTTCGCATAGGGAAACGTTGCCGGGTCGTTGGACGACTGTATCCTATGTCCACGGAGGGTCGAGCATGCACACCGGTGAGTGCGGGTCCAGAGAGAGCAAGAGGCGAGAGAGAGACCAGTGCCCGGATCAGTTTGTCGCCGATAACCGGCGCGCGGCAGGCCACTTGACCGGATAGGAATAATGCTTCCAGCGTGCTAACACTTCCTGATAAGCGTGTACCCATCTACGGCCGCCGCGATAACGCCGAAACAATATCCCTGCTTGTATGACCTGGACACGGGGGATGAATTTGGTTTTGCTCGACGGCGGATGGGCGGAGCACGCGCGGCTACGCTCTCCCGTCGTGATAAATGACTGGGATTCGTGTTCCTCCGGACACCGAATCCTTGATCGCACGATTGCCGCGGGGTATCAGATCGGTCCGAAAGAATTCTGCCTCCGTAAACCCTCGTAGCCGCGAGTGCCAATGTGTTTGGAACTTCGGGACACTCAAACTGGGTCAAACAGGGTCAAATAGCCACAAACTGGGACGTCTGTTGAGAATTATTGTTCAGCATTTGATACAGACAAGATTTTCAATCATACAGACTTGTCAATGATGTATACAAACATTGCCAAACATCGTGCACATAAACTCATATAAACAGAGCATAACCTTCAAACAGTCAAATCATACTTGTCGGTCTCGTTAAAGTTTGTATTTGTGTTAGGAGATGTCAAACAAGAAGTAATTTCGCGTGCTTATTTATCATTTGACTATCGTGATCAGAAGACAGATTGGAAGCGCCCTAATCTCGATTTACACTATAAGAGTGCGAGTACCGGATATGATTTTCAGCTATAAGGAAATTACGTCTTTCCTGTTTGGGCCAATTCAAACAAACACGCATTCGCCGTGGAGCAGGGGCGGGGGAATGGCTGTATATCCGCGGATACACGGGATGGAGACGCGACGATATTACCGACGGGGTGATAGAATAGTGCAATCCCAAGAGTAGGAGGGGCTGAGGCGGAGGAGGTTGGGGCCAAGGGTGGAAAGTCGTTTATCGAGTCGACAGGCTGGGTGTACCCACGCGCATTGATATGCAAAATTTGTAGTTTCGAGCAGCTTACGAGAAACTCCGCCGGCAAGTAAACTTCAAAATCCGATGCGCTTGTCGGCGCGCCGGTGTGTATACCGCGATGGAGGCGGCTTTAACCGGTTCCTGCTTCCGGTGTCGGGTTCCGCGTACGTGAAGTTGGCTATTCCGTCGGGTGAAATACCGTTGATGCGATTTCTGAGCGTACCCCGGACATTTTGGGCTGTCCCAAACGCCCGCGATTTAGGTCAACGTGAAGCACGCCCTCCGCCACTCCTTTTCCCTCTCTATCTGCACTTCTATTTAATTGGAAAGAAATATAAGGGGTGTCGCCGAGTGGTTCCTCGGATTTTTATGAAATTCACGAAAATATTCGACGTATGCTTCTTTTACGAACATCGCTTCAATATGGAAGGTGAAAATGGTCCTCGGAGTTGATGAAACTTATGAAAATATTTGATAGGTATTTCCTTTACGATCATTCGCAGCCAGAGGGTGAAAATGCACTTCGAAGCTGATGCTGCTTGCAGGAAGATTTGATACATATTTTTTCTACGAACGTTCTTGGCGTTCAAGCGGTGAAAGAGGCCCTCAAAGCTAATGATACTTGCAGGAATATTTTTTCTACGAACATCATTCATATACAGAATAACAGTTTACAGACATAAATAGTAACGATAAAAAACAAGTTCTATAAAAATTGCCAATTTTTTAAAAACACTCCCGGTGAAAAATTAATGTTTTGGTGATCGACGCAGCGGCGACCTACAACTCCGGTCGCCGCGAAGTTAGAGAGTTCTCCTGGAGGTGTCCCGAACTTGTTCGCAACGATCCAGGGTAAAGTCTGCGGGTGACTGAGGTCGTGTCTCACAGCCTCCAGGATGACGTTTGCGCGTTAGGGGAGGGGGAGGGCGCACGCAGCGCGTAATGCGACGAGCAGTCGGCCCGTGAAAGCGACTGGAACGGAGCAAAAGACCTAGGTAGCTTGCACGCGCCGAAGCCAGATAGAAACAGAAAGAGCAGTTAATTAGCTCGAGTTAAAAGCTGCGCTTAAATGACCTATTCAGCGCTTAGCGACTGCGAATCCGCCTCGCGTCGCGTCGCCTCACCTCACCTCCCAGGTCGTTGCTTCTGAACGAACGGGTCGAGGAGCCGAGGTTCAGGGGAGAATGTCGCACGGTGTCATCCTCATTACGCAATGTGCATTGGCCTATCCTGCTGACTGCCTACATCTTCATCACCTACATCTACACCGCCGATTACAACATTTTTTATACGCCATGTTAAAGATGTATCCGACACATTTCATCAAATATGTGAAATCGATTGAACAATTTAACATGGGCCACGTGAACACAAGAATATACTGCTCGCAATCTAATTACAAAAATTATATTGCCTTCGCAATCTCTCAGAGAATTATTTATAGAAAAACACTATTTGTATACCAGTAAATGTTCTCTTTTATTTTGAGCAACTCCTGAACACGTTCGCTAGCAGCTTTTATTTCGTCCGCAGCCTTCATTGTTACAATATTCTGTTAAATGCAATCCATCCTCTTGTAAAACATGAGAAACGATATTGTCACAAAGAAGCTGTAAATTCCTCGAACATCATGCTTTTAGTTATAACTTTAATAATTACATGCACAAAATTAACCCCTTGCCTTACAATATCGTATCAGACTCAAGATCAAGGTTCTGAACAGAATCTAATAAATACATATGCTATTAATTTCCTTTAAATCGAAATAAAATTCTATTTTGGTTTTGTTAATGTACAGCTATTGGGGAACATAGACGACAATAAACGTACAATAGATATAAAGTTTCTCCTTCTTCAGAAAATTAAGAATTCCAAAAAAAGTTTTAATTACTGAAATTATAAACTAGATCGTAAGACAAGGGGTTAATTTGGCTTTTTCTATGTATAGTGTACAAAATCATGGTCGTGTTGGTAACGAACGTGATAATGAATATTTGTTCTTATCTTTAGCAATCAAGAAGCTATTCTTGCGTCTACATATAATCCCTCAATTTCAACTTCGTGACATAGAAGTATGAGCTTCATCGTGTGCGTGATATAATCCACCAATGATCACTATCATTCCCAAGTACTGTCATTCTTGTTCATAACTAGCTCTTGATGTCACCAAGACCAAATTGTTTCCAAAGTCATTTTGATACGATATAGCATCTTTGAAAGAAAATAACGAATGACACCTAAAGGAGCAAACTCAAAAATGTCTCTAAGATCACGAAAAATCGCGAAAATGTCGAAGGGATGTTGCCAAGGGTGAGCACAAAAGCGGGGGTGTAAATGGTCGTCGGCAGGTTTGATTAGAAGCTGGAAGTTTCCGTCTGTTTCCGCGGAGGCTGTTACACGGTGGGCGATGGCTGGTCGAAATCCATCAAGAGCAATCTCGTGCGGGTTTTCGATGCTCCCGAAAAGATGGGGTGAGACGGCTCTCGGGGGGTAGAAGCAGTCGGAAACTTGGCCCGTCTTGTATAGCCGGGCGTCCTGATATTCAATCCCGGAGTACTAATTGCTGCGCCATCGTGAATTTCCATCAGCGGATCGCATACCATAACGGACGGCGTGGATTGCGTGGGTCCTTGAATGCGACCGGGAGGATCTGGAGCTAATCCAACTCCGGCGAATCCACGACTTCGCGATCGAATCGCTTTCCACGGAGGGAGGAAAGGGATCCCGCAACTTTCTGTTCGTTAATCCTCGGGATTTATTGACTTATCGGCTCTGTTTCTCGTACTGTCCGCGGAGAAACCATGAAAAATAACAGACTGGAGAGAGACGCCGAGAGAGAGCGAGTCAAAGAGAGAAAAGAGAGAGTCGGAGACGCCACAAGGGGTAGAGCGAAGCCCTTCGTCGAACGCGTGTGCCGGTGCTCGAAGGGTCGCCAGTCCACAAAGCGCTTTATGGTCCGTTATACGACCGCAAGCTCGCGATACCATGTTTAGCACGGGTGCGCGATCACGAACACGACTCGCCTGTTCCAGGTGCATTCAGCCCGGCAGTGCTTCTCATCGCGGACAAGAGCTTTACGACCGTCCGCCGCGTACTCTATGCCTGCCGATTCGACGAACCGCACGCATCCACGCACGGATTTTACGCGCGTTTCTTTGAAGTGCCCTGGCCCCGACGCGACGCGACGCATCGGCCGCACGCGATACCGCTGACAATTGTTCGAGCCGGTGTCGTTCTACCGTGTCACCGGAAAACAGAAATAAATCCCGCGGATTTATTCGAGACGATGCAGCCGGAGAATGTGAAAGTGGAACGCCTACTCCTGGCGCCTAGTTCGATCAAACTGCACAGCGACATCGCGGTAGCTGTTGATTCTAGTGATCGTTTGGACACGGTCAATCGGTTTTGTAGGGGGAAGTCAAGATTATCGCAAAGATTATCTTGTAGCAATGGCAAAACAGTATATAGTATTGGGAGTCTTTGTACTCGCTCAAACGGGGTCATATAGTTACAAACAGTGGTTAATGAGCATGCATCTACCTGTTCATTATCATGCAACATCATGATACTTAAGAGTCTGTTCAACAAAAGTTCCACGAAAACAATTTTACAACATTTTCTACGAAACTCCGCAGCCCATGTTCTACTAAACATTCTCCCAACCTCCTTTTCTCTACTTTTTTACGCTTACTGAAGAATCTACCACTCTGGCTGTAGAGCGTCAAACCCAATGACTCGACATCAAACACCAACCAACTCACATTAACACGTCGTCAGCCAGCAAAGGGGCCGAGAGCAAAGTATGCTGATTGTGAGTCGGTCGACAACAGAGACGATTGAGAACCGAGTTGCGCGGCTCGCATCCGGTACGCTGCTCTCGGACGGATGGCGAATCCGAGTAAGCAGAGCCCCGGAGCTGTTGCAGAGCCTGAAGAGAGCACACGAACCGTGCCCGGCTCGCTAAGAGCGCCGCTAAGTGTGGTCGCGCCATGGCTGACAGTCGACGGCATTAGGCAAATTGAAATCTTGCCGGTAGAAGAGCCGGATGGCTAGTTTACGTTCGTCTCTCTGTCCAGACCCGGCTCGGCGTGAACCCGCGCTCGCGATGATTCTCTCGGACCGTGAAACCCAGAGCCATGAACAGCTCTCTCCGCGGGGAACGTCGACGGGTGGCATACACAGGCCGAGTTCCCCGGAACCCGGAGGTCGTACCCGGGTCCCTCGTTTAACCGCCTCGGCCTCCTGTTTTACGATGTAACTGGCTCTTTGCCCGCGCTAGCCCGTAATCTTTGGACCCGGCCGCTGCCGGCTCGAACTAATCTCGTTTCCCAGTATCTTCGCGTTTAATTATACGCGGCACACGGACCCATCGACTTGCACCTTGCCGAGATTCTCTAGATTGAGAAGCAGCTCCTTAGCCCTCGATTGCTTTACATCGACGGTGCAGGTTTCGCAGTCCCTAGTTCAGCCGAACCTATTCCTATCGATTGATAGGAGCTCGATCCTTCAGAGAAGATTAGTGTCCTTTGACGTAGAAGCAGGATTATGACGATTTTATGTTTCGTTATGTAGCTGTTCCTCTTTTTACTTCTTCACAATTCTGTACCTCGCCTATCAATTTTTATAACAAATACATAAAATCCACAGTCTAGCCAATCTGCCATTTTTCGATCTTACAGAGACCCGTCATGCTGAAACGAATAAATACGACTATTACCGTAAAACAGCGCGTTTTATCTCGCTACAAAAATAAGAATAATCTCACCGGGCAGCTGGATATTGTTCCTTCCGCCGTATTTCTACGGAAGGAGCCCCGAATCGCGAACTTCCTCAGTGAAAACAGCGTCTGCGAAGCGATCGCCGTTGATCCGAAGTGTAACCCGTTATTCCAGTTTCTCGCAAAGAGTTTCCCCGCCGCGAAGAGGTCACTGTTCCGGCAATTAGTTCGCCGGTTGTACATCCTGGATATCCCTCCGTTCTCCTCCTACCAAGCGCAGCAGCCGATATCGGCCGCTTGTTCTCTCCCCTGAGTTATTCGCCTCGGCGACGACCTACTATTGGAAGTGCGCCGCAAGTTGTTAACCTTAGTTGGCGGTTTAATTACACAAGCAAATATTATCGAACTGACGGAGTTAATTAGATAATTAAAACTTGAAGGGTAAACTACTTTGCCACGGTACGATGGCGGCGCGGTGTACCGACGGAAACAGGGAAGCACGGGTTTTCGCGTTGGTCTGTCGGTGAGGGGAAAAGCACGATCTCTGTTCGCGTGTACACCTCTGGAAGATGGTAGGCGAGATTGACGGCAAGCCGCAAATCGTGGGTCTGGCCCGCCTACCCTTCCTGCTCCCGGGAACTTTCCGCGGGATGAGACCGGGATCTACCTGTTCCCATTGTAATAGTGGGTATCCTTAACGAGAAATTCCTTCGCCTTGTCTTTTTACCGGCCCGGGAAATTTGTCCGTCTCTACCGCGAGCGCTTCTGCTGAATTATTGCGTCGCTGAAGGGTTCTTTATCATTTGCCCGGAGACGTTTTATTATCGGTGTGGCGTCGCTATCCGCTCGCCCGCCCTCCCTTCGGAGAAATTAGGCATCGGGATCGATGTACTCGCTAGATGAACAATCGGGAACTTATGATGGTATGGAGGTATGGAAAATAATTACGTATTAAGTGTCATTAAGGTCTGGAAAGAAGAGGATCAGTATGGGTGCTTATCCGTTATTAATTTTTAAAGGGTGTCCACTTAATTTTGTCCGCGACTGTAGGTGTCTTCCTAAGCAGTGCCAGTCGCGACACTATACTTCGCCGAACGAGCCAGGTCACTGAAGGTAAACAAATGCACGTAGTGACAAAGTCACTTGAGTACGACAGAAGATACATTTCTCAGATAAATCAACGAAGGACGCACGCTGGTGTTTTGTTTGTCTACAGTGACTCGCCTCGTTGGATCGAGTACAGGAATCTCTCCGAATTTCGCACCGGCGAAACGTGCGAATAAATATGCGCGGTTCGACCGCGCGGCTCCACGGGAATGTCAGGCAAAGACGGCTCTCGATTCATTAAAGTTTACATTGAGAAAAGCTCTCCGGGCCGAGCGGCAGCTACACCAAAGCCTGTCTGAACAAACAATTGCAACGAGCTCCGAACTAATCTGGTGTGCCGACGGGAGAACCATTGCGCAAGGGGTGAGAAGGAGGGCGAGCGAGCGAAAGAGAGGATGGTCGGAAAGTTAGAACGCGATGCAACGGCGAATATCAACATAGCTTCTCGAACTCTGTCGACCAGCCGCGTTGTCGTCGCTGGAATCCTCGATGGTAGTTCCGGGGAACGGGACCAAAGCGAAATCGTACCGTGCTACTGCGTTCCAATTTCTTTCTGTTTATTCGACACAGTTTCGGGTCCCGTGCACTCCAATCGGCCGGGTCTTTTTTCGTCTGGCGCAAAAACTGGCCCATTTCAGCCGAACCACAAATTTCTGCGCCATCGATCGCTGCTAAAGGTCAGTCGATTATTTAACGATCGGTCAAAGGTCGCCGAGCGTTTTTTAAGGTCCATTGAAACGCGAGCTCTATAGTAGAGTTATACGGGTTTTTGTTGCTTTGACTTAGGACAAGGTACCAGTTACTTTAAACCCCTGCGCCACGATTTACTTTATGGTTGCAGAGATTGGAACTTTGTAGTTCGTAATTTTCTTGAAGAACAAAGAAATTTACACCTGTTGCATGCCTATGTTCTGCAAAGGCTGTACATTAGCGACAAATAGAATTTTTGTTCGGCTTGATATTTATTAATGAACAGTGATTTAACGTGTCGGGTGTGATTTTCTGTTGCAGGCACAAGAGGAAAGTGCAGAACCTGTTACCGTGCAAGAGTACAGCGGGCGCGGCGGCTGTTGCGGCCGCGGGTGGAAGAAGTCGGGTACTCGCGGAGGGTCAGCCGCACGGTGGCACGGGTAGCGCGGGTGGTGCGGTGCTGTACGAGGACCTGCCGGAAGCGGTGACGCACTCGCAGCTGCACAATCATCTGCCGAGCCACCATCCCGGCCAGGCGCCGACGATCGAGGTACGAAATCCCGATCAGCGACACAGCCTACGGGAACGACAGCCGCAGCAGTTGCATCGTACGCGCACCCCCGCGCCTCATCATCTCGACTATCTCGACTACCGGGACCCGAGGGCGATACTGCGCGTCCAGGACAAGCCCTCCAGGGCAGTCTTGGGCGGTTATCGAACGCCGCGAGCCCTACTCGCCAAGTCCCAGGGTGTCCCGCTCTCGATAGCGACCCACACGCCGTCCCGATGCAGCAACGTGACCAGCCCGCTCTTGCAGAACAGCGGTAACGTTCTACGGAACAGTCACTTGCTGTTGGCCAGCCAGAACGCGCTGATCACGAGTCAACAACCACTCCCGCCGACCCCTAACCCAGCCCTGATCAACGGTAGTAACCCCTGTATACCGAGCTGTCCGGACGTGGACGTCACCCTGACCAACGAGAAATATCTGGGAGGCAGCTGCGTTTCCGGTCGGCCGATAGACTCCCGGCTACCCATCACCCCGACACACCGACCACGAGTCCAACAAATTCTTTCGGATAAACCTCCTCAGAGTTCCTCTTCCGTCTCCTCCGTGTATCCCATCTCTATTCAACACTCCGCTCAAAGAATTCTGTCGGAGCCGGTAACGATCGCGAACAGAAGGCCCTCGGTCGACTCCGAGGGCTACTCGTACATAGACTTCAAGGACACGGAACTAGAGTCCACGAGGTACGAGCTGGGCAACTGTCAGCCGGAGACTACTGCCTCGAGGATCTCGTCGCTGAGGTTGTTCCGCTCGTCCTCGGGGAGATCGAGCTCGATCGACTCGGACGGTTACTCGTACATCGTGGACTCCGGGTACAGGCGGGCGCCGGGTACGGCTAGGAGGATCGTGGCCGAGGGTACCGAGGAGGAGGTGTGTCCGCTCTGCACGATGCAGCAGATACACAGTCTCCTCAGCAAGCCGGAGGACGTATATCTGAGCGTGCAGGGCACGTGACACATGTCGCTCGCCAGCGACGTCTTCTTATAGTGCAGAGTGGGGCTGTAAGTAGCAACTAACCGGCTCCGACGCCAACTTGTCGCCTCGAATGGGACGAACCAATCAGACTCAGCTCTGGGTTGCACCAGATCCTGATACTTTATTTATCCGTTCAAAACTAAATATCTTCGCGATTTTTCTTCGAGGTCTGAAAGACGTTGCAAGTGGTTTCATAATACCCCATACTTGGGGTAGAGGTACATAAATTCTTATTTGTTATACTTTCGTTTTGGCTTAACCCTCGCAACGTGGATGTCTCTGACAATTTCTTTACATATTTTTGAACCTACTTCTTTGCAACCAACGTTGATGTCAAAGTAGACCCAAATCTGGCATCCGAGGGTTAACGAGAACACGTGTTCATCTTGATTTGTACATTTTCGCTCAAATCACTTCTGTGTTCAAACTCTGTCAATTACATACTAGAGAGACCACTTCATCGACTTCAATGATCTTAGCATACTTGATACCTTGGATATTCTTTAGTTTCCAAGATCTACGTGAAAGTACCAACTACGTCTACCAACATGTATTTTATTGTTTCAAAATTCTCTGAATTTTTGCCTAAACTTGCAAAGATCAAGTTAAAAAAAAGCAGTTTTGTTGGATTCTATCTACAACTCGAGGCTGAGGCTACGTTGGGGTTCGAAGCGCTAGGTTGGCATTCGAGCAGAGAATTCTTACAGCTCTACGGTAGAGACAGCCTTGTCTCGGATGTCTGCCGCCTCTGGCTGGTTCCGAGATGTTTCGAGGGACCTCGTATCCAGCCAGGGCGCAGGAGACGGTTCACATATCCCGTGATATCGTCGGCCACGATCGTTCCACGGTCGTTCGAGCAACGGCCCTCGGCACGTGGCCTTCGCGTTTTCCGTGTAAACTCGTCGTCGTAGGTATGTTCCGTCGTAGGTAGGTAGTCTAGTGTCTTTCCCGGTTAGTCAACGAGCAGACGTGGCTGTGTTCCTTCCGTTGCTAAGAATTATCCCCGGATCGTTCGATTTTTGTTCGATCGTCTCCGCGACGTATTGGGTTCAGAAAATTCGGAGATCACGGTCGGAGATGTCTACATCATTTTTTATCTAAGATAGAGCTTAAAATTGACCTTACTTTCAGCAACAATGGGGTTAGGCAAAGAAAGTTTAGTTTCGTGATAAAATTGCATTTAAGTGATAGGACCCGTGCATCGACCCAATACAATGTCGCTGTTCAAATTACGTTGCATTCCACGAAGTAAGATTCCGATGATCGATTCCTTGGTTGACCGTTCGATTTTCGTTTCGGTTCCTGTTGCTCGCGATCGGTGACGAGCCGACGACACTAGCGCGGACTAGTCAGTATTTATTTTGTTACGCGGCCGTGCTTGCACAATCTCGCGTTCACGAGTGAGCCACTGGGGCGGAAGAGACACTAGGGGTTGAAGAACTTGGGGGCTTGGGGGTAGATGAGAGAACGAGCGGGGCCTTATTACCTTTGGTTGTGCGAGCACGGCGAGAGTTTGATGCACTCCATGGTTGTAAATAGATTAGACTCGCAAGAAATTGTAAATACTATACGTAGAGTGAGACGTGGACGCAAGAGAGAGAGAGCGCGAGAGAAAGTGAGCGAGAGAGAGAAAGAAAGAGCGCGAGAGAAAGACAAAGAGCGGAAGAATCGTATATCTATATTAATATAAAAGAAAAGTATTAAAAGAAGTCAGAGAGTAGCTGTGCACCCGAGTGAAAAAAATAATACGGTAACACTGCCGGACCTGAGTTTCTGATTTGTGTAGACGCTCGAGAGATCAATTACGAGGAATATTACGATTATCGCGCTGATTGATTATTATTATTATTATTTATTGTCGTTACTGTGTCTCCTTGCCGCGACCGGTGTGGCGACCTGTGTCTTGTAAATATATTCCGGGTCGAAAGGTACGCGAAGAGACGATAAGCGAAAGTACGAGAGAGAGAGAGAGAAAGAGCGAGAGAGAGCGAGAGAAAGAGAGGGAGTGAAAGAAAAAAAGTCCTGTGTACATTGAAGGGAGGATGGTGAAGAAGTTTGAGAAAATAAAATTACTTTACTGAAAAATTTGACGAGGAGTGGTTATTGACCCGGTCCACAATCCCATCCTTCGCATCCTTCGCAACGGAATCGCTGAATCCCGGTCGAAAGAGCGCGACGGAAACCCGAGGGAAGCGACGGGAGGGGAAAACAATGAACGCGTCGAAGATCGATAGTAGAGTCTCGTACGCTTGAGAGGGTTGCGATTCTCGATGAAGTCGAGGACGGCAAAGAAATCGGACATGCGCGCGGACCAATCGTTTTCCCGACACAACACACGTGGACACGGAATAACCACTTCTGTGTTCAAACTTTAGTAACTGTGTGGCAATGACCTTGGAGTTTTTCTTGGCATCTTAAATTTCAAAGACATACATGAAATTAAAATGATCAAGTTCGCAGGTCATCTAAATATCTCGCTTGTTGTAGCTGAATGAAAAAGAAACGATCACAGAAGCTTGTATGACCTTGTATGACCTTCATAATAGAGGCCGCTGTAGGAACCAATGTATGATGCATATTTTTCTCATCGTCCTTAACGACATACTCAGGTGACCTGATTGATGAACATTTGATCCGCATTGTAATATGGAGTTCATCAATATTTCTTATCAGTATTGTATTGTTCGAAGGTTTGGGTAGAGTTTAGTTTCAAAGGTATACACGAAAGTGTCTTTACCAACGTGCATTCTATCGTTTGAAGTTTTGCATTGAGTTTGGATCAAGTTTGACTAGATTTGCGTTTGGTTTATGTTCCAAGATATACTCCAAAATATTGATACTAGTGTACACTACGTTGTTTGAAGATTAGAATGGTTTAGTTCAAAAATTTAGATTAAATTTGATTGTGTTTATATTAGTGTAGAATTCATATTTCAAGATGACTGGAACCGGTCAGATGGTCCTCGATTCGCATAATTACCAATATTTTCTGTGAAGTAATCAAAAAGCACGCCCAAATCTGAATTCTTAGATTGTTGCCTATCCCGGAGAGGGGGGTTTTCGCACAGTGAGAAAGTGAGAGAGAATGAGAGAGCAGACAGTGCGTGAAAGAAAGAACGAAAGATTGACAAGTTCGCGTAGCATCGCGTCACCTTTGCTCCCTGTGCGATCGCACGTACCAAAGGGTCTCTAATTTCGCAAATGGTACCGGAGCGTCTGTCTCTCCCTCGAACCTAATGTAATTGCCTTAACACGTTTCTATTTCTCCCTGCGGCGGAGAGTTTAGCCACCGAACAGGGACCACAGGCTGTCTTGGTCGTTCGCTTCTTCAAGCTATTCTTCTTGCTCCAATTTTCCACGGGGATCCCTTTTAAGTTTCTTTCAAAGTTTATTGATTATTTTGCTCACTTTTAGTCTTTCTGGTCTACAAAATTATCTTTCTGGGCCTAACTAGCAATAGTGACAGGTGTTCTGAAGGCATACAGTAAGTTGGAAGTCAATAGATTCGCTAAATGACGGAATCCTCTAGATTCTCTTCCAAATTCAGAATTATGTAACTTCATCGACTCTCGAAATTCAGGGTTCTAAGAATACATTATAGAACCGTTCCGGTCGAAGAAGCCGGGGTTCAAATTTATTCTCGGTCATTCCTAGGTTAGAACACGCTTAAGCTGCGGTTTCGTTCGCTCATCGATCGCGCGGCGTGAATGGCGTGAATTCGAGCGCGCTTCCACCGGCGGGTAACCAAATAAATTGGCAATCTATGCCACCGGAAGTCTGGCAATTTAATATCCACCTGTTGTTGCCGCGATTACGTGGCTCGTTCGGCGTCGCGACACGTCGTTGAGCAACGAGGCCAACCCCGGCAGTAAACTGCCAATCACGATGCAACGAAAACGAAAGTTCCGGGAATCTTTCACACTGATAGCTCTCTCTCCTTCTCTCTATCTCTCTCTCTCACACACACACACACACACACACACTCTCTCTCTTCCTCTCTCTTTCTCTCTGGATCTTGTCGATCGTTTGTTTCCTCGTCGGACGGGTTAAACGATTTCCTTTCATTCGCCGGGCGTGAGGCTGCAAGGTAAGCCAATAAACATCCAATCTTGAGGCGGACAGCCATCGATTCGCTGTCCCACCTGTTGTTGGCTCGATTACGGCCCTTTAATCCATATCCTGGCACGTCGTTAGGCCAACGGGACCGGTGGCTTGCGCCGGTAGCTTCGCCAAGCTATAACCGGAGGATGGCCAACGGGGCAAGGAGAGATCGGACTTAGGAACCTAATGCAATTGCCGGCGTAACTAACAATTAGCTGGTTACGGTAACGTGCTGTGGCCACGGCATTGCACCGGCTAGCGTGCACCGGCCCGACATCAGCCGGAGGGTGCTCGATCTTCGTTTCACAGCGAACAGCCTGCCGCGATTGATCCACCAGATACCCGGATCTTGATCATCAACCCCCCTAAATCTTCGCCTCGCCGCTACGTCGCTCTATAATTTTCCTCCTCATTTCCAAATCCGTCCGGCGATCTAAAACCCGCCGGATAAGGGATTCCGCGAGGGATTAGGCGGCCCTTCTCTTCTGCATGGCTGCTCTAGTTATATCTTTTCACTTTTTGAGACACTTTTCTCGGGTCTCTTATGCGACTTGCACGCGTTTCTTTATTTATCATTAAATTGCGGATTTTAGGCATTTACCAGAAAATTGACTAAGCAAAATCCCAAACTGTGAGCACATTCAACTTGCTAAAACTATTAAGTGAAAAAAAAACTTTTATTCGATTCCGACTTCTTATACTGGACAAAGAAAATTTTGATTTAGATGGTAGGGAATTTTATAATGGCACATGATAAAAAAGGAATAAAGTATTTTATAAATATGTATGAAAAATGTTTAAAGAGAGCCAGACGCCTTTAAGATGCCAATTTTATCGGGCAGTTTTCAAAGCAATTTTAAAATGAAAAATCTGAAGCAAGATTTAACTGGTGAAATAATTAAAGCCTATGAGGTCACGTAGATTGCAGACGAGAAATCTGTTCGTCGGTGAATTAGCAGGCTCGCTGGAGCGATAGCGGTCGCATTCTTCGAGTGTCCAGTAATTGGAAGAGACGCAGTAAATTAGTCGATTAGAGCGACGCGTTATCGCGATACAATGTGACGGTCCGGCTAGGTGGATCAGACACGGCGGCGAACGTGGGGCAGGTTAGGCGCGTTAGGGACAACCCATTAACCTCCATGCTCCACGCTATTACGCCACGGACATATTGCTTCCTGCTGTTGGATACGATGGCTCAAGGCGCTATCTCAATCTCGTGTTCTCGACGAGAACTTCTTGTTCGCTCTCTCCACCGCGAGTCCGGTTTCCGTTTCTTCCTTGGTACTCGGGCAGATCTCTCGATCTCTCGGATGGTTTCTCGCTCCTTATCCATCAATTTATTTCGATCGCCTCACGGCCCCGCAACCTGGTTGCCATAAACGCCGAGATTCTTCTCGACAAAACCAATCACGGAATCTTCATCCTTTGCTGGCCGCAGTTTCATACTTTCAAAAATGATTATTAGACAATCGATCTTCTTGCAGCATTTAGCATTTATGGCACTTTTCGAGCTATTCGAAATTGGCGAAAAAATTTTTAAATATCTTGGCTATGTACAATGCGCTTCAATGCATATCGATGATCACCCAGAAACATACAAATCTACATTAACTTTGCCATTTGTCAACGAATATATTAAAGAAGATAAAAAAATTAAAAGTAGCTGGGTACTCAGTTATTGACAAAAGGGTTAAATTGTGTTAATATTTCGTAAAGAAGATGTGTTGCATTTCATGAAGCATTTGAATAGTGAAGGTAAGCGATCAAATGGTGCTGGCGAACGTGCTTCGTGTTCTTCATGCAAATCAACGTCCAAAATTGCAAATGCTCCGTCTAATCAAGTCAGTAAAATTGAAACTGTTCGACGAAGGGATCGGTAATCCGTAGTCGCGAATCTCGATGTCGGGCCACCTTCAGGGCCCATTCCGGAGGAACACGGACTTGCGGAAGTTTCAGCCGCCGCCTCGAAACTCACGGCGCGAACCTATTATTCACGATGGAAACGCTCGTTCGCGACGCGACTCTTATTAGAAAGAACCCTCGAGCTACGTTGCTCGCTAAGGGCGACAATTACCTTCGTCCGGGCCCCGCGTCGCTCTAAACGAGACGCCAGTAATCGAGTGATCCTCTTTCGGCAGTGATAATATCACCCCCGTCCTGGTATCTCTCTGTTCACCGAGTAGACCTCCAGGCGTTTGCTCTGACGTCTATCATCGGGCTGCATCTCGATTTTGGTAGTTAAACGGAATCGAGATCTTGTTGGATAAGAATTCTCTACACCTGGTCCAGCTTGTTTCACGCTGTCTCGAGATCTACGGACTGCGAAAATCTTTACAGAACTGTCCCTCTCCTCTCGAATGTTAAGTACTTGCAACTTGTGAGGCACATCGTCCCTGAAGGATTAACCCTTCAGAATAAAAATTCCACCACTATTCCAATTTCCCAAGCTATCAACCAACACAAAAATACTTGGAATACACTGATCAAATAATCCCACGTGCCATGAGTGCATAGGACTCCAAGATCAGTATAGCCATCATCCCAAGCCCCCAATTCCAATTGGCACCGCGCGGCTGCCCGATAATTCGGTTACACACATGTCAGAAGACTGCCAATAATTTAGGGTTCAGCCTAGGAGCAACGAAAACGCGAGAAGGGCCAGAGACGTGTGATTAGACGAGATGCAAGAAGACAAGCGTAAAGACCGAAAGGAGAACCCTCGTTTCGACGTTCGAGGAAAAAGTAATCGAGTGATCCTCCTTTGTGGCTGATAGAGACGCCCGCGGGAGTCTCCCGATACCGGGGGGAAAACTCGCCTGGTTTCGTTTGCCTTGGCTCCCTTTTGATTCCCCGGATTACTCAGGGTAACTTGATTCCGCCGATTCGAGGTCACGGGACCGGCGAAACCACTCGAACGCCTACTTTCTCGGCAATTAATCGACGTAACAACTGTTAAACGCTTTACTTCTACTTACTAAAAGAACAACGGAAAGTGATTAGAAGGAATGAACTCGTCCTTGGGAGTAACACTTGCCAAGACCTGGAGAGTTTATCTAGTTACAGGACTCTCGCGGTGTCCTTTAAAGGGTCCATTTGTTTTTTATTTGAATTTGGTTTGTTAACAATTAATGACTGATAATAGCCATGCAAAGTGATAATATTTTACTTAATCGTTGATACTGTACACTAACATTGAAAATATTAATAAGATACTGACTATTGGTGATATCAATTTTAATAGCAATAAAAGTAATAACTTTCGCCATTTTAAAAATGTGCATTAAAGGATCGTAAATCGATTGAAAACGTAAAACTGTTACCAAAAATGCAGGACTTAATTTAAGGTACCAAAGTTGGCACTCAGTCGCCCCGCGAGTCCCTAATCAGTCCCAGAAGCATTTTGTGTCGCGTCGAGAGCGCTAGAAAATCAACCCCATCAAATTTTATTAGGAAGTACTTGGGAAAGTACTCGAGCCTCTCGTCGCTATTGTTCCCTTCCGTTGCCGATGTTGCAAAGCTGCAGCTCGCCTCCCTTTCTCATGAAAATATCGGAAAAGGAAGCTCGAATCATTACGGACAAGGAGATCTTGGTAGCCGGGGAGCAATGGCGGCGTGGTCCCACCATTTCCGGTCGTTCGTCTGCGGAAGAGAGAAAGAGAGAGGACTTCAGCACAGCAAGAAGAGCCACGATTCGCCATTTGTTTCCGCTAACGCGATATGACTACCATTAGAGTGGCTCGGCGAAGAAATATACTAGAGAGGAAAACCGGAAACCAGCGAGCCGAGACGCTCAGAACTGGGTTAGAGGACCCCCGGTTAAATCGTGCTGTATCGCATCGATCATACTAGCAATCTTGTCGCCGGCTGCGCCCCGTTTCTGCAGGCGTCCGTTGAATTTTTCAGCGGGCTTCCGCGCGCGCGGATGTTCCGGGAATTAATTACGAGAACCGGCGAAGAGTTCTCAGGATTCGAGCCCGTGATTTTCCCGTGAGTAGTTCACCAGCTTTCGCTACGCTTTAGCTACCGCCCCCCTCGTCTTTGGGAGCGGGCCCCGGTCGCGAGCAAATAAAATTAGCCCCGGGTAAATCGCGCGTCAGGATCGTTCCTTATTATTCCCGGCAGCCGAGGATTCTCCGTCGATTTAAGGATTAACTTTCGACTCCCCCGTTTCCACGTGGTTCGCTGCGAGTCAGCGTTTCTATGACTCGGCCCCCGGCCAAAGGGAGATCGTTCTCGAGGGTCTTTAAGGGCGGAGGAGAACGAGTTTAATCGCCCGGCCGGAAACGCGACGAAAACGCGGGATTCGCAACTCGTCCTGGATCGTTAATTCGTATTTATTGCTGCGAGCGGTCCCGAAGTTCATCGAGATGTATTTGGTCTTGCTTCTTCCATTGGCACTTCGTCTTGAGGGATAGGGTTGGTTCGAACCGAGGGGGTTGGAGAGAGAATTGCTAATCCTGATTCCATCGCCTGTAGTTCACTGGCGCACATGCTGTGACATTAATATGGAAAAGCTAGAATTAGATGGTGGGTTATTCATCCAGGTTAATGCTCACGATTATGGATACCTATTTATTATAATTTATTTCGCAATTTTTGTGTGTACTTCTAAACATGTTATAAAACCGCCCAAAAATTCTTTTCCATCCATGCCTATTCGTGTAAAATATGTTTGAACTTCATTGTGATATACATAATCTAAAAAGGTTAATAGACTAATCTATTAAGCGAATTAATCCAATTCCGTGGGATTTTTCCGGGCGTTAGGAAGTTATATCAAGAGTTGAGAGGTTCAAAAAGCTTAAAGAGGGATGAAAATTGCGTTAAATTCGTATTAAAGTCGAACGACTAGAAGCGCAGCTGTACATATTAAAACAGTCTCGGGATAGGTATCTACGGGACAGGCAACGACGAGAATAATTGTATAAAATATTGCATCTGAGCAGCGCGATGTCTGCGCATCCTCGGAATAGGTATTTACGGTAAGGGCGACGGTAAAAGGTGAAAATAACGTAATCCTCGGAATAAAGGGTTAAGCGAAAGTTTAGAGGAGAGCTTCTCGTTGTTAAGCCGCGAGTTTACAGCGTCGAGGGGCTTTCCTTTATTCCTTATTGTGTCTGGGCTCGCGGCTCCTTACGCGGCAACCACGTGGTCCTTGATGCGAAGTAACGCTCGGCGTTTCGAGATAGCCGTAAAACGATCTAGCGCGGTGGAAAGATCGAGGCCGACTAACGATCTCTCATTGTCACAATAGATGCTGGACGTCAAGGATACCGGCAGAGGCGTGTTCGTGTGCAGCAGTCCTGGGCCCGATCCCTACACGTCCCAGGACCTCTACAATCCCGTGTATGAGGAGCTCAGTAACGGTGAGTAATCCCATTCGCAACGTCTACGGCCACACGTGAACAGTCCTTTTCGCGCTATCAACACTCTTAACCATGACACACCACTCGAGGCTCTCGAGGATCGCTTCGATCCCGCTGAAATCACACGGTCTCCTTCTAGATGAAATCGACTCTGAGGACTCGGCGGACGGTCCCGCTATCCCCAGCCTCGATCCTGCCAAGGGAGAGCGTAGGTAGGATCCTGTGAGCTTACAAGCCTTCCAAGCCTGTCAGTCGCTTGAATTAACACTTTACCGATCGTCTTATTTGATAGTCTATCCAGAATTTCTTTCCAGCACCGGTTTCTTGATCGATTCTTTCCGACTCATCCTATCTAGACAGTGGATCTTTATGCAAAATTAAAATTGTCCATGTAAGAAACAAAACCTGACTGTCCTCCCAATGTTTCTATAGTTTTGTGTTTGACATTTTTATCATAAATTCATAAAATCCGCAGTCTACTCATCTTCGTCCTCTTCAGACTCTGCCACAGTCCTGTCTGTTTCAAACATTCCTCTAACGCTTTCATCATCCTCTCCATATCCACTTGCTCATCCGCCATCGCATAACTGCACACCGCGAAGTGATACACCTTTTCTCACACCAGTTTTATTATCCTTCTTCTTTTATCTTCAACCTTTTTTCCAAGTCTGCTGAGAAGATGTGAAACACCATTGAACATCCCTGTTTCACGCTCATTTTTGTCCACTCATTTTCTCCTGCGCTTTCGCGCGACATGTCTCCCCATACACTCCCATCATTTTCTCCTGCAACCATTTACCCTGCTGGCTCCTTTCAAAGCTGCCTTTACAACCACAAAGCAGACCACTTTCTCTTGAAATTGCTACTTGAAGGAAAGCTAGCGAGCTCCTTTCAGAAAAACGGTAAAGTGTTAACACGCGATTAACAAGTGGTTAACCGGGCTAGGCCTTCGCAGATAACCACCGGCTAACACCGCTAGTTTTGAACTCTCTACCACTCTAAACTGTCACGCCCCTGTCCAGGTGGTTTTTGATCGTGTTTCTAACGTGCTTCCCAAGACTTGTGCATGGACCACCGAGTTCCCGAGTTAGCACTGCACGAAGTTTGCTCCCGTTTCGCAACCATCGGTTTCTGGGTACAGAGTGCCCTGGATAGGCGTGGTTTTGTTGCTCCCAATTTTGACCATCCCAAAGTTTGCTGCTGCTTCGCAAAGATTCCGAAGATCCGGTTTCGCCGCGATTTTTCAGAAGAAAGAGACACACACAACCGGCATCACTGACCCGATGCTTCTTTTTCCCCCTCCGAGCGGTTATCTCCCTATTAATTCGACGAACTGTCGGCAATGAAGTTCGCCGCTGGGCCCGCGTCTAATCTCTGTCAGAACGGAATCGGAAGCTGTTCATCTTCTTCCCGGTGTATCTCGCTCCTTTCCCGCGGCAAGTATCTTGATAGCCTCTCTCCCTTCCAGCGTTCAGCGTGCCGCTCTCCTCCCATCGTTACCTTTGCTGGACGGAGATAAGCGTGACACGACCTCTGACTTATACTTCCCCATTAGCCGGGCGGCTAATTAGCATGGTGATGAGACTTTCGACGTTTGACGGGAGGTCGCCGGTAATCGAATGTACTCGCCGGCGACCATTGTGCAACCACACAGATCCACGAGGGATCACGTTCGCCTGGCTCCACGACCATAATTTGTCTTGATTAACGTCACCCCGCGGCCTGGTCGTGGCTCTGCTGGAAACCTTTCGCAGGAGGTGTCGCACAACTCGACCAGCATACTTTTTTTACCGGAAATTGCCCCAAGAGAGTTCCACTCGTCATCGATGCTCTCGCGAGCGAGGTTCTGGACGATGCTCGTGTAATCGCCACTTTAAGCGCTATTAGTGTAATTGGGGCTCTATGGCACTCGGCGAGGCCCTAGGTTGAGTGTAGTGGTTCGAGATAAGGGTTCTGATAAATTACACCTATATGAGGTAGATACTGCAGGCAAATTGTTATGAACATCTCGGTTAAAGCTTGTTGAATCTCAGAGTGTTTAATCATGAACATTCTTCTCATATTATTGATGCACTGTAAAAGAATAAATTCATTAGAAAGAACATGATTCAATTTTAATCTCACAAAAGTGAGATATTATTATGATAGGAGGTTTGGAAAACAGGATTAATTAACGAAAGAAGAGAGAACAAAATCGAGAGACGCCAGGTGGCTCCTCGAGAGTCGCAAATGTATTTCGCGGTTATTTAAAATGATTTCGCCGTGGTAACGAATTCCTATTCGTTTCCAAGGATTCAACGTCCTCGAGGGAGTCCTGGCGCGCTCGCTCTCACGATAAACAAGAAAAGGTACACAATGGTGGAGATTAAAAGTGCAACCACAGTAAACAGACAAGCGTTCGTTCCACTTTTCTTTTCCTTTTGCAAACAGCCAAGGTCCCGCGGAATGAAGCGAGGATAGAACGCCTCCGGAGATTCGAGGGATTGTCAAAGAGCGAGCTTAACGTCGATTAGAGCCAGTCGATAAACTTCCGTTCCCGGTCGAGGCTGTTTCACTGTTAAACGCCTCTCCTCTTCCTTCGTTTTATCGCCGTTCGACCTTCGTTCTCGCTTTTACGATGCTCAGCCCGATGGACGAACAATACATCTTTATTTTTCGCATCCGACCAGCCCGCGTTCCACTCCCGTTTTGTCCTCGATCGGTTGTCGAAACGCCGGGATAATCGATGCAGGCCGGAAGAAAGGATGTCCCGGACTGATTCCAAACATTCCCGCTTCCGTTTCAACAGAATGTTTTTTTAATGATCGAAATCAGAGTCGTGTAACAAGTCTCATTCACCCTGCGAATGCTTCGAATTTCCCGCTGGAGCGAACGACGTCGAAGAAACAGAATCATTATCTTGAAATGTCAGGAGTAGGCGTGGCAGTCTCTGAGTGGGCGTGGTTTTATTGCTCCTTGCTTTGCTCCTTGCTTTGCTCCTTATTTCGGCAAGCCCGAACAGTACCCCATTGAGTAATCTCGCCCTTCATAGCATCGTACAATGTTATGTCGCAAGTCTTAACGTATTCTGAGTAGGCGTGGCTTATTAATCTGAACTGTAAAGGAGCCGGGGCAGTGCCCCACAGAGCAATCCGTCCCCGAGTTGGCTTCAATCGAACCCCGTTCTCGTTGGCGAAGAATCGATAGGTCACCAGTTCGCGATCGATTAATGATCCCGATGAATAATGATTCGCGAGAGTGACGGTTATCAATCGCTGCGATCAAAAGCTGGAATCGCCGCGAAATCAAAGCGAGAGGAGCGGGAGAGAGGGGGGGAAGTGGCGCTAATAAATTTGAAGCGAGTAAAAAAGAACCGGGCGCAAAGTTAAAGCAAAAGCTCGGGGCCGCCTGGTTTTGATTCTGGATTTCGATGACGACTAACGATGGTATAATAACACACTCCCTGCGTTCCCTGGTTACTTTTGATCGTCCACATTTGCGCTGCCCTTTCAAATAAATCTATCGGATGTTGAAACTAATTAATCGCGGGGCGGCAATAACCGAGGACCGTTGCCACCGGTGTGCGATCTCGCTTCGATTCCGTTCACGGTGAATTTCGTAACGTCGACGCGAGAAAGAGATTGCCGTTTAATTAATTAACGAACCGTCTAATTAATTACCGGATCGACCGGTAGCAGTAGAAGCGCGCGCGCGTCGCGCACAGGCTGCTTATGAATTATTCATCCGTTTGCAGGAGACCATCAGGAAACGGACGAGGAGAGCGAGCTGAACGCTCGTAACCGGCTGCATCATCATCACCGGCATCATCATCGGCCGCAATCATCGTCGAAGCCGGCGAGCGAAGACGAGTTCGCCGAGGACGAGCTCTCGGTCGGTGAGCCGTCCGAGGCTAGGATGCTCACATCGAGCGGGCCGACCTGGGGCACGTGTCCGGCAGGTGGCAGGCCACCGAGGGAGAGACGCGGCAGGAGCCCCAGGAGCCTAGACAGACGCAGAAGAGACAAGAATCACGATATGGGCGAGTTCCACGAGGGGATGCTGCTCGACGCGTTGCTCCAGCTCTATCCTAGCGTTGCTGGTGAGACAATTCTCCATTTAATATGGTCATATGCGATTCTTTAAATGAAAATGAAAAGTTTAAATAATCTGCAAAATTAAAACATCACCTGGAAAATTTTATTCCCGGTTCTATAAGTTCTATTCTTTTAGCACTGTCGTCGCGTTCATTCATTACTTTTATGGTTCATGAATTATACAAGTCTAGATCTCGGCGGTACCTTTTTACGTTCTACCTTAAACGTGATACATAAAATCTTTACTTCCTTACTTGGTATTCCCAGTAGACCAACAATGCTGCAGATTTTATGCATTTGCAGCATCCGTAAACATATAAAATATATTGAAGCGGTGTTACTGAAATGCAAAACAATTTTCAACGATATTGATGCATCAATGCCTATCTGGACCCCGTTGCCAAACACTCTATGCAAACAATCTTTAAACGTGCCCCTTGGTTAAAAAGGAGATACAACACATTTTTATCGCATTGTAGTTAAAAGTAGAGTTAAACTAAAAAATGTTGATATATCAGTGACTTTAAAATTACGCACAGCTATAGAGAGTTCAGATAAAAAATCATTCTACTATCAAAAAGAGTGTGCAGAAATAATTATAAAAAAAGCGAATCCAACCCACTCTATCTCCAGACATGCTTGCGTGGTATAAAACGCTTCATTAATACGGACCCTATATTTCCAGGCGTAGCAGGCACCCGAACGAATAGCAATCAACGACAACAGTCCGTCCCATCGGTGGCCCACAGGTTACCCTACTTCGTGCCTCCGATGCCAGCCACCCAGGCCCTGAGGGTCGAGGAGAACCCTTACGAGAGCGTGCCTGTTCTGGGACCTTTACACCACTATTCCAGTCAGAATAGAAGCAACAAGGACAGGTCACGCAAAGCGAACGACAAGTACAAGTACTCGTCACAATACGGCGCGGAGTACTACGGCCTTCAAAACCAAGACACCGCTCCGGTGTACACGCAGGTGGGCGGGGAGTACTCGGACACTTATTCGCAGCCTACGGACCGTCTCTACAATGAGGACAAGTACACGCAACCTGTGTACTACGGTCCCAGAGACGGGGAGCAGATCAACACCGGCAGGCTCTACCAAGGCCAGCCTGACAGCAGTTTTGGCAGCGACAGCGGGTACAGCCACCACACCTCGGGTACGACCGGTACCAATGGGACCCGGAGCAGCAACTCGAGGACGAACCACAGAAAGGACAAGCATCGAAACTCTCATCATTCTCATCACTCCGCAGACTACATCGTGTCCTAATGATCGATCGTGGTGACCGCGTGGTGTGACTAACGGTGTTCCTGGAAGAGATCAGGCGAATGAAGAAAACGAAAGAAAGGGAGAGTAGGATACTGTGTATGGAAGCTTGTAATACTTTCACCAAGAAAGTAGTGATCGCGTATTTATTTCAGAGATCGTTTGTTTTATTGTTTTTCCCGTTTGTTTTTACCGTAGACGTGCGCGCGCAAGAGAGAAAGAGAAAGAGAGAGAAAAGAGAGAGAATTTTATTTTCGTACGCGAGGTACTTGCGTTCTTTATATCCCGGTTCGTTTTTAATTGTTGCGCGTGATATAGTATTTTAGTATTCGTGTTCGACGTCCGGACGGATTTCATTATAAATACCGTACTCTAGATGGGGACGACTTTTTCGGGGGTTTGAATACAGGGTGGGGCGGGGGGTTTTTTGTGGAGCACAGAGCAATAGAAAGACTGTGAAACGTGAGATGGTCAGACTAGCCGGGAGCGGGGGGTTGTATGAACATTCACGGAAAGACAGTGATCTCTTAGTGATTTAGCAAGACTATTTAACAAAATAATTTGTAATCCAATGAGACTCAGGCTGGTACCAAAGGACGCTAAACAAGTACTTCGATTTTTTAGCCTTCTAGTTTGTAATTTATACACGAGTAGAGCTACCCGCGCGACGACGATTTTAAAACGATAGGAATACATGCGAGAAACGCCGCGAGGAGGTCTCGCGCGAGACGTGCGACTACCGTTACGGGGAAATAAAAGCTGCCACGCGTTTTCATTCGCGATGCTAAATTTCGTAGTGAACGTGCGAGAAGGTAGAAGGAAGAGATGAGTGTGTCGAGAGAGAGAGGTTAACCGATCCACTGCCAAAATAATCCTAAATAAGAATCCGCAAAAGACTGCCCACCGACTGAGTGTAATCTGCCAACCGGTTTCGTACAAAACATACACTTTGATACGAGTACATGCGCTAGATGTGATTTCGTACCAACCTGCCCATCGATCGGATCGTAATGTAGCGCCTGAACCACCTTTTCTCATGCATGTAGCAGCAGAAACTCACTCTGTGAATCGTAGCAACACACGAGCACGGAGAACAGAGAGAGAGAAAACACAAACGAGCACAGTAGTAGTTACAGCTAGCATGTAATCAGCACCATGTTGAGTCGCAATCTTTTCCTTCGTCAATTACAAAACGGTAATTATCGTTAGCAACGGGATAACGTGACAGGCAGGAGAAGGATAGTACAGTTCTCTCTGTTGAGACTTTCGGGTCTAAGACTTCGAACGAGTATTGAAAAGACTCGTGTACAAGAAATCCACGAATCTGACCAATTTTCAGTCAAACCACTGGAACGTAAATCGCTGGATCCAGTGACTGGAATAAATGTAGACATCGACCGATTTCCAGTGAAGCCATAGGAATGTATATCGCTGGATCCAGCGACTGAACTAATGCAAGCCCAGCTTTACACCCGAAAGCCTCAACAGTAAGAACGGTTACCGGGCTGTGAAAGCCTCAAATCTCTGATAAGGAGCAGGATAGATCTAGGACGCGAGCGAACGGCTCAAAGGGCCGCTCCTATTCCTACAATCTCGTACGAGGTCGCGGCTCGTTTTGAATAAGAAACATCATCGGCGGCGACGAACGGAAGAAAGAAAGGCAGAGGGAGAGAGAGAGAAGGGTTGAGAGGCTGAGCTTCACAGGAAAATCTTGCCGCTTTTGCAAACAGAATGTGTAGTGTTCTTTCTGCGAGCCCTTTCCCGCTCGTCCTATATTCTCAAAGCAGCTCCGCGGCTAGCAGAGCTGCAGACAACGATCCGGCCTCGCGTATCGCGACGGATTAAGCAACGATAACCCGTCGACGTCTCTCTTTGAATACGCGAGACGCGATTCCTTTTGACGAGAATCAGCTATCGCCGCGAAGCCGCGCCCGATGACGAATAATATCCCACGCAGGATCTAATCCTGGCTCTTTTGTACCAAGTTCGCGAGACAACCCGTTCCTTGCCATTGCCAGGCGTCGCTGACATCCGAGCGATCGTAGATTAGATCATTTTGTTTTTTGGTAGTCGCACGATTTCCCGCCCGCGAGACGTTTCGATCACGCTGCCAGACAGACCAAGGATAGAAGGATAATCAAGGAACAGTGTTCACACCGTGGCTGATGGCGGTGATTGACTGGTCAAGGAATTCGAGAGACTACAGATTTCCCCCTCCAGTTGCAGTGTTTCCTTCATGATGAATAATGAAATAGGAGACTGGGAGAAACAGTGGAAGCTATCTGCTCTCGTGAATTTCATAAAAGTGCTGTTGATGAAATTTCCATAAAATCATCGTATATGATGGTAAAATTGTTACCGCTTCCAAAATAATAATTACAGGTGCAACCTGATTTTTATCTACAGATAAAACCAATTTAAGGCATAATGAAGAAATTCGCGTGACGATGTGATATGAAAAAATATATTTAAAATAGAAGCATAAATGGTTTTATGGAAATTTCGAGGAGCACACGAAAGTGTAGAAATGCCTGAAGTGATTCTTTTCATATCTGGAACGTCCACGTACATCGAATCGTTGCACCCAATGTCCTTTTCATGAGCCGATTGTTTAGTAAAAAGTATTCAGTTCCATTCGAACAAAAATCATATTTTCTGGGCAAGCCGTACAAGCCTAAACACTTGTGGACACTAGTGCAGACTGATCATTCTAAATTCCAAATTATGGAGGTGTCTAGACACTAGTGAGCATCAGTGTATATGATTGTCAATTCTAAACAATGGAGGTATCGAAACACTCGTGGACACTAGAGGACACGACTAACTATTCTAAAATATGGAACTGGGAATAATCGCGACGCAATGGAGGGGACACTGCAAAACGGCACTCAGCTTTCCGTTACGCGGAAAAGGAGTAGCATAAATGGTGGGGGCAGTAGCCTTGAGCAGTCAGTTTGCATTGCCCCGGCCATAGGCTGTACAGGCACGCGTTGATACATATACATAACAGAATCAACCATACCTATATATAAATATATATATATATACTGTAAGTGTAAGAATGTAGAGAACTATTCGCGAGCGATCCCGTGTAAATACGAAGCAGGAAGCGAAGGGAGAGAGAGAAAGAGAAAGAGAAAGAGAGTGAGTATGAATGAGAGAAAAAAGAGAGGGAGGAGGGAGAGAGAGAGAGAGAGAGTGAACGAGAGAATGAGAGAAGCATTCGGATTGTTCCGGTGTGTAGCATAGCTGTACCATATCGTTATCGAAACTTTCTCGTGTGAGTGTGCGCGTGGCTGAGACGAGGGAACAGAGATTGAATTTAATATATATAAAAACAAAGTATATAATTTTTAAATTATTTATAACGGGCAGCGCAATGTACGGCGCGGACGATGAATACGCGTGAACGATGAGAAAGAGAGAAAGGGAAAGAACGATTGAGAGAATGGGCAGAGAGAGAGAGAGAGTATGCTATTGAATTATTTATATGGCCGTCTGGAAGCAGCTCTTCCGGACACAACGGGCCACCTCCCTTCCGCTTCTTGACACTGTACACTCTTTAGATGCATGTAGAGCGAATACCTCACAACAAAGAAGAAAAAAATGATCACTCTGTTGTAAATATAATTTTATATGTACGACCCGAGGAATGAGGTGTGTAGTAGCGGGACACACTAAACAGACACGTGCTGGCAGTACCTGCCCTCTCGACTGGCCCTATTTTCACACAGAATATTCTAAATTTCTTATTCGAACCCTAGGTGGACTTTCAAAATGCTTTCTTAATAATCTTAATAAGTTGAGAATCATATATAGACATTCGTAAATTCTTTTGATCTTCCTTCCGTTTTAAATTTAGCATAAATATCTAGAAAGCCTATGATAGTCCATTTGAGGGTTAACAATTCTAACTAAACACATAAAAGTGCTTCGGTGAGAAATGGTTACCATTTATTCGTCAAGTATTAGCTCTCTGCACTCGAAGACTTTTCTCGGATCACCAGCATTTGTTTATTTATTGCGTATGAAAATAATGACATTTAACTGCAATTAGGGATGAAGTTTTATTGACGCATATTTTACGACACAAAATTATTAGAATGTTTTATAAACAATCTTCTCGAAAGGAGCATCCGAGTTGCAGAGGGGTAAAGAGTGTGAAGGGTGAAGAAACGCATTGTAACTTTTCTACGAAATTGGGAAGCAAATTCTTCATGTTGGGGAAAATTGAAGCGTAGAATACGGGAAATGTTGTCCGATCGTGGGACGATTTCGACAAATTTCGCTTGCGTACCGAATCAGACATTTCTGTGCGAAACGTCCTTGTTTTCCGCGAATCGTGGCGCGTTATCGATTCAGGGGCGTGCGAGAGGGGGGCGAATTCGCGGGCGAAACTAAAGGTGAACCGTAGATGATGTTACACAGTACTTATATCGCGGGGAACGAGAAGCGCACGACCAGTCACGCTATGATCAAAGACGCGTACAATCAAAGAGTGCGAGAGAGAGAGAGAGAGAGAAAAAGAGAGAGAGAGAGAGAGAGAGAGAGAGAGAGAGAGAGAGAGAGTGCGAAAGAGCGAAAGCGAGAGAGAAAGAAAGAGTGAGAGTAAAGTGGGTAAGAGCACGCGGAAATACACGCCTGCTCGAGAACGATGTCGAGGAAAACGCACGACGGAATTAGAAGAAGGACAAACGCTTTTGTACGATTTTACGTCCATGTTAGTCAAACACGTTTTTCAAGATCGTTTTTTATATATATATGCGGCATATATAAATATGTATACACAGAATACGCGTGTACAGTAGGTACGACGGAAACCTAATTTATTATCATTGTTCTTATTTAATGAGACGGGGACGTCGTTGCAATCCCCCGGCAGCCTGCAATTTGTATTCGCTACCATATGTACTTTGTACGATCAATTGTTATGTCAATGCGGAACGCGTGTAACGTATTCATTATTATTATTATTATTATGTTTATAAATATCGAGCGAGGCGACCGAAGCAGAAACCCGAAGAGTTTCGTTTCGTTCTTTTTTGTGTTCCTTGCGAATGTTTTGGTTGGCTCCGACACGAGTGGAGAGGAAATTGAAACGCGCAAAAATGGCAGAAAGAGAGAAAGAGAGGGGGTTCGTTTCCCTGATTGGAACGCGTATACGAGTCGCGAAAATTTCTTATTTATTGTTGGGTTTCCGAATCCGGGAGAACGGGGGTTAGACGTTCCTCCCCACAAACAGTCTTGCTATTTTTAGCTGCGATTTAGCGATATAGGCAAGAAAACAGAGAACAGAACGAAAGGATAAAAAAAATAAATAAATCGCATAGGCACTAGAGTACCTCGGAAGATAACAAGTAGCACTCTTTTGAAAGTTAGCTTGCACGGGCGTTCTCCTTTTCCATCGTGCCGCGTCGCAATCTGAACGTGAGATGATACGGGGAAGGGCCAGGTGAATCGAAGGGTGAACAAGGCGGGAAATAAAAAGGGGTTGCTAAAGATCGATCGTCTAAGGGGGGCGGAAGAAGATGGGAAAAAGCCGGTGAATCGTTAACGTGGTCGTAAAGAGCACGTGAAATCGGCCCGATCGATGGGGAGAACACCAGCTCGCAGAACAGGGTAACTAGCTCTAACATCTATCTCTTACATCACTTAAGAAAGAACAAGAAACTAAAACGACAAAAAAAAATCGAAGAAGAGAAAGAAGAAGAATAAGATGAAGGAAGAAGTCTATCACACTCGTTCACCTTATGGTATCACAGGTTCACTCTAATCACGAATGTCGGCCAAGGCTAACTCGAGACACTATCACACCTTCGTACTAATAAACGATTTACTATTCAATTTCACAGGAACGGCTACCTCATTTCATCCCCTATCCTCGCTCAACATCTCCTAGCTCAACGGGGTAGTTCTTGGGTTTAGTGCCAGGTTTTGTGGGATCGTTGATCTGCTTTTTAATCAGGGCTTTCAGCGATTCAATCAGAAAATTGACAGAATTTAAAGGCGCTTCTTCGCCACAAATTTTAAAAAGACGCGAATATAGAATCATATAGCACCCGAAGCTCTAGCACAGTCAATTATTCTATCACGTGGAAAAATAAGGAATTAGCTCCGAAAGCGTGCCGAGCAGGATTTCGAAAATAAGGAAACGTCAATCGGCTGTTGTTTAAATATTCATTAACCGACCGGCGCAAAGCGAGCGTGAGTAATCCGTGAAAACGGTCAATAACGGGTTCGCGGGTCCAATTTCGCGCGCATGTTTTCCATTAGCCGCGCATCGGTTGGCACGAATGCAAATTTCATTGGTAAATCGTTTGTCACAGGAATAAACATTTCATCGTTGCGAATGCGTTTACGAGGAGCCGAGGCGAGCAGCTGTCCAGCGAAAGTTCCGATCGAAATTGCACGGTTAGCGAGTCGGAGATTGAGTTTCGATCGCGTATTCGAAAGCCGAGACTGTCGAATTTCCATCGTATAGGGAGAAGAAAACACGGAGAATCTAATTATGCGTCGTGAGAGGGTCCTGGGTTTACGGCGGGCCCGAGCCATCGATCATAATATTCGTGGCAAGATTCGTCGGGTGCAACGGGATCGCAGGAACTTGGAAAGAGATGCTGGGGTAGCAGGGGAGGAGACAGCAAAACTAATTAGTTACAGGCACGAGCTAACCGAGAGTAGTCGGCAGAGCATAATTGATAATCGAATCAACCGCTTCCCTCGTTGTTTCCGCTAATTTTTCGGCAACGTGCCCCCGCGCGCGCAGATGAAAACGATAACTTGGCTCCCCGGGACAGAGCTCGGCGCGGCGCGGCGCAGTAAATTTTCATTACGACTCGGGGTCGTCGACTTCTGGACGACGTTATTAATTAAGGTAAGACGGAAAGAAATTAATTATCGTTCCTTAAGATAACGTGAACCGGTGGGAAAGCCTCGGCGCGGGAACGAATGGCCCGGCGCGGCCCGGCGCGGCGCGGCGCGGCGAGAGAAGGTGCGAGAAACGGCCAACTGGATGCAAACAAGAACCGCATGACCGAGCAACCCCCGTGATGATCAATATTAATGAAAATCAGACGCAACCGGTGAGCGAGATGAACGGTACCATAAAACGCTTTCGCCTCCATCACCCGCACAACAGCCCCCGTCGCTCGCGTTTTTTCCGTGTTCGGATTAACCGTAACCCGACGATATTTCGGCTCAGATGAAATTTTCGCGAACGACACCGGGCCGTATTGTTCGGCACTAAGTTGCCGTTTAATTAAACAGTTTGTAGTTCCTTGCGAGATGTTTCTATTTAAATTAAACGCCCCCGGACCTAACTTTCGTGAGTTTGATGCCATATAAACAGCGAGCGCGCCGGCTCCGTTTCTCAGGACCATCGCCGCCGGAATTTTACCTTCCTTAATCGAAATCTACCCCTCGGAACGACAGATTTCTACCCTCTCGTTCTACCCGGTAAGTAGATTACTGCCGTTGCTGCCAGCTTCGTGCGTCTTTAACGAGCCAGAGATCACGAAGAATTCGAGCCGCTGTATTATATCACCCCTCACGACAAGTAAGTGGAAATAATTTCATTGGGGGAAAGAGAAAGGAGCAGCTGAAACTGCGACAACTGCCGGTGCTAGTCGCCCGTAAGAAATTAGCGGACACCGGTGAGCGAATATCTTCGCAAAGGGGTGGGTCTTCTAAAAAATTATTATCGGCGCTCCTGTTGAATGGCGAGAAAATTAAAAAATTACGTACTGAACCTTGCACCCTTCTGCGAATCCTCATTTTTGTACGATGAATTTTACGACCTTCCATGAAAGAAAATGACGTTGTTATCACCTCAGTGAATTAGTGTAAACAGGATTTCATTTTAAGCTTCCTCTTGATACAGCACAATTATAGAAAATCCAAACTATTTTCGTTCCACGTTATGAACGGTTTTCAGAAACAGACAAAAGCGCTACTAGATGAAACGTTGGATGTAAAACCGAGACGCCGAAGAAGGAAAGCCGCGTTTCAAAAAATTCAGAACCGTGTCGGGATCGATCCTCTTTCAAGGGCATCGCCACCGCTTTGCAATCCTCTGTCAGTCGGCCTAGATTAGCAAAATGGAAGAAGAAAGAGAAGAATATAGGTCGGTGGTTAAGTTTTTTATCACCGGCGTACAGTGGTCCCAAATCGCGGAGGGTAGCATCTCTACTAGAACTGTCGCTCGGTAGACCCGACGACACGACAGTTACGGAAATACTACTTTATTCAACGCAATGTGGCGGCGGTCAGGGATTTCGGTCGAAGATTCACCTTGGAGGACACCGCGTACACTCCCGGAACAAAGGTGGGGCAGGTTGTCCACGGGGTGTGTTCTTCTCGTCTGCGTCCGAGGGCTCTCTGGAGTAGTGATTATCGCGGGAAAACGTACGAAAGCTTCATTACACCGGTGGTTACATTATGTACGGCACTTGAAACAGCCGGAACGAGCACAGTAGGCCGCAAGGTGGACGGTAACGCGTCTGGCCACGGCATCACCTTCCTTTTCGGCGGCTCTGAAGGGTCTCTCGTCCATTGCGCAATTAGCGTCGCCGCTGGCATTTCTTTTTTTTTTCTTCTTCATATTCCTCTCTTTTTCTGTCTCTTAGCTTCGGCGCCCGTGTCTGCTTTCTGCGCGCGAATTCAGCGCGTGTACACACCAGCGCGAGGAGACACGCGCGCGTTAATTGCGGGCCAACCCCTTCGCGAACAGGCTCTAATCTTCCGAGCTGGTGAAGGCAAAACCGGCGAAAACACAAAAAGAACTAGGCCACCGTTGCCGGGACCGACGCTCTCAAAAATGTAGAAGCTTTGCATACGAAAAAGTTGTCCCGTTGTCGCATGCTGCCGCGCCGCTCGTGACACTCCGATCCGCGGCACCGGGAAATGGAGCTTCCGGCCCTGAAAGCACTACAAGATACGTTTGAATCCTGAGATTTCTCTCTTTCATCCTTATCTTTGCTCTTTATCGAAGAGCATCCTGATTGTAACGACCCGGCATGAGTCACCTAGATCTTTTTGCGAACGTTTTCTGGGACATGTTCTCGGATTCTGACTGTCAAACGCCTTTTCATGGGATGGCCGAACTGGGACCGTCGTCTCCGTCTTTGATGATATGAGAAATGGATGGAATATGGCTGAGGAATTACCTCCTGTTGTAATGTACGAGACTCGTGATAAAGATTTTCAAAGAATATTCTGATTCGGATTGGAGCATCGGACGCTCAATGTTACCGCAAATTTATGCATTCTTAACGTTTAATATATGTGGGATACAATTGTATTTATTGTCTAAAACTACAAATAAGAACACGGCAAGAATGAAGGACACAAAAGACGCTCGCTCGCATTTATCGCACT